>CM041778.1:46686914-47336333 GCA_023374045.1 Limonium bicolor
CAGAGGAGCAAGGCATTCCACAAATCATCAAATCAAGATAACAAGTTAAGAATAAATATGAATAACAGAAAGGTAAAGTTAGTGAAACAAAAAACCATATGTTAGTGAACATCCAATGCCTTAGTTAAACCCAATTCCCGTTAGGAGTAGAAAGACTCAGATAGTCACAAAGGACTAGGATTAATAAGATAGATCCAAGAACCAATAACTCAAGAGTGGAATAATTCAACTGGGAGAGATGGCCCCACCGCCAAGTACGTCCTTCTAGGACAGGGGATATACAGCCCCT
Source organism: Limonium bicolor (assembly GCA_023374045.1). Lineage (NCBI taxonomy): Eukaryota > Viridiplantae > Streptophyta > Magnoliopsida > Caryophyllales > Plumbaginaceae > Limonium > Limonium bicolor. The sequence goes on from CM041778.1 coordinate 46,687,204, forward strand.
CACTGTCTACAACGTCCCTTTTGGGACAGGGGATACAGCCCCTCACTGTCTACTACGTCCCTTTTGGGACAGGGGATATACAGCCCCTCACTGTCTACTACGTCCCTTTTGGGACAGGGGATATACAGCCCCTCACTGTCTACCAGTCCTTTTGGGACAGGGGATATACAGCCCCTCACTGTTACCATTGAAGATGCGCTCACGTCGAAACTTCAAGAACCAGCTCATGGATGAAACAATATCCAGAGTCAAAAGAAGAGTTTACCAAATTGACCTTTTCTAAATTCCCACCAGATCACTAACTACCCAGAGCAACACCCAGTCCTACAGAGTGCAGAAGCGTAAACCCTAAGCAGTCAATGTCTAATGGAACAACCAAATAGAAGGAACCAATACCCAAGTGAGTTTCACATTCACGGCTCAGTTAGACACAAGCTGAGTTAGTCACACAACCATTCCCTTTTGGAAATTCCTCTTAAACTCAGTTAGCGTTTTTCGAAGACGTCTCACAAGTAAATCAACAAAAGTATCGGAGTACGAGAAATCGTACCTGGATAACGCTGTAGCAGTTCTAGTCAACTTGCGCAAACAATCAACAGTACTCTGAAGAATATTAAAGGTAGTCTATCATCAATCACTTGTAGCCTACGTTAAGCTTAAATAAACTCCTCACTCTTATTTCTAAGTCTCAATTGTCTTTAAGCCCTCACTTAAATGTTATGTATAACCTTTGACTTGTCTTAGAATGTTGTATAACTTAAGGTTGTAAGACCAAGGAATGTATTTTATTAACACTTGTTAATTGTTCCACCCTTGAAATACCCCAAACCTTGGTAAGTTGGTTAAACATTAAAACATGATTTATTAAGACTAAAAGAGTCTTATAAACATAGTAAACAAATTTAAATGAAAGAAAACACAAAATGTGCTTTAAAGTCAATAAGAGCTAAAATGTGCTCTAAGCTTGGAATAAGCTTGGGTAAGGCCTAATGAACTTACCAAGACCTTATTTATATATTAATGAACATATTAAATCAATTACCAAGAAAACCAAGCTTGAAAACAAGTTAAAACACAAAATGTGCTTTAAGAAGTCTTAAAGCACATTTTTGAAAATTGTCTTGTAAATGAGTTTTGAGTGGCTAAATGTCCATCATTACTCTTAAATATATAGTGTACTATATAGTATCACATTTGGGTGGCTATTAATGGAAATCAAAATTTCACTTCTAAGTGCCTTGTTTAGGTGAATAGTGATTTTTATAAGCTAGTTTATAACATATGTTGTATTAAGTAATTAAATTGACAAACAAAGACTAAGTACCCTTATGTAATAAAGGGGGCCGGTTTTCTCAAGGGTGGTGACTCACCACTCACTTGTTAACATGTTAAATAAATAAAATGACTAATTAAGTTAATTTGCTTTTAAGTACAAATATCTCCTTAAAGCAAGTTCTATCTTCACATTCTCATTTCTTCCTTCATTTCCACGGTCCCAACTTCTTCTTCCTTCCTTCTTGCTGCTCTCTCACGGTAATACCACTACACCATGGAAACTCCATCTTTGACCACTTGTTAAATCTAGCTCACTTGTCCAAATCAAAAACAAACACCACCAATCTCTTCCTCTCATCAAGCTCTTCATTCCTATTCTCAAAACTCCAAGAGCCCCATTTCGGTGCCAAGGTGTTCCACCATTGAAGGAGCTTGAGCTTGTATTTTGACATATTGTTGATCTCCTTTGCTTCTAGGTAAGGAATCTCAAAGAAAAATCATGTTTCCTCCATGTTTTTACCTTGACCGAAAATACACATTGATATAGCTCTTTTGTGACTTTGTCTAGCTTCATTCCAACTCTTCATGGACTAGGTGGAGTCCTCTCTTGTTATATATTCAACCCTCTTCAAAGATCAAGGTAAAACAACTACATTAATGTTTTTGAAACAATGTAAAAATTAGGGTTTGCAATGAGATGGAGCTTATAGCTTGAATACTCATTATAATGTTTGTATATTGTTTAGAATTGACAAGGAAATAAATACCTTACCGGTTGATAAGGAAACAAGAAAGAAGTTGTTTGGAAAAGAGGTAAATCTACTAACCTAATGTTGTTTTATGCCTTAGGAGAAATGAGCTTATAAATGCTTATTAAAACTACCTAAAGAGCTAATGGTGAATGATTTAGTAAAGTGTTCTCTAGAGCTTAGTAAAAGGCTTATGTGTTGTTGAGTGTATTTGCAGGTAAAGGCAAATATATTGTGGAAATTCAGTGTTTAAGGGTTATGCATTTTAAGGGCCTAAGTGCCATGCAATTTAAATTATGCACTATATTGTAATGTAGTGTGAATTTGGTGAAGTTGTGTATGAGAGGAGTTTGTGTAATAAGTGCTTGGTGGATTTTTAGTGTTCTTGTGTGTTTAATGGAGAAACAAAGTGTTTAGGCTTAGTAATGTTCTAGGGGAATCCATGTCAAAATTTAGGTAAGAAGCAAGAAGTTATAAGTGTTTACATAAGGTTTGGCGAGTTAGAGGTGTTAGGAAATGACTAGGTGTTTTACAAGTGAAGGTATAATGTCTTAAGTACTCTAGAGTGTAATAAGGACTTAGGCATGATCTTGAGATTTTAGTATGTACCAAAGTCATTTTGGACTTAGGTAAAGATTTAGGCAAACTTTGGTAAAATAAGGAGAAAGTGTACACTAGGAAAAGAGTTTCAAGAAGGATATAAAGAGTTAGTTGTGAGAAATATGCTTGGGAGATAATGTTAAAATAAGGAGAAAGCTTTTGGGATAGTAGTTATCATAGGTATGAAACACCACTTGAAAACTAGGAGAAACATTGTAAGTGTTAGAAATTTTGTGAAGATATAAGTAAAGGTTTGAGGAATTAGAAAATGAGTTTTGTGTGAGTGTTTAAGGATGTCTTAAGGTGTTTGAGGTGCTCAAATGGGGTTAGGGTGTATTAGGTTATATGGGGTGAAGTTTCGAGCTGAATGTAAAAAGGAAAACAAAGATTTGGGGCAGACCGGACTTGCGACCGAACTTGCAAGTTCGGTCGGGCCCAGTTTACCCTGCGAGAATTAGCTTCTGGAATGGACCGACCTTGGGGACCGGACTTGCAAGGTCGGTCGGGGCTTTATTTGGGTACGGATTTAGTCACTGGAATCGACCGGACATAGGACCGGACTTGGCAAGTCCGGTCGGGCTAAATTTTCAAAGGGAAGAAACTCTCGGGAAAAGACCGAACATGCGACCGGACTTACAAGGTCGGTCGGAGTAGAAAATTTTGACGGAAATGTGTTTTGGAATCGACCGGACTTGGACAAGTCCGGTCGGTAAGGTCGGTCGGACCTAAATTTGTAAAAAAAAAATAGAAAAGAGTGTGGCTTATGTAGTTAACCCTAGGGTGTAATGAAGGTATCCTAGGGTAGAATAGGCATTAAAACATGTCATACAATCATGTTAAATACTTAACAAGTTTGAGTTAAATAAATAATTAACCGACGTTACTAATGTGTTTAGGATTTCTCAAGGCGGAAACCAATCAAGGCAAGGACCAAGGTATGGTTTTCTTGCAGTCTGTTGCCTACCGGTTTACACCGGCTTGGATGCTGTTGCTTTTCTGTGTGTTACGACCTTATAAGATTAAGACATGAAAAGAGTTTACAGTTGTTATACATTAAGATGTTGTACGGTTGTGACTCCTTTCCCTTGGTTGTCTAATAAGACCTAATTGTTTGATTGTATGTGACTTAACAAAATATTGTGTGATCACTAACAAGTGCTAATCGGGGGAGTGAGGAGTCCGGTTGTTCCGGCCCGCGTGTGATGGATGGGGGTCGATATCATATCCGGTTCGGCTCTCTTGGTGTATGTATAGGTGGTATTCCAATTTGGTTTCTACCTTCCCTTAGCTTATCCAAAGCTAGTTAATGACTCACGTCGGGCCACAGGGGCATACGTATGTTATTTCGGTGTGCTTGGGATTACTATATCCGACACACCTTGGGTATAAGTTAACGTTCTACATAACTGGACGGTAACGGGTTGGTAACGAGCTTAACATGGGATTGGTAAATCTCTAGGCTCACATGGTATGCTAACTATGGTGGAAGGTTCCTTGTGAGGACCGATTTTATGGTGATATGTATTGTTGTGATGCTATGCAATTCCCTTGATCGCTATGGTATATATATATATATGTTGGATGTTTTAAAATGAATGCCATGTTATCATGACAATTGGTTGCGCGTATCCCGGTAGCCGATGGGCTGCGCGTTAGCCATACCAGCAAAGGTTGCTGACCCCTCGGGGGCTCCATATTTTATTGCAGGATGAGGATCGAAGAAGCGGAGTGGCTCTAGATCCTAGGTCGATGATGTACTTTTGGTAGTCTTGGATGTTGAGCCCGGGATGCGTCTGTGCTCCCGAGGCATTATATTTGGTACCGTTTGTTAAACAGTGGTGGATGTTACTGTTGGGGTGTGATGTAAATTAAATACTCGGTATGGTTGGTTATGTTTATATATGGATGTTAAGTTCTATGCTCGGGAGTCTGATCATCAGACCGATACACTTGTATTTATTCTGCCTAGTTAACCACGTGGGTGGTTAACGGCGTTGTAACACCAAAGTGTTAGTTATTATTGGTTGGTTATTTCCGCTGCGATTTTCGGTAGTTGGTAGGGGCGTTGTAGGGGTGTTACAAACAGTGGTATTAGAGCGAAGTATCGCTCTGATGACTAGAATACCGGGCTTAGGGATATACCGAGTTAGGAAACCTAACTATAGTACCTAAGCAAACAGATTTGGAAAGGTTAACCACTAACTAAGCGTGGAAATACCTTGTTGTCGGGAAGTGCTACAACCGTTGGACCGATAAGTGTGCAAGCATAATGCTAAGAAATGTTCATATGAATTCAGATGGCAGGTAGACCACGAGGTAGAGGCCGCGGGCGCGGTACTGGAGATTTGGGTGACCAGGGGATGATACTACGGCAAGACCATGGCTGAGGCAGTTGCAGCCGCCGTAGCCCAGTTGGTACCCGATTTGGTGCTGCTGATACAGCAAGGGCAAAACCCGGAGTTCAGCCACCACCACCACGCCACGAGAGACCAATTGGGTCAAGGCGTTGGTGATCTTAGACCGCCATCATTCAGTGGGGAGACTGATCCTCGAAAGTGGAGGCGTACATCTCGAACTGGAGACCGCCTACGAGACCTTGGCAGTGCCTGCTGAAGCTAAGGTCGTCTTGCCGCTTACTATTGAAGGGTACGGCACAGAGTTGGTGGAAGTTGGTGAAGGAGGACAGGATGGCTGATCCTGAATTTGGTTGGAGGGAGTACAGGCTCTACTGCGAGCCAAGTATTACCCTGTACATGTGCAGGAGGCCAAGCCTCGAGTTGGATAGTCTGAGGCAGGGGGATAAGATGTCGGTTGATGACTACTACACCGCATTCACCGGCCTTATCCACCTGTTACCAGACCTTGGGTACTCAAACGAGTGTTGGTGAACCGGTTCTACAATGGTCTTAGCCACCGTCTCCGCTACGGGATGGGGCCAGCTGAGTTACCCTTGCAGGTAAATAGAGTACTGTTGTGAATCAATTTATACCTTGGGTGAATGTTAATGTGAGTTGGTAAGTGTTTTACGGGGCATGATGACATCCTAAAATTCAGAGTGCTATCATGCCGCGGCTAAGGTGAGATTACGTCCGTCTGAGGGACGAGGGAATGCGCACAAGCGCAAGGCCACCAACGAGGGCCAGAGTCAGCAAGGGTATGGGGGAGGAAAGAAAAAGAAACCCTACCCTCAGCCCCAGAAGGGTCAGTACCAGGGTGACAAGGGCCAAGCCCAGACCACCACAGCTGATGAGCCACTGAAGCTCACGTATGCGTATGCGGCGAAGCCTCTACGCTCCTACCCGCCTAAGGGTATTACTTAATCATGTGTATCTAGTTGAGGGGTATGTTGTTAAGATGGGAAGTGAGTATGATTGTGTGTTGTTGTAGCAGCTAGCGCGGGTTCTGGACCGGAGCGCCATTTACTGTAAGTGTGCAATGGAGACCACCCCGGAAAAGACTGCAAGGGGAATGATGTGGGTGTCGTCACTGCCAGAAGATGGGGCACCGTGAATTTGAGTGTTGGACGAACCCCAACAGCAGGAACTATAAGCCAAAGGGGCAGTGGAAGGGTAATACTACCACGACCACTGAAGGCCCGAAGACGATCATTCAGCAGACTTCTGACAAGAAGTACAATGATCAGAAGGGGAAGGGTACGGGGTCCGGCAAGGCTGCCCTGAATGTGTGGACCGGTCTGAGGCACCAGGATCCTCTTCGAGACCAGTACCGCCTAAACTGTTTAAAAAAAGTGATTGCTTACGCATTTCATGCATGAGTGTTAGCAGTCTAAGGGTATAAACAAATAAGTAAAGAGTTAGAATATAATGTGGAAAACACCTAAAGTTAGACAATTTAAAACCTAGGAACTTTCAATATCTGTTATCCATCTCGCCACACCGAACCCTGGAGAGACCACCATCAGCATCACCAAATTCCCACTGGAGCAAGTAAGGTATCCAACCAGGTATGATACTCTTAAACGGATACCTGACACCGGAAGCACAAATCCACATCATCAGGCGTTGTAACGAACTTGGAGCAGCACCAGGAGGTTTCTACACACCCGAATACCCGAGCGGTTCGAAGATGAAACTGAAGATGATGTGCATGGGTAAGGACTGGAATCCCTACACCAAGTCATATCAGGATGTACGAGCTGAAGACGGAGCGACTGTACCAGGCATACCTGAAGAGTTCCTTGCGGTTGTTAACCACACCGTGGGAATTGCTCAGCAACTTGAATCGGAACCGATTCCGAACGTGGAAGCAGACTTATGCATTGTGAACTTCTACCAGAAAGGTGGACGGTTAGGGTTACACCAAGATAAGGACGAGTCACCCGAGTCTCTAAGTAAGGGAGTACCTGTGGTGTCTTGGTCCATTGGTGATACCGCTGTGTTTATGTACGGCGAGCAGAAGCGTGGTGACTCGCAAAGAAACTAGTGTTGAAGTCAGGTGATGTATTAATCATGGGAGGACAATCAAGGATGTTGTACCACGGTATCAAGAAAATCAAACTGAATACCGCACCCTCGACAGTGGTAATGCCACACATTTGAAACCCGGACGTTTGAATTTGACTTTCAGGCAGTTTTGAGCCTTGTGTAATCATGTAATGTATTAAGCCAGTTGTTTGATAAAGGAGCTATATCTAGCCATGTCTACAATGTAACCAACTTATGGTGTAAAGGTTGTGTTAATGAATAAAGGAATGTTGTTTTGGGAGTGTATCAACGTGTTACTACCGTATACTTATGAGTTTGCCAATGAATTAGGCTGTGCACTCGGAACGGGAGGTATACTGAGTGTCTGCATAAGGCAGAAGCCGGCAAGAGCGGCACGATCCTCACCGGTACCTTTCCAGTGAATGGCGTGGATGCATCGATCATGTTCGACTCTGGAGCCTCACATACATTCATTTCGCTATCATTTGCGAAGAGGCTGGGGTTAGACGTGAAGAGATGCCAGACTTCGTGGTCACTCTCCCGTCGAAAGAACGGGTCAGGTGTACCCGCTACTACCGAGATGCTATTGTTCGAATCATGGATGAGGAGTTTCCGATCGACTTGATAGAGTTCGACGGACTAGGTTTTGATGTGATTGTCGGGATGAACTGGTTGGAGCGGTACAAGGGTAGAATCCTATGTGCCGAGCATCGACTGCTTCTTAGGAGTCCATCTGGGGTTACTATATCATACCGCCAGAGGCCCAGGGAGCCTTCGACACAGATCATCACCGCCATGGCCATGTATCGTGAGTTGTGACGAGGAAATGATGTATACCTCTGCTATGTCCAGGACATAGAGAGAGACCCTGAGTTTAGCCCAGATGTGCCGGTAGTGTCGGAGTTTCCTGATGTATTTCCTAAGGAACTGCCGGGCATGCCGCCAGCACGAGAGGTTGAGTTTGAGATTGATTTAGTTCTGGGCACTGGACCCATTGCGAAAGCACCTTACCGTATGGCTCCAGCAGAGATGACAGAGCTCAAGGAGCAGCTGAGAGACCTACTCGACAAGGGCTTTATCCGCCCTAGTGTTTCACCATGGGGAGCGCCGGTCCTCTTCGTGAAGAAGAAGGACGGTAGCCTCCGCCTGTGTATTGATTATCGGGAGCTGAATGCTGTTACGGTGAAGAACCGTTACCCCTTACCACGCATCGACGATCTATTTGATCAGCTGAGGGGAGCATCAGTATTCTCCAAGATAGACCTACGTTCCGGATACCACCATATTGCCATCCGTGATAGTGACATCGAAAAGACAGCTTTCAGAACTAGGTATGGGCATTATGAGTTCACAGTTATGCCGTTTGGCTTGTCAAATGCACCAGCAAAGTTCATGGACTTGATGAACCGTTTGTTCCAAGATCAGTTGGACAAATCAGTGGTAGTCTTCATCGATGACATACTAGTATATTCGAAATCGAGAGGTGAGCATGAAAGCCACCTGAGAGATGTATTGCAAACATTGAGAAAGAATCAGTTGTATGCTAAATTTTCTAAGTGTGAATTTTGGTTGAACCAAGTATCATTCCTTGGACATGTGATATCCGAGGCCGGGATCGCTGTTGATCCGGCAAAGATAGATGCAGTGCGCACCTGGCCTAGGCCGAAGACAGTCACTGATATCAGGAGCTTCCTCGGTCTGGCAGGTTATTATAGGAGGTTTGTGAAGGACTTCTCCAGTGTCTCGAAGCCGATGACTTCCTTAATGAAGGATGCAATGTTCGAGTGGACAGTTGACTGTGAGAGTTCTTTCACGAGTCTCAAGGATGCTCTGACATCTGCACCAGTCCTGACTATACCAGACGGTCCAGATGGTTTTGAGGTCTACTGCGACGCATCAGGCAGAGGTATGGGTTGTGTATTGATGCAGCACGGGAAGGTCGTAGCATACGCCTCCCGTAGCTGAAGAAGCATGAGGAGAACTACCCTACCCACGACTTAGAATTGGGGGCCATTGTCTTCGCACTGAAGATATGGCGACATCATTTGTATGGGGTAAGCGTGACAATCTATTCCGACCACAAGAGTTTGAAATACTTGTTCACTCAGAAAGAGTTGAACATGAGGCAGAGGAGGTGGGTTGAATTCTTAAATGATTATGACATCAATTTACAGTATAAGGAGGGTAAGGCAAATGTGGTAGCTGACGCATTGAGTCGCCGAGCACACTCTCTCCATTCGCTAGTCTCTCATACTGGCTTGGTTGAAGAGGTGCGGAGTGCTCAGATGACGAATCAGTACATGGTGGAGATTAGACAGAAGCTTATTGATGGCACATTCGAGGGTCAGAAGTACGACTTCAGACTACATGATGATGACCTGATTAGGCTCAATGGCAGATTGTGTATACCGAGGAGTAGCGCTGAGCTGAAGGAGCGCATATTGAGTGAATCCCATTGTTCTACGACATCGATTCACCCTGGAGCTTCAAATGTATAAAGGTATGAAAAGATATTTTTGGTGGACTGGAATGAAAAAGGATGTGAATGACTATGTGTTAAGGTGTCTCACTTGTCAGAAGGTCAAGTTTGAGCACCGACGACTGGTGGTATGGTGCAGCCAATGCCAGTGCCGGAGTGGAAGTTCCATGACATATCTATGGACTTCGTAGTAGGGCTTCCACCTGCAAGGGAGGTCTGAATATGATTTGGGTTGTTGTTGACCGACTGACCAAGGTGGCCCGATTCATTCCGATGAAGGACACCTGGAAAGTGGCAAGATTGGCAGAACTCTTTGATAAGGAAATTGTAAGACATCATGGTGTACCGAAAACGATTGTATCTGACAGAGATACCAGATTCTTATCCAGATATTGGAAGTCTACGCGAGAAGCGTTGGGTACTGAACTGAAATTGAGTACAGCGTTTCACCCACAGACCGATGGTCAGAGTGAGCGCACTATTCAGACACTTGAGGATATGCTACGTGCATGTGCACTTGACTTCCAGACCAGCTGGATTGATAAGTTACATCTGATCGAGTTTAGTTACAACAACAGTTACATGCTTCGATCAAGATGTCTCCTTCCAGGCATTGTACGGTAGACCATGCCGCACGCCTTTATGCTGGGATGAGTCGAGTGAGACGGTCATTATAGGACCAGAGTATCTTGAACAGGTTCAGGCAGAAGTTCGCCAGATCCGGGCTAACATGAAAGCAGCTCAGGATAGACAGAAGTCGTACGCTGATGTGCGCAGACGTGACCTGGAGTTCGCCGTAGGCGATCAGGTATTTCTTAGGGTGTCCCCCATGAAGGGAGTATTTCGTTTTGGCCAGAAGGGCAAGTTGAGCCCGAAATATGTGGGTCCTTATGTGGTGACGGAGCGGATCGGCCCGGTAGCCTATAGACTTGATTTACCCGCCGAGCTGGGCAAGGTACATGATGTATTTCATGTGTCCCAGTTGAAGAAGTATATGTCTCATCCGTCTCATGTGCTTCAGCCTGAAAGGCTAACCTTAGAGCCGACCATGCGATCAGTGGAGACTCCCGTACGGATTCTGGATACTAAGACTCGAGACACTCGCCATAAGTCGTGAGACTGGTGAAGGTCCTCTGGTCTAACCAGGACGTTAGGAGGCCACTTGGGAGCTGGAAGAAAAGATGAAGGCGAATCACCCGTCATTGTTTGCTTCTTAGTGTTTATATGTATAGGGTACGGGCCGTACCCCTTTTAAGGGGGGTAGAGTCGTTTCGGTTATGGTTGTGTACGACATGTATATGTACATTGTCTATGTTATGTTACAGACCGTTGTGTCTGAATGGTATTATGGGGTTTGGACCTCGAGTCCGTTGTGGTGTAAGTATGATGGTTGTGTTGGTAATGATGTTTTGGAAGTGTGGTGTTATAAGATTTTCCCCGTGTTTCTAATATTAAGATATGTGGGAAGTATGAACTTTGAGGACAAAGTTCTTTTAAGGGGGGTAGATTTAAATACCCCAAACCTTGGTATGTTGGTTAAACATTAAAACATGATTTATTAAGACTAAAAAGAGTCTTAGAAACATTAGTAAACAAATTTAAACGAAAGAAAACACAAAATGTGCTTTAAAGTCAATAAGAGCTAAAATGTGCTCTAAGCTTGGAATAAGCTTGGGTAAGGCCTAATGAACTTACCAAGACCTTATTTATATATTAATGAACATATTAAATCAATTACCAAAGAAAACCAAGCTTGAAAACAAGTTAAAACACAAAATGTGCTTTAAGAAGTCTTAAAGCACATTTTTGAAAAATTGTCTTGTAAATGAGTTTTGAGTGGCTAAATGTCATCATTACGCTTAAATATATGTGTACTATATAGTATCACATTTGGGTGGCTATATTAATGGGAAATCAAAAATTTCACTTCTAAGTGCCTTGTTTAGGTGAATAGTGATTTTTATAAGCTAGTTTATAACATATGTTGTATTAAGTAATTAAATTGACAAACAAGACTAAAGTAACCCTTATGTAATAAAGGGGGCCGGTTTTCTCAAGGGTGGTGACTCACCACTCACTTGTTAACATGTTAAATAATAAAATGACTAATTAAGTTACTATTTGCTTTTAAGTACAAATATCTCCTTAAAGCAAGTTCTATCTTCACATTCTCATTTCTTCCTTCATTTCCCACGGTCCCAACCTTCTTCTTCCTTCCTTCTTGCTGCTCTCTCACGGTAATACCACTACCACCATGGAAACTCCATCTTTGACCACTTGTTAAATCTAGCTCACTTGTCCAAATCAAAAACAAACACCACCAATCTCTTCCTCTCATCAAGCTCTTCATTCCTATCTTCTCAAAACTCCAAGAGCCCCATTTCGGTGCCAAGGTGTTCCACCATTGAAGGAGCTTGAGCTTGTATTTTGACATATTGTTGATCTCCTTTGCTTCTAGGTAAGGAATCTCAAAGAAAAATCATGTTTCCTCCATGTTTTTACCTTGACCGAAAATACACATTGATATAGCTCTTTGTGTGACTTTGTTCTAGCTTCATTCCAACTCTTCATGGACTAGGTGGAGTCCTCTCTTGTTATATATTCAAACCCTCTTCAAAGATCAAGGTAAAACAACTACATTAATGTTTTTGAAACAATGTAAAAATTAGGGTTTGCAATGAGATGGAGCTTATAGCTTGAATACTCATTATAATGTTTTATATTGTTTAGAACTTGACAAGGAAATAAATACCTTACCGGTTGATAAGGAAACAAGAAAGAAGTTGTTTGGAAAAAGAGGTAAATCTACTAACCTAATGTTGTTTTATGCCTTAGGAGAAATGAGCTTATAAATGCTTATTAAAACTACCTAAAGAGCTAATGGTGAATGATTTAGTAAAGTGTTCTCTAGAGCTTAGTAAAAGGCTTATGTGTTGTGAGTGTATTTGCAGGTTAAAGGCAAATATATTGTGAAATTCAGTGTTTAAGGGTTATGCATTTAAGGGCCTAAGTGCCATGCATTTAAATTATGCACTATATTGTAATGTAGTGTGAATTTGGTGAAGTTGTGTATGAGAGGAGTTGTGTATAATAAGTGCTTGGTGATTTTAGTGTTCTTGTGTGTTTAATGGAGAAAACAAAGTGTTTAGGCTTAGTAATGTTCTAGGGGAATCCATGTCAAAATTTAGGTAAGAAGCAAGAAGTTATAAGTGTTTACATAAGGTTTGGCGAGTTAGAGGTGTTGGAAATGACTAGGTGTTTTACAAGTGAAGGTATAATGTCTTAAGTACTCTAGAGTGTAATAAGGACTTAGGCATGATCTTGAGATTTTAGTATGTACCAAAGTCATTTTGGACTTAGGTAAAGATTTAGGCAAACTTGGTAAAATAAGGAGAAAGTGTACACTAGGAAAAGAGTTTCAAGAAGGATATAAAGAGTTAGTTGTGAGAAATGATGCTTGGAGATAATGTTAAAATAAGGAGAAAGCTTTTGGGATAGTAGTTATCATAGGTATGAAACACACTTGAAAAACTAGGAGAAAACATTGTAAGTGTTAGAAATTTTGTGAAGATATAAGTAAAGGTTTGAGGAATTAGAAAATGAGTTTTGTGAGTGTTTAAGGATGTCTTAAGGTGTGTTTGAGGGCTCAAATGGGGTTAGGGTGTATTAGGTTATATGGGGTGAAGTTTCGAGCTGAATGTAAAAAGGAAAACAAAGATTTGGGGCAGACCGGACTTGCGACCGGACTTGCAAGTTCGGTCGGGCCCAGTTTACCCTGCGAGAATTAGCTTCTGGAATGGACCGCCTTGGGGACCGGACTTGCAAGGTCGGTCGGGGCTTTATTTTGGGTACGGATTTAGTCACTGGAATCGACCGGACATAGGACCGGACTTGGCAAGTCCGGTCGGGCTAAATTTTCAAAGGGAAGAAACTCTCGGGAAAAGACCGAACATGCGACCGGACTTACAAGGTCGGTCGGTAGTAGAAAATTTTGACGGAAATGTGTTCTGGAATCGACCGGACTTGGACAAGTCCGGTCGGTAAGGTCGGTCGGACCTAAAATTTGTAAAAAAAAAATAGAAAAGAGTGTGGCTTATGTAGTTAACCCTAGGGTGTATAATGAAGGTATCCTAGGGTAGAATAGGCATTAAAACATGTCATACAATCATGTAAATACTTAACAAGTTTGAGTTAAATAAATAATTAACCGACGTTACTAATGTGTTTAGGATTTTCTCAAGGCGGAAACCAATCAAGGCAAGGACCAAGGTATGGTTTTCTTGCAGTCTGTTGCCTACCGGTTTACACCGGCTTGGATGCTGTTTGCTTTTCTGTGTGTTACGACCTTATAAGATTAAGACATGAAAAGAGTTTACAGTTGTTATACATTAAGATGTTGTACGGTTGTGGACTCCTTTCCCTTGGTTGTCTAACAAAGACCTAATTGTTGATTGTATGTGACTTAACAAATATTGTGTGATCACTAACAAGTGCTAATCGGGGGAGTGAGGAGTCCGGTTGTTCCGGCCACGCGTGTGATGGATGGGGGTCGATATCATATCCGGTTCGGCTCTCTTGGTGTATGTATAGGTGGTATTCCAATTTGGTTTCTACCTTCCCTTAGCTTATCCAAAGCTAGTTACTGACTCCGTCGGGGGCCACAGGGGCATACGTATGTTATTTGGTGTGCTTGGGATTACTATATCGACACACCTTGGGTATAAGTTAACCGTTCTACATAACTGGACGGTAACGAGGTTGGTAACGAGCTTAACATGGGATTGGTAAAATCTCTAGGCTCACATGGTATGCTAACTATGGTGGAAGGTTCCTTGTGAGGACCGATTTTATGGTGATATGTATTGTTGTGATGCTATGCAATTTCCCTTGCTATGCTATGGTATATATATATATATGTTGGATGTTTTAAAATTGCCATGTTATCATGACAATTGGTTGCGCGTATCCCGGTAGCCGATGGGCTGCGCGTTAGCCATACCAGCAAAGGTTGCTGACCCCCTCGGGGGCTCCATATTTATTGCAGGATGAGGATCGAAGAAGCGGAGTGGCTCTAGATCCTAGGTCGATGATGTACTTTTGGTAGTCTTGGATGTTGGCACCGGGATGCGTCTGTGCTCCAGGGCATTATATTTTGGTACCGTTTGTTAAACAGTGGTGGATGTTACTGTTGGTGGGTGTGATGTAAATTAAATACTCGTATGGTTGGTTATGTTTAATATGGATGTTAAGTTCTATGCTCGGGAGTCTGATCATCAGACCGATACACTTGTATTTATTCTGCCTAGTTAACCACGTGGGTGGTTAACGGCGTTGTAACACCAAAGTGTTTAGTTATTATTGGTTGGTTATTTCCGCTGCGATTTCGGTAGTTGGTAGGGCGTTGTAGGGGTGTTACAACCCTTATCCACTTTACCCATACTTAACCATAATTCTCACATTAAAGACCTTTATAACATAAGTGCATTATATGTTATTCAATCAATCTTAGAATTTCAATAACATTCTTAAGCTCAATACTTTTACTCTTACTTTAGAATAAACATCATCTTATGGACCTATAATAGGTTTATCTTAGAATACTATACTATTAATTCACAATGTAATGATTAGTATTTATCATATTACCAAATAAACCATCATGATTAAGTTTCCCCTTAACTTAATTAAGATCTCATCTTGTATATTGAAACATAGTGTTGTTATACATTTTATTATAACTTAGTTGAGCCACTAAACTCAATTATCATATCCTTAGTTCAGAATGACTTTTAATTACAACCATCTAATAAGCTTGTCATAAGATGTTAAATTGCTTCTCATCGTGAATAACTATACTATAGTTAACTTAGATTTAATGAATTAATCTTACATTTAGTATTCACAAGGTATATTATATGTTTTATTATTACCTAACAATAAGGTGTTTAGTATAACCCTTTTATGTATCCTACTACATTTAATTTCCTAAATTTTTTTATTTTTACACACATTCTCTCATAGACTATGCATATCCTTTGTACTAAACTTCATTAAACTTAAGCCTTAATACGTTTTAAATTTTTTACAAAACCTAAGGGTTTCAAAGGAATAACCTTAATAAATTAATTCCTTTATTGTATTTAGGATGGACAATATATCTACATAGAGTAGAATTTATCAGAGAATTAAATTCTGGTTCATAAGTGAAATTGTGTTAATTATTTAATAAGATAAATCTATTATGAAAATTCTCATATTTTATATTCAAATAACCTATCATTACTTCCCATTACCGTAAAGTATATCAATATAATATCTTATGTAACTTAGTTTTATCTAATAAAAGGTTCAAAAGGTTTTTAAGTATCAAATTCCTATTATAACCGTTCCTATAAATTCTCACTACTAAATACCTCACTTAACTGTAACTCACATCCTGAATATGGTAATAAATGTATTTTATATGGCTTATCTAATTCTAAGAAACGTAAGGATAATTATTTAGATAAATTTCCAAATCATCGTTTAATATAGATTATATCATAATCCTTTTAATGATTCTATCTTAAAACATTAAGTTATATTTCATCCATATAAATGTTAAAAAATGATTAAATCTAGACTACTAATCCACCTCACATTTAGATGTAAAAGTATTTTACTTATTTATTATGGTTTATATATTAAGAATATTTAGATGTAAACGTATTACATTTTTTATCATTAATTATAGAATAAGATCTATTTGTGCAACATTTTATGTAATCTAATCATAATTTTTCCTAAGTTTTAACTTTTTAATTACTTAATCCCAATTTTTAGATTTACATTCTGATCATTGACAATAATACTATACATGTATTTTAATATGGTTTATATATAAACCTTGGAAATTCTAAGGTAACTCTTTAAGCCTAATACATAAACTATAATTTAATACCACCTCATATAATCTCCTATTAGTATTCTGTAGAGGTTTAGTTTAACTTATTAATTCCTTCGTATTATATTTCCTATAAGGTATTTAATTTTATTATGTTTAATGTGTATATATTTATATATACTAGGATTTGTACAAAACATTTTATGAGTTTTATTGTATTTAATTATGTTTAATAACTTTTAGGCATAACTACAACAGATATACGGTTTATAAATAAAGTGTTTTCCCTTATTTATTTTATATATAAGTATAACCTGTATTAGCAATTAACTAAGACATCCCCTATGTAACTTATTATATTTAAACTATCTTATTACTACAACCTTTATCTGCATTCCAAGTATGTTCATAAAGTATTTCTTTTACTATATCTTAGGATTCTAGCTCTTATATATCTAGTTATTATAAGTGTTAATTCATTAGTTCCTTGCTTTACTCTAAGTTACTACTTTATTCCCTTTTTATATATGCGTAATATATATATATATATATATATATATTCCTTAGTTTTAATTAAGAATATTAACTCCCATATAATATAATAAATAAAAAGTAGAATAATTAAATTCCTTGATTTAACATAAGTTTCTACTTAAATAAGTATATATATAAATATATGTAAATAATTTCACCTCTCTTAAAAGATAATACCCAAACTTTTATAAAACTTACTGTTATAAAATGTTAATTTAATTTTCCCTTATTTTTCCCAGCTTAAGAAGTTTATTAACAAACCATACTTTTAATTTTTGGTTACATTAAAAACCATATAGTATAAGTTATTCTTATGAAAAACTCATAAATACAATTTTAAAACCATTTAACATTGCCCAAAAATTCCCAAATTTAATATATAGTAACTATAACATTTTAGACATATTATCAAAAATTTTTTTCATAAAAATATCTTTTTAATTTAGCCAAATAATTCCAGGAAACCCGAAATTTGCAAAAATCATAACTTATGTTTAAAAACTCCAAAGCCATAATATTTTACATCAAATAAACTAGATTTAATAAGGAATCTATGGTTAAAATTTCAAGTCAAAATACATTCGGGAAGGCCATTAAATAAATTCAACAAGTTAGGGTATTATTCTGGAATTAATAAAACTCAAAACAACTTAATCTCCTCTGTTTTAATCTCGGCCGTCCGTCCCTTAATTCAGGATCGGACGGTCACTGAAACTCGAGTTCATCCTCAACCTTCAAACGAAACCCGAGTACTAAATCCATGATTTCTCTCATGTTTCATTGGATTCGAAATTCAATTGCGGTCACATTGGTACCAATTTCGCTATAGTACTGTAAAGATAAAGGATTTCGAATCTGGGTAATTCGAATAGGGTTCATATGGGTTACGAATTGAATTTCTCCAAATTCTCTCAATGTAATGCGTTATATGTTAAATTGATAGAGGGGTATGAACAAGAACACAAAAACGAATAGAATTATTGGTTCAATTTGGTCGGAATCGTACCAGAGATACGCCAACGAGGCAAATCGAATTCTTTCTGGAAAAATTGGTATTTTATGCGCTGTTCAGGTAGGCAACTTCACAGACCAACTCACACTAACTGAGAAGGATTCAATCCACGAAACCTACGTCATTTTAAAGTAGACTTGTAACTCTAAACATTGGTGGAAGAATCATTGAAAACGAAGAACTAGGGAGAAGTTATGGATCCCGAAAGATCTGAGTTTACCACTTCGTTTCCGGAAATTCTGGGCAGGAACTCCACCGTGATCGAGTAGGGAACTTTAGACGACTAGCGCTTCCAAACTATTACGAATCATCCATGGTCATCAACATGAAAGTTGTATAGGGATTAGAGCTCTTCAAAACGAGCTAAAGAACACGAAATTTGGCTGAGAAACGAAGAAGTTATGGCAAGACGAAGTTTACCTGATTTCAGAGAAAACTAGAATTCTGGGTTACGAATTCGCAAGGTGGCAACTTTGGATCAATATTCCCGTCGATGTAGGATGAGTTAGAAGATGTATGAGTTATGGTTGGAAAGAGGAGATTAAAGAGAAGAGAATGCAAAAGACGGCACTTAAAAATTCCAAAAGAGGAGAAAGTTATGGAGGTCACAAGTTAGGGCAAAAATTGGTTTCTGTTACCGGAAATATAGGAGATAAAACGGCTAAGTGTTGGGGGACCCGTGACAGTGTGACACGTGGCATATTTCAAATTTTGACTCTAAACTTCAATCTAGCATAACTTTGGCTAGGATGATCCGTTTTTGACGTTCTTTTTATCGATCTTCATGGTTTTCCATAACCTATTATTGGTATAGGTTTTATGGGCTGGTTTGACCATTCTCAAAAAGTCAACCCTAGCAAGGCTTAAAAGCTTTAAGGTTTCTATAATTTTATTTTGACTTTTATGTTTCAAAACGATGTTCCGACTCTTTCTAAAATCTTTATAATATACTCGGAGTGTTTAGGAATTTTTCCAAGATTTATTGACTTATAAATCTTGTTATTAAATTCATAATACCATATAATAATATATAATAATTAAACATTAAATTGTATTCTTTAGAGTTAAATAGAAGGAATCCCTAAATTAATTTCCATAATTCTATATATTAATACTCATAATTCCATACAATAATTTAATATTCATAATTCCTTATACTAATTTAATATACATAATTCCATATAATAATTTAATACTTAATAGTATTATTAAAGGTTTAATAAAAGAAATCCCTAAATTAATTTAAATTAATTTAGGGGTATTTCTTTGATTTTCAACATAAGTAAAGTAACATCTTTGATAAATCACCCACCCACATTTCGTTGCTGCAAATCGCCAGTGTATATAGTGAGATATCTAACTTTAATACGCATTAATGTGTATTGGGGTGTTAATGTTGTTAACGAGCGTGCCCTAATACTAACTCTGGTTAACTAAGGGAGAATAAACATGTGGAGTATGATGGGTCTGATTTATTAAGTAACACAATTACAAAATGATACATATACTAATATTATGACAGAACAACCCCTTAGGCTGAAAAAGCACGTTACAACGAGGGACCTCTATCCGCTTACAAAATCCTTGCTAACGAAGTAAAAGAGACTAAACACTTGACGCGGTAACTTCCCTCAACTAACGAGACGTAACGTAACCTTCCTTCCGCCTTCCTCACGTCTCTCTCTTCCTATCCTTAAACTCCCCTGCCACCGCACCCAGTTACAGAAATACATAGTCGACCGTTTATTTCCTCTCTCCCTCTCTCTGCCTCAGAAGCCGAAGATCTCGATCTCCCTTTTCCCATATCACCGACAACCGAAACAGAAACTCACCAGCATCAATGGCTTCCTCAGCCCCACCAATCCTTCCGGTAACCACTTCTCAACCCACAACCACCAACCCCGCCACCGTTCCCGCCGCTGCACCTTTACCAACCGCCCAGTCGCAACCTCCAATCGCGACACCTGCCTTCCGCTCCTTCATCAACAACCTAACATCCCAAGCCCGCGAAGGCTTCGCTCAGCGCCGCCCCTGGAGCGAACTTATCGACCGATCAGCCTTCTCAAAGCCCGAATCCCTCTCAGACGCCACTCAGCGTGTCCGCAAGAACTACTCCTACTTCCGTGTCAACTACATCACCCTCTTGGCCGTCGTCCTCGCTTTCTCCCTCGTCACCAACCCTGGATCTCTAATCATCCTCCTCGGCCTCCTCGCCGCTTGGATCTTCCTCTACCTCTTCCGCCCATCTGACCAGCCCTTACTCCTCTTCGGCCGATCCTTCTCGGACCGCGAAACCCTAGGAATCCTCTTTGTTCTCAGCGTGTTTGTAATCTTCCTCACCAGCGTTGGATCTGTCCTGATCTCCGCCGCTTTGGTCGGTGTTGCCATCGTCTGCGCTCATGGTGCGTTTAGGGTTCCTGAGGATCTTTTCTTGGATGAGCAAGAACAGACCTCGACTGGATTCTTGTCCTTCCTGGGTGGTGCTGCCTCCTCCGCTCCTTCTGTTGTTGCAGCTTCTCGCGTATGATAGATCGGATCAGATCCGATTGAGGATTTTGAGTCCTGATCAATGAGTTTGATTTTGTCTCTCCTTTTCTTTCTGTCTCGGTTGAGTTGGTAGCAGATGGATGGATGATTGCAGTTTATGATGCATCTGAATCAAGAATCGGGAAGTAGATAGGTCTCTATATTTGCTATCTTGGCACTTGTGATGTGAATTTGAAAAACTGATGTCTTTTTAGATCCAGTGAATCTGTCTGAAATTTCAGTTCTTCTATTCTTTGCTTTTTCATAAGGTAGAATTGGAAAAAATTTAGTTTGTTCTGGATAAACATCAATCTTTGTCATCTTCTGTAACTTCGTTTCTCTAATTCATCTTTTGTAGTACAGACATAATTTTTTGGTGAGTTGTTTTTGGATCTTCTACTACTCTTTCATTTGTCGTGCTTATTGTTCTTCGCTGCTCATCTGACTTCAGGGACAATGTTTATATCATTACAGAATCAATCTGTTTTGAGTGAGGTGTATTGGGTGGGTCATGACTTGATGATGCTATTGCTGCTCTCTTGACATTCCCAGTTATCTATCCTTGTATATGCTCAATCACTTATCTTTTAGTGCTGATCACAGATGTAGAAGCATGCAGTACCACTAGTCAAAGTGTTTTCCCCTTCCAAATTGTGTTGGCTGGGGTTGTGGCCCAACATTTTTGGGAATAATGGTGTTTGTGCTTTATTGTTCCCAGTGGAGTTGGTTCTGCTGTAGCTCATATGGTAAATTAATTATATGGCATCTCTTGAATGTGAGGAGAATAGTGAGGATTTTTATATGCTTCAAGGAAAATGTAGCTCATGTATGGTGGTCATAGTAGTGCTTGTAGAATTAGAATCAAGTTGATTAGAAGGATTTTGTTAGTAGTGTGCTTGATATGGTTATGGAATTAACCTTTTCTGAATGGAAAGTTGATGGCTATTTAAATTGGTTCTGGGTGAGTGCAACCCAAACTGAGCTCTCTCTATGCATGGTGTGGTTAGATGTGAAGTTACTTGCTACCATTGTAACTAAATGGTAAAGGGGGAGGGTTTAGTGCTGTGTTAATGAGATTGGTCTAGCTGAGCTCTCATATCTATTTATGCAGCTATCAGTGTGTATCAGTGGCAATCAGGTGACTGGCTACCTCTGTATGGTGCCTGCCTGGATCGTTTTTTGTGTTTGCCCCCCTGATCTCCTATGAAACACAGATTGATTAGTGGTGTTTTTCATTATTTTGTTTCTGCCATGGCTCATCCGGGGTTATATGGGAAGCAACCCCCTGATTGAATCATACACACATACTGCCTCCCTTTGATGCTTGCTGGCTCGCTCTCTCGGTGACGTAGTGCTTAATAATGTCAATATAACAAGACAGTAGCAGAAGGAGGAACATTACTCCCTGATTATTACTACCTCCGTCCCGCTAGGAGTGTCCAGTTTACTATTTGAACATGTTGTTTGACTTCAATATTTAACATATAAGATAAAGTAATTTTATAAATCTAACATATGCAATAGATTCCTTACATACTAAACTATATCTTGACGATTTTAGTTTTATAAAATTAGTTTATCTTATATGTTAAATATTGATGTGGAAAAACGTGCCAAAAAGCAAACAGTACAATCCTGATGGGACGGAGATAGTATATGCATAAGTAGCCAATAAACTGGAATGTCTTGGGCTATTATAAAAAGCATTGCGTACCATATCAACATGGGAGCAATCAATGGTGTTTATGAACCAAACATAGGGGGACATCTCTGGAAAGTCATGTTGTGCCTCCTCTATGTTACCCGATTCACTTTTGCTCTGGTGTTTGGTTCTTGTTCACATGAGTGTATGTTATGAATGGTGTTTACATTTTATTTCTTTTTAAGCTGTCTTGCGTAGACTGGGAACACCCCGGTTGAATTGTATGTCCGGTCCTTTCTGTGATGCTGTTGGCTCGTAGCAGAGCCACCCAATGCTTATGTGGTTTATGTACGTTTGCCGTTAGATAAATAAGTGACAAGTATATTACATGTGTTGTGTAAACAGAAGATAAAAAGTCAGTAATGCATGTGTTCCGGGTTAATTTTTCGTATGATTCCAGGATCTATTGTTTGGTATTTAGCTACCATATCTTGATAAATTGATTTATAGCCTCTTCGGTCTTAATTATGATATTTAAGGTTTCGGTATTGTAATCAAGGGAACTTATAGGAAGACAAATATCGCTCTTTATAAATGCTTGTAGGTTTGTTAAATTTGTTTTAGCTCAACTAATGTAAACCGGAAGGATTAATATAATTGTTTTAATGAAAATAATGTATAGCTTAATGGGATTTTTTGGGGCCTAAGTTGTGTGGTAGACGGAATTCGATGGTAGATAGTTTTCATGAAAATATCTTGGAACCAAAACAAAATTTAGTACGCCTACCTCCATTATTTACAATTTTTTTTTTTTAAACAAGTAATGCTTTAGTTAATTTTCTTTTGTCTAGGACAAACAGGAACACAATCATCTACTGTTGATTTTATTAATAATTAGTTTGTAGTAATGGTTATTCATTTTATTTTCATGATGAAGGTTAATTATGGGTAAAAAGAACATAATTTTCCATAGTTTAGTTAAAATTCATTGTTCATTTCTACGTACGAAATGTTTTCTACCTACAAAATGATACACCTTGACATTTTACAACAAATAATAGGCATAGGCTGGAGAGAAGTGTGAATAACAATTTTTTTTTTAAAAAAAAGATGCAATGGTGACACTTTTGATAATTCAAGTAGATCATCATAGTATCTGCAAGATTCTTTCAAGTAGAAGGAATATTTTGAGGTCTCTTAAGCAAGTTTTACATGTAAGTCAATTAATTTTACACGGTCTATAAAAAAATAATTTTTCGGTGTCACTAAATGTTCATTATGCCTCATGTAAACGAAGAACATAGAATGCAAGATTAAAATCGTCTATGTTGAAAGAGAATAGCTTGTCTCATGAATTAAAGTTCTTGACATGCTGCTAGCTTGCGAAACATATAGAAGGAAAAGGAGAAATCGGGATGGAAAAGGCCGATTTCTTTAGCCAGTGAAGGGAACA
The DNA here is from genome assembly GCA_023374045.1 of Limonium bicolor. Taxonomy (NCBI): domain Eukaryota; kingdom Viridiplantae; phylum Streptophyta; class Magnoliopsida; order Caryophyllales; family Plumbaginaceae; genus Limonium; species Limonium bicolor. The sequence continues at coordinate 46,710,802 of CM041778.1, forward strand.
ATTTGTTCGCCGGTGATTTGGGAATTTTCATCTTATTTGGTATGCATTCTCGTTCTTTTCTCTTCATTAAACCTTAAATGTCAAAAAATTTCTTCAACGGTTAGTTGGGATCCAACCAAGAAAACTGAAGGGACAAAGCAAATGTTTTAGTAGGTTGAATCGAGAGACCTGGACAAGAAATTTTTGTACGGGCGTAGCGAGACGAAGATGGTGCTGGTGTTTAGTCTCTGATAGGTAGTGGACAAATACAAAGAAAGAGAGAAAGGGGTGTGTTGAATTCATATGTTAGTTGATTGTGAAGTGGTTTCTTCTTCCTAGTGCTATATTAGTCTGCTGGAAAGTCATTCATTCTGCAATTACTAGAATCCACCCAAACGCTAACTTACGAGAAAACTTCCACAATAAGTATACATCATCACAAAACATCCTCGCCGCACTGACCACTAAGCAGTTGTTGTTGTAGCGATTGCCGCGGCCCGCGAACAATAAACCACAACAATTGTTATGTATGTTATGCTATCACAGTAACAGATTCCTTACTGTCTACTAGAATCGGTGTGCTCACATGTGAAGGAAGTTGTATATTGGAATTGCTTAAGTTACTCATATGCTAGTGTTGTCTTAACTAAAATTACTTGTTTCTACCAGGTTCCAACGGGCTTCAAAATGAAACAATGTATTGGATAAAAACTTATTAGACTTGTACTTAGGCTATTTCCTATGTACGTTTATAGTGTATTTAGGATTTATGTCATGTATTCTTTATTACTATAGCCGGTACTTCTATATGTATATATACCCATACTTCTGTTCAGTCAATTACTAAGTCAATACAAGTTACGTTTGTGTTTGACCACAATTTGTCATGGTACCAGAGCACCTCTTATCCCTCCCAAAATAACCCGAAAAAAAAAAAACTCTCGATGGACGATGATCCCTCCGGCAAGAAAATAGAGATGGCAACCGGAAATACCACCACCACCATCGATCCCATGGATCCGTTGTACGTCGCCAACACAGAGCAGGTTGGGCAAGCTCTCGCCCACAAATTTAGCGGCGAAGGATTTCTAAACTGGAAATGGACGATGCAGGAGGCGCTAATTGCCAAGAACAAGATCGGTTTTATAGATGGAACAATCTCTCAACCCGATTCGAAGGACGTCGTACGCACAGCGGCATGGAGGCGGGCGAAATCTCTCGTCGTCTCCAGGTTGATTTCTTCGTTGGCAACCAACATCTCTCGCAGCGTAATGTATACAAGCGACCCAAAGCTAATCTGGGAGTGGCTCTGTAAGAGATTTGAGAAGAAAAATCTCGCCACTCTCCATCATATTAAGGCGCAGATCGTCAATCTCAGACAAGGTGAAGATTCTATAACAGACTACTTCATGAGGTCGAGAGAAATTTGGGCTCATATGAGTTGGCAAAACCCGTCGAAGAATGCTCCTGTTGTGCGTCTTGTAAATCCGCCGAGAACCAGACGAAAGCTAAGGCAGAAGAGGAGACTTTGCATTTCCTCATGGGTTTGCACAAACCCTATTCGCAATTACGGGCTCAAATCTTGGCCATGTCTCAATTCCCCAGTCTTGAAGATGTTTTCTCGCTTATGATTCAAGAAGAGGAGACTAGAGTAAACCTAGAATCCAGAGAAGAATCCGATCAATCCGTTGCTCTAGCAGCTAGAGGAGGAACAACTTCGAGCTTCGCAAAATCAAAGGGAAATTTCCCGACTTCGAACTACAAGAACCAAACCAAGAAGAATATCCCAAAAGCTGCGACAAATTCCAAGAAGGATCTCCCCAAGTGCTCCAACTGCGGGAAGATTGGGCACGGCCACTCAGATTGTTGGTGGTTGGTCGGTTTCCCTACCGACGAAACGAAGAAAAGAACAGAAGGCAAGATCGGGTCCGTCACCACCGAAGTTCCAGAGGGCGGCGCCACCGCACAAGAATCCCCAGTCCGTGGTTTTAGCGCGGACCAACTTCAACAACTGGTTGCCTACCTACAACAGAAGGATGGGAATTGCCCGACTAAACAACCCAACTTTGGAGATTTCACAGGTAATTTCCTAACCTTCTTCAATTCTCAGCCGTGTTTGACCTCTAATGCTAAGCATGTAAATTATGACTTGGATAATTTCTGGATTCTGGACTCCGGTGCGACTGAACATGTAACTGGGAACAAGAATTTGCTCTCTGATTGCTTCGATCCTAAGGTTGAAAAGAACATAATTCTGCCTGATGGGAATGTTAGTTGCGTTACTTCTGTAGGAAATCTTGCTTTTCATGGAAAGATTTGCTTGCATAATATTCTGCTGGTTCCCTCCTTTAAATTCAACATTCTATCTGTATCCAAACTTACGAAACAATTAGATGTATCTGTTTCGTTCAATAAGGAGGTTTGCATTATGCAGGATTGTAGAAGTGACGCTTTGATACAAATTGGAAGACTTGTTAATGGATTGTATGTAGTTGATATGGAATGCTTGTATAGTTTTGTTCTGAATAAAAGGGAAATGAGTGTCTGTTTGAATTCTGATTTGGAACCTGTGTGTGTTAACACTCCAAACAATTTTATCCTATGGCATGATAGACTAGGACATATCTCTTTGAAGAGAATGAAGAAAATAATAAATGTTAACATACCCACACACATGGAGAACCATCCTATTCCTTGCACTACATGTTACAAAGCTAAGGCCAAGAGCCTAAAAATTCCTATGTCCACTATTAAAACAGCCGAACCTTTTGATTTGTTGCATATTGACATATGCGGTCCCATGAGGACGCAAACCCAAAATGGCCATAGGTACTTTCTTACATTAGTTGATGACTATACTAGAGCAACATGGATCACCCTTCTAAAACTCAAATCAGATGCCATCGAACACTTGAAAAACTTTATTAACTTAGTTGAAACTCAAATGAATAGACGAGTAAAAGTTATCTGAAGAGACAATGCCCGCGAGTTAGGAAAATCACACGAAGGAATTGAATATTTTTCAAAAAAGGGCATAATCCATCAAACAAGTTGCGCACACACACCCCAGCAAAACGGGGTTGTGGAGCGGAAACAAGGTAATCTCATGGATATAGCCAGGGCCCTCCTTTTCCAATCCGGGTTAGAGGACAAATATTGGGATCTTTACGTGGATCACACGGCCCATCTCATAAATAGAGTTCCCAGCAAATCCATCCAAAACTTAACCCCCTTTGAAAAACTTTATGGTTCCAAACCCAATTACAATGAGATTAAGACTTTTGGATGCTTATGTTACATGACTAACACCAACCCTGGCAAGGGCAAACTAGACTCACGATCAGTCGTCTGTATATATGTTGGGAACCCTAAAAACACCAAAGGCCACAAAGTCCTTACCCTACCAGAAAAGGAAATAAAGATAACCCGGGACGTCGTTTTCTTCGAAGACATTTACCCCCTGAAAGACAAGGAATGGGCCGACACTTTGACCATCGAATCAGATACAATGAACATCTTTAATCCTCCCTCTAATATCCCCTTGGAAGACGATTCTTGTACGCCTCAGCTCTCTGAGGTAAGAGAAGAACCACGTCTTCCCATACAACAAGATACTACCGTAAACGAAACTGAGCCCAAAACCTCAGACGATCCACTCGTGAAACAAAATTCCATCTAGGTATGACGATTTATCCTTACCTCTACCACAGCCCGGGAAGACCCATTTTCTGTCATCCTAGCCCAAAGGCTTGATAACCCAAACAAGTCCTCACAGAACAATCTCAACACCCTAACAGATCATATACCTCGGACTACCATCCTCTCTAGCTCTCTACAACCCAATACCAATAAACTTCTCACCAACTTCGTGTCCTCGAGGAGCCCAAGAGTTACAAAATGGCCAACAAGGACCCAAAGTGGGTCCAAGCCATGGCCACAAAATTCGAGGCTCTAAGAAAATGAGACTTGGACAATAGTGGACCTACCCAAGGGAAAGCGCCCCATCAGTTGCAAATGGGTATATAAAATAAAGCTAAGAGCCGATGGAGAAGTTGAGAGATACAAAGCTAGGTTGGTAGTGAGAGGATTCACCCAAAACCCGGGATCGATTACGAGGAGACTTTCTCCCCCGTAAAAAATGACCACTATTAGGGCCCTAATAATAGTTGCCATAAAGAACAAGGGATCCTTGATCAGTTAGACGTCAATAACGCCTTCCTTCATGGAGACCTCCACGAAGACGTCTATATGACCATACCAGAAGGCATGAAAACCCATGGAGAAAACAAAGTTTGTAAACTCCACAAGTCCCTCTATGGTTTAAAACAAGCCTCCCGGCAGTGGTACGAGAAACTTGCTAACTTCCTGAAAGATTTAGGGTTCCAACACTCACCAAATGATTACTCCCTATTTGTCAAAAGAGGAAGAACAGCATTACCTTGTTAGGAATATATGTGGACGATATCCTAGTTGTAGGAAACGACATCAAGGAGGTTAAATCCCTCAAGGACAAACTTGATTCAAAGTTCAAAATAAAAGACCTTGGTAGGTTGAACTTTTTCCTTGGGATAGAGTTCCTCGAAACTAGGGATGGAATGATCATGACACAACAACGGTATGTAAATCAAATCCTACATGATTTTGATGCCCAAAATATGCGATCTTCCGTTGCACCTCTACCAGTCAACCTAAAGCTCTATGAGAACACAGGCTCAAAATTGGAAAACCAACAACAACATATCGGTGCCTTGTAGGTAAACTAAACTTCCTCACCAACACAAGACCCGATATATGCTATGCGGTTCAGTTCCTAAGCCAATTCCTCCAAAGCCCCACTACAGCTCACTTAGATGCTGCTTACCACACTTTGTCTTACAAAGGGAACTTCAGGCTTTGGTCTATATTTCAACAATCAACCCACCTACAAGCTAGAAGCCTATTGTGACTCCGATTGGGCTTCATGCCCAATAACCAGGAAATCCATTTCCGGCTATATATCCTCCTAGGTGGTTCTCCCTTGAGCTGGAAATCCAAGAAACAACAACCATAGCTTTGTCCTCAGCTGAAGCTGAGTACAAAGCCATGAGACAAGTAACCGGCGAATTAAGTTGGTTAAGCAGGCTTCTAAATGAAATTGGTATCCAAGACCTAAACCCCATACCATTAAAATGCAACAACCTTGCCGCCATACACATAGCTAGGAATCCCGTTTCCCACGAACGCACTAAACACATCGAAATCGATTGCCATTTTGTTCGTGAGAAGTTGCAAGCAGGTCTTATACATGTTCAATACGTTCCTAGCACACATCAATTGGCGGACATGATGACCAAACCCCTCACTGGTAAAAGTTATCGCAATTCCTTTGATGTTATGGGTTTACAAAGACAAGAGAAAAGGTAGTTTTTGTTTGTTTTTGCAGGTACAGGTACTTCTCTCAACACCCCGCCAGTGGCCGAGACAAGAGCACTCCTTTTCGCCACATGGATTCACGAAGAAGGATGCACTCTTTGAGGGGGGTATTAGACTTGTACTTAGGCTATTTCCTATGTACGTTTATAGTGTGTATTTAGGATTATGTCATGTATTCTTTATTACATATAACCGGTACTTCTACTGGTTATTTGCTCTCCATTGCGCATTACTATACACATTGTATATGTATATATACCCATACTTCTGTTCAGTCAATTGCTAAGTCAATACAAGTTACGTTTGTGTTTGACCACAATTTGTCAAAACTATATTTTGGATTGAAGGCTGAAACCAAAAAATTTTGTCCAGCTTGTTGTTGCGCTGTAAACAACTAGCTTTTTCAATATAGTGTGGCATTTTAATCTTGTTAGGTTGTATCAACTCTTTAAAGATACATTATGTGATTGAAGTTGGTTTACACTATCTTGGTATTTCTAAAGGTTGTGTACAAGCAATTCTACAAAAGCACTACAGGTTTCTGAAACTTTGAAAAAGCAGGTTGGAAAAGCCAAAAATAGGCAAGATTATATCATACTTCAAACAGCCTTTACCCACGAATTGATCTGTGAGCAGAGGTATAACTTTACCCCACGGTTTTGTCCATAAGAATAAGGGTGTGATTTTTCCCACGTATAGATATGTTACTATATGTGTGTTCAATTCGTTATAAACAACAATTTTACGATGGTCTTTAGTGACGGACAAACCATTGACATAGGCTTTAATCCCTTCTCCTCGTATAGGGAACTATCCACGAAACCTATGCTAACGGAATTTTATCCGTTGGAGTAGCCTTTTCGTACCTATACTAATGGATTTTTAGTCTATGGTAACAAAAAGTTTCCATTGGTATATGTCACTTTTTTTGTAGTGTCATTTTGGGAAAGACGTGGGTCTTCCCTCTTGTCAAACACATCTGTCATAAGGGATATGACTCGTACTTTATTACTAAGGAAAATTTTTATTCAAACAAAGCAATACAAGGATACATGTGGGTCCAAATAATGAAGATTTCAGAGTAGCGGCTTCACGAAGTGGCACCAATAGATAGCAAATTCCATAACTAATTATCTTGGATCTTGGATTTTTAGCTCCGTGCTCAAGAACTATAGATGAACTTATCCAATGCTTGAGAAGTCTTTTGAAGATCACTTATCATAAAGGATTAATCATATATACTTATTGTTGCAGCTTTTGTAGGCAAATTTTCGATCACACCGGCTACCCGCACAAAATATTGCATGGCTGATTATGTGGCAGCCTAGTCACCATGTTGGCTGGATTGCTTATGTGGCACATGAAGTGAGAAGATAATTTGTATTAACTTTAAATGATTGTAACTTTTAATATATAAGCCCAAAATGAAAAAAATTATATCATTGTTCACCTAAATTCAAGCTCTTCAAAACAAGACCAGTCATGGATATGTTTGGACAACTTCAAAAATTTTTTTTTACATACATACGATGATACACTAAAATCATAATATGATTCATTAGTTTTGATATTATGATTCATTAATTAATAAGTGGTGAATTAGATAACACTTCGGAACTGATAAAAATCATTATTGTTTTGTAATGTATTATTATTGTTGCATGGTGTATTTTAAGCCTTATATAAGAATCATGTATTTTTCATACATACCAATTTTTTTGTTGTATTATTGTGTAAAAAGTTTATTTTTATATGTTTGCGATGATACACTAAAATAAAGATATGATTCACTAATTGATATTATGATTCATTAAAATTGATATTCAGTTTTTAACTAATAAGTGGTGAATTAGATAACAAACTTCAGAACCGATAAAAATCATTATTGTTTTATAATTTATTATTATTGTTTTGTGGTGTATTATTATTATTGTTATTGTTATTATTATATTATTATTATTATTATTATTATTATTTATTTATGTTTTTAAGTCATGTGGTTAATCATATCTTCTTGACATACAAATTTTAAAACAAATAATGAATCTTTATTGTTTTGTAGTGTATTATTATTGGTGTATGGTGTATTTTAAATTGTATATGTGTGAATCAAGTATGGTTGATATCTACATATATACATGTAAATAATAGTATAGAATTTAAAGTTGTCAGAACAATACATGTCTGGTCTTGTTTCGAAGAGCTTGAATTTAGATGTATAATGGTATAAATTTTTTTTTCATTTTGGACTTATATTTTAAAAGTTACAACCAATTGAAATTAATATAGTAAAAAGACAGCCCAATCAACAAAACAGACCAGTCAGCAGCTGACTGGACTGCCAAGTGGAAAGGACTGCACTAAGGGCTGTTCTATAACAACATTAATCTACTTGAAATAGCTTTTTCTTAAATGTTTGTCCACATGTCATTTTTTTATTTGTCTAACTTATTAATTGGTCCCACCACTTATACACTTGTCTAACTATTATTAGTTAACTGTAGCTAACTAGAGGGAGATTTATGATAATGAAATACCCCTATCCTTTAAATAATTAAATAATAGTAAATAATATATTTGGGAGATTATTAAACCCTGAGAAAATATATAAACAGTTAGGCGTTAAAACGCACCTAAACCCCTTAAGGTCATAACGAGCGTTAAAGCCCGACCTTAAGCTAACCAAGTTATATAAGCATAACACTCATATGAAGTTAAACAAGGATCATTTTATGACCTTAAAACACAAGTCCTCAGTTAAAACAGAGTAGAATACAAAATGACCGGGAGTTCCTTTAAGGGCCCTTAAGGCCCCAAAGTCCCGGAAATACGTTATAAATTAAAGTAAAGCACTACACTTCATTCCAAATACACCATAACACCTTAATAAACATATAAGATGAAGTTCTAATGCTAAATTCCCAGTTAAATACAAAGTACTCGGAAGTTCCCGATGTGGGCCCCATAAAGGCCCGGGAATGCCCCGGAGGAGTGCTGAGGTGGCACGAACTCCTATATAAATTATTCTTAGAGTTCCTAAAATCATTATTCATCATTCTAAAGAGAAGCCTCGAGCTACTTCTTCAAAAATAAACAAGGAACTCGGGGAAATTTCTTAACACTCCTACTTTGCTCGGGAGTGTCCCGGTAGCCCGGAAATGAGTTACGAGTTTATATAACCCCATATCACCCAATGTAACACCTTAAAATATTATTATTGACTATAAACAATGTCAATAAACACTTGGAACTCATAGCGACTAATTATTTTTCAGAAAATCCTTAAAGCACGAAAACGCACCTTCGGTGTCACAAAAACGCGTTCTACGCAATTACCTTGAAGTTTTTGAGGAGCCACGAGTTGATAATCTTAAAAGGGGATATATTGACCATATAAACCAATTGATGGAAGTACTAAATTCATAGTACAAATGGGGGCGATGTTATCATCAAAAAGGTACCTAAAATCAGCATTTTTACCTTAAAACTTTCATCTTTTACCATGGTATAAATATACCAATTAAATGCTGGAACCTATTACACATATTAGTATGGTCTTAGTACAATATAGTTTAACAAAAATCAATTTAAAAATCAACTCCATCTGACCTCCATAGTATGCGCCAGTTTGGGTGTCTAGGACTAGAATTTTAGCTAGAAAATTGTCTATTGGATGATGAGTCATCCTAACATGTATTATATGTTAATGTATTAAGCAAGTGCAGTCAATTAAGCCTCATCTACCGTATGACCTGCAAGACAACAACAAAAGTAAGTTAAACAAAAGCTATAAGAATTTAATACACCAAAAGTAATGCTAGATTACAATAATGTAAAGTTGCAAGAATCAAACAAGAACAGCCATGTTCTACCTATTAAGGCTGCCGATTTTTATGCATAAACAAGGGGAATTATTGCTGTCTACTTGATCAAATAATACACCACCTAACTAGCATGATTCCTTGCCTAACACAAACAAAAATCAAATGGACACAAACAACACTATATACCGATTTCATATGGGAAAAGATGAGGTTGATTGCCTCATTAATTAGTCAAGGGAACATGTACCTAACTAGCATAAATCTATGTCTAATATAAACTAAAACAAGAGCCACCTACAGCCATAGCAACCGTGAATGATTAAGGAAGAAGACAACAAATGACATATAATTGTCTTAGAAAAATCAAAAGAAAATACCTACCTATATCTACTCTTGTCTTCTTCTTTCAATTATCAAACAAGCCATTGATTCTTCTTTTGTTATCAGCCATAAGTCTAGCTCAAATGAGAGACTTTTGTAGTCAATTTTTGAAATCAAAATCAAAAGCAAATCATAGAATAATGCCATGTGACATACCAATAATTCTTATTTGATTCCTTCTCTTGTTTTGCCTTAATACCCTACGTGAGCTTTCATTTCTCTCTTGCCTTCACTCCAACCGAATGGGTAAGCTTCTACATCCTCTCTTTTCTTCTTCATTTGCTAAGTTACTCCTTAGAACTTTAAAGCTTCATTAATGGTGTATCAAGTCCTAACACCATTTCTATGAAATTCCTAGTTAAATCTCCTAAGTCTTGAAGCAGAATCATCCTAACAATCATCCAAGATTTCGCCAAGCTTATGTTTCCAAGGAGGTTCCTAAATTCAACAACAACACAAGGAACAACAAGATCAAGTTAAGGTATATTTTCATGTTGAAAAATCCTAAGTAATTACCTAAATCATTTCTGAAAATTAAGAGCTTCTAAACCAAGGTTCTCTTCATCATTTCATGAAGGAAATCTTGATCTACAATCATCTCAAGGTCTACCGAAATTCCTTGAAAAATTCCTAAGGTAAAATCTTGTAAAAGTACTCCAAATTTTATTTATAAATCCTTGTTAGAAGTCTAACAAATAAATCTCCTAAATATATCTAAGGAGGCTGAAAGTTCTTCAAGAAAATCATTGGAGGAGCTTGGAATTCAAGGAAAAATCAAGTACAAGAATTGTCTTGATTTAAGGAGTAAGTTGTTATAATTAAGGTTTATTAAGTTTAAGCTTGATTTAAGCTTCAAACTTTGGTATAAAAAATTATGTATAACCTTTAGATAAATTAAGGCCGAAAATCATGGGTTAAAATATCAAGGAAAATAATTTATAACATATAAGGTAAGATTATTACCTTAAGGTATAAAATTGTGTTACAAGAATTAAATATGATACATATACAATTAAACCGAATTGTCTAAGGATAATATGTTCTATTTTGAGTTTATAATCATTCTAAGTCATTAGCATAATTTTTAGAAGTGTTATATGGCTTATATAGATTTATAAGTATATATTATAAGGTTTAAATCAAGTTTTAAAAACTATATAGTAAGGTATTATTAGGGCCGAGAATGAAATGTGTTCATTGATGATTTTTGAGAGTATAAGTATATTAGCTTATATTATAAATTTTGGGAGTATTAAAAATAGCTACAAGTATTTAAATGGCTAATTTATAAAATTATGTGGCCAAAATGTAAATTTTGAAAAGTATAGGGTACAAACTATAATCGCCGAGAGTATAAGGAGTTATTTGGTACATTTATGTTATAATATAGGTAGGATTAATATTATGAATTTTGGTGAATTTAAATAAGTGGCTAAGTGTTAAAATACATTTTATAAAGTTTTAGGGCTATTTTGTAATTATTGGAAAGTTTAGAGGTGAAACCGAATTACTTATGATTTTATGGGTATATTAAAGTATTAATTATGAAATTAAGTCTTGGTCAAAGTGTTGACCAAAAACTTTGGGTTAAAATGATTTATGACATAAAATATTAAGTTTATAAAAGTTTAAGGGTGAATATGTGATTTATGAAAGTATATGTATAATACCGAATTGTTTAAGGGGCACAAATATAATTTGTGAATTTATATGGGTCTTTTCGGATTTAAAGATAATTAAATATTAAAACTATAGTTTATAAGTTAATATGTAACTTATATAAAGTTTTGGGGTTAAATTATAAATAAGAAAAGGTATATGTTAAAACCGAAAGTTTAAGGGATTTAAAGGTAATATTAAAAGTTAGTATATATGTTTGTAAATACCGAAAGTTAAGAGGTTAAATAGCAATTTATAAAAGTTATGTGTTCATTAAGTAATTACCGAAAGTTAATATGGATAATTAGTAAATTATAAAAGTTATATGGTTATTTAGTAATTTATAAAAGTTGGAGTATTTGAATTGTAATTACCAAAAAGATATATGTGGTTATTTGGTAAATTACAAAAGTTAATGTGTCCAAAATATAAATACCAATTTATAAGGTTATTTGGTCATTTATAAAAGTTATTATGTCCAACTTATAATTACAGAGATTAATAAGGTTGGTTTTATAATTTAATAAAGAAAGGAATTAAAACTAGGTATATAATGTATTATGGTACATTATGGAGTATATATAAAGTTTATAAAATAATTGTGGTTATAATAAAATGACCAAGGGTTATAATATAAAAATAGTGGAAACAATTATGAGATATAATTAAGGAAATAGAAATACCACAAGGTGGAAATTCATTATCACATGTGAATATCACATAAAATAACGGACTGTTGAATTACCTTGAGTCACTGTAAAATAACAGGGGGAAATAAAGAACATACGGAGTTATTATACAACGAGTATAAACACTACAGTGACAGTACTGTAATATTTAATGAATAGTTTATTAATATTACCCGGTATTGCATGTTTATATAACAGCGTACGAGATGGGACTACTGAACATGAATTTGTCAAGCTAGCAGTTACTTGGTGAACGGTATGTTAATTGTGTGGTCTGAATGTCCTAAGGATTTTCCTGAGGTCCAGATGTTTGTGTTAATTGTTAAGCGATATCTGTGATTTTATGTATATGATATTGTATGCTGTATTGCTCAACACCACTGCGTTTTATTTATACGCGAACGTCTTATGACTGGAAGTTTATAAACCTAAACTGGAACAAGACTAACTGACCTTTAGGTATTATTGAACCTAACTGATGGTCAACTGTTATAGTCTTAACTCATGGATTGGTTATTATGTCACTGACTAAAAGGGCTAACTTATAAAGAGAGGAATCCAGACTGTTTCGACTTTCTGGTTGCGCATTGTGATCACTACGAGAGACTTCAATGGGGAGTCACTCAAAGGAAATCCATCAGCCACATTCGGGGATGGCGGAAGGCACTGCCGTTGGTGCACAGGTTCGACCGGATTGGTCAATTAACCAGGGCCATAGGGTCAGCTGGTAATAGTTCCATTGGAACACAGGGGACATTCGTCCATTAATAAGTTATTAAGGTTTGTCTTGACATGACACTTGAGGTGGGATTTAATTGGAAGGTTAAGTGGTTGATTAAAGGATAAGGGCCAAGTGGCCAATTGACAAGCACAGTTTAATACACGTATCTTGTTTGGTGATTGTTATGGATTATTAATGTGTGATTATTGGTTATTGTTTTGGTTATTAACGTGTGATTATTGGTTATTGCTATGGATTATTGATGTGTGGTTATTGGTGTTGTGTACTATTGTACGCTGGTGTTTACAGGTGGATTGTTATGTGATTGTTAGATGTTTACAGTTATTACTGTTGTTATTGTAAACCGGTATTTCATGGAATGAATCTAATATCAAGATGGCTAAAACGACTTAAGGATTTAAGACTACATTTAGCATACCAGCATTTCGATTGCTGAGCCCTTCAATGGGCCAAAAATTCCAGGTTATTGAAGAAGACCCAAGCCGGAGTGCGGGACACGGGGGTAGCTGATGTGTTTTCAACAAACACCTTTGGTTTTATTTTGTATTGCATTAAAGAGGTTGTTGTATTTCAGTTAGTTGCTCATTTAGTTGGATTGGTTTGTAATAATTAGAGTGCTCAGGATCTGTTCATCACAGCGTGAAGAGTTGTATTGTTGGAAGGAGTAAGGATGCCTTGTTGCTCACAAGGGTGAGTAACGGCGTGTAACACCAAGGTAGATAGTTTTTTTCCGCTGCGAATTGTTATTATTATGCTACGACTTGCGACGTTATTACAGGTTTAGGACTAGGGGTGTTACAGATAAAGCTCGCAAACCAAGCTTTATCACAAAATGTCCGAACGGGACCTAAGTACCACGCGACTTGCTTGCAGCATCGATGCACTGGCTTTTGTATAAGGGAGATAATGAAAGTTGGAGGTTCAAACCGATACCTGATTCCACACATAAACAATAATATTGGATTGCAAAATCAAATCTATCTTCTTCAGTGTTTACTTGTGACCGTAATCTCATACAAATTGTAAGGAATATAATGACTAATACAAGGAAACGATAGATTTTTTTTTATGATCAAAAGTTCATGATATATAGTGGAGTTCACGTGAGTATTTCCCCTTACTAGTTATAGCCACATATTATTTTGTTCTTTTTTCAAACATTATAATAGCCATTGTGTTTATCCCTTGTGAGTGGTATGTAGAACTCAACATTAGTACTCCTCTCAGGTTCCTCTCTACGTCTCCACATTTCTATACATGCAAACACACTATAAACATCCGAAGATTCAAGGTTGAAAAATTCTTATAAAATAACAACTATATTTGTAAGCCGATACGGGTGTTATTGTCATTAATAAATGGGAAGTTTCATGTTTGAAAAAAGGAAAAATTCATGATATACCCCTGTTTTCTTTCGTAATTCACAATATACCCCTGTTGGTTTTCATAATTCAGCTTTAAACATGCTCAAATGTTGTCCAAAATTTATGAAACTTTACATGGACGATGCTAAAGTGTTATATTTTAGTCCAATATCAAATTTGAAGTTTTTAAGCTCATATGTGACATGTGAGACCCAATGAAGATGTCACAATTTTCATTGGGTCCCACATGTCACATGTGAGCTTAAAATACTTCAAATCTGATATTAGACCAAAATATAACACTTTAGCATCATCAATGTAAAGTTTCTTTAATTTGGACAACATTTAAACATGTTTAAAGTTGAATTACCAAAACCAACAGGGGTATATTGTGAATTACTGAAATACCCCAAATCTAATTAACATTATAAAACCATTATTTAATGGAAAATAATCCAAATATAAACCATTTCACGTACGCATGCAAATACATGCATGAAAACGTTACGTAAAAATAGTCGTTTCACCATAAACGCTAAAACGCCTTAGAAACATGCGATTAAGCATGACCTTGTATGACCTTCTAAACTCAAACCAAATGGTCATACCCACATTATATGACTATAAAAATAGTCCCTAGGCTATACTTAGTCAAAAACGCAAAACGCTCGGGAGTGCTCACGCACGCCCCTTAAAGCAAGAAAAGCCCGGAGAGGTGCCGAGGCGGCACAACTCCTATATAATTCATTCCTATAGCTCCTAACAATTAATACCATTATAAAGAACCCATGAGCTGGTTTCTCAAAATTCAACAAATGCTCGGGGCACTTCCTTAACGCTCCTTTTTGCCCCGGAGTGTCCCATAGCTCAGAAATTATGTATGGGTTGATGTAACCCCATATAACTCAATGTAACACCTTAATATATCATTATTTACTATAAATGTTTATAAACACTTGTAACTCATAAAGACAACTTATTTCCCAAAATATCCTTAGAGCACAAAAACGCACCTTCGGGTGTCACTAAAACGCGTTTTACGCAATTACCTTGTAGTTTTTGACATGCCACGAATTATGAATATTAAATGGGGTAAATTGATCCTATAAATCAACTGAATGCAGTGTCAAACAAGGTGCTCTATAGGGGCCGATTTCTGTCCAAAAACTAGTATAAAATTTACATTTAAAGTTTATAAAAGACATAGAACATGGTGACTCACCTTCCCATGTGCTATAATACTTAATGACAGAAGAATATAAGTCTCATGTGAGCTCCATGCTGTCGAAATTCTACAAGAAAACAAGGCCATGTTAGCTTGACAAAAGCAAAAATAATTAAAGCAAAAAGTAGATCAAGATTCTCCTTTTTGATTTGTTAATTGCAAGTGACCATCCCATGCTTGTCTAAGGCTCCAAGCTGCCATTGAGAGGCTCCATACAGACCTAAAAACGGTCACCTACAAGGGAGAAGAAGACAAGTTTTAACATTGAAAAATCAAAGGAATAAACCTTACCTAACTTACCTTGTCATTTAGCTTCCATAATTGTTCCCACCTTGCCTTGTCTTGCTATGACCGAAAATCAAGCATAGAACATGGGCATTTATTGAGCCAATAACCTATGGAATAAACTAGTGGAAAGACTAGTCAAATTAACATTAAATTAACAAATCAAATTCTTTCCAAACTTGCCAAGTCTTACGTTGCAATCATTCCACACTCCTTGCAACCGGTTGGTAAGCTCCTCCCTTTCTTCTCTTCATCTTCTTCCTTTGAAGCTCTTAAGTCCATTAATGGAGATTTAACTTCTATCTTCATCTTTAAGGTAATTTCCTAGCATTTTTCAAGCCTTGAAGCAAAACTCTTCCTAGCACACCTTCAAGGATTCGGCATCAATTAATACTCCAAGGAGGTTGTCTAAATCACATTAATCCAAGGAGCATCTCAAGGTACCTTAAGGTATTTTTCATGCTTGAAAATCCTTAAAGCATTTTTATGTGTAACCGAATTCTACTTCTTCTAAGGCTCTTTTATTCTTCATTTTCATGAAGGGAAGTTTGTTCTTCATCCATCTTAAGTGTGCCGAAATCCAAGGAGAAAAGCTTAAGGTAAATCCTTGAAAAACTACTTACAAATCTACTTAAGATCTTTGTTAAAGGTCTAACTCCTAAACTCCTCCACCTCTTGCATAAAAACCGAAGTGGAGCATCAAATTCCCTTGGAGAAAGCTTGGAGATTCAAGAAGAGTTCAAGCACTTAACCATCCTTTATTAAGAAGTAAGTTTACTAAGCTAATCTTATGTTTTAAGCTTGGTTAAGCTTCTAAAAATTATACAAAAATTATGTACACGTCCTAGGGTATCTAAAACCGAAACTACATGGTATTATGCAAAAAATAGCTTATAACATACATGGTAAATTTATTTCCTTAAGACACATTTTTGTGTCACAAAATCTACCTAGGATAAAAGTGTGTTCATACCGAATTGTCAAGGGTAAATATGCTCTATTTTGAGCTAAGAATCAACTAAGACATTACAATAATTTTTACATGAGCTATATGACTCATATGAATTTATGTATAATTATTTTGACTATAAATCTACTTTTATATACTATATGGTAACTATAAATTATGGCCGAATGGTCTTGGTAAAGAATATTTATAATAGCTACTATGTATATAAACTTATATTATAAAGTTTGGTGAGTTAAAATATTTTATTAGAGCTTAAATGGCTAATTAATTAAGTTATGTGGCTAAATGTAAGTTTTACAAAGTTTGGTGTATATAATAAAAACCGAGAGTAAAAGGTCTCTTGGAAAATTATGATAATATAAGTTAGGAATTAAGTTTATGAATTTTAGTTAATTTAAACAAGTGTTAAAATAACAAATTATAAAGTTTTGGGCTATTTTGTAATTTATAAAACTTATTATGAAAAGTTGGAGTTTAATAATGGGCGGAAACATAATAGGAGGAATATATTGTACACTTCCGAAATTTAGAGAAATTAAATTAAAACTATAGTTTATAAGTATTTAAGTAACTATTATAAAGTTTTGGGGTGAAAATGTAAATAAAGGAAAGTTATATGTCAAAGCCGAATTGTTTGGGGTTAGTTTCGTAATTTAAGAATATATATAGATTCGGCAATTAAGGAGAATTAAAATTTAAAACTATAGTTTATAAGGTGTTTTGTAAAGATTATAAGATTTTGTGGTTAAATTGTAATTATAGAAAAGATTATATAAAGGCCGAAAGTTTGAGGGGCCAAATGGTAATTTTCGAAAGTTATAATATTCAAAAGTTATATCCAAAATATTAATGGTGGTTTTGTAATATAATTAAATAAGGGATTGAAACTATATAATATAATGAGATTAGAGTTTAAATGTAAAGTTTATGAATTATTATGATTGTTTTGTAAATAACCGAAATATAAGGGTAAGAATTTAGATTTAATAAATATAGGTCCTATGGGATATTTGAGGAATTAGAAAAAGAATTTTCATATGGATTATGGGATTAAAACTATGGCTTATATAGTTATAAGGAATTTAAGGAACCAATAAATATTATTTATGGTTAGAAGGGGAATAATAAAAACTATAAGAATATTATGTCCATGTATGGCATATAAATATAGTTGAGGAATTATAAAGTTTTATGTCACTAGACAATTAAAAACATGTAACATAATAGTACATGAATAAATATAACATATGTGTACATTAAAGGATTTTAAATAAATCAAGAAGGAATAACAAAAAGTTGTACATTAAATCATAAGGTAATTAAAAGAAATAAACCTCACATGAAATAATAAATACGAAGTTTTGAATGATCCAATAAAATTATTATACAAGGGTAACAAAATTAACCCTCTCAGTTAATCCTAATATAGGACAATACTAGACCAGACGTTGACCAGGATATATTCAACTGCAATCTACGGTGAACGGTATGGGATTCTTGCAACCTGTTTGCTACCGGATTACACCGGCTTGTGTGCTATCTGTTGTTTGCAATAACGACCAAGATAATTAATGTAAAATGTTGTATTACTCTTGTGCACTGTTGTGTTATTTTATATGCGTGAATGATACTAACTACGACGTGTATGTCCCACGCATACAACACTACATTACCAGTGGATTAAATACCTGCGTTTATTATACCGAGAGCTTGTACTCAAGCTTCTCACTAACTTCACTTTATAACAACGTCGTTATCCTAAATGTGATAGCTGACAATACACATTGTGTTCTTGATTAACGTCCTTGTGTGACATCTAACAATTCTATACTACGAGAACGAGGAGCCCAGTTGGATCTGGCCATGCATGCTACAGGAGTTGTACCTGTCTCAGGTCGTCTCCTATTCAATTTACGTCGCGACGGGAGTTTTGGGTGCACTATGTCACTCACCGGCTGCGTACCGGAACAGTTCAAGTGGGGAGGAAGACTTTATTCCTCTTGAGGGTTCGATTCCCACCTCTTTAAGTACAGGAGTTAACTACGTTATCTTCTGAGGGACTAATTACCCACCTTTCTTTATAACGAGGTCACTATACCTTCACTATATTGACATACTCTTATACACCTGTCAGTCCCACTGTGTGGACCCGACAACTATTAAAAGATTACAGATCATTTAACTTGACCTTCTGAAGTCTTGTTCTATGTGACATTGTTGTCCTTGTATGGATACTTGTGATTATCATGTTATGCTTGTTTACAGCTTTACAAAAATGAACTGCATGTATTCGACAAAGTAGTTGGTGTGGCCCGGTAGCCGATGGGCTGCACGTTTTCCATACCAGCATTGTTTGCTGAGCCCCTTTGGGGGCACCCCCATTTTTCAGGTACCTGAAGTTGAAGAGTTTACCACACCGAGTGTAGGTGGGGTAGATCAAGCTATGGGAGTTTATCACTAGTTATTTGTTTTACTTAATTAATGTACCTTTGAGTTTGATTCCTAGTATCTCGGATTGTATTCGTATTCAGACCGTGACTTTTGAGATTTGTATTTGGAGTTAGCCTTGTTAGTCACAAGGGTGGCTAACGGCATTGTAATACCGCCCGGTTATTGTAATTTATTCCGCTGCAGTTTAAGTTTATTTGGGAGCGATCGTCGTTCAGGTTATTAGATTTCGGGTTGGGGTGTTACAAAAAGTGGTATCAGAGCGTAGTTACGCTCTGGATACAAGAATACACCGAGATTAGGATTTCTAAAGCTTTAGGTTACGGGTTGAGAGATAGTATAGAAAGAGTTTAAGTTAGTTTTACTTAGACTACTATCCAAGACCAAGATTGTGACCACAGTATCTAATATACATCCACACCCTGCAGATGTCAGGAAGAGGTGGACGCCGTGAACAGGCCGCAGGGGAGTCAACCATCAGGCTGGCAGACATTGCTACTTTGATAGCTCAAGCATTTGCTCAAGCGGGAGTTGCGCAGCAGCAGCAGCAGCAACCTCCACCACCACCACCCAGAGAGAAGGATTGGGTGAAGAGTTTGGCTGATCTCAGACCAACTGTATTCAAAGGACAGACTGACCCTGCACACTTGGAGACTTATATCATGGAGATGGAAACAGCATTTGAGACACTCGCCGTCCCAGCTAGGGAAAAGGTGAGGCTCGCTGCCTTTTACTTGAAAGATGCAGCAAGGGATTGGTGGAATATGGTGAAGGCCGACCACCTGGACGATCCAGCTTTCACTTGGGGAGCCTACACCGCACTACTTAGGGGCAAGTACTACCCGGCCCACACCAGGATGGTGAAGACTAGGGAGTTTGACGCCCTGGAACAGACTGGAAAGATGACCGTGGATGAATATATGCAAAGTTTACTTCACTACTCCGACTACTACCCGGATTACGATTAGGATACTCGGACCAGATTTTGGTCGACCGGTTCTATGGGGGACTGAGTCCTCGGCTCCAGTTTGGGATGGGACCAGTCATTCCCACCAGCTTACAGGTAAAACAGGAGAAATATAAACCAGTTGGAATTTTATTACCTATACACTCCGTCATGGGAGATTTGGAAACTGATACCTTGAGATTTCAGGAATGTTACCAGCTGCCTCCGTTGTGGAGATCACATGCAAAGAGAAGGGATGCTTTGAGCTCCCAAAAGAGAAAGGATGGGCCTGGCGGCGATGATGCCAAGCAGGGAAACTCCAACAGAAGGAACAAACCCTTTCAGAAAGACCAGGGGTCCTATCAAGGGAAGGGGAACCAGACTACTGGGAACCCCCAGCCAGTAACCTACGGAGCAGCAAACTCACAGAAAACCTACCCATCTAAGGGTAGGCACTCTAACCAAGCAGTTAAATTTGAAACTTATGTGATTACTTCAGTACCGTTGGAATATGTAATTGACCTCGATTGTATTAGGTTCTGGACATGGCTCAAATACGGGCCAAAGGTTTGTCCGCCACTTCAACTGTAGACAATGTGGAAAGGATCACCCCGGCGTGGACTGCCAAGGGGAGAAAGTCCAGTGCCGCCACTGTCAGATATGGGGACACCGAGCCTTCGAGTGCATTAAAAACCCGGAGAGCAGGAACTACCGCCCGGGAGCAAAGGCAAACACCGGCCATAAGAGTGGAGCCAGCGATACTCGCCCTCCACCAACAAACCAAGCTCAGGGAGCTAAGGGCAAAGGCCCAGCATCGGGACCCGCCCTGCATGTTATGGACCGCTCAGATGAAGCTGGTACTTCTACCAACCCAGGTATTCTAAACCCATACGAACATGTCATTGAGCAGTGAATGTTGTGAATGAGTGCTTGCATGCCTTAAGTGCCTAATTGAGTAGGAAAGAACTAATAAGACTCACTAGTAGAATTTTAAACCACGTAGGAAGCTATAAGATATGCTTTCCTATCCCCTCACCGCCCTCCCTGGAAGAAAACATTATCAAAGCACAAGAACCAGCGAACGAACAATGTAAGGTTATCCAACCAGGATTAATACTACTCAAAGGATACCTAACGCCGGAAACACAAATTGCAATCATCAGAATGTCAAGAACTGGGAGCAGGACCAGGAGGGTTCTACACTCCCGAATTTCCAGGAGGATCAAAAATGAAGCTGAAAATGATGTGCTTAGGAAAGGATTGGAATCCTTACTCAAAGACCTACCAGGATACAAGAAATGGAGATGGAGCGCAAGTACCAAAAATCCCAGAAGAATTTTTACAAATTGTGGAACAAGCAGTTAATACAGCTCAACAGCTAGAAGAAGATCCAGTTCCCAATCTAAGGGCTGATCTATGTATCATCAACTTCTATGAAGAAGGAGGCCGCTTAGGACTACACCAGGACAAGGATGAAACACAAGGGTCCCTCGATCAGGGGATACCAGTATTGTCTTTGTCAATTGGAGATGACGCAGAGTTCCTATATGGCGAGCAGAAGCGTGTGGACCTTGCAAGAAAATCATATTGAAGTCAGGAGATGTTTTAATAATGGGTGGAAAGTCAAGATTGCTATACCATGGAATTAAAAGGATTAAAATGAACTCAGCACCTTCGACAGTGATAAACGCCACCCACATGAAACCAGGAAGATTAAGTTTGACTTTAGAAAATACTAGTAGTGTAATTGTCTTTAGACAACTGAAAGAAGATCATCTCATCAATGAAGCATTATTGTTATGAAAAGTGAATGTCTTTCGACCTCCATCATATGTCAAAGTACTTACCCAGATTCTGTTGTTAGGTTGTGCTAAGGAGACGGAAGGTGCCTTAAGTATACTTACTAGGAGGAGGCCAGCAAGGGCGCACGATCCTCACTGGTACCTTTCCTGTCAATGGAGTGGCTGCATCAGTACTGTTCGACTCTGGAGCCTTACATACTTTGGTTTGCCTTCGTTTGCGGGGAAGTTGGGGCTAGACGCTGTAGAGTTACCTGATTTTAAGGTGGCACTCCCGTCTAAGGAGAAGGTCAGTTGCACTCGTCAATATAGAGGAGCCACTATCCGTATTAAGGAGGAGGAATTTCCCATTGACCTAATTGAGTTCAGAGGTCTAGGATTCGACGTTATAGCCGGGATGGATTGGTTGGGGCGGCACAGAGGCCGCATCCTTTGTGCAGAGCGCAGACTGTTACTTAAGAGCCCATCAGGAGTGATAGTGTCTTACCGCCAGAGCCCTAGAGCACCATCAATAAAAGTGATATCTGCTATGTCCATGTACAAAGAAGTCAGGAAGCAGAAGGAAGTATATTTATGCTATGTTCAGGATATAGAGCACGACCCAGATTTTGATCCAGATATGCCAGTGGTGTCAAAATTTCCGGATATTTTTCCAAAGGAACTTCCAGGCTTACCGCCAGCCAGAGAGGTAGAATTCTCCATTGAGTTACTACCAGGTACCGGTCCTATAGCTAAGGCACCGTACCGTATGGCACCAGCAGAGATGGCTGAGTTGAAGGAACAGTTGAAGGATTTATTAGACAAGGGATACATACGACCTAGCGTATCGCCTTGGGGAGCACCAGTTATTTTTGTGAAGAAGAAGGATGGAAGCCTTCGGTTATGTATCGATTACAGAGAGCTTAATGCAGTGTCAGTGAAGAATAAATATCCACTACCACGAATTGACGATTTGTTTGATCAGTTAAGAGGAGCAAAGGTGTTTTCAAAGATCGATTTGAGATCAGGATACCATCAGATACCTATCAGGGAGCAAGACAGAGAAAAGACAGCATTCAGAACACGATATGGCCACTATGAGTTTACAGTTATGCCTTTTGGCTTGTCAAACGCACCGGCAGTCTTCATGGACTTAATGAACAGATTATTCAGAGAGCAGCTGGACAAGACCGTAGTTGTATTCATCGATGATATCCTAATTTATTCAAAGTCTAAGGGAGAGCATGAGAGTCACCTCCGACGTGTACTCGAGATCCTAAGGGAGAACCAGCTTTATGCTAAGTTCTCCAAATGTGAGTTTTGGCTAGATCGAGTTTCCTTTCTAGGACATGTTATCTCAGACGCTGGGATCGTAGATCCAGCAAAAATAGAAGCAGTTCGCACCTGGCCCATACCAAAGAAAGTGACTGATATCAGGAGTTTCCTTGGGTTAGCAGGTTACTACAGAAGGTTCGTCAGAGACTTCTCCAAAATAGCAAAACCTATGACAAGTTTAATGAAGAAGGACGACCATTCACATGGACTACAGAATGTGAAACCTCATTCCAGTATTTGAAGGATGCTTTGACATCAGCACCAGTTTTGACTATACCTGAAGGCACAGAAGGATGTTTAAGACTGATGCATCAGGCAGGGGATTAGGGTGTGTACTCATGCAGAATGGGAAGGTAGTCGCCTACGCTTCCCGACAGCTGAAGAAACGAGGAGAACTATCCCACACATGACTTGGAACTTGGAGCAATGTATTTGCATTGAAGATCTGGCGCCACTACCTGTATGGTGTCCAGATGACCGTATACTCGGATCACAAAAGTTTGAAAATGTATTCACCCAGAAGGAGTTAAACATGAGACAACGAAGATGGGTTGAATTTCTCAAGGATTACGACATCGATTTGCAGTACAAAGAAGGAAAAGCTAATGTAGTAGCAGACGCATTGAGTCGACGAGCACATTCCTTAAATGCCATTGTGGCTAGCTCGAGTCTTATAGACGACATACGTAGCGCACAGCAGAATGATCAGCGAATGATGGAGATCAGTCAGAAGTTGTCTGACGGTACATTTGAAGGAGGGAAGTATGAGTTCCAGCTACACGATGATGGGCTGATCAGATTAAAGGGCAGATTGTGTATTGTAACGGCCCGAAGCAGGATGAAATAAAAAAAAACTGGGGCATAACATTATACCACCCTTAAAAAGAATTTCGTCCTCGAAATACAACGAAACCCGGAATACACACGAATGCACCTCAAGTGCAGGAATACTACAAACTCTAAGACATGCAGAATGAAGCTCACAGATCAAAAGGTCAACCCTCACAGGGAGTTGACACTCAGAACAAGATTCACAACTGATAGCCTGACAGAAGGAGAAGCAGAATATTACTGGCACAAAACTTTAGAGCACGGAAGGGAGCACTTGCATCTCACAGAGCTAACACTCCAACTTGACAACTGACTTGCTGACCGAAGGAACGAAGCAAAGGCAACTGAGAACTAAGCCTGGTAGCACAGGAGCGGTACCCAGACTCACCACCGACTAACTGTCATGGAACCTAGTAGCAGATCCCTACAAGCTCAGACTAAGGCACAAGAAACACACTCCACATCGCTATCCTTACCCGGGCTAACACACCAAACCTACTGGCTCAAACGCTAACAGAAGAACGAAACAGAAGGTTACTGGAACTTCCTCAACTTACTGCTAACTGAATGACAGAAGAGCACACTAGGAGGTCACCAACACCTAGTCTCGAAGCACAGGAGAAGCACTCACACACCTTAGAAACTCGCATTACAAAGATCCAGCCTTCTGAACATACTAGCAGACTCTCTAATAGAAGGAACAAGCAAAAGATTACTTAACCACTTAACCTTATGGCACCGAAGGAACACTCACAATCTCAGAGCTCTATCTTACACGGGCCAGCTCATTGAACCACAGGTGGTCTCGCTGACAGAAGGAAACAAATTAGGAGATCGCTAAAACGCTCAAAACTCTCACACTTCCAGAAGCTCTAACTTTGCACAGCTATCACACAGACCTCTCAGACTGACTCACCAACAAAAGGATCAAGACAGATAACTACAGAAGGTTAGGCTCGAAGCATATGCACAACACTGAAACTCACTACACAGACAGAGGAACTAACAGAGAACTCATCATAAGATTAGCCTAAAGGTGCAGGAAGAACACTCACTCATTTCAGAGGCTCTAACCCCAAAAAGCTAGCACTCAGAGTTTACTAGCTGGCTCACTGACAGAAGAAGCAAAGCAGATGATTTCTGACGGCTAAGCATGAAAGTTCAAGAAGCACATAAAAGATGACCACTCATCTCAAAAGCTCTACCTCGCTCGCGCTAACCACAACCTCACAGGCAGATTCACTAATAGAATGAGCGAAACACAAGATCACAGAAGGTAAAGCTTAAAGGACAAGAGCAGCACTCATACTCGTTGCTGACTGCCAAACTAAAGGGACATAATAGAAGATTACTAACGCTCAGCCTAGAGACACAGAAGAGACGCTCAACTCTCTCAGAAGATGTCTTTTTCCAAAGAATCAAACAAACAGGTCTCTCGAACCCACACCACAAGCCACTCAAACCTAAAGCACAACACACTCTATGAAACACACATTGAAGCACCCCTAGACACCCATCAACAACTCAGACCTCGTAATCCAAACCCACACCTAAACACAGAGCATATAGACCAAGCGCACACACCGAACTCACATCACAACACATCACCTTACTCTACTTGTAGCCCATACTCACAACCCATCCAACCAAGAACTAAAGAATACTTCTAGCTAGATCGCACAACTGAAACACTCCCGAATCCGTATCATCACACATCACCTGGCCAAACTCATCAGAACTCACACACCTCACAGCCCAAACACATCTCACTAACTCACATCACCAGTACACACACTACACACAAAACGGAACTCACATTCGGTCATCCTTTCCCAAGGACCCGACTCCCTCAGATTCAGACTCAAGCACAAAAAGCATACAGACAATCAGACACTACGCTTCCGCTGCGCTACTCTGTTAGTGGACAACCACAAGCAGACGCACTCAATAGACTCCAAGAAACAATCAAATCATACAACAACAGGAGTCAATCACCAGCAGACCACACATAGCACATAACAAATAATGACACGGAAGCGTAGGCATGTAGACACCCACAAAACCCAAAGAAAGCCAAACCTGTCTCTGATACCACTAATGTAACGACCCCAAAACCGGCCTAGGAGTTAGGCCGTTACACGCCGCGAGTCTACTACCCCTAACGTCGTAAGGCTCTAAGCAGAACGAATCCCAAACCAAATAACAACTTGTATAATACCAAAAGAGTTTACAAGATCTAAATCTTATAAGTCAAATACAAAGAGAGAGGCCGAAGGCTACATAAAGTACCAAAGCGTCCAACGCGCAAGCAAACAAAGTCTAAAGAAACATAAATAATCGAAGCTCCAGAAAGGGACGAGAAGAAAGATCCCACGAGCTCAATCTGCAACAAAGTAAAGGGGTGAGCTAAACAGCCCAGCAAGCAGAAGACTTCCTCAAGGAAGCCCACTCAAAACAGAAGTAAGAAGAATAGTTTATAAACAAGAAGAAGGCGGAGTTAATATAACATCAGACAGAAAGGAAGCACAAATCAGAAGCAGAGTAGAACGTCACTTCAAACCATAGTCGGACTTTTAGAAATGGATACAGAAGAGTGGGACACTAGAAACAAGCTAACACAACAGAAGGACTCACATAAGGTCCTATGGATCCGAGGATCCCACAACAGAAGCCGTAGAGACAGCTAACAGACCCGTCGGTCAAATAACGTCCTAAGGGAGACCCTAAGGAGTATAAACAGAAGGAACTGCGCAGCATGCTACGGGACAGCCCGACCCGACTATCCAAGGCTCAGAAGCACAGTAACCAGGTCCCAAAACAGAAGCTTTACAAAACGAAGCAAAAGCCTTTAACAGAACAGAACGGAGGGCCGAAGCACATCAAACGGATCAAAATCCTTATCAAAACAAAAGTCATACACTGACTAGCAAACACGAAACCAACCAGAAGCATAGAAACTTAAACACTCTTTCAGAGCAAATCAGAGTTCAAAGGCTTATCTAAGACTTTCAAATTAAAGTACACATATACATGTACCAAAACATATCAGAAAAGATAGTACTCGAAAAGAGGAATCCAACGCCGCAAACGACACTCAAAACGGAGCTCAAACGAAGAAGTTATGCTAAAACAAAGGCCGGTCCGAACATGCGTCCGACCTTGCATGTTCGGACCTAATTCGAGAGTCTGAAAATCCTCCGGCGTATGATGTCCGAACTTCAATGTTCGGACACATGTTCGGACATACCGAAAACTGCAAAATCACTTACGGAAATCAGCCAGAACCAAGCCACAAATCCCCCACAAAACATACATACCTTATTGTAGCAAATTAACCCATCGAAAACACATTTCCATGGGGTTTTAACGCATCAAATGCACATCAAAATCAACCAAAAACATCACCAAATCAAAGAGTTAAAACAATCATACGAAGAACAAACAAATTCAGAAATCCCCATGGACGAACACACACAACCGAATCCATTCACCACCTACCTCACATCCGACGCAACGCAGTCTTGCGGACTCTACAATATGCTCCACTCGAATTCCATCCCAAAATCACCAACGCTCGCACAAATCGAAGAGGATCAACATCGAAGGAAACAACAAGGAACTTGACCGACGAACAGCAACGCACACTCGGACTCTACGGATTGGAATCATTGATGCAGAAGTTAGACGCCAGACTAATTATTTTGGAAGATGGAGGAGTTGGGAGGAAGAGAGAAATTGAGGAAAAGGAAGAGGAAGAGGAAGACTTTGCAGAGCGGAAGTTTCTTCTTTGGGTGAGAAGAAACTAACGTGATATGTCGTCAGAAAGAGGAAGGGAGGAAATTAAATTAGATTTGGAAACTCCTTCCCTTATGAAAATAACATAACGTAAAAAGAAGGAAAAGGAAGGTTAGTAGCTCTTTTACAAACCAAAGAATAAATAACAGAAGGAATAAAAGAGTTATTAATAATTATCCTCTCTTACTAATAATCAAATAACTAAAGGAAGAAGAGGGCAATGTAAATCTCCTTTCTCAAAATGGATACTAAAGACTGGAATAAATCATAAACGAATCAACTCAAGATTCAAAATATGATTAGTCTCCCTTTGCAAAACCGAAAAGATATAGAAGCAGGATGAAATAAAAAAAAACTGGGGCATAACATGTATTCCCAGAGACAGGATAGATATAAAAGACCATATTCTTCGAGAGTCCCACACTTCTTCCACATCTGTCCATCTAGGAGCTTCTAAGATGTACAAAGATCTAAAGAGGTATTTCTGGTGGAGTGGAATGAAGGGCGACGTGACAGAATATGTGATTCGATGTCTCACTTGTCAGAAAGTGAAATTCGAACATAGACGACCAGGGGGCATGGTACAGTCTATGCCAGTTCCAGAATGGAAGTTTTATGATATTTCTATGGACTTCATGGTGGGACTACCACCTACGAGAGGAGGACTAAATATGATTTGGGTTGTTGTTGATCGACTGACCAAAGTGGCGAGATTTATACCGATGAAAGACACTTGGAAGGTACCAAAGTTGGCAGAAACTATTTGAGAAAGAGATTATCAGACATCATGGAGTACCAAAGACTATTGTTTCAGACCGAGATACCAGATTTCTCTCACGATACTGGCGAGCTACTCGCGAAGAACTTGGAACTGAATTGAAGCTTAGCACAGCATTTCATCCTCAGACAGATGGTCAATCAGAGAGGACTATTCAGACCTTAGAGGACATGCTACGAGCATGTGCCTTGGATTTCCAGGGTAGCTGGATAGATAGGTTACACCTAATCGAGTTTGCATATAAAACAGTTATCACGCCTCTATACAGATGTCACCTTTTCAGGCATTATATGGCAGACCGTGCCGCACACCATTGTGCTGGGACGAGTCTAGTGAGACCGTCATCATTGGGCCTGAATACTTCGAGCAAGTTCAGGCAGAAGTACAACAAATCAGAAATAATATGAAAGCGGCACAAGACAAACATAAATCATATGCTGATGAGAGACGACGAGACCTTGAGTTCGCAGTCGACGACCAGGTATTTCTACGAGTATCACCGATGAAGGGTGTATTCAGATTTGGACAGAAGGGTAAGCTAAGCCCAAAGTTTGTAGGACTACGCTATCACAGAGCGAGTGGGCCTTGAGGCATACCGACTTGATTTGCCAGCAGAGTTGGGCAAAGTACATAACGTTTTTCACGTGTCTCAGCTTAAGAAATACATGCCTCATCCTTCTCATGTTCTACAACCAGAAACACTATCATTAGAACCAACAATGCGGTACGTGGAAACACGCAACGAATCTTAGATAGAAAAACACGAGATACTCGAAACAAGACTGTGAGCCTCGTAAAGGTTCTTTGGCCGAACCATGATGTTGAAGAGGCCACATGGGAATTAGTAGCCGATATGCTAGCAAAATTTCCCTCATTATTCACCGACTAGACACTTTAGTCTAGGGTACGTGGGCCTACCCCTTTTTTAGGGGGGTAGAGCCTTTTTCGTTTGTGAGTTTAGTATGCATTTTGTTGCACTTTTGCATTTCTGTGACACTTTGTCCTGTATGTGTTCTTGTGTAACACTGTATTTGAATGTACCTTGTACTTCTACTTGCTGATGTGTACTTCGTTACACTACAATGGAAAGATTATGTGCACTACGCTGCACTATTTGAAATGAAATGTGATTGTGTTTACTACATTGTAGGTATATGATATGACCTTCCAAAGTATTCATGTTGTGTTTGATGTACACTGTGAACTTAGGAGTATAAAGACTTGGGACTTGATCCCTAAAAACTAAATTGAGTTGTGGATACCTAAAGGAACTTGTTTCCCCCACAACCTTATAAATTTTGATATGAGACTTCGGGGCGAAGTCCTTTTTAAGGGGGGTAGATTGAAATACCCCAAATATAATTAACATTATAAAACCATTATTTAATGGAAAATAATCCAAATATAAACCATTTCACGTACGCATGCAAATACATGCATGAAAATGCTACGTAAAAATAGTCGTTTCACCATAAACGCTAAAACGCCTTAGAAACATGCGATTAAGCATGACCTTGTATGACCTTCTAAAACTCAAACCAAATGGTCATACCCTCATTATATGACTATACAAATATAGTCCCTAGGCTGTACTTAGTCAAAAACACAAAATGCTCGGGAGTGCTCACGCACGCCCCCTTAAAGCAAGAAAGCCCGGAGAGGTGCCGAGGCGGCACGAACTCCTATATAATGCCCGGGAGTGTCCCGATAGCTCGGAAATTATGTCATGGGTTGATGTAACCCCATATAACTCAATGTAACACCTTAATATATCATTATTTACTATAATAAATGTTTATAAACACTTGGAACTCATAAAGACAACTTATTTCCCAAAATATCCTTAGAGCACAAAAACGCACCTTCGGGTGTCACTAAAACGCGTTTTACGCAATTACCTTGTAGTTTTTGACATGCCACGAATTATGAATCTTAAATGGGGATAAATTGACCCTCTAAATCAACTAAAGGCAGTGTCAAACAAGGTGCTCTATAGGGGCCGATTTTCTGTCCAAAAACTAGTATAAAATTTACATTTAAAGTTTATAAAAGACATAGAACATGGTGACTCACCTTCCCATGTGCTATAATACTTAATGACAGAAGAATATAAGTCTCATGTGAGCTCCATGCTGTCGAAATTCTGCAAGAAAACAAGGCCATGTTAGCTTGATAAAAGCTAAGATAATTAAAGCAAAAAGTAGATCTAGATTTACCTTTTTGATTTGTTAATTGCAAGTGACCATCCCATGCTTGTCTAAGGCTCCAAGCTGCCGATTGAGAGGCTCCATACAGACCTAAAAATCGGTCACCTACAAGGGAAGAAGGAGACAAGCTTTAACATTGAAAAATCAAGGAATAAAAACCTTACCTAACTTACCTTGTCATTTAGCTTCCATAATTGTTCCCACCTTGCCTTGTCTTGCATTATGACCGAAAAGCAAGCATGGAACATGGGCATTTGTTGAGCCAATAACCTATGGAATAAACTAATGGAAAGACTAGTCAAATTAACATTAAATTAACAAATCAAAAATTCCTTTCCAAACTTGCCTAAGTCTTACGTTTGCAATCTCATTTCCCACACTCCTGCAACCGGTTGGGTAAGCTCCTCTCTTCTCCTTTCATCTTCATCCTTTGAAGCTCTTAAGTCCATTAATGGAGATTTAACTTCTATCTTCATCTTTAAGGTAATTTCCTAGCATTTCTTATCAAGCCTTGAAGCAAAACTCTTCCTAGCACACCTACAAGGATTTGGCATCAATTAATACTCCAAGGAGGTTGTCTAAATCAACATTAATCCAAGGAGCATCTCAAGGTTACCTTAAGGTACTTTTCATGCTTGAAAATCCTTAAAGCACATTTTATGTGTAACCGAATTCTACTTCTTCTAAGGCTCTTTTCTTCTTCATTTTCATGAAGGAAAGTTTGTTCTTCATCCATCTTAAGTGTGCCGAAATCCTAAGGAGAAAAGCTTAAGGTAAATCCTTGAAAAACTACTCACAATCTACTTAAGATCTTTGTTAAAGGTCTAACTCCTAAACTCCTCCACCTCTTGCATAAAAACCAAAGTGGAGCATCAAATTCCCTTGGAGAAAGCTTGGAGATTCAAGAAGAGTTCAAGCACTTAACCATCCTTTATTAAGAAGTAAGTTTACTAAGCTAATCCTTATGTTTTAAGCTTAGTTAAGCTTCTAAAAATTATACAAAAATTATGTACACCTCCTAGGGTATCTAAAACCGAAACTACATGGTAACTTATGCAAAAAATAGCTTATAACATACATGGTAAATTTATTTCCTTAAGACACATTTTTGTGTCACAAAATCTACCTAGGATAAAAGTGTGTTCATACCGAATTGTCTAGGGTAAATATGCTCTATTTTGAGCTAAGAATCAACATAAGACATTACAATAACTTTACATGAGCTATATGACTCATATCAATTATGTATAATTATTTGACATATAAATCTACTTTTATATACTATATGGTAACATATAAATTATGGCCGAATGCTCTTGGTAAAGAATAGGTTATAATAAGCTACATATGTATAAACTTATTATAAAGTTTGGTGAGTTAAGAATATTTTATTAGAGCTTAAATGGCTAATTAATTAAGTTATGTAGCTAAATTGTAAGTTTTACAAAGTTTGGTGTATATATAATAAAAACCGAGAGTTTATGGTCTCTTTGGAATAATTATGATATAATATAAGGTTAGGAATTAAGTTTATGAATTTTAGTTAATTTTAACAAGTGTTAAAATAACAAATTATAAAGTTTTGGGCTATTTGTAATTTATAAAACTTATTACGAAAAGTTGGAGTTTAACATGGGGCGGAAACATAAATAGGAGGAATATATTGTACACTTCCGAAATTTAGAGAAATTAAATAATTAAACTATAGTTTATAAGTATTTAAGTAACTATTATAAAGTTTTGGGGTGAAAATGTAAATAAAGGAAAGTTATATGTCAAAACTGAATTGTTTGGGGTTAGTTTGTAATTTAAGAAAATATATATATAGATTCGGCAATTAAGGAGAATTAAAATTTAAAACTATAGTTTATAAGGTGTTTTGTAAAGATTATAAGATTTTGTGGTTAAATTGTAATTATAGAAAAGATTATATAAAGGCCGAAAGTTTGAGGGGCCAAATGGTAATTTTTGAAAGTTATAATATTCAAAAGTTATATACCAAAATATTAATGGTGGTTTTGTAATATAAGTAAATAAGGGATTGAAACTATATATATAATGAGATTAGAGTTTAAATGTAAAGTTTATGAATTATTATGATTGTTTGTAATAACCGAAATATAAGGGTAAGAATTTAGATTTTAATAAATATAGGTCCTACAGGGATATTTGGAGGATTTAGAAAGAAAGAATTTTCATCTATGGAATTATGGGATTAAAACTATGGCTTATATAGTTATAAGGAATTTAGAGGAAACCAATAATATTATTTATGGTTAGAAGGGGGAATAAAAAACTATAAGAATATTATGTCCATGTATGGCATATAAATATAGTTGAGGAATTATAAAGTTTTTATGTCAACTAGACAATTAAAAACATGTAACGTAGATAGTACATGAATAAATATATACATATGTGTACATTAAAGGATTTATAAATAAATCAAGAAGGAATAACAAAATAAGTTGTACATTAAATCATAAGGTAATTAAAAGAAATAAACCTCACATGAAATAATAAACACGAAATTTTTGAATGATCCAATAAAATTATTATACAAGGGTAACAAAAATTAACCCTCTCAGTTAATCCTAATATAGGACAACGCTTGACCAGACGTTGACCAGGATATACTCAACTACAATCTACGGTGAACGGTATGGGATTCTTGCAACCTGTTTGCTACCGGATTACACCGGCTTGTGTGCTATTTGTTGTTTGAAATAACGACCAAGATAATTAATGTAAAATGTTGTATTACTTGTGCACTGTTGTGTTATTTTATATGCGTGAATGATGCTAACTACAACGTGTATGTCCCACGCATACAACACTACATTACCAGTGGATTAAATACCTGCGCTTTATTATACCGAGAACTTGTACTCAAGTCTCTCACTAACTTCACTTTATAATTAACGTCGTTATCCTAAACGTGATAACTGACAATACACATTGTGTTCTTGATTAACGTCCTTGTATGACACCTAACAATTCTATACTACGAGAACGAGGAGCCCAGTTGGATCTGGCCATGCATGCTACAGGAGTTGTACCTGCTCAGGTCGTCTCCTAATCAATTTACGTCGCGACGGGAGTTTTGGGTGCACTATGTCACTCACCGGCTGCGTACCGGAACAGTTTAAGTGGGGAGGAAGACTTCATTCCTCTCGAGGGTTCGATTCCCACCTCTTTTAAGTACAGGAGTTAACTACGTTATCTTCTGAGGGACTAATTACCCACCTTTCTCTTTTAATGAGGTCACTATACCTTCACTATATTGACATACTCTTATACACCTGTCAGTCCCACTGTGTGGACCCGACAACCATTAAAAGATTACAGATCATTTAACTTGACCTTCTGAAGCCTTGTTCTATGTGACATTGTTGTCCTTGTATGGATACTTCTGATTATCATGTTATGCTTGTTTACAGCTTTACAAAAATGAACTACATGTATTCGACAAAGTAGTTGGTGTGGCCCGGTAGCCGATGGGCTGCATGTTTTCCATACCAGCATTGTTTGCTGAGCCCCTTTGGGGGCCCCCCATTTTTCAGGTACCTGAAGTTGAAGAGTTTACCACACCGAGTGTAGGTGGGGTAGATCAAGCTATTGGAGTTTATCACTAGTTATTTGTTTTACTTAATTATTGTACCCTTGAGTTTGATTCCTAGTATCTCGGATTGTATTCGTATTCAGACCGCGACTTTTGAGATTTGTATTTGGAGTTAGCCTTGTTAGTCACAAGGGTGGCTAACGGCATTGTAATATCGCCCGGTTATTGTAATTATTCCGCTGCAGTTTAGGTTTATTTGGGAGCGATCGTCGTTCAGGTTATTAGATTTCGGGTTTGGGAGTTACAATTACGAAAGAAAACAGGAGTATATCGTGAATTTCCAAAAACAAAATAGCACATATCTCAGCAGTTTTAAGTTTAAACCGTGCAGATAGGACCTATCGTCTTTTGAGGAAAATAGGGGAAAAATGTATGAGTTATATATTTCAGCATTTGTTATCTTAATTAAAAAAAACTAATATTCTATATCGGCGGTTTCAATTTACAACCATGGAGACAGGTACAAAAAGACCTAGCCATGTTTTTTACAACCACTATCTAGGTGTGGGTGGCAAGCCGACTATTATACAACCGGTTGTACAATATTATTTACATCCTTGAACAATCTTTACAATTAATTTGAACAAACATTCTATAAAGTTGAACAATCTTTATACTAACACGTGTAATCTTTCATCAATATGAACAATCAATATAAAAATTTGAATAACCTTTGAATCTAAATGAACGGTTGTACGATGCTCACCGTACAACCAATTGTACAATAGTATTGCCTGTGGGAATAGTTGCTATTTGCACTAGTTATTGTGAAATATTCCTAAAATTTACTACACTATGTCCATGAGCGGGCGTGGATCAGATAAAGGCTATTATTTTCCTTTATATAAAGGCTTAAGTACTGACCATTGGATCTACTTTAATTTATTTGAATGGTTGTGATTAAAACACTCATTGCATTTCTACCTGAACCAGTGGTGGCTTGAAAATCGTTAACCTGTCACTTGAAAAATTGTAACCTGTCGCTGGTAAATTGTTAACGTGTCGCTCGAAGACTTTAACCTATCACTAGTAAATGGTTAACCTATCACTGGTAGATGGTTAACCTGTCACTGAAAACTGTTAACTTGTCGCTAGAAATGGTAACCGGTCGTTGGTAAATGGTTAATCTGTCAAGCTTCAATGGTTAACCTGCCAACTTAAATGGTCAACCTATCAAGCTTAAATGGTTAACCTGTCAAACGTAAATGATTAACCTGTCAATAATAAATGGTTCACCTGTCACTTGAAAAATGTTAACCTGTCAATCATAAATGGTTAACATGTCAATCGTAAATGCTTAACTATCAATCATAAATGGTTAACTTGTTGCTTGTAAATGGTTACCTATTATTTGGAAAGTTAAAAATGAATGAGTAGTTTAATTTACATATTAATGATATAAAAGCATGGTTAATATTAAATTTATGGCATAATTATTTCCGTATGACTGGCATATAATTCTGAAACAAAAAAGAAAAGAGATTGTAACTCGTACATATGCCAGAAAATATTACCCTACACCACAAACCCACCCCAAATTGTAGTGAAGGGTCTACTAATCCCTAAACCACAAACCCTAAAATCTGTCGAGTCAGCGTCGTTGGTAAATGGCTAACTGTACTTGAAAAAATATTAACCTGTCACTTGGAAAATGTTAACCTATCACTTGGAAATGAATATAATAATTATTACCTTGCACATGCATATCCACAGTTCAGCAAAAAGATGAAACAATTGGAAAGAATTTCTTGAAGTTAAAAATGAATTTCAATTGCGACTCAGTGTCTTACAAAATTTGAATTACATTCGAACATCAAGTGCATAAAAATAAAAGTATAGAAATAGTATACTTATTGTAAGATATAGGTATCTATCACTATTTTCACTAAAGAATTTAACTAACAAAACTGAATGTTGAGTTCAACTAAAAAATGTTACATTATTATGGTACTAAACTTGTGCTATCATCCATATAAATTTCATGAATGGTTGAGAACCATCATTCCATCATCTTGAATCGGCACCGTTTCTATATTCCAGTTTTTATTCTTGAATGATGTACTTGTCAAAGATTACAATGTATTCATCAACAATACTCATTGCAGTTGCATAAACATTAAACAACATAAAAAATAATGATCAAAGATTAATATACAAACTTTAAATGTACTTGCAACTTACAATGAATTTGGTTATCTTTTCTACTCTTTGAATCTGTTACGTTTGAGAGTATCCAGATATTGAATTTTCTTCTCGCATATTTATCACAAAACATCTCTAATGTGAATTCTTTACGCATGGAAAAAAAATCTGATAACACAGCACAATATATTGTGTCAAGCTTTAGAAGAGACAATTATGCCAATAAACCATTATGCCTTCTTACTATCTTTCCATTTCATAATCAGTCAATTGTGTTTGATATTTCCCCCATATCATGTGTTTGTCGAGGTAGGCTTCGAGGAAATTTGCTTCCTTTGTTTGTTATCTCCAGCTTTACTCTGTGATACAAAATCAACCATATAGATTTCTAAACTATTCAGCTTCGCAAATTTCAAGCTAGTTCCAAATGGGCCTAAAATTTATCAACAACAGCAAAGCCTTTTCACTATCATTATCTCCTTAATCACGAAATATATATTTTGTTATGGACGTGCAACAATGCCACA
Source organism: Limonium bicolor (assembly GCA_023374045.1). Classification (NCBI taxonomy): domain Eukaryota; kingdom Viridiplantae; phylum Streptophyta; class Magnoliopsida; order Caryophyllales; family Plumbaginaceae; genus Limonium; species Limonium bicolor. Next base: position 46,747,741 of record CM041778.1, read on the forward strand.
CTATCGCATAGGAATCTTACCAGAACATAGTAGAGAAGCAAAAACGCTATGCCGTTGTACTTTCCCCAGCTCATGAGCCTGCTCTAACAAAAGCACAAGTACAAACCATCTTCATTTGGCCAGGCGGATGGATGGAGGCGTACAAAACAGTGACAACGACAATTGATATGCCTATTGCTCTTATATGCTATTTAAAAGGAAAAATAGTAGTGACATGTAAAGGGATATCACAAAATATGTAATCTAGTTCATAGGATTTCACACACAGAGCACGCTCTACTCGTGCAACAACAAAATAATAAGAAAAATTAAGGTCCGATGGACGGATAATCCCTCAGAATTCAGATAGGTAACCGGCAACCAATGGCAGGGAGCCACTCAGCTGGTAAGAGCAAATTAACTACAATAGCTCAAGTTATAGCAGACACCAGCATTCAACGGTAACATTTCAACCGCTTACCTTCAATTCGCCAACGAGAAGAAGAAGCTGAAGTCGTCGAGCTCAGCCGACGGTGAGGAGAAGAAGGTGCAGTCGGCTGAGGAAGAAGATGAGGGAAGAAGAAAGTGAAGTCGCGTGCACACGGTTGGGTAGACCGATGAACTTGTTTTATTCTGGAATAGGAGGATGAAGAAGGTTAGTAGTATTAGTGTTTAATCTCAACCATTGATTAAATAGTTGTAGATCTAATGAATATTATTAAAACCTTTATGTAAAGGCACTATAAATCTTTTTTGAGATCCGTGACCCATGTATCCAGCGGCTTTACATTTTTTTTTCACTAACCTTTCACAGTGACATAAGCCCATAGGGGACTCAACGTCAACAACACTAGCCTCTCCGCTCCATCCATGCCGGAGAAACCCAATCTCAAAGGTAATCCCCTGTAGATGACGTTTAAATGTTAGTATGGTGTGTGTTGATTCCTTCCTGGTTCTAATTAATGACTGTAGGGTTAGGTAGAGTGTGTAATAATAATAATAATAATAGACATAATTCATCGTTATTAATGGAACAAGTGAGTTCGTAGGATGAGATTAATTAATTGCAAATAGTGTAGTTAGAAGTTATTTGGTCCCCATATAAAGCTTCATATCCTAGAAACTGAATGTGCCATAGTGTGCATGCATCTATTTATTTACTACTACCTTTTAAGGGGTAAGTAAAATGAAAAGAAATGAAAAGGTGATTAAGTGAGAACCTTCTTTGTTTGCCATGATTTGAACCTTTTAATAAAGGAAAAGGTACACACAAATCTAATGAGAAAGTGTTTTTTTTTTACTATAAGTGTGGTAGGTGCTTCTTCAAATTACCGTACGACGACAAACTGAGTACAATAAAGCAATATGCCTGCAGTATACATGTTAGCTACAGAAATCTATGCTACATTACAAAATTATTATTGGGGTTTTTCAGTACACATGGATGAGTGTGTGTGTCGTGTTAATGAATCAGAATCATGCCGTTGGGCCAGCCCAGTGAGTACTTGAGCAGCGTCGGTGAGCGTGAAGTTTCATTAAATATACTACTCCCTACGTATTGAACTCTCTCGTTACTTGCACTCCCTGGTCATAAAGATGCAACAAAAACTAGCCGTGCTTTTGACCAACATCAGACTTAGAAAAAATAATACTACCTCTCTCTTAAAACAGAGGAACCATAAATCCCTCTTCTCAAAACCCTCGTTTCTTCCTTTTCGATTAACTCTCCCTCACTCTGCTTCTGTATCTGTATCATCTCTTTCTCTTTCTGTATTCTTCATCAATCTATACAAAAACTATACAGGAACACGCTCCTCCTCCTCGTCCTCCATGCTGGCGTCGTCGAAGAAGATTCAATGTTCATATAACCCAGAAATACATTACTGTTAGCTTGTTAATTTGTTTGTTTCATTTCTATTCTATTTTGATTGATATTTGCTCTGTTTGTATGGCGAATCGACTAATGAACACACTTCTTCAAAACACTTATTATAATTCCTTGCATTAATACTACTATCCCTCATCCTCATCCACCTCTCCCCCGTCGTCAACTCCGCCACCACCACCCACTCCCACAAATGGGACGGCATATCCTCACCCAATCAGATTACCAATCTCTCCTCACATTCAAACACACCATCGACCCAACCGGCTTTTCCTCTCACCATCATGGAACACTCCTCGTCAATCATCTTGCACTTCTGGCCTGGTTTCGTTGCCAAAAGGGCCGAGTTATCGCTATTCATCTCCCATTCCAAAGGACTCTACGGTCAAATCACTCCTAAAATCAGCTACCTTACTGCACTCCGTGTACTCAGTCTCATGACAATTCATTACCGGTCACTATCCCTCATCAATCACACTCCTCTCAAACCTCCGTTCACTTTACCTCTTCAATAACCGCCTCTTTCCGCCGTCCCACCTCCTTCAATCTTATCATTAATCCCTAATCTCATTAACCTTGATCTCAGCGGTAATTCTCTTAACGGCTCTTTTACACTTCCCGCAAAACTAAACTCCAATCGATTATAGATTAATCCAGTTCCAATTCTTTTTCCGGCTCAATCACAATCCTAGGTAATAATAATAATCTACCTAACACTCACTATCCGCGATTTCTCAAAAAACCATTTCTCCGGTGAAATCCCTTCTTCTCTTTCAAATCTTACACATCTCACTATTCTTCAATGTCTCCCATAACACTCTCTCCGGTAATATCCCATCACCTCTTTCTAAAACTCTTTCTAAAAAGTTTAATTCCTCATCTTTCATTGGTAATCGTAACCTTCAGTTATGTGGGTTCACCAATTCACCACCTTGCCCTTCTTCTTCTCCTTCACCATCACCCTATTCATCCCCAGACATTCTCCCACCTCCTTCACCATCTACTTCCATCACCCACACCCCCGAAACTCAGTACAAAAGACATTATCCTGATATCAGCTGGAGCTGTCCTCGTCATACTATTATTACTCTGTTGTATCCTTCTCTGTTGTTTAATCAGGAAACGGATGGTATCCAGATCAAGAAACAAAGGACCGACAACATCATCATCATCAGTTTCTAGAGGAGAGAAACAACTGGACAAGAATCATCAGCTATTGCAACGACATCAAACAGTACTGGTAAGTTAGTTTTATTTGATGGTCCGTTTGTTTTTACAGCTGAAGATCTATTATGTGCTACTGCGGAGATTATGGGAAAAAGTGCATTCGGAACTGTTTATAAAGCGACACTGGAAGATGGGAATCAAGTTGCGTGAAGAGATTAAGAGAGAAACTAGCGAAGAATCCTAAAGAATTTGAGAATGAAGTGTCTAATCTTGGAAAAATTAGACATCCACATTTGTTACCGTTGAGAGCTTACTACCTTGGACCTAAAGGCGAGAAACTTCTCGTCTATGATTACTTGAATAAAGGGAGTCTTTCGTCGTTTCTACATGGTGGTAAGCTACCTAGTTTCTTATCAATTAAAGTTGTTTAATTCAAACACAAATTAACTATTTACTGTTGAAAAACGGAATGGCTAATTCATAACAAACGCAGGGAGATCCCCCGAGACAGTGATAGATTGGTCTGTTAGAATGAAGATTATTCTCGGAGTTGCACGTGGACTTCTTCATCTACATACACAACATAACTTAACTTAATCCATGAATCTCACATCAGGAGATATCTATTTAGACGAACAAACATCACCCAGAATCTCTGATTACGGTCTTTCAAAGTTAATGACGGATACAGCCAACGCAAATGTCATCTCTGCTGCATCCACTACCACAACTACAACAACCGGTTCAATCACAGGATACAGAGCACCGGAGCTTCAGAAGACAAGGAAACCGACGACAAAGACGGATATCTACAGCTTTGGGGTGATTATATTAGAGCTTTGACGGGAAAGGCTCCAAATGAAGCTGTAAATGGGTTGGAGTTACCGCAGTGGGTTGCTTCAGTTGTTAAGGAAGAGTGGTCTAATGAAGTGTTTGATTTGGAGTTGATGAGTGGAATGAAGAATGATGGTGATGATGAGATGGTTAATACTCTTAAATTAGCGTTGCATATGATTGACCCTTCACCTGATGCGAGACCTGATGCTAAACAAGTTGTGAATCAGATTGAAGAAATTAGTCCGCAATTGGGTGGTGATGATGAGGATGATGGTAATGATGATGATGAAGATGATGATTAGATGACGTTCCAGGATTGATTATCTGTATTGTTAGTTCTATGAAATTCATTCTTTCATTCTTTTGGTTTTTGGTATACATAGAGAGTACACTTATATGTATCAATTCTTTGTAAAACAGCTGAATAACCTCTTGTCTTTCGATGCGTCGCGTCGGTGTAAGCTTTTTTTAGAAAGAAAATAAACCTTGATGTTTTATGTATACAATTCCAAATTACTAAAAGAAGACTTGAACACTCTTCCTTCAAGTTGTGAAAAACAGCAAAATAGTCAGTTTCTCGGATGCAATCATGTACAGCTATTCATACTAGCATGTATCTCTACAAGCGCCATAATGTAAAAGACTAACACTCCAATAGTTTCCATCAACAAAAATGAGAATTTGTAGGATCATTTATTTACTAAGTGTTTTGACACCCCCTTGACAACAATTACTCAAGCTCCTTCAATACAACCATTTTGACTTAGGAAAAGACAACTAATTTACCATACTCATTATGAAAGTCCACATAAATAAAGTGGATATTCGTAGATACCTAGCTGCTTTACTCCACCACATTGGCGCCCAGACAAATCTCAAAAGTCATTGATGAGGAACACTCCCTGACACCCAGGTCCTTGCACTTGCTACAAAAATAAATAAGGGGTAGTGAAATAGCAAAAGTGTATTCGATTGTATATCCTCCAATGATGTTACATGACGAGGGACTGTATGTATATATACATAAAATGGGATTAAATATCTATTTCGATACAGACTATACTAGCAAATATTATGGGCCAAGGATGGCCGGCCCACTATCCCCCCGCGAGACCAGACCTGCTAGACGGTAGCGGCAGTCTGGACCGTAAGTCAAGAAAACGTGTCCCTGGTCAAGGGTTTTGTGAACATATCGGCAATTTGGGAATCGGTGGGTAAAACTCAATCTTGAGACTTTTGTTCTTCACTCGTTCCGGACGAAAAAATAGTCGATCTCCACATGCTTTGCTCGACTATGAATGACGGGGTTTAAGGCAAGGAATCGAGCACCCAAATTATCACAGAAGAGAACGGGAGTCTGAGGAAGATAGAAGCCCAACTCGGAGAGTAACTGCTGCAACTAGAGACATTCAGCAGTAGAGGAAGCGAGAGCCTTGAACTCTGCTTCTGTGGAGGATCAGGCAACGGTTTGTTGTTTGCGAGACCCCCAGGAGATAATATGATCGCCGAGGAAAATACAGAAACCAGAGGTAGATCGTCTGTCCCAGGAGATCCAGCCCAGTCTGCGTCGGCGAAGATTTGAAGCTGGTGGCGAGAACGAACAGAGAAAAATAACGCCAGATCTGAGGTGAGACGCAGTATCGTAGAATTCTTTTCGCTGCTTTCCAATGAATTTCCTTAGGTTGATGCATGTACTAGCTGATTTTGTTTTACAACATAGCTGATGTCGGGCCTTGTAAAGGCAAGATACTGTAATTTTCCAACTAGGCTGCGGTATTGTTTAGGATCAGAATAGGGTGGGGAATCGGTGGTGTCAAGGGTAAATGTGTCGGTGATGGGAGTAGGTGAGGGTTTCGCTGTGGAGAATTATAACTGGAAAGTATATCCTGAACATAGTGTTCCTGGGATAGGTAGCAGCCTTTGGAGTCGCGGGTGACTTTGATTCCCAGGAACTGGTGCAAGGGGCCCAAGTCCTTGATAGGAAATTCTTTTGCAATAGATGATATTAATTGATTGAGCACGTTATCTGAGTCCCCAGTGAGAAGGATATCGTCAACATACACCAGTACAAAGACTTTGTGACCATGGTGAGAATAGATGAATAAGGGATGGGTCTGCAACAGAGGCCTGAAAACCAATGGAGATTAGGAAACAACTTAATCTAGAATACCAGGCCCTTGGGGACTGTTTCAGGCCATATAAAGCGCGCCTGAGACGACAGACGACATAATTAGGGTGTTTAGGGTCTTGAAACCCCTGAGGCTGTCTGATGTAAACCTCTTCTTCCAAATCGTCGTGCAAAAAAGCATTATTGACATCTATCTGTCGTAGTGGCCAATTAGATGAAACAACCATAGAGATTACCAGCCTAACTGTAGCAACTTTGACCACCGGAATGAAAGTTTCATGGTAGTTAATGCCTTCTTCCTGATCATAACCAAGGGCTACGAGCCTAGCCTTGCGTCTGTCAATGGATCCATCTGTTTTCCTTTTAGTCCGAAGAACCCATTTTGTTCCCAAGACTTTCTGACCCAAAGGATAAGGCACTAAATCCCAAGTGCGATTCTGTAATAAAGCATTGTATTCATCCTGGATAGCAGCCTGCCATTCGGGGTAGGAGATGGCTTTAGAAAAAGTTGGTTCATCTGGTATTGAGGGAGCAGGAGCGGAGGTGGTGAGATGAAGCTGAGGGTGAGGCTAGGGAACGATTCCATCTGTCTTGATCAGTGGTTTTAAGGAGTTGGTTTGGGAACGGGTTATCATTCTGGGAGGTATAGTGGGGGATTGCTGGGAGGGTAATGGATTTGGTGGAGCTGAGGGGAGAGATGATATAGTGGCAGGATTAGGAGAATTTGTAGAGGGAGAAGCAGATGTAGTAGGGCATGGCACAAGATTAGTAGAAACAGAGGAGAACGAGAAGTGTAGGTTGGGGTGGGTAGAAGAGGGGGTTTAGTGGGGAGAGGGAACTGAAAGCTTTTGATGTGGTTTTCTGAAGAGTCAGAAGGAGTGGGGGAGGATATGTGTGTGCGAAAGGAAAGACTTCTTCATTGAAAATGACATCCCGTGATAGGTAAAGTCTTTTTGTGGGGAGATGATAACATAGGTAGGCAAGGAGGAGATATCATACCCCAGAAAAATACCTCACACTCAGGCTGCGAAATGAGAGCTTAACTTTGTTGTAAGGCCGCATGTTTGGCCAACAGGAACAACCAAAATTTTGAGGTGCAGGAGAGATGGAGGGGTGTTGAAGAGTTTTGGTAGGGGGTCAAATGAGAGATGACTTTAGTGGGGGTGCGGTTGCTTAAGTATGTGGAGGTTTTGAAGGCATATGACCAGAAGGATAGGGGCAGGTGGGCTTGGGACAGAAGGCTTAAACCATGGTCCACAACTTGTTTGATGCGGGATTCAAAGAACCGTTTTGCTGGTGAGAATAAGGGCAGGTGAGGCTATGGATAGTCCCTGTTTGCTGTAAAATGGTTTTTAGGGATTGAAATTCACCACCACCACCATCCGTTTGGATGGCCTTAATTTTAGTTGAAAACTGAGTCTCAACAAGTTTATTGAAAACTGTGTAAACGGATAACATCGGACTTAAACTTTAGTGGAAAACACCACATGAAATGAGAGAAATCGTCAACAATCAGCAAGAAATATCTGAATCCATCAACAGATTCATAGTGAGCAGGTCCCCAAAAATCTAAGAACAGTAGATCAAAAATAGCATTAGAAACGGAGGGGGACTTAGGGTGGGGGAGGGCATGGAGTTTACCCTGAGCACAAGCACTACAAACATCTGGAAACAAAGTGTTTGAAACAGGCAAGCTAAATGACTTTATTATGTGTTTAGTGATAGGTAAAGAAGGATGTCCCATCTCTGGTGCCAAACTTCAAGAGGAGTAGTCTTGCTGTAGTTGAGCTGATGTGAGGTAGTTGTGGAAGGAGCTGGAATCACATAAACTCCTTCTTTAACCGGAACTTGTAGAAGAGTAGCTTGAGTTTTCATATCCTTCAAAAGAAAGAAGTTAGGATAGAACTCAAAAAAGACATTGTTATCACAACAGAACTGATGTACAGAGATAAGGTTTTTGTTCAGGTGAGGGAGTGAAGCACATTTGATAGAGTGAATGCGTGTGTAGGAGAAGACAAAGTAGTATGGCCAGTATGTGTTTATGGGAAGGACAGATCCATCACCTAGAGACACAGTCTCAGTTCCTGTGTAATCAGTAGGTTGGATGGTAAGACGGTCAAGATCTCCAGTGAAGTGGTTGCTGGCAGCAATGTTAGGTAACCATTCTGCTGTAGAGGCTTTGTTTGTAGCATTGACAGACATGGAGGGAGGAGGGCGGGGCTGATATGACTGATTGAAGCGATGGTAACATTGCTTGGCTGTGTGACCCTGTTTTTCACAGATCTGGCATTTGGGACGGGTATCTGGTTGTCCATAAAGAGAGTGTTTGAATTGCCTCATGAGGAGGTGACTGTGGTGGTATAAGTTTGATTTTGGCTGGGGGTAGGGTTGTTGGATCCCCGTCCACGAGATCTGTTATTAGAGTGGTTTTCACGAACATCTGATGTGCGATTATATTGTGATTTTCCACGACCATGATTCTGTGTTTGTGTGGCATTAAGAGAAACAACTTGAGCACTGCTCTTCATCTGTAGAGCCCATGATTCAGCAGATAACAGATACTGTCCCACCTGACCGTAGACTAGACAGTCGCTACTAGAGAGACAGTTGCATATCAGGTCTAGTCATAAATATTAGTGCCAAACAAACAGGCATTATGACACGGACAATTGACAATCCAGGGTTCAGGTCTAGTCATAATATTAGAATAACACATGTAACTGCATTTAGCCCTTTTAAGACATAACATTGAAATTCATGTGCAGAAACGATGTGACCAGTGATAGCAAGCAAGCGAATCAACTAGTGGTCTGGCACGATTGAAGTAAGTCATCATATCCTCAGTAGCTTGTTTTTCCAGAGATTCAAGTTGTAATAAAGATGACCGATCTGCGCATTATTTTGAACAGAGTACGTGTTGAGCAGGTATGACCATACCTTGGAGGATGGCTCAAGTCCAACTACTTGTGGTACGATGGACTCACTTAGAGAGGTCAGGATGACTGAGATTATAACCTGATCTTGTTGCATCCAGCGGGTATACTCGGGATTTAACTCTCTCATCTACCAGTTTTGCAGGACAAGGATGCTCTCCAGTGACGAATTTGTACAGATCGTACCCCTTGAGAAATGGCAGGATCATTCCACGCCAGACACAGAAGTTGTCCTTGCGGAGTTTTATTAAGTTTGCGGATGCAGATATGATGGATCTATGAGGAGAAGTGGAATGAGTGCAAGAGGAGGAGACGGGGAGAACGCTCCCGTCACTTTTGCCGGATGATGCATTCTTGATCGAAGATTCGTTGGGTGTTTCATCCATGGTGAAGGCGATGGATTAGATATTTTTGAGATAGTTTTCCCAGGCTAGGCTAACTGATACCATAGTGAAATAGCAAAAGTGTATTCGATTGTATTTCCTCCAATGATGTTACATGACGAGGGACTGTATGTATATATACACAAAATGGGCTTAAATATCTATTTCGATACAGACTATACTAGCAAATATTATGGGCCAAGGATGGCCGGCCCACTAAGGGGGATGGAGTGGATTGTAAATCCTCCTTCATCTGTCCCTTCCATGGAGCTTTTCTCTCCTCACCAAGAGCTTTTTGTCTCTTCTCTCTTTTTTGCCTCGAGCCTTCATGCCTTAGCTTCCACTCTTCTCTACTTCCCTGGTTCTTGTAAGCATTATATGTTCTTTCTCTGATGGTTATTGTCACCTTCTCTACTTTTCTCCTCCTTTTTTCTCTTATCTTTCTTCTCATGGTTACTGTCTCTATCCCCTGGTTATCGTTTTTAGTGCAGTAGTATCTTTTAGTTTTGTCTCTATTCTCTGGTTTTGTCTGTTGCATGTAATATTTCTCCATTGGTGTTTTTTGGACCTCCTTTTGTTTCCCCTTGCTTCTATCCCGATCATTTTTTTTCGTTTTTTTGGTCTTCTTTGCTTTGGTGTTGGCGTTCACAGAGTTGTAGCAACAGGGCTGGCTCTCTGTCTTGGAATGTGATCGATTGAAGTTATACTATGGTGTAATAATGGCTTTGCGATTATAGGAAGCAGATATGGAGGTTGGTCTGATCTTGTTGTTTTTCTCATCAAGTAAATTGCATGGTTGGTGCGGGAAGTTTTGGAAGGAAATTGCACCGTACAGAGATATATAGGTGGTTGGAGCTGGGGAAGTTGGAGAAATGGTTCCTAACCAAGGAATGTTTTCTTAATCTTGAACATCAAGGAAAACGTCTTAAATGGAGTTGCAAAATGACTGAGTTTCGAGTAGGTGTTTAGAACTATGATTTTAAGGATTGGGTAGTAACTAAAGAACAACTTGGGTTTGGAGTGGTTGAAGATCAAGACTGATGCAAGTGATTCTAATGTTGCTATTTGTGGTGTAGGGATTATCATAAGAGATCATTCTGATTACCTAAGAGAGTTGCAGTGGGAAGTGGTTATGTTGTGGTCCCAATTGTTGTAGCGAAAACAAAGTTGATGTTACTAGGATTCAATTTGACATGGCAAGTTGGTAGGAATCATGTTTGTGCTCAGCTCAATCTAATTGCTTCTCGGTGATTCAAGCTGCTCATGGGATTATAGAGCTTGGTATGAAGACAACACTGTACTCAAAGAAGTTTGTATGCGGAGTGTTAGGTTTTGGGAGAAAGAAATGATAATGTATACACTCATATGTTAGCTAAAATGGGTGGGGCGTAAAGGAGATGAGGTGCCGGTTCCAAATCTCTCTTTGTATGTGAGAAGGAGAAGCTATTGATTAATATATATAGAGGTTGTTTCACAAAAATATCATGGTTTTCCAGTGATACCCTTATGGAGGTGAAGCAGCGCTGTCGGTGGCACTGGCTGGTGGTTGTCCTCCCAGCTGTCCTTCACACGCATCAATTGATATATACTATGAGACCTCATCCTCACCGTCCGATCACCGCTCCAGGGCCCCCCGTCCCTTTTCTTTTGATCGCGATAGCTGATCTAACGACCTCAGTTCACCCCTGTCCCCCGTCTCCCTGTCCTTCTCCGCCTTCGCGTCCAACCAAAGAAAACGAACAGCTCTGCATTTCATTCGCAAGATTCTTCTTTCTACTCGTCTTCGTCTTGCCTCTCTTACTTCGGATCTGAGCTTCGCCTCTACACCTACCCAACCACCAATCGATTTTGGTGTAAGGTCTTCAATCGCATTCCCTTTCTCAGTATCTATCTCCTCCTCCCATTGCGTTCTTTTACTCGCTCTCCTCCGTCCATCTCTCTTATTAATTATAATTGGTTGTCTTTCTATCACTGAAGGGTAGGAAGTGAAGTAAAAGAGAAAACATGGGGAGGCATTGGAGACTGGTAATCGTGGCTATTGTGACGACAGCGTTATTGGGGGCGAATTTGTCGGCAGCGCTGGACCTGACGGACCAGCTCGTTACCAAGGAGGTCAAGGGGAAGAAAGTGTGCAAGAGGGGGTGGGCATGCCCCGAGTTCTCTAAGTTCTGCTGTAACCAGACAATACCGGAATTCCTTGACGTCGACCAGTTCCAGCAACTCTTTCCCAACATTAATGCACCCACCGCACACGCAGTTGGATTTTGGGACTACCAATCATTCGTCCTTGCGACCATCAAGTATGCGCCGCTGGGATTTGGAACCACCGGTGGAAAACTAATGGGACAGTTGGAGCTCGCCGCTTTCCTCGGCCACGTCGGCAGCCAGACTTCCTGTGAGTTTCGTCTCATTTGTGCAATTGCTTCTTCAGCTTCTTTTCTATGTTGTTTGATAAAAGACGTAGCTTATAATTCTCAATTTAGAAGTGGGAAGATCGATTCCTGAAGTGCCCATCTTTCCTAGCTTTCAGATTATTGGGTTAGATTCTGTTCTCTTCAATATATATGAGGGAGATCTAGTTTTTGGTGGTTATTGTGATTGAGTTTAATATTTGCATTCATTGTGCAAAGAGCATGGACTGATCTGTTCCATGGTGTTTATAACTCTTTTATCTTCTTAAGGACGATTTTATTTGCCCATGGAAAGGATATTTGGTCATATACGTGGTCGTTGTTTAAACTTAATAGTATGTGTTCTGATCCAACTAGATGTGATTTAATATTCTGTGGTCTCATCAGTGTAGCCAGCATTCTCATTGATTGATCGAGATCATAAGAACTTCTATTTAGGGATTGACCAAGGGAAGATTATAGATGAAATTAGCTTTAAAATTGTTTTGTATGAAATATTGCAACAACAGATCTCATCCTCACCATTCTGTTTGTGCAGATTATGCTTTTAATTTAAAGAAGTCTATAATTGGGCCTGTTCAGTCTGGCAGAGTTCTGTTGTTAAGGGTTAGTTCAGTTTAGGGTCAACTTGAGGTCCCTGCAAGGCTGTACCGAGTTGTTTGAATGACTTTATGAGCTTGATCAGCAGGCGAGTTGGTTTGTTTTTGGAACCTTTCGTCTTTCTGGCGGACAACCAGACAAAAGGGGTTGTAGTTCTTCATTTCTAATTTTCACTTCTCCTTATTCATATCATGGTATTGTAGGTTAGTGTGCCCTGCAGAAGGCAAATCAGAGAAGTATAAAAATGATGCCTGGAGACTTTTAAGTTATGGGTCAATTTGACTGACTATTCAGCAATCAGTATGTAGTTATTTGTGGGATAAGTTGGATCACAGTGGGTAGTATAAACAAAGCAGTTGAGTGGTCTACCTAATGGTATATATAGATCCTCTTTAACTCAAGCATATTGTAAAATCTTGGCAGGCCAGCCTCTTGGACAAGGGAGTATTTAAAGATTTGATTAGTAGTGTTTTGTAATTATGTAGAGGTGTAAGTTCTGAAGTAAACTCTCATCCTAACTGAATCAGTTATTGTGCATATTGTTTGGGGTTTTGGAAGATGACATGTATTTTGTACTTGCACTGCAGGTGGGTATGGAGTAGCTACAGGGGGACCAACAGCTTGGGGACTTTGTTACAATAAGGAATTGAGCCCTAGTCAGAAATATTGTGATGATTCTTACAAGTACACTTACCCTTGCACTCCTGGAGCTGATTACTATGGTCGGGGAGCGCTGCCTATCTACTGGTAAAATGCTGACTTGTGCTCTCATATGATATTTGAATCCTGTATTCTACTATTATTTGGAATTTTCCATTCATGTTTCTTGATGGAAGGTCTACATTCCTTAGTGGTTTCAGTGATGAGGATAGTTGTAATAGTGAGTGTGAAAACTTGAAAGAGTAATATAATTGGATATCCCCAACAATGCTGATTTGTTTAAGCTCAAAAGCTCTAACAAGTCTACCTACTGCATATATAACATAGCCGAAGAGATCAATCATGATTAGAACAAATGAGGGATATCGTAAGATAAAATAAAGTCGAGTTGTTTGGGTGGCTACTTAAGTTCGGTACATTTTATAATGGCAGGAACTACAACTACGGGCAGATTGGTGATGCACTCCAAGAGAACTTGCTGGACCATCCAGAATATATTGAACAAAACGCAACCCTGGCATTTCAAGCTGCATATACAGTTGGATGACCCCAAAGAAGAAAGGGCAACCATCGTGCCATGATGCTTTTGTTGGAAACTGGAAGCCAAACAAGAATGATACCCTATCAAAGCGGGTCCCTGGTTTCGGTGTAACCATGAACATCCTGTATGGTGACCGGACATGTGGTCAGGGAGATGTAGATGACATGAACACCATTATTACTCACTACCTTTACTACCTTGACGAGATGGGTGTTGGGAGGGAAAGAGCAGGGCCCGCTGAAGTGCTCTCCTGTGCCGAGCAAAAGCCATTCAACCCATCCGGCTCTGCATCGTCATAATTGAAGGCTCTGTTTTGTTTGCTGGTGAGCAGGAGGGGTCTACTGAATGCTGCTTGATTCCTCTTCGACCTCTCTATCAAGGGATGGGGAAATAAAGTGTATACTTGGTTTTGTATTTTGGCTGATACTACTAGTGTTATACATGGCATCATCTAGAGAGATGAGATTGAGCCGTTCCAGTTATTGAAGTCAGTTTTATTGTTGAATTCTACTGATAGGTGTCATTACGTTCCTGCCTCCTTGTTGAAGGTTTGTTTATGGTGTAATTAACAATTATTTGTGTGAAAGACATGGATGAAGCTTGTATCCTTAAAACGTTGGATGTGTGAAACATTTGTTGCACAAGTTGTGCAGTTTGAATCTTTGAAGCTGCGTAATTTTCTGTTACCTGCTGAGCCATAACTACTGTGTAGTGTAGCTCTCCTGCTCGCAGAAAGTCAAAAATTTAACAGGGGCCTGTTATTTGATTAGAGGCACGCTTAGTTATCAGGATCAAGATCGAATATGCAGGGATTGTTGCAGATTCCTGTAGAATTCTATACAAGGGTGAATTCACCCAATGTGCCACAAGAGATAGAGTCGTTACAATAGAGTTGACTCATCCTACCTCTTTAGCCTTTCTTGATGGATGTTCCTTACCTTTTTCCTACGTGGGTCAATAGTGTATTCTTTTCTTTAGCTTAAAATTGAATTATGGTGTTGATTTTTTTACAAATTAGTTAATTGTAGTGGTGGTAAATACAGAAATAATATATTATATTATTGTAAAGATATGCAATTAAGGGAATTGTTGAAGCTACCAAAATAAGCTACTAATTATAAATGATCTAACTAACATTAACAGCCATAAGCCGGATGAAGATCATATATAGAAACTGAGCATCACTTTAACATAAACAAATGTCATGCAAGTGTGAACTGTAGTAATGGGTAATTGGAATTTCATTAAATAAACTGTTGCTGCTATAACGACGAGGGGAAGAAAACTAAAAACTACTACTACTGCTACTGCCTACTAGTATTATACAAAGTAACATAACTCGACATTCTGTCCACTTATAATACTATAATTATGGAATCTTCTCTCACTCGTAATCCTGAATCTAGTACTATCATATTTGATTAAAAATCAGTTGGACCATTTCACTGTAACAAGGATCCTCTACATCATAAAAATTAGGAATGGACATCAAAGAAGTTGAAAGGTCACAATCAATTCCCAGAGGAGTATCATCATCCATATAAATCCAGTTATCATGCTGCTTCGCTTCCAAATTAGGCTGAAACTGAAGCTGAACCTCTTCATGAGAAAATATGGTTGGCTTTCATTTTGGCGTAGGGTATTGATCAGCAATATCAGAGTAATTGGTATTCCCATTACCTCTTGTAGGGTTCTCATATTTGATTTCCAGTCCATGATCAGCCGACTCCCAACTTGATCTGCTGATGATTGTTCCATTGTCAGAATTAACACTTTCCTGTTTCACTATATCACCCATCTTGAGGGATTCAACAGCGCCGTTGCTAGAAGCAGTATTTGTGAATGACATGTCTGGAATCGAGCAAAATGTAGAAGAGCTGACATGATTACAGTCTACTGGGAAATTGAGGATAGCGCAGGAGCCATACATGGCTTTAGCAGCTTCATCATATGCCAAGGCAGCTTGATGAGCTGTTGAGAAAGTACCAAGCCATAATCTACGACTCCTTTCCTTGGTTTTATCAATGGGTTCTCGAATTTCAGCTACCCATTTACCCCAAGTTCTTTGCCGAACTCCTCTGTATGTGCATTCTAGATTCTCAGGCCCACCTTTCCCTGGCATACATCCCTTTTTTGACCCTCTCGCTGGTGGACGAGGACTCCTTTTCACCACCTTCTTTGGAGTAGCTGAAGGTTCAGAATCAGAGTCTATTTGGTTCTGGTTTGCTGATTCTTCTTCCATTTCGCGAGAATATCTGTTACTGAATTGTACCCACCTCGTCTTCTTCGATGATGTTGGTTGTGATTGTTGAATGGACTGATGAAAAAGTGAAGAAAATCAGTGGGAAATCCTCCTTACTTACTTATGAATTTAATTTAATTGTTCTTTACTTGTTGATTGAATTCTAATATTCCAATGGAACAGTGGATATACATCTTCAAATTACCATTTAGAAAGAGGAAGGGATAATTAAACTTACAGAGGTAACCTTCCAGCAGCAGCTATTTGAGGGTCCATCTCCTGGAACATCAGGAGGAGTAGCTGAAGGAAGACAAATTTCACAGCCTGTAAAATGGAAAAGGGTGGCAGGTCTTCGTCCGTCTCTTCTCTGCTCTTCTTTTCTTTCTCCCTTCCCTCTACGCACAAGGCAAGTAACGCCAGGCTAGCCCGGCAACCAAAGACGTCTTTTAGCTACAGTTGATGATCTCATCAGCCAATAAAAGAAAAACCACTGCCTTGGGGCCCAAGAAAAGAAGGAAGATAGGTACGGCCGTCCTACTTATAGTGTACTGGGAGGTCCGACTCAAAAACACAAAAGGGATTAAGAATCCACGTGGCAAAACGACAGCGACGGGATGCGGAAACTTTGCATCTCTTTCATCTTGACGTGTGGCGTCATGGTCTCGAAACAATATCGCCGTTTTCTTGCCCTGGAAGATTGTGATGAAGGAAAGGATCTGAATCGTTTAACCCTTTTCACACTGGACCGAACCACAGTCTTAACTTGTAACTAGGGGCGAGGGCTAAGTTTCCGATATTTTAAAAATAAGGGAAAATTTAAATTAAATTTTTTTTTTTTTTTAAAAAAAGAGAGATGTATCTAAGAGTTACATAACTTAAAAATAAGGGAAATTTCATGAGATACTCCTGAGGTTTGAGTAAATTTCACAAGATATCCTGTGGTTTCATTTTCATTATGAGATACCCCCAATGTTTCATTTTTTTTACGATATACCCCTTAGGTATCATTTTCATTACAATATACCCCTTAGGTTTCATTTTTTTTTACGAGATGCCCCTCAGTTCAGATTCTGATATATTATATTTTTCATATCTTAATTGTACCCTCGCATCATGTGTCCCACAATAACCTCACGGGTTTATGGTCAAATTTTTAAAAAATTTAAAATATGAACATAAATAAATATAGCGGTGACTTAAAAATTAAAGATCAATTAAAATTTTAATTCAATTTAAAACATAAATAAAAGTATAAAGAATTAGAATAAAAAAAAGTTTAAAATAAATAGAAATTACTAAAAAAATCTATTTAAAAAACTTATATTGTTACATAATTTAAAAAATATTATAGCGGTGACTTAAAATCGTAAATTTTTTATAACAATTATATTAAATACAAGAAATTATTAGATAATTTTATTAATTATAGTATGAGTTTATTAAAAAAATATTATTTGATATCAATAATCACAGAGAAATGATCTTATATATTTTATGGTTTTTTGTACTTTATTTTCTAATTTAAAATGATGATTTTTTATATGTTTTATATGAAACTGTTGCTTTTAATATTCTTCATATTTTTGTTATACATTTTTTTAGATTTTAAACAAATATCTAGGTAATTCCCTAACAAGTTATGTTTATTTTTCAAAATAATTTAATTTAAATTTTTTAGTCATTTCCATTTATTAAATTTTTTGTTTATTTAATTATATTCATTTTTTGATATTGATGTCAAATTTTATATGAACTTTAATTTTTTGACATTTTATTTAAGTTTCAAATTCAAACAAAACTTTGATTATATATCCTTGAGGTTATTAGAGGCATATGATGCGAGGATAAAATGAGGATATACAAAATATAATATATCATAATCTGACTAAGGGGCATCTCATAATAAAATTGAAACTTCAGGGGTATATCATAATGAAAATGAAACCTCAGGGGTATATCGTAAAAAAAATGAAACCTCGGGGGTATCTTGTAATAAAAATGAAACCTCAGGGGTATCTTGTAAAATTCACTCAAAACTCGAGGGTATATCGTGAAATTTCCCTAAAAATAAATTGGGGTATAGTATCACTAAACCATTGCTGAGATGATTGAGTTCGACGGGCTAGATTGACTAAGCAATGGGCTGGCATATTATTAGATTTTGGTATGTGAAACCAAGTCATAGTCGACAAGGAGTTTAGATTATCTAGAAAGCGATTTAAAACATCCTGGGCCATTGGATAGAGAGAGCAAGTTGAGTCGTGATCAAGATCATCAATTAGTTGTTTGAAG
Source organism: Limonium bicolor (assembly GCA_023374045.1). Classification (NCBI taxonomy): domain Eukaryota; kingdom Viridiplantae; phylum Streptophyta; class Magnoliopsida; order Caryophyllales; family Plumbaginaceae; genus Limonium; species Limonium bicolor. Next base: position 46,765,799 of record CM041778.1, read on the forward strand.
TCGGTTAGGAGCCGAAACGAAGAAATCCCATAATCAGTTGCCGCTTGGTGGCCAAGCTCCAGAGCCAAGGCTTCGACCTTAGAGGACAGGGAATGACCAGTGCCCCCTTTATATCCAACAAACTTTAGAGCACCACTATGAAAGGCAACGTAAGCTATACCGTAGTGTGAGAATTGATCAAGGTTGTCATCCACAAAAATGTCAATGAAATGTGGATTCTCCTGGCGATGTAGTAGTAGTGATTGTGGAGGGTAACATGTGACGTTGAGAAAATTATCTGCTTGGCACCATCCTTGAGCAAAAGATGTAACACGAGAATGATTGAGTTGACATCTGATAAACCAAAGGCGCCAAAGAAGCAAAGTAATGCGGGTCAACGATGATAGAGTAGCATAGTGACAGAACTCCCATAACCAGTCAATGAAAGCAGCACCAGTCTTGATGTTGGGCGGGTGGGTGTTTCCTGAAAAAAGATCCCAGCAAAGGGATACCTGAGGGCAAAGCAACAACACATGAACTAAAGATTCAGGTGCCCCACAACACATGCAATTGTGTTCTCCATCTAAACCTTCAAGACGTGTTGCAATTGTGAGCTTACAAGGAAGGATGTGGTGAAGAAGCTTCCACACAAAAAGTTTAACCGGGGAGGGAGGTGGAGCTTCTTGACACGGTGAATAACTTGTCCAATAGACTGAGTAGCAGTTGAAGGTGAAGTAGAATTTAATGTATATCGACGTTGAAAGTCACAATGGTAAGCAGTTTTGATTGTAAAAGTGCCCGACGAAGTAAAAGCCCAATACCAAGAGTCTGAAGGAGGAGATGGGAGATTTGTCGAGTTGGTGAGAGGCTGGGGAGGTGGCATTTGAGTGATCAACTGAACATCTGTTGCACGAAACCAACGATGTAAGAGGTCATGATTCTAAGAACTAGAAGGAGTCATAAGCATTGCAACGGGTGCTTGTTGCAAAGAAGGGGAAGGAAGCTGCCAAAGAAACGATGGCCACCATCCTTCCTTTGATCCAAATGTCATTAATTTTATAGAATACTCAGTCACAAAATATTTTTAATTAAGAAATATGATTATCACGAATATTGTATTATTTAACAACTTATTTTACAAATAAATAAAGTTGTAGAATAGGACAGGAAAGTTACTATTCTAATTTGTTTTTTTTACGTTATAATATGATTATGAATAGTTTTATAAATGATTTGGTTAAAATAAAACTGAATTTGTGTTTAATCTAAAAAAAAAATTGGTTGCGGGTGAACCTCAATTTGTCCAAAATGGTTAAAAAAACGGATGCTCCAACTAGCCGTCCGTTTTTTATCCAGTTAGAAAAGGATGAAAAAACGTGGACGTTCCAACTAGCCATCTGTTTTTGAACCGTCGGAAAACGGACGGTCTTGAAACGGGCAACTAGTTGGAGTGCTCTTTTTCAGACGGTTCGAAAACGAACAACTAGTTGGTATTAGAAATATTGTGGGAAGAGGAATAGGCCCAACGGGGAATTATATAAATACCCATATAGACTAGTAAGGCCAATAACCCATGAGGTTCCATCCTAAAACCAATTGGCAATAGGTGGAATAGCCCATAAGCTATATGAACTACTTATTAGCTTTATAATTTTTCAATGTGGGACTCACACTTGTTCTCCAACATCGCCCTCAAGTGTGAGTCTTTCACACCCTGCTTGGGCCCATTTGGTACTGGCCCGGTCTCTGCTCCGTGACACAGTCCAATTCTATGGTACTGGCCCGGTCTCTTCTCTTGGTTTATCGTGACACAGTCCGTTTTTACTCGGGTATCCATTAGGCACTGGTGCATTACCCAAGGTTGAACCTGGGCTCTGATATCATATTAGAAATATTGTGGGAAGAGGAATAGGCCCAACGGGGAATAATATAAAATACCCATATAGACTAGTAAAGCCCAATAACCCATGAGGTTTCATCCTAAAACAATTGGCAATAGGTGGAGTAGCCCATAAGCTATATGAACTACTTACTAGCTTTATAATTTTTCAATGTGGGACTCACACTTGTTCTCCAACAGTTGGAGTGTTCTTTTTCAAACGGCTAGTTGCAGGATTCATTTTTGGCCGGTTCTAAAATGAACGACTAGTTAGAGTGTCCTTTTTCGGACAGTTCAAAAACGAATGACTAATTGGATCATCCGTTTTTGAATGGTTCAAAAATGGATGACTAGTTGAAGAGTCCATTTTTTTTGTCCTTTCCGAACGGATCATAACAAATGACTTGTTGGAGCGTCTACTTTTTTTTGTCCTTTACAGATGGTTGAAAAACAGATGGCTAGTTGGAGCATCTATTTTTTCATCCTTTTCGGACAAATTGGAGTCACCCACAACCAGTTTTTTATCAATAAAAGTGTAAACCCAAATTCAGTTCCCTTTGAAATAAATTATTCCTAAAACTAATCATAATCTTTCTATCATTAACAACTATCTACAACTTTTATTTTATTTTTTAAACAAGTTAATGAACAATACAATATTTGTAATAACCATATATATTAATTAAATGTATTTTTTTCGACTGCACACCCTAAAATATTAATTGTGATTATGACTGCAAATTCTTAAAAACTGATTGAATACTTTTCATAATGATTGCAAGATTAAAAGAATGACTACAAAACCCAGCCGGGTTTTTTTATTATATAATGATTAATTAAGTTATTTTATTGATAATTTTTAATATATTGGGATTGTCATAAAATATTATTATATTTAAATATTTCCACGTTTTTCAATATAGAAGAATTAATAATTACCGGAAGCTTAAAAGTTACATAATATCTGGTATGTGAGTGTAGGAGACGTTAGTGTTTCAATATACTTATATGAGTACTTGATATAGTAATGATTTGGTATTCGAGGTGTGTATGTTTTGGAAACTAAAAAGTTACTTTTGTAATAATTTTTTTATAATATTTAATATTTTCACATTTTCCAATATAACATGAGTAATAATTATAGTGAGCTTAACAATCACGAGATATTTGGTATATGAATGTAGGACACGTTAGCGCTTCAATACACTTATATGAGTACTAAGTACTTGATATATTACTGATTTAGTATTTGATATGTGTTTGTTTTGGGAAACTAAAAAGTTATTTTTGTCATAATTTTTTGATCATGTTTAAATATTTTCACATTTTCCAATATAGTAGTAATAATTACGGGGAGCTTAATAGTCATGTGATATCTGGTATATGAATGTAGGAGACGTTAGTGCTTCAATATACTGTTATAAGTACTCGATCTAGTACTGAATAAATATTTCAGGTGTATCTTCTGGGAAACTAAAAATTTATTTCTCATAAGACTTTTATTGTATTTAAATTTTTCACTTGTTACAAAATAGCAGAAGTAATAATTAGTTATGGTGTACACGAATGAAGACCACTACAGTAGTTGAGTATAGTATTACATGGTCATTCAACTAGTATTAAGTTAGTATGTGAAATGAAAAATATAAATAATATTATAGTTAATATATATCAGGTACACGAACTTAACACAAACTAGTATTCGAGTTAGTACTTTGGTATTATACGTATAACAATACAGTCAGTATTTATTCACTTTCAATTGGACATAATAACCGAACAACCACAATGAGTAGACGAATAGTCAAAACAAAAATAGACATGTTATATACATGTTTCTCAGATAGTATACCAAAATTACTTAGTACAAGGTAACTTCTTCTTCTTCATTCCACTTCAATCCCGTTTTTACATGAGATAGTTTTTTGTACTGATTCTTTCTTCGTATCACATCTATAATTATATTTGCATATGCAATGATTCTAAAGCAATCTTCCATCTCTACATCAACTCATTCTCACTACTACCACCATCATTCATTATCAAATGATCTCTCAACTGGTTTTGGTTTAAATTTGGAAGATGATGTTCTTCAATAATGGTGGCCACGGGTCCGGTTCCACCGGTTCCGGTTCCGGTTCCACCGGTTCCGGTTCCAGAAAATGTGTATTCGTATTCGGAACCGGTCTGGGCGGTTCCGGTTACGGTTTCGGTTCCGGTTCTGAAATCTGGATTCGCTTCGGATTCGGTCGAAAAACCGGTTCCGCCGGTTCCAGCCGGTTCCGTTTCGGTTCTGAATCTGATCGGTTCCGACCGGTTCCGGAAAGATTCGATCGGCTCCAGTTGCTTCGTTTTAGCTCCAATTTGAGATCCGTTTGAGTGCACACGTTGCTCTTTTCATCCACTTTACTCCTAGATAGGTTATTCTTCAAGTTTATAATCTTAAATGTGTAAGAAACAAAGACTTAGGAATTTTTATTGAATTTACAAAAAATAAGGAACAAAGAGAATTTTATTATATGATTCACTGCCTCATAAAACCTTATTAGGTAAAATCCATTGGGAAAACCATAATAAGGAAAAAGAGTACAGCTACTAAGAGGTTACATTTTAAAACCCAACGGTAATTTCAACCGGTTCCGAGGCGGTTCCGGTTCCGAATCCGACGACAGTTCCAGGCGGTTCCGGTTCCGGTTCGGCCCGAATCTCAAAACATGTATTCGTATTCGAACGGCTGAGGCGGTTCGGTTCCGGTTCCGATTCCCACCGGTTCCCGGCCGTTCCGGTTCCAATCGGTTCCGGTTAGAACCGCCGGTTCCGGGTAGAACCGGACCCGATGGCCACCATTATTCTTCAACCTGGATGTATACGTTCATTTGATCTCGACGTGGAGCAGATATAAAGTGTCCACTGGATCTCAACTTAACACCTACTGAGATAGAAGATATCAATGTTGATCATACTATCTCATTGCTAGATGACATGAATCAAGGTGTGAACATCAACGCTAAAGATGATAATGCCAGTAATAAATCATATACTTAGTCAACACTATTCGTGTACTTATATGCATAATTCACATCCCCTATACATAATACTATCAGTTTCATATTCATTTATTACTTTGAAGTGTTACAAAAAAAGATTGTTGATTAAAAGTTACATAGGATCACTCTTCAAAGCATCCTCCTAAAGAAGCCGCATAGGATCACTCTTCAATCCCCGTATCAAGTCAATGAGGCGGGCAGCTGAACCTTACAAATTGACATAAATGGTTTCGGGTTATTTTTTTGAGCTAGTTGTTACAAAAAAAATATTGTTGATTAAAATTTCCAGAGTTAATTAGTAACATTTATAAACATAAAATATAAACATTTGTCTACTTTACATTTAAACAATAATCATGTGCGTAAGCCAAAATAATAGTCTCCTTAAAAAACTTTATATTAATGCACTATATATAAATATTTGTATACTTATGTAATCATCGTTTAGGTAAATACTCGCATACTTAATATATAAGTGTTTGTGGAATTGACATAATACATTCGTATCCTTAAAGTACCCACATTCATATACTTAGCACACTATATATTTAGTGCAATACTTTATTTAAATAGATTCCTTTACTTAGAATGTAAACAGTCTATACTTTATTTATCTAGATTCGTTTACTTGATAGCTAAACAACCGAATAGTTTATTTCTATAGATTTTTATACTAACTTTAGTATATTCTGTATCTGAAAAGTCGAATACTTTATTTAATTAGAAAATAAAGATTGGTTCGTAAACTTAGTATCTAAACAGTCGAATATTTTATTTCTATAGATTTGCATACTTAGTATCTAAACAGTCGAATACTTTATTTCTATAAATTTTCATACTTGGTATCTAAACAGTCGAATACTTTTTTTTATATCGCTTCCTATACTTAGTAGCTAAACAATCAAATACTTTATTTCTACCAAGTTGTATACTAACTTTAGTATACTCTGTATCCGAACAATTGAATACTTCATTTATATTGATTCATATACTTAGTATCAAATTAGTCGAATACTTTGTTTCTACAGATTTGTATATCAACCTTTAGTATACTCTGTATTTGAACAGTCGAGTACTTTATTTATAATGATTCATATACTTAGTATATATATACAGTTGAATAATTTATTTTGTAAATTTGTATTCTTAATATCTAACAATCTAGCAGTTAATTTATACAAAAAAGTCGAATACTTCAAGTACAAAATATACAATAAAGGCACATATGTTTTTGTAGGTGAAGAAAACTAAAAATAGTTACTAGTGACCAGAGAGAATGAATGAGAGCAAAATCATAGAAAATGAAGAAAAATTTGAAAGAGCATATAGACAATGGTGAGAGAGCAAAATCAAACAAAATGGAAAAAACTTGAAAGGAAGTGCAGAGAGAATGAATGAGAGAGTAAGATCAGACAAGTTGTAAGAGAGATTGGTAGATGAAGATGAAAGACCTGGCTTGAGACCTGTTTGTTTGATATCGGTGATCAGAGTTTGAAAGCGGTTGTTTCCATCTATGACATCGACGATTAATCAGGCGGAGGTTTCCCTTTTACCGCGTCCAAAATTCAAAGAAAGCTTAGTATATGAAGGATGAAAGGAGGTGGTTTCCTTTACTATGGAGTTCAATAAATCAGTTTAGTAAATGGAGATGAAAAAAGTGTGAGGTAATTGACAATCTTTTTTTTGATTGATAACAACAGTGGGTGAGTTTCAAACCCAGAATGTTTGGTGAGGTAATTGACAATCTAATTTATGTGAACAAATTTGAGAATTTTAAAAATTATTTATAATAATTGTAATGTAGTTATTAGATGTACAGTATAGTTAATTGATAGATCTATTAATTGATAACTAAATATTTATCATTTAAAAATAAAAAAAAGGATATAAAAAAGTAACCGACTAGATTACATGATATATATTTCATCTACACAATCAGGACGTATAATGTCGACATGTTTATCCATACTCGACCGGCGAAACTTTTTCCTTTTTTTCTTGGTTTCTACTTTCTAATCTGAGAACAAACTTGGTTTAGGTCTGCAACGACTTACATCCTGCCGGGACGAAGGGAGACAGCCGGTCTCTTGGGAAAGTAATGGGTATGAAGTTAAGGTTATGCCGTTTTAGTTAATTATATTGTATATACACTTGGCTCCTACTAGCACTTAGACCAGCACATATGCCAATTGTGCCACTATAGTCTCATAGTCTGTGCCAAAAGACAGAGTTGTCAGTCCAGCCCGTAGGTTCATAGTATAACGAAATGGGATAAATTCAACTTATCGTAATTAGAGATACATTCCAAAAAAAAAGTTTATTGATAGAATGTAAAATGACATTTATGTTTAAGCTGTAATCATGCAAGGTTTGCAATTTTGGGTGGTTAGGGGTAGTTATAATAAATAAGTATAAAATAAGAAAATATAATATTTAGTACCAAAAAAGTATATTTAAGTTATATATTGTTTCTATTGAAAATATAGTCGTGTTATATATTGAATATGCAATTGTGTTTAGAGTTTTTTTAATAGATATTAGAATTATATTAGCCACATCTAAGTACACTAAGATATAGTAAATACATTTTTGTTTCTATGAAATACCCCTGAACATTAAACGTATCAAATTATAACGTGTTTTATAATTTGGACATAAAATAACGTACGAACAATTAAATCTAGTATATATATATATGTACAAATACGGAAACACACGTACGTAACGTTACGATATTGTAACGTTGTAAATAAGTGACAATAACGTCGCATAACTTCGTTACAGAAAATATATAATAACACGATATAATATATAGTCGTACATATATTGTAACGTTGTAAATAAGTGACGATGTCGTCACATAACTTCATAACAAAAGAAAATAATAATAATAATAACACGATATAATATAAGGTCACATATATATAAAAAAATAAACTTGTGTATTGATTTTTAAAAGAAAAAGGGGGGAGCAAAGACGCTCCCGCTGAGGTTGGAACCCGAGACCTCCCGTACCTTCCCCAAATGCTTAACCGATTAAGCTATGCTCGAATTCGGTAATGATACCCATGAATTGATACTAGTAACTCGTCAACTAAGTTAACTAAACAAAAAAAAGAAAATCGGGCACGCCAGCAGCACCGGTTTCCCTCTTCCTCGACGCAACGCCTCAGTAATATCAATTCTTCCACCTCTATGACAGAATCGCGACTAAATTTTTTTTCCAGCGCCCATACTTCCTGGTTCTGTCCCAGAACAACGAACAAGTTCCAAATAAGCACAACCTTGTTCTTCCTCGGTATTGCCCCTGTTAAAACGGAATATGTGAGAGCTTGGGGATACTGTCGGTTACGTGGAGAAGTAGACAGAGAGTGATGGCCCTTACTGATTATGGTTAAGCTGCGATTAATATACTCACTAAACTGAAATTAATAATCCAATCTGTGCCTTGCTGATTCCAGTAGAGACAGGGCATGTTCTGTTTCAAAATCCTATGCTCCAGAGCCATAACATACCAAACTCCCACGCCTCAGATTTTGAGCACACCAGATTCCCATTGGAACTTGCCACCATTAACGACTAATTTATCTCCTGCATTAGTCACCCCTGCCTTGTGCCCATGGATTAATAAAACACTCAGACCAGTTTCTTCCTCTGCACACTCGCATGCCCACATTGTCGCATGTCCAGAGCTTCCTCCCCTTCCTAGCTGATTTCCCTTGCGTGAAGGTAAGCCCAAGCTTGCATGGCTGAGTTTCTGCTTCATCTAAATTCTTTCTTGCTTGATCGTGACCCACTCCTGTTTCATTGTTTCTGTACGAAGAAAAAAACTGTCATAATCATTCTTGATTCTTTCCTTGTGAAGCAGCGAACTCCAAGTTCCTCGGTCTCTTCCCTCCTGCCTGGTCGATCTAAAATTTGAACTCCTGAGAAACAACAGAATCTGGAGCATTGTGGCCAGGAATCAGCAGGTAAAACTGAAACAAACATACCCCCTCTGTTGGTTTTGTCCGAGAATCCAAACATGTTGTTTCAGCCCTTTTTATTCCTTTCTGTTCTCATGTCCGAGATTCTCTGTGGCCTAACCCATTTTCCTCCTCAATTTTTGCTTGACTCCACCTGGAAAATTGAATCCATGAAGAGTGCATCAGGTTCCCACGCACAACAACCCATTTCTGTTTCAAAGAGTAACATGACCAGGTAACTCGTAGATCAGTTTTCCACTACCTGTTTCATTTGGTTTACCAGATCTAACACCTGGACAGTTTTCCCTAGCTCCCTGTCCTCTTTCTCCTGATTTTGTCAAGTCTAACCGTGGGTACTCTCTTCAGTTCAAGGCCCTGAGAGTTTCACACTTTCATCAAGAGTGGATCAAGAAGAACCAACTGCAGGGAAGGAAAAAGAAAGGAACACAAGGTAGTAAGCTGGTCCAAATAATCTGTACTGTTTTCTTTGGAATGCAGTTCTGATAAGCCACTTACATGTGTAGGGTTGCGAGGAAAAAAAATGTGTTACTTCATGAACTAATTGGGAGCTGTAGTTCTGATGCATTGTCTAACAAAAATGCCAGCTACTGAGAGTTAAAGAGCCCACACACTACTGATATGAAATATTGGGTGTTGCAGAAACGTGTGTCTAAAACATCTCTACACCACCTGTTTTCAGAAGTATTATGTAAATGGTGTTGATCCAATGATGAACTTAAAATCTTACTAACCAAATTATCTAGGCAGTAAACAACCTTGTGGGTTAGGAAAAACAGGAAAACTGATTCAATACCAGAACAGAAGAACAAGAGGAAAAAGACATCAGTTGCTGTTTTCAACTCCTCAGTTTCTTTTCAATTCAGCTTTGGGGACATTTCAGTAGATTTAACTAGTAGTCGTGGGCCTGTTCCAAGATTTGAAAACATACCAGAACACTTAATTACATAACCCAACCAAGAGGGAGGAGATAGAAGCCAGATTTGTGAACAAACAGGAATAAATCTGAAAGGAATTACCAGGTTTTATAGTTCAGGTTTCAGTCAAATTTAGTTCCAGTAATACGAAGTGCAGTTGCTCCAACCATGTTATGGTGGGTCTGTTTTAAGGATAAACCTATATTAAATACCCAACTAAGTAGTAACTAAACTGATAGTGTTTGAAAGAAAAAAAACAGTCAACACACTAGAACAGAAGTTAGAAGTGAAAGGGGCAGAAATGCAGTTTCGGTCTTAGCAGTTTTCAGTTCTGTAAGAAACTTTAGAGTAGTAATCCTGATTTCCTTAGGCCTTGTTTTTGGAGTCAAAACCCGGAGTAGGCGCTTAAGTAATTGGGTAGGCAATTTGGAAAAAAAAACTAGAAGTCAAACTGTGAACAAACAAAAAAAATAAGGAGGAGAGGGCATCAGTTTCACGTCTCAGTTTTATGTTTCTGGTTTTCGTTCCAGTCAATATCTGATTGTCTCAGCAGTTTTGTCTAGTTCCCTTGGGACGGTTTTGAAGATTAAAGCTATACTAAGACCTCTGACTTAGTAGCTAGATAATTGGGGAATGTTATTGGGAACCAGAATTATGAATCACCATAAGAGATACATCAGTTTTTATTTTTTTTTTCAGGTTCTGTTTGGTGAAGACTTCCAGAAGTGTGACCCTGTGCGTTGGGTTTTTGTTTGGGTTTAAAACTTCCTAGAATACTTAAACACCGGGTAGCAATTTGGGAGGAATTGAAAACCAACTCGTGAACACAGACAATGATAGGAGATTCGGTATTACTTACACTAGGAGACGCTAAGGATTGTTGTTCCGATTATATTGTTACTTTCGTTGTCGTTTATAAGAGTCTTATGCTTGTGAGTTAGTTGCCTAGCTGGCTAGTTATTTTAAAGCTGGCATATAAATAGTATTGTCATTCTCTTGTAAAGACATGTCGATGAGAAATAAAGTGAATTGGTGGTTGCTTGAGGGGTAAATAGCCCGTACCTCTAACATAGGTATCAGAGTTGTTCGTTCCCGGGCAAAATATATCGGGTGGTAGATGGTGGTTGTTACGCGCAGCACACCTGCCATGGGAGAATTCGACCAGCCGCCATTAGGGATCAGTTGAGCGAGGTGGCCGGCAAGCTCGCTAGTCTCACTACCACTGTGGATAGGCTCGCAAGCCTACCAGCTACGGTGGACAACTTGGCAAGAATAGTGGCGAATCTGCAAGAGATGATCGGGGTGATCGCCGCTCAAGTGAAGGAGAAACACCCGGCGTACGCCGGAAGATAAAGATTCGGCAGATCGGCGAGAAATTAAGGTCCGCAAGATTGAACTCCCAGTTTTCACGGGTGAAGATCCCCAGGGGTGGATCCACAAAGCTGAGAGGTATTTCTCGTTGAGCAGCATCGCCGATAGTGATCGTGTTCGTTCTGCGAGCATTTGTATGGAGGAATCTGCTCTGTACTGGTTTGAATGGCTGGAGAATTATGTCGGTTTACCAGATTGACTGAGTTTAAGTCACTCCTTCTTGAGCGATTCGGCGCGCAGCTTAGCAAGAATCGCTTAGACATACTCTGCTCCCTACAGCAAGATTCAACCGTGGAAGACTTTTGTAGCAGATTCGAATTCTTCTCGCTCACTTGAAGAACGTGTCGGACGAAGTCTTGCAAAGTATATTCCAGAACGGACTCAACGATTCCATTCGCGGGGAGCTGGAACTTTATGAGACTAAGGATCTTCAAGATCTGATGAAGATTTCTAGGAAGATCGAGATGCGGAATCTGTGGGTGACGTCTGGTCCCATTCGTAACCCTAAATTGCCGGTTGGGAAAGATCGAGTGCAGAATCGTTCAATCGGTCTTCCCACCACTACCAAGGCAGCATCGGAGATTGCGTCTACTTCGGGTTCAAAGTACAATCCACTGCATGATGTTACTAATGTGGCGTCGAGTGGTGGTATATCGGCCGACTCAGCTAAATCGTCTTCCGGTTCTATTTCGTTTGGTCGCTCAAACGTCCGCCGTATTCCTGCTGCTGAGATGGCTAGACGGCGAACCCTGGGACTTTGCTATAGATGCGGTGAGAAATGGAGTCAAATTCACAAATGCCGGAACGCGGGTTGCAACTTCTTATTACTGATGGAGGGGAAGGTGCTGAGGAAGCATTTGAAATTTCACCGGTGATTGAAAAGGAAAATATTTCTCAAACAGATATTCTTGATGCTGGTTTGTCGCAACTGTCGACCTTGGGGGTTGCTTCAAGTAGCGCTCTGAAATTGACGGGAAAATTAGAGGGTCGTCCAGTTCTCATCTTAATCGACAGTGGAGCTACTCACTGTTTTATCAGTGATACCTTAGTCAGCAGTTTGTCTGTTCAGATGGCTGATTCTCATCCTTTTGGTGTGACGATTGGAAACGTGGATACCATTTATAGGAGGGGCGTCTGCAAGAACCTCCATCTTCATATGCAAGGTGCGGATTTCCTGTTGGACTTCCTTCCCTTTGAATTATCTGGTGTTGATGTTATATTGGGTATGAATTGGCTAGAATTGTTGGGAGAAACTTGTATTAATTGGGGACGCCGTGCAATTAAATTTTTCTGGAATGGATCGATGATCCACCTGTGCGGTGATCCAGCCTACTGTTCTTTCATCTGAAGTGGATGTCAAAAGTTTGGTGATGTTGAAAACGTTCTTTGGAACAAGTAGTGGTGGATTACTGAGCTTAGTCACTAATCGGAAGTGTTGATACTCTGGAGTGAGAAAAATTCATGATCTTTAGCCCAAGTCCTTTCCCAGTATGCTGAATTTACTTCCCCCTTCTTCTTTACCGCCTGACCGCCTCCACAATCACAAATCCTCCTAAAACCTGGCTCTATCCCTCCAAATATTCGTCCTTACAGATACCCATACTACCAAAAAAACCAGATTGAACGCATCGTTCAGGAATTGCTGCAATCAGGTTTTATCCGCCCTAGCTCCAGTGCTTTTCCAGTCCCGTGCTTCTTGTTAAGAAGAAGAATGGAGAGTGGAGATTTTGTGTTGATTACAGAGCCTTGAATGATATAACAGTCCCGGACAAGTTTCCTCTTCCTACAATTGATGAGTTGTTGGATGAAATCCATGGAGCATCGGTATTTTCTAAGCTTGATTTAAAATCAGGCTACCATCACATACGGGTTCATGAGGAAGACATCACCAAAACCGCATTCCGTACTCACGAAGGGCAGTATGAATTTTTGGTAATGCCATTTGGACTGAAAAACGCTCCAGCCACTTTTCAGTCACTTATGAATTCTATTTTCAAGCCATTTTTACGGAAGTTTGTATTGGTCTTCTTCGACGATATTTTAATCTACAGTCCAGTTTGGAAGAACATGTTATTCACCTACGGCAGGTTCTTCAGGTTTTGCGTGACTCTCAGCTGAAACTTAATCTCAAGAAATGTAGCTTCGGGCAATCCCGCATTGAGTATTTGGGCCATTTTATCTCTGGCCACGGCGTTGAAGTTGATCCCTCCAAGATTCACTACATTCTTGAGTGGCCTGTTCCCACTTCAGTCAAAGAGCTTCGCTCTTTTCTGGGTTTATCGGCTATTACCGACGTTTTGTGAAGAATTATGGTATGATAGCTTGCCCTCTGACTGAACTGTTGAGAGAAGAGGACTCGTTTCTCTGGAATTCTTTGGCTCAAAAAGCTTTTGAAGATCTGAAACTGGCACTGTCCTCCGTCCCTGTTTTAGCTACCCCAGATTTCAACCAACTGTTCGAGATCGAGACTGATGCCTCTGGCAAGGGCATTGGTGCTGTTCTGATGCAGTTAGGCAGACCAATTGCCTACTTAAGTAAGTCCTTTTCTCCTCCTCGCTCTGGTTAAATCTATCTATGAAAAGGAACTTATGGCGGTAGTTTTGCGGTTCAAAAATGGAGACATTATCTGTTGGGGCGCCATTTTATAGTACGTACAGATCAGAAAAGTCTGAAATACTTGTGGGAACAGCGCTTATTAACTGAAGATCAGTATAAATGGGTTATTAAGCTGCTGGGTTTTGATTTCGAAATCTGTTATCGGTCGGGCAAGGAAAATGTTGCAGCGGATGCTTTATCTCGTGTAGAAGGACTGCCTGAATTACATTCCTTGTCTACCGTTAATTTCGATGGATGGAAACAGTTGGCATCTGAAGTGGAGAAGGATGATAAACTTCAGAAAAATAACTCACCAGCTGTTGCTGGATCCCAACTCCTCAATAGGCTTCGAACTTCGCTCTGGTTTTCTGTTTTACAAAGGGAAGTTAGTCATCCCTCAGAATTCGCAGTTGATTCCTGGATATTGGAAGAATATCATTCTTCTCCAGGAGGTGGCCATTCTGGGTATTGAAGACATTTAAACGTATAGCCGGTGTTGTTTTCTGGTTCGGCATGAGGAAGTGTATCAAGGATTTCGTTGCTGCATGCGATTTATGTCAGCGGGTAAGTAAGTACAACACTTTGTCCCCTGCAGGACTGTTGCAACCACTCCCTATTCCTGATCGCATTTGGGAGGACATAAGTATGGATTTCATATCTGGACTGCCCAAGGTGCACGGTATCAACACGGTATTTGTTGTGGTTGACCGATTCTCCAAATATGTGCATTTCTTTCCACTTAAACACCCTTATACAGCGAAGGATGTAGCTCATATTTTCGCTACTGAAGTTGTTAAACTTCACGGATTTCCGAAAACGATCGTGTCTGACCGGGATCCGGTTTTCATCAGCCAATCTGGAAGGAATTGTTTCGCTTGGCAGGAACTACTCTTTGTCTTAGTTCCTCGTATCACCCCCAATCGGACGGTCAATCTGAAGTTGTTAACCGCTGTTTGGAAGACTATTTGCGGTGTTTTTCCTTCCAAAATCCTAAGAACTGGCTTCGGATGCTTTGTTGGGCGGAGTATTGGTTTAATACATCCTTTCATCAGAGCCTTGGTTCCACCCCTTTTCGAGCAGTTTATGGGAGAGACCCCCCTGCTCTCTTACGTTACAGTCCATTGGGATCCATGATCCAGGAGGTTGATGTCTTGCTGTCTGAACGTGATCAATTCCTGGACGACCTGAAACAGCATCTGCTCTCTGCTCAACAGAGGATGAAACTTCAGGCTGATCGTCACCGCCGATCAGTTGAGTACCAAGTAGGTGACATGGTATACCTTCGCATTCATCCGTATAAGAGCAGGTCCCTCTCTCGGAGTCGCAATGCTAAACTCAGCCCCCGTTTTTATGGTCCTTTTCGTATTTTGGCACGGGTGGGTGAGGTAGCCTACAAGCTCCAGCTACCTGAAGATGCCCGTATACATGATACGGTTCATGTTTCTCAGCTGAAACAAGCAGTTCCATCAGCTCCTGTTTTTCCACACCTTCCTGCTGGACTGTCACCCGAATTGGAATTCATTGTCTATCCAGCTGAGGCTCTTGACTTTCGGCACAGGTTTGGCCACGAACCTGAGGTGCTGATCCGTTGGCAGGACTGCCCTGATTTCGATTCTTCTTGGGAGTCGATTGCTGTCATCAAAGAGCAGTTTCCAGATTTCCACCTTGAGGACAAGGTGGTTGTCCAAAGGGGAGTGATGATAGGAGATTCGGTATTACTTACACTAGGAGACGCTAAGGATTGTTGTTCCGATTATATTGTTACTTTACGTTGTCGTTTATAAGAGTCTTATGCTTGTGAGTTAGTTGCCTAGCTGGCTAGTTATTTTACAGCTGGCATATAAATAGTATTGTCATTCTCTTGTAAAGACATGTCGATGAGAAATAAAGTGAATTGGTGGTTGCTTGAGGGGTAATAGCCCGTACCTCTAACAAACAAGAAATAGAATAGATCAGAATATCATATTTGAGTTTCAGAGTTTCATTTTTTTTATGTTTCAGTTTCGGTCTTATCAGTTTCTGTGTTAAGGGATTCCAGCAGGACTATTAGGGTGTTTCAAGTTGTTTCTAAGTTAAGAAAAAACCTTCTAAATTTCTTGACTAAGTGGTTACGCGATCTGGAGTCAGATTCGTGAATAAGGAAGGAGATAAGGGGGAAAAGACTTCAGATTCTATATTTTAGTTTACAGATTCCTGAAACATTGATTTCTGTATAACCCTGTTACAGAGGGCTATAAGGAGTGGCCTTGAGTTGCAAATGAACCTAAAACATCTCTAGCACCTTTAGTAAATTTATGAAACCGTGGGGAAGAAAAGAATCAAATGCAATACAGGAAAGGAGGAGTGCATTGAAGGAAGATTTCAGTTTCTTTTTCAGTTTCTGTTCTCGGTAAAATGAACTTACAGAGTTGTTATCAATGTTGTTTCGAGTTGGTTTTGGGTTTAAAACCTTCATAATACGCCTAGTCAGTTGGGTAAAAACTTTGGGAGAATTTGAAAACTGATTTAATGAACTAAAAGCAAGGTGAAGAGGTGATGTAGATATGGTGGTTTACAGTCTTGTTTCAGGATCTTGCTGATTCTGTGTATTTGGATACAGAAGGTAGGTGAGTGCTTTATTAGTTGATTCTTGAGCTTAAAGCATTATTAACATCTATAGCTAGTTGGGTCATACAGTGGGAAAACATGGAACATCGGTTGAACCAAATAGAAACAGGAATCAAGAGGGATTATAAAGATAGTGGGTTCAGTTTCGGTAAAGAGATCGTAACTCCTGTACAGTTGATCTACAGAGTTGTCAAGAGTGTGAGATTAGTCTGATAACGAACCCAAAATACAACTAACACATGTAACTAGTTGGTAAAAATTTCGTGGGAGGATTACATATCAGTAGACACATTAAAAGGAGCTTAGGCTAGGGGTAACACCGAAATTATGTGATAGTTTTATAAATCTTAGGACCTCTGCATAAGCATGTTTTTAGGAGTTTTCTAAAGATTATATTACTATGATAATAGTTTAAAACATCGCTCACCTATTTATCTAAGGAGGGAAACACAATAGACAAGTTATATCTATCTTATATAAACTTGTTACATAATTACCTCTTAAAACGCCCTAAAACATTAACTAAGGAAAAAGGGCTTAGTTAACATGTAAATAAAGATATGAATATCCTAGGAGTAAGTCAAGCCTAGAATTAATGCACGTGAAGTTCTAAGAGTCAATATAAACTAAGCATGTAACAACATACCTAGGGAATAACAAACGATATAAAGTGTCGTCACATAAAATAATAAACTGACACATTGTTTCAATTAACTCTAGGACCGTAGCGAGCTCCGACCAGGACTTCGAGAGTAAGACAACTCGTGCTTGCGAATAAGGTATGGACATGTGTGGTTCGTATGTTGCCGTGTTACACGACTTGTGTGTTGTGTGCCTTGTTTGACTATGACCACAAGACCAATGCATGAAGACGAATGTTTGTCTTACCATGCTTATTTGCCTGTTGTGATCTTGTGTAAAGCATGTGAATGGATTGCTTCTTGTGGCTCGCTTATATGCTTGTTATATATTTCCTTGTGGCATATTACTTGCGCGCGCGCACACAGTAGTTTAGTCCTTTTCTCGTTTATGGAACTCGAGATGAACCACAACGAACTATGAAAATAAAGAAAACTCTATAAGGGGAACTCCTCTCTAAACCATTGAGGACGTACCATGACACCCACTCTGATGTCTATTCATTAATGATAATGAAGAGCAAATCTCAATTGGTGGGACATGACGAACCACGTGGACAAACAAAAGAACTATACAAAAGGAAACTCCTCTCTAACTATAGAGGACCGCTAATGACACCCACTATGGTGTCGAGATTATAATGATAATGAAACGAAAAGTACCAACTGGTGAAACACGAGAACAACCGGGAAGACAACAGCTCGGGCCGCGCGGTATGGATGATCGGGAGTTGGCATCTGCATCAGATCCTTCGACCGTCTATGGTGGAATATATTTTGGGGGTCTCTGGGTGACCCCACTTTCTCAGCACATCCTGGAGTCTAGAGGTGACTCCGCTTTCTCGACCCTGGGTGTCAGGAATGGGGGAGTGACAAATTGGTGGAGCTTATCCTGGAGTCTAGAGGTGACTCCGCTTTCTCGACCCTGGGTGTCGGGAATGGGGGACTAGCTATGGAGGAGACGTTCTCCAACGTGCGGTGATAAAAGAAATCACAAATGACCCTTAAAGAAACAAGGAATGATTAGCACCTACATAATAAAGTCTCGGGATCTAACCTATATCCCCTGACTCGGTGCCAGAGAGAGAATAAGGAAAGCTTGTGTAATGAGACCAAGCAAATAAGAAAAATTCACAAATGTGATCATTTAAGAATCAAGGAATGAATAGCACCTACATAATAAAGTCTCGGGATCTAACCTACTTCCCCTGACTCGGTGCAAGAGAAGAAGGAAGAAAAACATGTGTAATGAGAACAAGAAAACAATACGTAATCTCTTGAATGATCTCATAGTGAGGATCGACGGTATAATATACCTGCGCACACGTCCTATAAATTACTTGATTGTTGTTGCTACATTAGCAGCTTATTGTGCGTGAGTTGTGTGCTTGCAAGTTGTGCTTTGTTGCTTATTGATATTGCTATGCTACTTGCAAGTTGTGCTTGGTTGTTATTGATATTGCTAAGTTGATGTTATATGCTGTGTGTTATTGCTTTACTATTGCATGAAATTGGACTTAATCATATTTGACCAAGTAGTCGTGTAGCCCGGTAACATGCGGGCTTCACACGTTCATACTCAGCATAGTTTTGCTGAGTCCTTTATTTTTACAGGTATGAAACGGGAAGCAGACGGAGAGTAGGCAAGGGCGACTGAAATACCCCAAACCTAAAAGTGTTAATTAAATGTATAATTATGATTTTCTAAGGCTAATGAAGTCCTTAAGATCATTAGTGAAGGAATGAAAACCAAAAGAAAAAGAAATGCGTAAAGGTCACAAAACGTGGAAACACGTATTTAATTATTTTAGGAGGTACATAACTTCCCGTCGGGTCATAAATATATTTTATACCTTAATTACACACTAAGAACGTGTGGGAAAAATTCCGGAAGAAAACGGATTCAAATAATGCGTTTAAAACGCTAACGGGGTCTAAACGCGTTTTCGAGAAAACCCGAAAACGTGACTTTAAATAAGTTAAATGACCTCGTAAAAATAATAGTTGATTATGTAACAATAATTAAACATTAATGGGAGATTAATAACCATTAAAGTTAAAGGAATGAGAAAATTCCGGATAACGGTCCCGATTAGTGAATAGTACTAAACCGGGTAAATAAACGAGCGTTTCCTGTTAAAAAACGAAAAAACTCCAGCGTGTTTATAATAGTGGGCCGGTTTATTTATGTAGACAGCCCACTCACACAAGACTAGTTAACTAGTTAATTAAGTCAAGAGAGAGACAAATAACAAAAGGGTACTTATACCCCACCCACACTCTCTCTCCTCTCATTTTTTCTTTCTTTCTTCTCTCTCTCCTTCCTTTTCTCCTACCCAGCCGATTTCCTTCCTCCTCCCTCTGTTGCTGTCGTTCTTGAGCTTCTCCACCAACCATCCATGGCTTCTTCACCTTCTCTCCCTTGTACAAGCTCCATTTGAGCTCCAAATCAAAAATAAATTACATATTTGAACTCTCCTCATCCTCCTCTACCTTTCCCTCTTTTTGGAATTGCAAAAGGATGAGTTTCATCTCCATGGGTTTTTACCATTTGAGAAGAAAATGGCACCAATGTGAAGCTTGGAGTCTCCTCTTTCTTCTAAGGTAAAAATTTCCAAGAAAAAGTCATTCCCTCTTCATCTCTTGGTGTAATTGAATTTTTCACCATTTTTGATACCTTGCTTCTCCTTGTTCTTGAGCTCCAAATTTATCCTTCAATGGTGGAGTAGTTCCCTTCTTGATTCAAGGGAGAAAATCCCTCTTAAAAGCTTCAAAAGGTAAACCCTAATTCTAGCCCTTTGATTTAAATTGAGTTCTAAGGGTTTAGATAATTAATTGTGTGTGTGTTTGTGTTCTTGGAATGTTGGGATGGAGTTTGGAAACTCCATACCCTCTTAAACGATTTTGGAGAAGATGGGGAGCAAGAGATGAATTAAGGAAGCTTGTGAGATTAAGGTAAAGAAAAACTACCTTAAATCTTGTTGTAATTGCTTTAAGTTGTTTGGGATGGGTAAACAAATTAATGA
The DNA here is from genome assembly GCA_023374045.1 of Limonium bicolor. Classification (NCBI taxonomy): domain Eukaryota; kingdom Viridiplantae; phylum Streptophyta; class Magnoliopsida; order Caryophyllales; family Plumbaginaceae; genus Limonium; species Limonium bicolor. The sequence goes on from CM041778.1 coordinate 46,785,841, forward strand.
ACCCAAATTATGGATTGGAATATATATGTTGGAATGTGTTGAGTTGGTTTTGGAGGAATTGTTATGTGCTGATAGGACCCTTATAAGGGTGTGGTTAGATTAGGATTTCAAATGATGAAATTGGTGGATGTGGACATGTAAGGTTTATGGGGAGGTTATGGCGAAATTTTGGTAGAAAATGAGTGTTTTGACTCTTTGATTTGATGATGTTTTTGGTTGATTTTAGTGTGTGTATGATGCGTTAAAACCCCGTGGAAATGTGTTTTCGATGGGCTATTTGCTACTATAAGTTATGTATGTTTTGTGGGGGATTTGTGGCTTGATTCTAGTTGTTTTCCGTAATGGATTTTGCAGTTTTCGGTATGTCCTAACATGTGTCCGAACATTGAAGTTCGGACATCATACGACGGAAAATTTTCAGAACTCTCGACTTATGTCCGAACATGCAAGGTCAGACGCATGTTCGGACCAGCCTTTGTTTTTGCATAACTTTTTCGTTTGAACTCCGTTTTGAGTGCCGTTTGCGGCGTTGGATTCCTCTTTTCGAGTACTATCTGTTTTAACATGTTTTGGCATATGTTTATGTATATTTTGATTTTGAAAATGACCGATAATCTTTTGAACTCCATTTTTGCTTTATAAGTATGCTTGAGCCTTCTAATGATTTGGGATTTCAAGGAAAAGAATGGGTATTTGTAGCTTATGAAATAAGGAGGGAGTATGGATTTTTGGAAGTGCATTTATAGGTGGAGATTTGCCTCTGTTAACTGAATTTCTGGGCACGTCCGAACTTCCGTCCGAACTTGGAAGTTCGGACACTCAAAAAATTTTCCCAGGTTAATTTGTTTCGACTTGTGTCCGACCTTCGATGTCCGGACACAAGTTCGGACGCCTGTAAGTTTTCTCCAGTTTTGGCCTCGACTTGTGTCCGAACTTGGAAGCTCGGACACAAGTTCGGACAGGTAGCATTCTTCTTTGGGTTTTGCCTCGGCTTGTGTCCGAACTTCAAAGCTCGGACACAAGTTCGGACATTCGACAGTTTTCACCCATTTGAGTCTTGACTTGCGTCCGAACTTCGGAAGCTCGGACACAAGTTCGGACATAGTATAATTTTGAACAAAAATTTTGTTAAGGGTAGGAAATGATACCCAATGATGGGGGTTGATAAGTAATGATGTTATAAAGTTGTTAAGGACATGTTAAGTAAGTTATAATGGTAATTGAGTGGCGAAAAGTTGTAATATAAATGTAAAGTTATAAAACTACCGAACGGGGTTAACCAAGGGCGCATTAGTCGTTAAATAATTATGTTACCCCGATGTTAATTAAAGATAGTTATAATGTCACCAGTGGTTCAAAGAATTCTGAGGAACATGTGATGGCACATTAGAGTGCACCTTCGGTGACATGTATGGTTTTCTTGCAACCTGTGTCCTACCGGATTACACCGGCTTGTATGCCAATGTGTTTTTCTGTGTGTTTGCCACCTTGCAAGAGAAAGCATGAAATGAGTTTACAGTAATTCATTATTGTGGCGTAATTAATTCCGATACCGCTTAACCTTAGTTATGTGTTAAATAATAGTTAACCGACCTTAGGTTCACATAAGAGATCGGTATTCGGAATAAGCGTCCCAACCACGGGAACGTTCTAACTACGGCTATCCGTGCGTTGTGTATGTTGTGACTATGTGGGAAGTATGTGACTTGTTGTGCGTTGTTGTTATCGGATACAGTTATCCATGTTTGTTAAAAAGGGATGTTACACCCCTATGTGTCTAACGGAGTTAGTAACACTATGTGATGTATGTATGTGGTAAGTTCCATAAGGGAACCTTTAACTAATAAGTATATGTTATGTATGGAGAGGAATCCGGTCGTTCCGGTCGCGCGTATTGTTTGGGAGTTAATATATATATGAGAATTAACTCCCATCCTGTTATGTTAAGGGTTGATTTCCTTCATTGGATTTCGACCTCCCATTAGCTTAGCCAAAGCTTACTACCCAACTTCCAATCGGGTAGGGGGAAATCATGTTTAATGTTGGTAGGGTGTCGATGTCTAAGTTCGCTTCGACTCCCTCTTGTTATGTTACGGTTGTTGTTCCTCCTTGAACTACAACCTCCCATTAGCTTAGCCAAAGCTTACCTACCCAACTTCCAATCGGTAGGGGAAATCATGTTTAATGTGGTAGGGTGTCGATGTCTAAGTTCGCTTCGACTCCCTCTTTGTTATGTACGGTTGTTGTTCCTCCTTGAACTACAACCTCCCACAAGCTTAACCAAGGCTTACCTAACTCATCATTATTGGAGCTAGGGGGAAATTATGTATGTTGTGCTCGGGCTTATATCACCTCGGCACTCCCTAGTTAAAGTTATATCCTCTAAGAAGAGAGAAATTAAGTTGTGTGTGTTATAAAGTGAAGTGTATGGTTATGAGTGTGTGTGCTAACTCTATGTTGCGCCCTATTAATGGATGTTTGCTTGTCAGCATGATATATGTGAGTTTATGCATGTCTGAAATAAATCAACCGCATGCTAAGACGACAAATAGTTGTGCGTGGCCCGGTAGCATGCGGGCTGCGGATTACCATACCAGCAAAGGTGCTGACCCCCTTCGGGGGCCCCCATACATTTCAGGTTTTATGGAGCTGGCAGCCGTTCGAGAGCGGGACGGGGTTGTTAGTGGTATACGGGCAGTTCATTTAAATGCTTATGTATTGTAGGAGTAGTAAGACCGAAATTGTTGTCGGCACTAGCTTGTTAATACTCGGTACAGTTGTAATGTCAGTGTATAATGAATGTTGGACATGGAACGGGATTAATGGGTAGTTGCTCGGAAGTTAGTCCATCAGACCGATACGATGTATGTATGTTAGCCTTGTTGGCCACGTGGGTGGCTAACGGCATGTAACACCAAGGAGTTAAGTTATGTTGTGAGTTATGAATTCCGCTGCGATATGATACTAAGTGTGCTGTTAGTAGTTGGGGTGTTACAAAAAGTGGTATCAGAGCGAAGTATCGCTCTGATGACTGAAATACCGAGCTTAGGAAGTACCGAGTTAAGATTCTAGTATTTTGGGTTAAAGGGTTGAGTGATAGCGTGAGAAGTACGCTAGTTAGGGAACACCAGTGTGTACTGGATACCTACAGTATCCATCCCGCCCTCCACAAACCCTATTATATAACCTGGAAAGAACGCCAGAGAGAATGGAAGTCCTCTCTTACTCGGGAATACCCGATCTGGCTGTTATTAAGTGTCCTTATAAGTACGGAGAACCTGTCATACGGTAGATTCCGAAAGGTGTGAATCCCGAACACAGTCTCCATGTGAACAACATTAATTGCTCCTGTTAGCGAAAAGTGAAGAATTTTATGCATAAGAGAATGGAATTTCCAACACCCTGGGTCGACATGCGGAACAGTCGAGGACTACCAGCTTGCAAGCACTAACCGTGCAACAGTGGAGAAGTGAAACAGTAGAAACCCGAGACGAGTGTTTACGGGACTACAGATGTTAACTAAAACACCAACGGTATAACAACCGTTTAAGGAACTACAATGTAGTGCGAGGAGGACACGATGCTAAGTAAAAGGGGTCTCTCAGAATGGGAAACACCCTAGTTAATGGTTATCACGTGAAGACAGTGAGAAGTACCCAGAAGAGTTACTGTTAAGACTGTAAGATCAAGCAAGGGCCAGCAAGGCCACTGATGTTAGAGCGGGTGTGAAAGCAGTGCCGCAACCGATGTGCAATGAACTAGTAACCAGTTAGCATGGCACACTTGCCATGGCAAGTGCTGCTACAACAAGGCTGTACGGAATTTTAAAAACAACTACCGGTACTTAGTAAAGTATCATGAAGTTAAGTGAGATCATCATAACTGAGGAAGGGCTTAGCAGCCTGACCTCTATAATTGGAAATACACCAGTCAGCAAGAAGCTAGACTTGGAGAAGACTTGAAACATTGTGAAACCAGGAGAAATTTTTCTTCCAACTTTAAATTCATTTTCAAAACCAAATTTTCTTTCAAACCCATTTATTTCAATTCTTCTTTTCTTTAAACCAACCAGAAGACCTACACGGGCCTTAGTGCCATATGGTAGGTAAGTTGTACCCAGTTACTTTAACATAACCGGATGGAAACCGGTAAACCCAAGGGTAACAACCCGAGGGAATGGAGTGAGTTCATAATAATACAACAGTGGATAACTTTCCCTTGATTAAGTTCGGGAAGCATGGAACGCATATTATCACAGGATAAATAAGAGGAGTTGACAACAGAATACTTCACCTAGGCGTGTGACGGACACTACAAGTGTACCAACAGTAATGTGGGACGACCGCACTCCGATAGGAGCTTGTGGGCCTGACAAACCTTCTTATAGGTTAATCGGGTAAGTAGCAATGTATCAGTAGGATACCCCATGTATGTATACGAGTGGAGTCTGGAACACGAGAAGTAGTCAACTCCATACTACGGTCCGAAGTAAAAGTTAAACAAAAGCAATGGAGTACCATCGAATGATCGAAATAAAGGAACCCAGTCCAGTTAAGGAGACTAAAAGAATTAGTAAGTTATTATAAGGAAATGTTTAAAGGTGAACAAGTGCGAAGTGCACTGGTTAGTAAGTAAAGGCGTGGAGTATGTCTTAAGAATCCGGATGGATGAATGTAATAGCTGGAGTAAGTACCCAGCCTATAAATGGCGAGGCAGATGCCTACTATGGATACGTTAATGTGCAATGATCGGGATGAGACTCCCGAGATAGTCACTAGAGATATCAATCTCACTGGAAAGGATAATTCAACAGCCAAGAAGTAAGGCAATGTAGTTAATTAAACGTACTCATAAGTACAGGCCAGATGTAATGGCATAACCTAATAACACCCAGGAGCTGTCCTTAAAAGGGTGTTTGGATCAACAATGGTTCAACAAATAACGTGGCAGAAATGCAAGGGTTGAAACTAACCCAGTTTAAACACAAGTCGTCAGAAGGAAGTCTGACATCCTTGAAGGGGCATCCCATGAAAGGAAACGTGATACAACGACCTTGTCATGGAGCCCAATACTACCTATAAGCCATGTAGTATTATATGGGGAACTAAATGTATGCGAACAACCTACAATGAGCAGAGCTCGAGGCAATAGGGCTTATAAGCCACAAGTAAAAGTGTTAAGTAAATTTTAACTGGATTACAGGAGTTATGATTATATAAGTAATAAAGCGGATAACGAACCACTGCCTTAAGAGTGGGGATACCTCTTGATATGTGAGACGCAACAGCAGTGTAGTTATGTGAACAGAGTTCAGGGAAATGTTAAGGGTTGACCACGTTGTCATTACCAAGAATGATGTGAGTAAGAATAAATCGAAAAGAAGTATTTGTACCAGTTGTGGAGACCAGATGAATAAAAGTAATTAACAACCACCATAGGTGTGGGATGCTAAACGTGTACTGAACAACGCTCAAGGAGCATGAAGACTCGCAGGATAGAGTAGTCACCAACCAGCTAAATAAGTGGCAAAACACAGTGTAATGGCGGAAGCTAATATAATAACAGATGCAGCGTAAGTTAATGTTATACAAAGAGTAACCGCACGGTGCGCAATAAGCGACCGTTGCATAAGTATGTTAAATAGTAATGTGGCAATAAGACCAGTTATGAGTGAAACTCAATGGACATACAAGTAAGTGATGATACGCAGACCGCAATAAGCCAACGGTCGGTACTATGTGATAAGGAACACAGTATGAATTCCAATCGCTATCGCATAAGAGATTTACTGTCAAGAGTTTACGCCTCCGCACTCTGTATGACTGAGTGTTTTGGTATTGCGCTTGTGCGGTAATGACGATGAGAGTGAGCTAGAAGATTCAGGAAATGTCAATTGTGGTGGGAGTGTAAAGAGTATTATAACGCGATAAGGACCGATGCACAGAAAAGCACGGTCGTACCAATCAAAGGTACTCAGTTTGCATAAGTGACTACAGTAACACAATTATTAAACATCGGTATGGAATATACCTCAAGTGTGGGGAATAACCGACAAGTACTACACAAAGGTAGTAGCTCAAATTCAACCGACAATAAGTCGAAAGAAATAAGTAAGTCATTGTGAAATACAGTAAATTATATGGAAGTGAATAGAAAGTTTGTAACTCACCGAGTTCGCTCATGGTAAGAAATACCACGCGTCGGTTGAGAAATTGTTATTACCAAGATGAAGATGATAATCGAAGATATACAGTACAGTAAGAATAATGTATGGGGCAAACTAAGCTCTAAATTATCAAGAGTCGCGCAGCAGAAACTAGTGAGCCAGCGATTAAGTGTTGGATGTGCGTGTGAATACGAGTGAACGGCTAATTAATAATGCCTAAAAGTTTCATAGGCCAGAATCGAAACTGGTTAAGAGTTAAAATAAACTAGTGAGAATTCTGGTTAGGACTAAACCGCCAATATGGCTAAAGATCCTCAACCAGAACACATGGTGTAATAAACCGCATGGAGATAAAACACTTCACGACGGTACAATATTTTAAACCAGTGATTAAGTGATGATTACGTGGGCGTAATCCCTTTTAAGGGGGGTAGAGCGCAAAGCCACTTAGTGTGTTTTACCGTACAAGTGTACGTGAACCATGGTGTACATAGCACAAAATAATTTGTTTTGATGATTGGTGTGTGTGTTACATAAACATACACATTCATGGTTTAATTGTGGTAATTGCGCACAGAAGATGCGAATACCATTGTGATAAGTATGTTATTGTGATAAAGGATGTGTGTGAAGGTATATGTATAAGGGAGTATAAACTCCCGGGGAACTAAACCCCGACTATGTATGTTCATATAATACTAAATGTAAAACCGTATATTGTATTTGATAAAAATATATATATATGGATATATGTATATATACAATATTGTGATCTATGAAGAAGGTATGAAACCAATGTAGAACCTAGTGAGAATTAAATTCCCTAGGTAACTTGATTTAAAATAAATGGAAGATGATTGATGGACATAGTTCCACCCTTGGAGATGTAATGATTACCACTAGATGGACTAAAAGATATAAAATGGTATATGTTTGAATTAGTTGCTGTTTGAAAAGGAAGTGGGAGGTGAAACTTGATTATCATGAGATCAAGGGAAGCCGAACACAAATTGGGGTGGAAAGATAGTTCGACTCTGATGCTGATCACATTAGGGTTGGATGATTCTTGAAACTCCCTATAAGTGGTCATAAATAATCACATCAGAAATAAGATGCAATTAGCAATAATTGGACTTGGAGTTGTATCGAGTTTTCAAAAGAATTTAAATTGGGTTTCAAATTTTCAATTGGTATTTCAAGACTTCAATAAATATTTTAAGATTCTTAAGTGGTATTTTCAAAGGAAGGACTACCTTTATGTGACCTCGTAGAGGATTTTCAACTTGTATCCTTCCAATAAAGGATTTCATTATACTTAACCTCATATAGAGTATTTTCGTATTACTTGCTCACGAGCTGAGGACGTACGAGCCTTTGTCTTCGGACCGGTGACATGAGAAGTATACTTTAAAAGATGTGTGCAATTGTTTTGATCTCCCAAAGGAACGGGGACCAGAGTGTCCATCGCGACCGGTTCTACGGGATCACAGTGTATATGTACTCGACGTGGGTCTCGAACCCATGAAGAGATGGAAAAGGAATTTCTGGTTGATATACATGCTAAGACATGTTGTGTGGTATGTGTAATAATTATTGTTTTGGACCTTGAGTCCTAATGTGGTTAAGTTCCGGAAGTGTTGTGTTATCAAGACCTGTGTGTCTAAAGGATGTATGTTATCAAGACCTAAGAGTCTAAATGTTGTTATGTTACCCAGACCTAAAGTCTAAGGGTTGTTATGTAAGTATAACGTTGATAAGGTAGCCGGACCATCAAGTCCGAGATTACTATGTAAGTATGTTATATATATATGGATGTGGATGTGTACCCGGACCATCAAGTCCGAGGTTGTAATGTAAAATATGTTTGCTATAAAAGTTTTGTGTTACAAGTAATCCCCGTATTCTAACTAATGATGTGTGGGAAGTGTGAACTTCGAGGACGAAGTTCTTTTAAGGGGGGTAGATTGAAATACCCCGAACCTAAAAGTGTTAATTAAATGTATAATTATGATTTTCTAAGGCTAATGAAGTCCTTAAGATCATTAGTGAAGGAATGAAACCAAAAAGAAAAAGAAAAGAAATGCGTAAAGGTCACAAAACGTGGAAACACGTATTTAATTATTTTAGGAGGTACATAACTTCCCGTCGGGTCATAAATATATTTTTATACCTTAATTACACACTAAGAACGTGTGGGAAAAATTCCGGAAGAAAACGGATTCAAATAATGCGTTTAAAACGCTAACGGGGTCTAAATGCGTTTTTCGAGAAAACCCGAAAACGTGACTTTAAATAAGTAAATGACCTCGTAAAAATAATAGTTGATTATGTAACAATAATAAACATTAATGGGAGATTAATAACCATTAAAGTTAAAGGAATGAGAAAATTCCGGATAACGGTCCCGATTAGTGAATAGTACTAAACCGGGTAAATAAACGAGCGTTTTCCTGTTAAAAAACGAAAAACGCTCCAGCGTGTTTTAATAGTGGGCCGGTTTATTTATGTAGACAGCCCACTCACACAAGACTAGTTAACTAGTTAATTAAGTCAAGAGAGAGACAAATAACAAAAGGGTACTTATACCCCACCCACACTCTCTCTCCTTCATTTTTTCTTTCTTTCTCTCTCTCCTTCCTTTTCTCCTACCCAGCCGATTTCCTTCCTCCTCCCTCTGTTGCTGTCGTTCTTGAGCTTCTCCACCAACCATCCATGGCTTCTTCACCTTCTCTCCCTTGTACAAGCTCCATTTGAGCTCCAAATCAAAAATAAATTACATATTTGAACTCTCCTCATCCTCCTCTACCTTTCCCTCTTTTTGGAATTGCAAAAGGATGAGTTTCATCTCCATGGGTTTTTACCATTTGAGGAGAAAATGGCACCAATGTGAAGCTTGGAGTCTCCTCTTTCTTCTAAGGTAAAAATTTCCAAGAAAAAGTCATTCCCTCTTCATCTCTTGGTGTAATTGAATTTTTCACCATTTTTGATACCTTGCTTTCTCCTTGTTCTTGAGCTCCAAATTTATCCTTCAATGGTGGAGTAGTTCCCTTCTTGATTCAAGGGAGAAAATCCCTCTTAAAAGCTTCAAAAGGTAAACCCTAATTCTAGCCCTTTGATTTAAATTGAGTTCTAAGGGTTTAGATAATTAATTGTGTGTGTTTTGTGTTCTTGGAATGTTGGGATGGAGTTTGGAAACTCCATACCCTCTTAAACGATTTTGGAGAAGATGGGGAGCAAGAGATGAATTAAGGAAGCTTGTGAGATTAAGGTAAGAAAAACTACCTTAAATCTTGTTGTAATTGCTTTAAGTTGTTTGGGATGGGTAAACAAATTAATGAACCCAAATTATGGATTGGAATATATATGTTGGAATGTGTTGAGTTGGTTTTGGAGGAATTGTTATGTGCTGATAGGACCCTTATAAGGGTGTGGTTAGATTAGGATTTCAAATGATGAAATTGGTGGATGTGGACATGTAAGGTTTATGGGGAGGTTATGGCGAAATTTTGGTAGAAAATGAGTGTTTTGACTCTTTGATTTGATGATGTTTTTGGTTGATTTTAGTGTGTGTATGATGCGTTAAAAACCCGTGGAAATGTGTTTCGATGGGCTATTTTGCTACTATAAGTTATGTATGTTTTGTGGGGGATTTGTGGCTTGATTCTAGTTGTTTTCCGTAATGGATTTTGCAGTTTTCGGTATGTCCTAACATGTGTCCGAACATTGAAGTTCGGACATCATACGACGGAAAATTTTCAGAACTCTCGACTTATGTCCGAACATGCAAGGTCGGACGCATGTTCGGACCAGCCTTTGTTTTTGCATAACTTTTTCGTTTGAACTCCGTTTTGAGTGCCGTTTGCGGCGTTGGATTCCTCTTTTCGAGTACTATCTGTTTTAACATGTTTGGCATATGTTTATGTGTATATTTTGATTTTGAAAATGACCGATAATTTTTGAACTCCATTTTTGCTTATAAGTATGCTTGAGCCTTCTAATGATTTGGGATTTCAAGGAAAAGAATGGGTATTTGTAGCTTGTGAAAAAGGAGGGAGTATGGATTTTTGGAAGTGCATTTATAGGTGGAGATTTGCCTCTGTTAACTGAATTTCTGGGCACGTCCGAACTTCCGTCCGAACTTGGAAGTTCGGACACTCAAAAAATTTTCCCAGGTTAATTTGTTTCGACTTGTGTCCGACCTTCGATGTCCGGACACAAGTTCGGACGCCTGTAAGTTTTCTCCAGTTTTGGCCTCGACTTGTGTCCGAACTTGGAAGCTCGGACACAAGTTCGGACAGGTAGCATTCTTCTTTGGGTTTTGCCTCGGCTTGTGTCCGAACTTCAAAGCTTGGACACAAGTTCGGACATTCGACAGTTTTCACCCATTTGAGTCTTGACTTGCGTCCGAACTTCGGAAGCTCGGACACAAGTTCGGACATAGTATAATTTTGAACAAAAATTTTGTTTAAGGGTAGGAAATGATACCCAATGATGGGGGTTGATAAGTAATGATGTTATAAAGTTGTTAAGGACATGTTAAGTAAGTTATAATGGTAATTGAGTGGCGAAAAGTTGTAATATAAATGTAAAGTTATAAAACTACCGAACGGGGTTAACCAAGGGCGCATTAGTCGTTAAATAATTATGTTACCTCGATGTTAATTAAAGATAGTTATAATGTCACCAGTGGTTCAAAGAATTCCGAGGAACATGTGATGGCACATTAGAGTGCACCTTCGGTGACATGTATGGTTTTCTTGCAACCTGTGTCCTACCGGATTACACCGGCTTGTATGCCAATGTGTTTTTCTGTGTGTTTGCCACCTTGCAAGAGAAAGCATGAAATGAGTTACAGTAATTCATTATTGTGGCGTAATTAATTCCGATACCGCTTAACCTTAGTTATGTGTTAAATAATAGTTAACCGACCTTAGGTTCACATAAGAGATCGGTATTCGGAATAAGCGTCCCAACCACGGGAACGTTCTAACTACGGCTATCCGTGCGTTTGTGTATGTTGTGACTATGTGGGAAGTATGTGACTTGTTGTGCGTTGTTGTTATCGGATACAGTTATCCATGTTTGTTAAAAAGGGATTTTACACCCCTATGTGTCTAACGGAGTTAGTAACACTATGTGATGTATGTATGTGGTAAGTTCCATAAGGGAACCTTTAACTAATAAGTATATGTTATGTATGGAGAGGAATCCGGTCGTTCCGGTCGCGCGTATTGTTTGGGAGTTAATATATATATGAGAATTAACTCCCATCCTGTTATGTTAAGGGTTGATTTCCTTCATTGGATTTCGACCTCCCATTAGCTTAGCCAAAGCTTACCTACCCAACTTCCAATCGGGTAGGGGGAAATCATGTTTAATGTTGGTAGGGTGTCGATGTCTAAGTTCGCTTCAACTCCCTCTTTGTTATGTTACGGTTGTTGTTCCTCCTTGAACTACAACCTCCCATTAGCTTAGCCAAGCTTACCTACCCAACTTCCAATCGGTAGGGGGAAATCATGTTTAATGTTGGTAGGGTGTCGATGTCTAAGTTCGCTTCGACTCCCTCTTTGTTATGTTACGGTGGTTGTTCCTCCTTGAACTACAACCTCCCACAAGCTTAACCAAGGCTTACCTAACTCATCATTATTGGAGCTAGGGGGAAATTATGTATGTTGTGCTCGGGCTTATATCACCTCGGCACTCCCTAGTTAAAGTTATATCCTCTAAGAAGAGAGAAATTAAGTTGTGTGTGTTATAAAGTGAAGTGTATGGTTATGAGTGTGTGTGCTAACTCTATGTTGCGCCCTATTAATGGATGTTTGCTTGTCAGCATGATATATGTGAGTTTATGCATGTCTGAAATAAAATCAACCGCATGCTAAGACGACAAATAGTTGTGCGTGGCCCGGTGGCATAGCATGCGGGGCGGGATTACCATACCAGCAAAGGTGCTGACCCCTTCGGGGGGCCCCCATACATTTCAGGTTTATGGAGCTGGCAGCCGTTCGAGAGCGGGACGGGGTTGTTAGTGGTATACGGGCAGTTCATTTAAATGCTTATGTATTGTAGGAGTAGTAAGACCGAAATTGTTGTCGGCACTAGCTTGTTAATACTCGGTACAGTTGTAATGTCAGTGTATAATGAATGTTGGACATGGAACGGGATTAATGGGTAGTTGCTCGGAAGTTAGTCCATCAGACCGATACGATGTATGTATGTTAGCCTTGTTGGCCACGTGGGTGGCTAACGGCGTGTAACACCAAGGAGTTAAGTTATGTTGTGAGTTATGAATTCCGCTGTGCGATATGATACTAAGTGTGCTGTTAGTAGTTGGGGTGTTACAGCGGACTACCATAGGGGGTAGTCCGTAAGGGCAAGACTTTTGGTAGTATTGTTTAATGTAGGGGTTGTGATTATGTAACACTAAACCCGGATGTGCGTTTCGGATTGTGTTGTTTTAATTAAGAACTCATGATGTAGACACTCGGTACTTGGTTTGTATTTTCCCGTTGTACTTGGATTTGGTTATGGTTTTAATTCCAGTCATTCAGACCGTAACTTGGTGTTGGAAGAGTGGTCGTGTCAACCACGGGGTGGTTGGCGTCTGTGACACCGGATGGAGGTTATACCGTGCAAAGCTACTTACATTATCGTCAGGCGTTTCATTTAATCTATGGATGTTTTTTTCGGGGGGGTTACAGAAAGTGGTCATCAGAGCGTAGTTGCGCTCTGATGTCTGGAACAGAGAAGTACCGAGAATAGGGAAATCTAAATTTGGAAACGGGGTTAAGGGTTAGTAATGTGAGGCACGACTTTACCAGTTTTAAAACCGCCAGCAAGGGGCGATAATAACTTGCAGTAAGTTCTGTGAATGTTCTAAACTAACAACGACATTTTCAGATGTCTGGACGTCGAGGACGAGGCCGTGGCCACATGGAGCAGGATAGCATGGCTGCAGGGCAGACCATAGCGGAGATAGTGGCAGCAGCCCTAGTCACATGGGTTTCCAGCCAGGAGCCCAGCAGACCACCATCGGCACCACAGCCTCACCCGCCCAGGGGGACAAACTGGGTGAAGAGCCTAGCAGACCTTCGACCAGCTGAGTTCCGAGGAGAGCCAGACCCCACCTACTTAGAGAACTACATCAGCATCCTAGAAACCGCCTTCGACACTTTGAATGTTCCAGCTGAGGCCAAGGTCAGACTCGCAGCCTATTACCTACGAGAGTCAGCGAGCGATTGGTGGAAGCTTGTGAAGGATGCTCACCTAGCCGACCCCACATTTGGATGGGAGGCTTACACTGCGTTGTGAGGGCTAAGAGTACTACCCCGCCCACCTCCGGACCAAGAAACGAGTTGAGCTAGACACCCTGAGGCAGACGAGGGGATGACCGTAGACAAGTACTACTCGGCGTTCACTGCTCTACTTCGTGTACTTCCAGGCTTGGGATATTCAGATTAGATCTTAGTGGAGCGTTTCTATGGTGGACTGAATCACCGCATCAGATATGGCATGGGCCCCAGTCGTTACGCCACGATCCAGGTTGAACTTGAACTTTGAATTTGAATTAATTAACTATATTGTGAAGAGTTTCACTAAACCCTAGTATGCACAGGACTGCGCTATCATGCAGCATCCCAGGTCGAGATCACCTTTCAGAGCGGGATGAGGAATTCACTAAGAAAAGGAAGGCGAAAGGCGATGACTCGGAGGACCGTAAACAGAAGAGCGCGGACAAGAATAAGTGCTACCCGAACAGGAAACGGGGGAGATACCATGGGAAACAAGCCTACGGAGGCACTTCAGCTGACCACCCGGCGAATTCGGCTCAACTGAGAACAACAGTGATCAACATAAAAATAAGATGTTGCACCCTTGGACTGTTTAGGGTAAACAAATACCCAAATGAACTACTTAGGACCTAAAAATTTGTTCTAAGCATATTAACACATTACTAAAATATTACAATTGTTGGGAAACACTCCAACACAAAGAAAAAGCACTTTCATGCTTCAAGGTCAAAAAGGGCAAAATGTGCTCTAAGAAACCTTAAAGGTCTAATGACCTCTAAATGATATAAAATTGGATACCATGATCAAATAAATGTAAGGAACCAACAAAAACCGTTGTCAAAGAAAACCAAGCTCAGAAACACCTTGCCGACACAAAATGTGCACTAAAACTCCTTTAAAGCACGTTTTGTGTAATTGCCTTCTAAATTGGTTTTAAATGGGCTAAAAGGTTATAATTACCTTAAATATGATAAAATATCATATTATATCATATTAGGAATTTAATTCCAAGAATTTACAAATTTTTACAAATTTAATATTAAAATATTAAAAAAACCCTAAAGGGGCCCGTTTGGTCAACATTGACTCTAAATTGGTCAATGTTGACCATTGACCACGAATTGGACCACATGAGGTCGACATACACAGGCTGGAGAGGTTTAAAATCGCCACTTGTAAGATAAAAGACAAGCCTCCAACATGTTTCCATGTTTTAAGGGTTACTTTTGCCTTTTATTAGTTTATTACACCATTTGGCTCCATTATTTGATTCAGCCAGCTCCAAAACGTGGAATCTCCACCCAGCCACTCCATTAGCCGTCTCCTTGTCCCCTTATCCCCTTGGTGAGTCATCTTTCATTAACATTAATAAAACTAATCTAAAGTAGCATTTTCAATCAAATAATACCAATTCCAATCACTCTCTCTCTCCTAGCTTCATTCCAACCGATGAAGCTGCTCCTCCAAGCTCTCCCAAGCTCTCCCAACCGTGGCTCTTGAGTTAGGAAGGTAAATCCACCTTCTAAGCTTCTAAGTAATGGTTTAAGGCTTGTTTTTGACTCTTTTTCTTCATATCTTCACCACCTATGCTTAGATCTCGTGACTAATCAGTTCCTATGGCTTATTCTCAGTGTTCTAAGGTTAGAACATCAATAAAATTCGGTTGAAGCAAGTTAAGAGACCAAAGTTTCTCAAAATCTCATTTTAAGGTAAAAACATACCTTAAGCTTCTCTACAATTCATCCGGTTTTCTTCCTCTGATTTTTATGAGTTTATACACTCATAATCTTCATATTTACATGTTCAATCTGTTGGTTAGCCATTTGGAGCAAGGGTGGCCGAGATCCAAAGGAAATACCCTCTTTTAAGGCATTTTTCCAAGGTAAAACCTAATAACAAGGCAGCTTGTTGTTGTCTAGCTATTTCCTATGTCTTTATGATGAATTTAACACCTTGTTGTAGACACCAAAAATTCTCACCCCATAAAGCAAAGTCCAGAATAAGAAATACAATAAGAGGGGTCGTCGTCTTTCTTTTTCAAAACATATTGACGTGCGTGCCAAAATGAAACCATCATTTTACGACAAAATTTCGAACCAATTTTCAAGCATTTTAGAAAAACCCAATTTCCCCAAAAAAATTTCAAACAATAATTTGTTTTAGACTTTTTTTTATTATTAATATCTGTTTAGTTATATTCATTTTTATATCCTTAGTCGTGGGCATTTCATGTACTTTATTTTACTTATTATTTTGTCATTTTTTTCATGTATTATTTTGTAAAGAAAATATTTCATTTTTATCCCTTTAATCTTACTCTATGTCTCCATAGATGTTAGCATTTTTAAGTAACCCATTCAATCGTAGTTAGAGTTTTTTTTTTAAATCTTACATCTTCATTTCAAGTTCTATTGTTAGTGTACACTAGTGGAACGCGAGGCTTTAATGACGGTGGTTTAATCACGGCTTAAACAGACACCGTGATTAATAGGAAGGCCGGAATTAATTAGCGACGATGATTGAATTAACCGTAATCAAAAATCGATCGGAGGTTGGCGCGCCTTTTTTAGGAGGGACTTTAGATGACGGTTTTTAGTAAAACCGTAATCTAAAGTCCCGTGTTGACGCGCGCTTTACGGTCAACGGACTTTAGATTACGGTTTTACTAAAAACCGTCATCTAAAGTCCCTCTAAAAAAGGCGCGCCAACCTCCGACTGATAGTCAACGACGTCGTTTGCCCTTAACGAAAAACTTTATATTAATGTGTTACCTATGTTTGAAACATATGCCAAATAATTTGATTTATTCGACTCCGCGCGAAGTATTTAAATTACAGTTAACGACGTCGTTTTAGCAGTGTATTTTAGATTAATAAAAACTTTATATTAATGTGTTACCTATGTTTGAAACATATGCCAAATAATTATCGCGCTATTTTTTTAATTTCGTTACACTTTAGATTACATTTAACGACGTCGTTTTACCAGTGTATTTTAGATTAATAAAAACTTTATATTAATGTGTTACCTATGTTTGAAACCCAACATATGCCAAATAATTATCGCGCTTTTTTTTTAAAATATCGTTACACTTTAGATTACGGTTTGTTGGGAACCGTCATGTAAAGTGCGACTTTAGTTTACGGTTTACATGTAAACCGTAATCTAAAGTCCATTAAAACATTTGCCTACACTCTGCACACTCTACTCACAGTAACTCTTCTTCTCTTTCGCGCTATCTTCCTCACTGAAATCGCCTCCTCTCTCCCGTCACCTTGCTAACGGCCATCGCCGCCGTCGCTCCCACCACCTTTGTCACTCCCATCGCCGCCGGTCACCACCCATCTACCACTGGTCTCACCGTCGACGTCTCTGTCGCGTATTGGGTATGGGATCGATTGATTGTCGTTTTTTTCCTTACTTTGTTCATATACATGCATTTCGATTGCAAGTTCTAAGTACCTCGTTTGTATCTAATCCTGAGAGTGTAATTGCAAATGTTCTAACCTTGTTCATATATTTGTGCCCAGATTCACCGTTAATTGCAACCTAGTTCGTGGGCTGATTTCTACACTACTTGCCCACTTCGGTGCTTAGTAACGGTAATTTTGCAAACCAAACTGTAAACTGATGTATTTATTTATTCTTAGCATTTAGTATTACAATTAATACATAATAGTGTATTACCGACAAGCTATGCCAGATGCTTTCTGTTTGATTCATTTTCAACTGCTCTCTGTAAACTGCTCTCTGTAAACTGCTGTATTCATTTTCAACTGCTCAATCTGCTATGCCAGATGCTCTCTGTTTAATGCGTGCAAATCTGACTTTGATAAAACTGATTTGGACACGTTAGAAATATAGGGGAGATGCTGTCGATTTTTTTCCGCGGTTTAGCTAGCATTTAACCTTGATTTTTTGATGAATTCTAATGTTGTCGTTTTTCATTTATGCATCAGGACTACGACTTTATTTTGGCTTCCGACCTCAACCGTCTTAGCATCGGCTAATCGTCTACCAGAGGTAAGATTTACATATATACATATAATATTTGACAAACTACCAAACATAGTTATCCGCCCAAGATATACCTAATAGAGGTATATCTTCGGCAGTCCCTGTCGGGACTGTCCATGATTGTTAAATCTCACGCCTAGGGTGTGAATGTGTTTTTAATTGTACTTTATTGATTATTTCAGCAGTATCTCTTTATTGTTCTTCGAATGCATATATTATTGATTAATATCATAATATCGTGCATTTGAAGAACTGTAGGGAGATGCTGCCGAAATTTTCAATAAATTACATATTAAAAACACGTTCACCGGTGGGATTTAATAGTCATGGATGGATTTAGGTTGATAAGATACAAAAGTGTAAAGACTCTGCCACGGGTGACGGTATGAAATGGCTGCCGTCATATAAATAGCTAGAAGGAGATGGAACGTTCGTGGATTTACAGCGGAAATTTGGACGACAAGTTTTTAGAAGGAGTTGATAAGTTATGCACGGTGTTGGCGAACAATCTGAAACCTACAGACAAGGGATACATATTTTGTCCGTGTATCGACTGCCAAAACAATCTGAGATATCGCGGCGTTGAAACAATTAAGGAACATCTGATCCGCCGCGGTTTTACAAAAGATTTCCAAGACATAATCCGATGGCATGGTCAGAGTGTGTTCGATGTTATTAAGCCTGACGAAGGGGATAATGGTCAGGCAAACACAGAAACAGAACTTGGAGATGATACAGTTGCTGGTGACACAGAAGACGTTACAGGGAACGTTGAGCCAGATTTCTGGGATGATGACATTGAGACTATGCTCGAAGATGTGGAACGACATTACTCTAACACGCCAGACAAGCATGAAAATTTGTTGGATTCATCCAAAACACCGTTGTACCCCGGGTGTGACCCTACAAAGTTAAGCAAGTTGAGTGTCATCCTCAAGCTATTCAACTTGAAAGCGAAACATGGCTGGAGCGACGTAAGTTTCACTGACCTCCTGGAACTATTGAAATACGTTCTTCCGGTGGACAACGTTTTACCAATGACTACGTACTCAGCCAAAAAAATGATGTGCCCAATGGGTATGGGGTACCAGAAAATTCATGCTTGTCCAAATGGTTGCATGCTGTTTTGGAAATCGGATGAATTTGCTGAAAGCTGTTCAGCATGTGGAGCGTCACGGTATAAGAAACAACAAACTCACATCAACGGTAGTAAGAAAGGTTCACCAGCTAAGGTACTGTGGTACCTGCCCATCATTCCAAGGTTCAGACGTTTGTTCTCCATTGAGAAAGACGCAGAGAATCTTCGGTGGCATTCAGTTCACAGGAAAAAGGATGGCAGATTGAGACATCCCGCTGATGCACCACAGTGGAGAAACATAGACGTAAAATTTCCTGAGTTTGGTAACGAACCGAGAAACCTAAGGCTAGGCTTGTGCACGGATGGGATGAACCCTTACGGTACTTTGAGTAGCATACACAGTACCTGGCCTGTGCTTTTGGTTATTTACAATCTACCGCCGTGGTTATGCATGAAACCAAGACACATCTTGTTGTCTTTGTTAATATCTGGTCCAAAGCAACCGGGCAACAAAATTGACGTATTCCTACAACCTTTGATAGAGGATCTACAACTCTTGTGGAATGAAGGGGCTACGGTTTACGACTCATTCAGTAAAGAGGACTTCAATTTGCGTGCTATGTTGTACTGCACAATCAATGATTTCCCCGCCTATGGTAATCTTTCAGGCTATTCAATCAAGGGGGCGTTGGCGTGTCCGATTTGTGGTGAAAACACTTGTAGCATTCGCTTGAAACATAGTGGGAAAACCGTGTATATGGGCCACCGAAAGATGCTTCCAAAAGGACATAAGTATCGAAAGATGGCGAAAGAGTTCGATGGGAAAACTGATCACAGCATGGCGCGCCAGCCTTTGACAGGTAAAGAGATTTACAAAAAGTTGGATAATATTGTGAACAACTTCGGGCCGCCAACCAAAAGTGGTGAAAAAAGTGTCTGGAAAAAGAAATCAATATTTTGGGAACTAGAGTACTGGCAGCATCTGGAGGTTAGACATTGTATCGATGGGATGCATGTCGAGAAGAACGTGGGTGAAAGTATCACCAGCACTCTTTTGAACATAAAAGGAAAGACAAAGGATCATTTGAAAGGAAGAAAAGATTTAATTGAGTTGGGCATACGCACAGAGCTTGGCCCGCAAGAACGTGGAAAACGCACATTCTTGCCTCCTGCCTGTCACACTCTGTCTAAAGAAGAGAAACATAGTCTATGCAGTACCCTTTACAACATTAAGGTGCCATCAGGTTACTCCTCAAACATAAGAAACCTAGTGTCCATGACAGATTTCAAATTAGTAGGAATGAAATCTCACGATTATCATGTCCTACTTCAAGAATTTTTGCCAATTGCACTACGTGGGATCTTGCCGGATGCTGTCAGACACACAATCACAAACGTCAGTGTCTTCCTCAAATCCATTTCGTCTAAGGTTCTTGATGTGGACACTCTGTCTAAATTACAAAAGGATCTTATTGTGACAATGTGCCAGCTGGAGATGTATTTTCCTCCATCGTTCTTCGACATAATGATACATCTCCTCGTGCATCTTGTAAGAGAGATTCTGATGTGTGGTCCTTTGTACCTTCGCTACATGTATCCGTTCGAAAGGTACATGGGTGTCCTGAAGAAGAAAATGAAGAACCGTCGTCACCCAGAGGGTAGTATTATAGAGGGCACTATCACAGAGGAAGTTGTAGACTTCTGCACCAATTACCTAGAAGGTGTCGATACCATTGGACTTCCACGTTCTAGACACGAGGGCAGATTGAAGGGTGTTGGCACGGTTGGAAGGAAACTGAAAAGAATTGACATAGACACTCTTAACAAAGCTCATTTAGTTGTGCTAAGTCATCTTGAAGATGTTGAACCATACTTTGATGAACACTTGTGTGTTTTAAGAGCACAATATCCAAACATGAGTGACGTTAGACTACAAAATGAGCAGAATAGGACATTTGTCCGATGGTTCAAAGAGAGAGTGTTGTCCGATCAGTCCACGAATGTGCCTGAACTGATTAAAGTAGTTGCATTTGGACCAAATCTGGATGTAATTTCTTATGAGGGGTACGATGTCAACGGATTCACCTTTTTCACAGAACGTCAGGATCAGAAGTCAACGAATCAAAACAGTGGTGTAGAGCTTGAAGCTTATCAAAACTTATATGACATCGGTGTCGTGGGTCATAGTCCTGTCTCAGTACAACAATCATATTTCGGTGTTATACAAGACATCTGGGTATTGGACTACAACAGCTACGAAATGTGTGTTTTCCGCTGTAACTGGGTTAACAACAATCATGGCTACCGTGAGGAGGAGCATGGTATGAAACTGGTTGATCTGTCTAGAGCTACTCCCACGGTTGAGCCATTCGTTGTTGGGACGAAGGTTAAGCAGATATTTTATGTAACTGATCCCTGTAATCCTAGATGGTCTGTTGTGCTTAAAGGGAGAAGAGGAATAGTTGGTGTGGATGGTGTGGTTGATGAGGATGAGTATGATGCAGAAGATGAACCTCCAATTGTTCCTATTTCATTGGAAGAGGCTGAGGTCACAGGTCATCGTGAGTATATACGATCAGACCATAACGAGGGCATGTGGGTTGAGAGATAATGGTGTATGTAAGTTATTACTATAAAAATTTATATGAAATTAACACTGTTTTATTTATTGCTTGTTTATGACCATTATGAAATTCTTAATTTAATTCAAATTGTATTTCAATCCTTGCAGGCATGGCTTGATCAGGAACATGGTTGATGAAGAGTTCGATTTATATTGTCGTCAGGAGGAGGAAAATGAGCAGCAAATGGTACCGGTCCCATCTACATCTGCCGCTGCTGCTGTTGCCCCATCCACATCTGCCGCTGCTGCTGTGTTGGCCCTTCCATGAGTGCACCTTCTACGAGTGCTACTCAGAGACCCAGAGGTAGAGGTCCGACCCGTGGGTTGAAACTGCAGAAACCGGATCAGATTAGTCTTCTGTGGGACCAGTATGGGAGGTATGGTGGGGGCAGCAGGTCAGAGTTCGCTAGTATGCTAGGGACTCTGGCCAGATCACATTGCTGCATCAACCACACATGGAAACAAGTCCCGCAAGAAGTAAAGGAGACCATCTGGAAGAAGGTGCAAGAACGGTACAAGATCCCAGAAGAAGTGAAGAAGACCGTTCTTTCTTTGGTGGCCGGCAAAGCTAAATCATTCCGCCACTACTTGGTTGAGCATTGGATCAACAGGGTGCCCCCACGTGAGCCTCCGCCGTATGTTGTGTACAACGGCATGATCACTGAAGAGGAGTGGAAGGAGTTCGTTGAGCGGCACGCCACCCCCGAGTTCAGGGTATGTTTGTGTACTCTTTTCTTAATTAATGCTCATAATGCTTTATCCCTGATTTTCTAATTAATTTCCTGTTGTACTTTCTTAACAGCAAGTACAAGAACAAGCACGGCAAAACCGTGAAGCTAATCTCTACCCCCACACCATGGGACGAAGGGGATATGTGGGCAGCCTCGAGGGATGGAAAGAAGCTGGTTTGCTGACACGGAGGAACGAGGATGGAAGTGAATGCCCGATCGAGGATGCCTCTGAGGCGAGGAGGGTGCAGATGTACATATTGGGACGCCAGAAAACGACCAGCGAAGGTCAGAGGATATTTCCTAATGCTGCGATGGAACAAATGGCAAACCAAATTGTAAGTATTTGAAAGTAGCTGTTAAATAATTTACTTATATACTCAAGTGTTTGTTGATCTTAAATCTCGTCATTAACTTCTTTGAAAATTGGACAGTACGAAGCGGCACAGAGAGGAGAAGTGGACTTACACGCTCCTCCTTCTCAAGACGACGCGCTGAATCAAATGCTTGGGAAGAAGGATCACCCGGGGCGTGTTAGAGGATTTGGGGGAGAAGTACGTCAGAAGAACGTATTCCCGCCATCTGCTAGGAAGGGTCAGATGAGTGCTGCTGAAGTCGAGGCGATGGTAGAGCGTAAGTTCGCTGCTGAGCGCCAAGCTAATGACGAGAAAAATGCTGCTGAGCGCCGGGCTATCGAGGAGAGGCTGCAGGAAGCGTTGAATGCGATTGCACATGCGACTACTCAGCAGCAGCAGCCAGATCCTCCTCGAATGTCTTCCTCGTCTAGTTGTGCTCCGGCCGCTGACCCGTACCCGTTTGCCAACATCCAGGTTAACTTTGTTTAACTATTTTTCTTCTAAAATAAAGTTATTTAAATAGTATTAGATTGGACTCACTTAGCATTTCACGTATTATCTCTGTTTATTAAAGGAGCAAAAAAAATGTCGTCTCCAAATACCATTAGACGGGCACCCTGTAGATGCGGCCTACGGGACGGTGTTGCCATCAGGTCCACTCACGCTCATCAGTTTCGTACGTCTACCCCCATTCTACGCGCGTGTGACCTTGGACCTGATAGTTGATGGATTTGAGCATGCATACCTTCCGATGGCGATTGACAACAAATGCACGCTGATCGAAGCGAAGGGAGACATATTGCCATGGCCAGCATGTTATATTGTTGTCACCGATGAGGTAAGACTGTTTAACAACCATTTAGTATCTAATAAAATGCATTATTTAGCATTAAGTGTCTAATCTAATCTATTATAGATCCCTGAGCTTCCTCGCCGCGTAACCCGGCCCAGACTAGAAGAGACCAGCGCGCCGGCGAATCCTGAGATCCCTGAGGTTCCTCGCCGCGTATCCCGGCCCAGAGAAGAAGATCAGCGCGCCGACGAATCCTGTCAGAAGGGTATTTTCTAGATAAATGTTTAATGTTACTATAATAATCAATTAGTAATTATCTTTACATTTATGCTTTACTGTTTGTGTGTGAAGGGTAAGAATCCAGTGAGTCGGGGTGCGAAAGGTAAGAAACCAGCTCCCGTCCGGGGTCGCACCAGGACTTCTGAGGCGCCTAAAAATAAGCTCGAACTGCCACAAAAACTTGTTAATGTTTTGGGGGCCAAGCAGATGAATCTCTACGACAAGATCATTTTGAAGTCATCTCAAATTAACAACTTCATGATGACGCTTCCAAAGGAGATGTTTCACTACGAAGAAGATATGATGACGGCAATCAACTTTGAGGACATCAGAGAGATGATGTGTGGAGATTATCTGAACATTAACATTATTCAAGCTTATCTAAAGTAAGTGTTCTTTCCTCATACTGTAAAAACATATAGAATAAGTATCTATGAAGTTGCATTGGCTAACTTTTTATAGTACATGTGATATAATAGATGTCTGCTTGAGAGATGTGCTGAGAAGGAAACAACCTCCGTTACTGCGGTGTGCCCGGAGCGTTTGTCGTATGACTCAGTCACTAGGGACCCGGGGAGGTTTTGTGAATACATGACTCATGTCTTCAATGTTGTTGATCAACAGAACAAGTTATTCATTCTAATGCCGTATCACCAAACGTGAGTTCTAATATAAAATTACATACTAATTAGCTAACTTTTTTACCTTCATTTCTCATTTCATTTTGTATTTGACATTGTAGCCACCACTGGGCTTTGTTTATATTCTGCGCTGCCACCGCTACTCTGCTCGTTCTAGATCCACTAGGGCAGTGGACAGAATTCCACACTGAGGACTTAATCAAAGAGTAAGTTTTTATTACTATTTAATTGTTTGTAAGTTTTTTGAACCAAAATTAATGTACTTGTTCATTTTGCTAAACGCTTTTGTTAATATATGTAACAGTTGTTACAAAAAAACCCCTCAGGGAGAGTTTGGTGATTTGACCGTCGATTACATCAAGGTTTGGTAATTCATGTATTTCATTCGTGCTGCTATTATATTTGTACAATTGTTTTACATTTGTGAATTTTGGTGATTTAGTGCCCTACCCAAAAGGATTCTAAGAGTTGCGGGTACTACGTGATGCGGTATATGTACGAGTTCTGCGGGTACTTCCCAAGTTTTAGGAATGATAAAGACAAGGTAATACGAACGCTGTCTTGTATTTAATTCTTTCGGCAGATTTTTTGTGTCTTTATCTTAATCTCATTATGTGTTCCATTCCTTTTCTTGTTGCAGATTAAAGAGCATTATGCCAAATACAAGACTTATGCTTACGCCGACTTGTTGCATGTCAGAGAGAGCATGGCAGCCATGTTTATGAGAATGGAGTGGTAGACTAGCTAGCTGCTGTAACATATATTTTTTGTTAGTTGCTGCTGCAACAGATTATATTGTGTAACAGATTATATTTTTTGTTAGTTGCTCTGATTCTGTTTGTAATGAATTATGCTAGCTGCTGCTGTAACAGATTCTAGCTGTTGTATTGTATATTTCTGTTGCAATTGTGCGCAGAAATGAATTTGCAATTGTGCGCAGAAATGAATTTGCAATTGTTATCTGTGTTGCAATTGTGTAACAGATTGAATATGTTACAGATTTTCGTTCTGGTGCTTTATTAGATGTTATCTCTGTTGCAATTGTGTAACAGATTGAATATGTTACAGATTTTCGATCTGGTGCTTTATTAGATGTTATCTCTATTGCAATTGTGCGCAGAGAATGAATTTGTGTTGTTGGTATTTGATTCAGGTGGTTCAATTGTGCAGTTTCTGCCCTCTGCTGCTTATCTGTTACAATTCTCTCTCTGTTGCAATTGTGTAGATTTGTAAAAAAATTAAAAAAAAAATTACACTTTAGATGACGGTTCTGGCAATAACCGTAATCTAAAGTCCTTTGGGCGCGCGCGCGAAAAGGCTTTAGATGACGGTTATTGCCAGAACCGTCATCTAAAGTGTCGACTTTACGTTACGGTTATTTGTAAAACCGTGATCTAAAGTCCTTTGGTTCGCGCGCGCCAAAGGACTTTAGATCACGGTTCTACAAATAACCGTAATGTAAAGTCAATGACACGCGGGCCAGAAAAGGGCCTTTAATTACGGTGTTAAACCGTAATTAAAGAAACGCCATCTTTATTGACGCCCGCGTAAATTACGGTCCAGAACCGTAATTATACACGGTTTTGGACCGTGATTAATGGGTCGCGTTCCACCAGTGGTAGCTAGTTAGTTCAAGCATGTAGGATGCTATAGGCGTTGAGTTTGAATTCGGTTATGGCTTCTTTGAGGTGTGTTACTCTTTTTTATCATTTCCGGTCAAACCCCACATGGGCTCATAGTCAAACCAGTCACAGCCCAGATCTCTTGCTCTGTACCAAGACCAACAAAGCCCAACTCGGGCCCAACCTCTGAGATCCAATTTTTTACCGGTTACAACAGTCAAAAACCTAGATCCATCCTTATAAAAACTGTAGCCGTCACTCCGGGGGGGGGGGACTCTTTTCTGGATTGATCATCGTCTTCCCTCGGCTCTACTTCTTCCTCGTTTATTTTCCTTCGTCTGTCTCCATCATGGTCGATCTCCATAACCAACAAAAAAACCCTAACTAGGACAACAACAGTGTCCGCCACCTTGCCCCTTCCATCTGAATAATTCATCTACTCTAAAACATTTCTTCCCAGGCGATTCTCTCGATCCTGTTCCTCCCATTCTGTGATTCTCTTCTCGATCTCAAAATCAAACACCCAGAACGAGAAGACCCAGCCGACACCGTCAAATGCTTCATCTCTACATTCACGGTGTTATTGCAACCTATCTGGCGATAAGGAACATACCTGCGCTGGGCTTCCTTCATTATCTTCGACACGATTGGCAACCCAGGAACGCCGCCCGTCTTCGCTCTCTTCATCGAAAAACCTGGAACACACCTACTCCACCCCTCTTTTCCTCCTCAAACTACTGGCGATCGAGGACGCATCCGCTCCACCGCTCGAACTGGCGAATCCAAATGACCATCACCTACCGCCATCTACATCCTTCGGACATCGAAATCCACCGTCGACTTCACCAATTGCAGATTCTTCACTCAAATATGGTTGTGATGCTCCCTCTCTTGTTGCCTCTTTGGATCTGTCAACATAATTAAATCTTCCTGCATTGTTCGATTTATCGTTTCCTGTTTATTTTGGGTTAACCTCACTGCTTTGGTTTGATTCAAATAGAGGCATGTAACTTGAGTTCTAGACCTAGTCGCTTTCAGTAGCTGACTAACTCCCATGAGTCCCTTCTTCCGATTGTCTATTGGAGTACTCTCACAGATTAATATTTGATGTTGCCCTCTGTCATTCACTTCTAACCTTGTAGAATTTGTTGATATGTGACTGTTAATCGAGGTAAACCGTGTCGGTTTCTAAATAAACTAGTAGCCAGCAACTGCAGTCTAACGAGTGAAGTTTGGATTCTCAAGCCATCCATTGGATAATGACGGTTATATTCTTTGTTTTGGCTAACGGTAGCTTGTGTGCTTGTCTTTGCCTCCATGTTACGATCTGTTTGTTCTTATTTTACAGGGAAACCATCTATCCCCACGCCTTGTTCCATCTTCTGAACGAAGAAGTTGTTGAGAAAAGCCAAGCCCATCGCGGCTCTAATGGTTCTTGGACTGCACCCTGACTTGTTGTTTCGTTTTATCAGTTTTCCGCTCTCGATTTCCTCTCAGTTTTATAGTTTTTTTTATTATTGATTATCTCTACCTTCCGCAAGTTTTCATCGTTGTGATTTCGTATAGTCCTCTTTTCTTCTTGGGGGATGATTCTATCCCAGTTCAAAAGACAGTGCTATCTGATTAGTCTATGTTCCTCGGTTCGAGAATGCACGCCCCTGTTGCATAATGTTTCACTTGCTGTATTAATTTTCTGGCTTATGTTTCGTGTGAATTGGTTTAGTTAGCTTGATCCAGTTTTGGGTACACTCGCTCTCAGGTGAAGAAATCCAGCGCATGACGCCTCTGTTTTCAATCTTTTCTTATTATTTTATCCGACTTAATCTATGACCTCCACTCATCTCTTTTTTTCGTTTGTTTGTTTTTTCTGTCGATTGTTGCAGGAAATCTCTTGTCCTACTCCTTCCGGTAGCTATCTCTAAACTGATTTAGCCAATGAGACTCAATGTTTTGCTGTACTATATTTTTTATTTGCTCAATTAAGGGCCAGTTCGCTTGGTTTTCTCAGTTTCGGTGTGTTATTCATTACGTTAGTTGCTCTGGATTTGTTCCTGTATTGTATATGTACATATTCACGTTTTACATTCGGCTTTATTGCAATTTCAATTCATTTTCCTTGCATTTTGATTATTATTAAGCCCTAGTTATTAGACTTCAGGACCGAGCCTTAGGATAGTGGGTGAACCCAGAGATTTAGGTGAGCCATGGTCCCACCTAATAAATTGGGTGGACCCCTAAACCCAAACCACACCTTATTATTGTAATATAATACAAAAGAAAAAATCAATCAACTTCAAGTCTCAAAGCAAAATTCCAATAAAAATCCGTCCAATTCCAAATCTCAATTCAGCCTAGGCCTTCAGCATGGCCCAGTAGCCAATTTCAGCCCAATAACCACCTTGGGGCCGTTTCCAATTCAGCCCAAAATATTAGCTGGCCCAAGTTGCAATCTGACCCAAATCCACATTCAGCCCACTTCAAAAGAAATTCAACCTCAATCCAACCCATTTCGGGACCAAGCCTAATTCGGCTTAAACCCATTTCGGTCCCAAACTTATTTCAAAACCAAGTCCAATTCGGGCCCAAACCCATTTCAGACCCAAACTCATTTGGACAAATCCCCATTCAGGCCCAAACCTTGACCAAGGCCTAATTTGACCCAATTCAACCCAAAAGCCCACAACACCTCAAACCCAAATGATAAGGCCCAGGGCCCATTTCAGCCCAAAAACAATCTTCAGCTCAAATAAAAAGAACCCAAGGCCAATTTCAGCCCAAAAACAATCTTCATCCCAAATAAAATAAAGCCCACTTGACCCACTAAGCCCACTCGGCCCACTAAGCCCATTCGGCCCACTCGGCCCACTAACCTCACTTGGCCCATCAGGCTTATCTGGTCCAACTTGACCAGCCAAACTTTAACCTTGACCTAACTCTGATTTGGTCCAACTTTGACCAACTGAACTTTGACCTTGACCTAGCTTTGACTAATTTGAACGTTGACCTCAACCTGAACTTTGACTCGGTCCAATCTTGACCAACCTGAACTTTGACTCGGTCCAACTTTGACCATTCCGAACCTTGACCAACTTGAACTTTGACTCGGTTCAATCTTGACCAACCTGATCTTTGACTTTGACTCGGTCCAACTTTGACCAACCTGATCTTTGACTCGGTCCAACCTTGATCGACCCTACTTTGACCGACCCAACTTTGGCTCGATCCCAATTTGACTCGGCCCTTTCCTTAACCCTAAATTCAATTCAACCCAATTCAAACCTAGCTCATTTCAATTCATTCAATTCAGTTTAATTCAATTCAGTCCAATCCCATTCAGTTCACAATCAAAATCCAATTCAAACTCAACTTCTAAATCCCATTCAAACTCCAAAAAATCCAAAAACATTCCTCATCATTCAGCTTTGATTCAAAAATCCCAAAAATCTTATTTCTTAAATTTTGAACGATCATTTTATCCAAACCTCATCAGGTTTTCAAAGGAACCATTTTGTGAAATTTTAAAGGAAAAACTCTTCTCACATCACATAAAACTCTTCTCAAAACGCAGAAAGTTCTTCTCACATATACAGAAAGTTTTCTCCTAAGAACATTTCTCAAAATCAGCGTTTCTTCATTGAGAATTCCGAACAACTTCAATGATCTTCTAACTCAGTTTTTCAAACTCAAAACTAAACTGTTTTCGGGGAACATGGGATGTCTAACACCTTCAAAGTACGTTCTTCCCAGTTAGGCATCACTTGTCTCTCTTCTAAAATAAAATCCGAGGCAGGGCACTGGGGTCGTAACTTCCCTTGTCGCAGTCTGGATCTCTTTAGGCGGGGCATTAGGGTGACAAACCTCCCCTAATTGCAGCCTAGATTTTTTACAAGGCGGGGTGCTAGGGAAGTAACGACCTTCCTAGTCGCAGCCGGGATTTAGAATCATCTAACTCCCTTCCGCTCGATTTCAATGTTTTAGTTTTTAATGTTTTTAAAACCCGGGAGTTAGAGATTATGGGTTTGACCGAGAACATCTCATTCATGTGTTCTCTCTAATTCCTATTTTCGACATAAATTCACTGCCCCGTCTTTCGAGTCTCGGCACTTACCATTAATTAAGTGTCATGTTCGAGGGGTACTAGGGTAATCCCTCGAGATTATCCACCCTTTTACAACAAAAAAATGAATTTTCGATTTAAAAAAAACTTTAAGAGACAAATTTGACAAATTATTCCTCCAAACAACTCAAACCCTCGTCATCGCATTTCAAATCCTGAAAACATCATCCAAACCTCAACTCTATTGGAACCTCGAACCCGAAACACCCGGGATCTCCATCCAAAATCAATTGCCTCACGCACTCAAATCATTATCTAAACTCCAAATCATTCCAAACTCAAATCATCTCTCAAATCCCGACTTCTTTCAAACTTCTATCGTCTCATAGGCCCGAGCGCCCCGCAGACTCGAACATTTCAATCTCTCCACCATTTAAGATTCAAACGTCTCACAGACCCGAGCGTCTCATAGACCTTGATATCCCATACCTCTCATTACATGAACACCTTAAATGTCTCATAGACCCGAGCGTCTCACATACTAACCTCTCACATCCGAAACTTCAAACCCTTCAAAACCTCACAAATCCTCAAATCCAAAAAACCCTGAACTACGTAAGGTCTGATCTCAACAGGGAGTTGAGTACGTAGGCAGCCCATCTAGGTGCGACCCCATTCCAAACAAAAAAACCCTTTTCCCCATCTAAGGTGGCTCTCATATCTCTCAAACACTCAAACCTTCTTCGGCTCCCACAAACTTCAAAACCATCAGACTCCAAGCTTTGTCTATTCACTCAACCTCGAACTTTTTCCAAAATCTTCATTCTCTACTCATTCGAATAATCAATTCTTCTTCTTGGCGCTAGCTTGGCAGAAAAGCTCGCCTCATCCACTCGTTTTCTCTCTTCCTGTCCTAATCCGTCCTTGGCTTTCAAGTGAATCTCTTTAAATAAGGTTTGAAAGAAGATAATCCCGACAATTGGAGACCGAGGTTTCCTCGGGCACCAATCCGAGTCGTGGTCGTTGCCACCTCTAAGGGGTGTAACCAGTGCGAACCCACAACAGATCTCTGACATGACCAGATAAGTCCTACCCATAGGCATTAATCTCAGAGTCAACTAACGGTTCTTAGAACCCTTCTCCTCCCTTCCTAGTTCCTTAGGTCAAACTAGGTGGCGACTCTAGTCAATTTCCGCCCTTAGGGCATAGGTCCGCGTGGAGCCCATTGAGAGCGGGTGTAGTGCACACTTGCACTCCCCTTTATGCTTTCTGGGAAAGACGGATGACTTAGTAGGTATTTGAGGGATGTCAGAATAACGGGTTTTCACCCTCCATAGAATGACATTTTAGGATCTAGGCTTTTCAGTCAAGAACCATTTAGATAGACCCCCCTCATACCGAAAAATCACCCTCCACACTTGTGGTGTGTCTAAAACAGGCCGAACCCATCTTGAACTCTCCTTGCATTTTAAGGTGATTTTTGCCTTAAATCTTACATTAATTATTCCTTATGGTTAGATCTTGCATGGAGACTAACCATGCCTTGGTTTCTGTTTGAAAACATGTAAAAGAAGTTGTGGGAGTTTTATCTAAGGCTGGCCGAATCCAAACAAGGATTTATCCAAGCTAAATCAAGGTATAAATCACTTAAAACCTTAACTTGATACATTAATACAATTTTAAGCTATTTCTAATTAATTGCCGTGAGTGAAGAGGTATAATAAGGTCATATTTGACCTTAAAAAGATTAAGAAATGGTTTAATAAATTTTATAACTAATTAAACAAGCATAATTGTCAAATTTAAGACATTATGTGGAAGTTTGGTAATTAAATGGAAAATATATGGTGAGGCCGAGATTTATATGTATTTTGGGACATTTATGTGTAATTTATTTTGTGAGCAAATGTTTGTAATAAGGCCATGTATTTTAGGCCATTTTATTTATGCATTTACAAGCTTTTATTTAAGTTTTGGTGATATATAATTATTACCGAAAAGAAATGGGGTATTAGGTGTAATTAAATTAAATTTGAGGGCTTTAGAATAATAAGGCCGAAAATTAGAGGTTAAAAGGAGTTAAAATAAAGTTTATAAGATTTTATAAAGTTTTGGGGTTAAATGGTGAATTTTGGAAACTTAGGGGTTAAAACCGTAATTATAAAGAATTGGTGGTCAAGGAAATATTAAGGTGGTCAACCTTGACCATATGGTAGGTTTTGACCAAAATAAATAAGTTAGATAACTTATTTAAGGTTTTATAATAAGATAAGTATCTTATGGTAATATTTTCATAACATATGTGGTAAATATGTTATTACCGAAAATTAAGGGTGTATAATGGTATTATAAACACCCATGGGCTATTAGGAATTTTTAGGAATTTATTGGGTTGTTTTTGGAATTAAAATGAATATATATGTATAATATATAGTTATTATGTCATTATGACACTTTGGAGAAATATAGATGGTGGAATGGTAAATACCGAAAGTATATGGGTTAATAAGGATATTTATAACCCTTTGGTGGAATTTGGAGATTTTTAGAATTATATAAGAGTATTTATTAAGATATGTGTATAATATATGGTTTTAATGATATGGTAAAACTATATGTTATAAATAGGGCCTAATGGCAATTATAGAATAGCACAAGGGCTGTTCGGAATTCACAAAAAATAACCATAGGTTATACTCTTTTATAAGTTAGAAATGTTATATTGAATGGTATATATAACATGGTATAAATGATGGGGAGATTTTGTGAATAAAGGAAACTATGGTTTATGGAAAAAAATAAGGTTTAAAATATATGCTTATGATGCAATATATAATAGTTTTGTATAAAAACTATAGGTTATAAGTTAAAGGAAATAAAAATATCATATCAAATGATATTAGTATTTTGGTATAACATTACATAATGTTATGTGGTCAAAAAGGGAATTTAAATAAAGTTAAGGACTATACCGAATTAATAAGAGTTGGAAAATGAATTTTAGACTATGGTCTACTATGTCATAATGTTATAACAATTATATGGTAATAAGGTGGTTTAATGGAATTAATATAAGGAAGGATATTCACATTAAAGAATGTGACAACTATAAATAAATGGGATTTATAAACTAAGGTATTTGTGGAATAAACCTTGGGAGTTGTAATTGTACAACATAAAATGTTACATAATATTAGGGTAATAGTCTTAATATAAGTTGTATGATATAATACAACTAATGGGAATAACCATCTAATAAAAGATGATAAAAAGTAACATAAAATATAAGAGTTTATTAAACTCATGGGAATTACCTACGTGGTAAATATATACATACACAAGAATAATGTATATAAGGTGGATATATATTATGGTTGGAAACCATATGATTTAATGGTGGTGGTTATTTAAAAAAAATATATAGTTACGAACTATAAGTTATGAGTTTTGGATGCAAATATTATTTGCTAAAGATAAATGGATTATACAATACGTTGTATTATGAAGGATGGTGGGAAAATAAAACAATACAAAAAAGAATACAATATAATAAATGATACAATACAAAAAAAAGAATATAATATAATATAATATAATCATGCATGCATACATGCAACTATAGGTTATGTACCTATATTTATTGGTGGATAAGATTTAAGAAATATAACGAATTAAACTTAACAGTTGAAATATTATGACGTACGAGTTTTAAGTAACAAAGCCGACTGTTTTAGAGAAACCCGTAACAATAACTGTAGAAAACAGGGGTGAACTGTCGGGGTTACTTGTTATTCGGAAATCCCGGATGTAGTTAGTCATGGAGACTGACTTATAGTTTTATTACCGTTTAGAGTATACTTCTGACAAGGACGCTTGACGAGCTAGCGGACTACACGGAGCGTAGGATCTTGCTGATTCATACTCCACCGTAATACGATCAGGGTGAACGGTATGTAAAGGGGTTTGATCCGAGTTGTCCTAAGGATGCTCCTTGGGCTCGGATTTGGTTGATATAACTTGTGTGCTATGTGTGTGGTTACATGTATGTGTTTAAGTGTTACTGCATTTATTATTATGCACGAGCATCCTACGGGACTAACACTACGTCGACTATAGATCGGCTTATATAAACATACATATACGTTATTGTGATGACATGACGGTTACTTGATATAATACCATGATATTAATATTAAGTATATGGTAACCTAAGTAAAACACTTAGGAACGAGTCACGACATTGTCGGTCTCTAGAGCATGGATCTCGAACATGAATATAACCTAGATTACTTCTAGGTATGCGTGACCCATTGGACCGCTGGTTAATAAATTATATTCTCCGTAAGACTAAGAGCAGATCTTAAACATTATGAGAGAGAGATGGTATGAGATTGAGGTGAGGAATCCCGGTAGTTTACGAACTACTTGGTTGCGCATTTGTGATCACTGAGGGGTTTCCTAATTGGATTCCGCTCCAGGTTATATCCAACGAGCCCAAATTGGATCGTGGATCAGGTGGCTACGACCTTTTTATGGACATCTTACGAGACATAAGTGAGTCAGGGGCCTCCGGACCTCTGGCGAAATGAGCACCTTTGTGTGTACGGGAGGACTACTGTCCATGGTGAGGTTATCGGGTTGTCCTAACATGACGCCCAACTGATATTAATAATTAAACATGGTTGGATAGAGCCTACAAGGCTAAGATAAATTAAATATAAAAACTGTACGCCACGGCGAATGTACATTGTACATAATTAACTATGGAAACTGTACGCTACGGCGAATGTACATTGTACATATGGATGGGGCTTGAAAACCAAACTAAAATAAATTGACAGTGGATGGTGAACGCTACGGCGATTGTACATTGTACAATATATTGTTAATACTCGATACGTTCGATATACAAACGTTGTTTGAAATATTCTATGACTGTATGGATATTTGGATGGATGGTTAAATGTTTTATGGATATTTAGATGGATGATTATGTATATTATACATTATATATTGCAGTATTGTTTATAACTGTAAAATGGTAAAGCATGAAACCGATCTAATAATAAGATGGTTAAAATGACAAGTGACTATTAGGGTCCAAGCCCGGCATACTCAGCGTCTATCGCTGATACTACACCATTACAGGTTGTTGATCATTGTCGGAGCTGAAGAGCAGGAACAAGGTAATTGGAGTTTCACTTTTGTTACCACACATGGAGATGTTGTATAACAATGAAGATGGTGAATTGTATTATGGAAACGTTGTGTATATTCAGGTTTGGGTAGATGCTCACTTGTCGATGTTTATGATTTATGGACTTAGTATGATGTATAGGAGTTTCTCGTTATCACGGCGGTTAGCTGTTTGTTTATGTTGGAAGTTGGATGTAGTTTGGCTTCGTTGCTCGCATGGGCGAGTAATGGCCGGTGACACCCGAGTGAGTTTTGTAATTGTTATTTATTTTTCCGCTGCGAGACATTTTATTATTGCTACGTGAGAGATTATTACGTGATTGTGGAGAGGGGTGTTAGAAAAGTGGTATCAGAGCGGAGTACCGCTCTGATGACGAGAAAGTAGGTTAAGACAGTGAGCTTATGACTTGGGAAATTATGGGAAACGTTTGGGAGTTATGAGACGATTCGTCTCAAAAGATACTGTGTCTAGTAACGCAAATTGCGTGACAGGTTAGCCTTTAAGGCAATTCAATATCTATTGGTTTTGTACGGTAATTTACCGAGTTATTATGTGACATACTGTACTACAGATGTCTGGTGGAACTAGAGGGCGTGGTTCTGGAAGAGGTGGAGGCGGTGACCCCGGCATTCCAGGAGTTGCTGAGACAGTTGCAGCCGTTCTTGCACAGCTGGGTACTCAGATAGGAGGAGCACCAGCCCACCCGCCACAGCCCAGGGAAACGAACTGGCTGAAGTCAGTTACAGAGACCCGACCACCTACATATTCAGGGGAACCAGACCCCGTAGCTTTGGAGCGTTACATTGTCGAACATGAGAAGGCTTATGAAGCTCTACAGGTACCTGACGACAAGAAGGTCGTCATTGCTGCTTTCCATCTGAAGGATGCAGCCAGCACTTGGTGGAGGTTGGTCAAGGACCAGCACCTGGCTACGCCCGACTTTTCGTGGGCTGCCTTTGTAGAATTGCTGAGAGGGAAGTACTACCCGGCGCATCTCAAACAGAAGAAGCGCCATGAGTTTGAGACATTGACCCAGGAAGGGCTGACCGTGGATGAGTATTACGCTCGATTCATTGGTCTACTGGACTTCATCCCCGGCGTGGATTACTCAGAGACCGTTAAGGTCGAGAAGTTTCGGGGAGGACTATTATTTCGCATCCAGATGGCGATGGGTGCTACCCTCTACACTACCATCCAGGTATTAACATGGAAGCCATAAACCCCTTACTTGCTACATTACCGATGAACTTTGTGAGAACTTACCAACGAGATTCCAGGAGTGTTACGACGCTTCCTCGAGGACGGAGGTAATGCTCCAGACTCGGGAAGAGACTCTAGGGGCAAAGAAGAGAAAGAGCCCTGAAGAAGAGTCTGAGGGTGGAGGAGCATCTGCAGGCGATGGCCAGAAAAAGGGAAAGTAATGACTTATCCCATTCTAAATTGTTTACCATATTAAATACCTTATGAATGCTGACCCGAAACCTTGAACAGGAAATTCTTTCCAAAGAAAGGGCAGCAGGGTCACCAGGGAGCGAAAGGGAAGGAGCCCATCCTTCAGTTGACCGGCCCAGCTATTGATGCTAAGCCTTTGAGATCTGCACCTCCTAAGGGTGAGAACACCTACCTCTTAAATTCAAATATAATCTTAATCTTTATACCGCCAGATTTTAACTTAAACTTAAATACTACCATCAGGCACCGGACAGCCCCAGCGCCATTTTTACTGTAAGCGTTGTGGGAAGGACCATCCTGGGGTCGACTGCGAAGGCCGCAAGGTCGAATGTCGGTGCTGCCACAAAGAGGGCCATAGGGAATTCGAGTGCTGGATGAACCCTGAGAGCCGTAACTACAGACCACCAAAGAATACTCAGAAGACCTCAGCTGGAGGATCTGGAGTACCACGAGGCGGTCAGGTTGGCCAGACATCTACGGATGCTGGAGCCCAGAAGGGCAAGGGAGTAGACAGGGCATGAGTACCCTGACTCCATGAGACCGCTGGTGGAAGACTTTGCTTACTTTCTATGTACTTACTTGGGATGTTAGACAAAAACATGTTATGAAAATGTGGGAGTGTGTCATTGACCACTCGCCTTTTGTGTATGACTTTTGAGATTATGTGGACTCGATACGAGTAACCTTGAAACCTTGACGGAATATTATATATATGAACAGGATGTTAATGCTTACATTATCATGTAGCCTATACTCTATGACATAGAGTCAATGAGACCAGGAATTACTGAACCAGAATTTCCACTTGCATGGCGCACTTGCTATTGCAAGCGCTATGACAGTAAACCACAGAAATTTCCATCTGCCTTGCGCACTTGCTACAGCAAGTGCAACAACAACAACAGCAACTGCAAATGCAACTGCAACAACTACTACTTTTTAGTCTTTTATTATATGTATACAAAAAAAAATGTTTTTCAAACTTTTCTTACAAACCTTCAAATTAGAAACCTATACAACCTTGGGAAGACCGTTAGTACAACCACTGCAACGGGACAAATTATACAGCCATTATGACTGTCAACCACACCAGTTAAACGTCCGAGAATTTTCAGACATGGCTTATTAGCCAAATACCATCAGAGTATACCCGCATTTAATGCTAATCACTACTAGTGATAAATGTTTAGTCCTTATGGACAAGCATACCCTTTGTAGATGCACCACCGTCAGTGAGGATGGTTGGGAAGTGAAGAGCCAAGTTGCTCAAACTATTATGCAATCTGCAATGCATCCAATTACATGGATGAGGGAACGAATATGAACCATGGATGAGATATGACCAAAAAAAAACAGGGAGAAAAAGAATATGTGTTATACTTACACCGAGTTGAATAATACCAGTCTATGGCACGAGTTACCACTGATGCCATTAAGGCAATAAAACTTACAACAAGATAGCTGATAACAACAGAAAAGGAAAAAAAAAAGAAGAGGAAGAAAAAAAAAAGAGAAGAGAAAATGAAGAGAAAAAAAAGGATATCCATCAAAGGGAGATTGACAACAGAATACTTCACAATAACCGTGTGACAGACATTACCAGTTTACTAAACGAGACATGGGACGACCGCACTCCGATAGGAGCATGTGGGTCTAACAGACTTATTTATGTGTTAGTCGGGTAAGTAGTAATGTATTAGTACGGTACCCCATGCAAGTAGACAAGTAGTGTTAGGAACACGAGAAGTAGTCAACTCCGTACTACGGACAGTAGGACAGATTACCTCGAAGATGGACGAGAAGAGCCGCAGTTAAACCAACATGCTAAAGAAATCAAGAACCTACAACAGAGAACAGTGGACAGTATACAGAGAAGACAAAGGAACCGTTAAGGACAGGAAACCGAAAAAAAAGAAACAGGAAGACCCATTATGGACGAAAAATATGTAGAACCCTCATAAGGATCGAGTAAATTCTTGTAATCCAGAGGAAATCTACCAGATGATATGGACATAAACGCGTGACTACGGAGGATAAAAGACAAAGCTATATAATAGCAGATACCTTAAGCAAGGAACAGTGGATTTGGAACGTACCACTCACAGGATAATTCGCACATCTTATCTGTTTGACTCATTGGATATTAGCTGTTGAGTGTTTACGCCTCTGCACTCTGTATGACTGAGTGTTTTGGTATTGCACTCGTGCAGTTATTAACCTAGTGGGAATGCAGAAAGATAAAGTGGATATCAACACGAGTGTGTTAAAAAAAAAAGAACTACAACAGTGTGTCACTCCGGAACAAAACCACCAGGAGTCATGGATGACAAAATATCATCTCTGTGGACATATAGGCTGGTACGTCTTAGTATTACAAAGACAAGTGCAAAGAGCACTGATACTACCAATAGCCAATGTCATATTACATCTCAAACTGAATGACAGTGAGAGAAGACACACGCATATATGCTAGTGATCCAAACGAGTGGATTCACAGCAAGGAAAAAAAAAGAAAGGCAAATTGAGCCTTTATTCACGGGTCTGCACGTCATACGGAGCGAGTGGGCCCATTAGAATGAACTTGGGAGAGAACACAAATAGATTAGTGCCTCACCCTTTTATGTATTGTGGAGCCCAGAAGGGCTAGAGTCATACCTGTCTCTCTGATATGAGGATAATCCACGAGTTGGTGAACTGTTTGAGAGCCAAGTATCCAGCGCTCCTTGTTGAGCGGCTGTTGTATACTTGTGGGGTACGGGGGCGTAACCCTCTTTTAAGGGGGGGTAGAGCCTCTTGGCTGTGCACATGTGTGTACTAAATTTTTGTTTGTTTTCGTATGCATTGCATACAAAGAATTGGTGGTGTGCGGGGCATACGAGGTTTGTTTGTTTAGTATGCATGGCATACAGTGAATTGTTTCGTATGCATGGCATACAGTGAATTGGTTTTGTTGGTTATGGTTGGTACGCGGGGCGTGCGTTGTTTGGTTTGTTTGTGTATGATGTGCACTTGTATGTATGTATCTTACGAGATACATGTATGAATGTTGTGTTTACACCATGTGTGTAACACTTTGCTTATGCTATTTGTGATATGTATTCATATTGCTTTATAGAATGACATATGGTATCGCCTAGATACGAAATGAATCATTAGATATGGAATGTGGAACAATGGAATGTTATGGACACCTCAGGGAGGTTGTCAGGGTTGGTAGAACTGATAGGAAATAATGGTGCTGATGGATCACCTATATCCATATATGATTGAACTAACACCACAAAGTGATGTTTATGTGCTGTATAGGCACAATACGATGTGTGTAAATGATATATCACATAGATATACATTATGGGAACAATGGGTAGTTATACATTTATATATACTTACCTACTGGATTAAGAGACTTCGGGACGAAGTCTTTTAAGGGGGGTAGATTGAAATACCCCAAACTTACTAAACATGGATTAAATATCTAATCACATTAATTAAGGCCTAAACATGCCTTAAAAGTCAACTGAGAACAACAGTGGTCAACATAAAACAAGATGTTGCACCCTTTGATTGTTTAGGGTAAACAAATACCCAAATGAACTACTTAGGACCTAAAAATTTGTCCTAAGCATATTAACACATTACTAAACATATTACAATTGTTGGGCAACACTCCAACACAAAGAAAAAGCACTTTCATGCTTCAAGGTCAAAAAGGGCAAAAATGTGCTCTAAGAAACCTTAAAGGTCTAATGACCTCTAAATGATATAAATTTGGATACCATGATCAAATATCATGTAAGGAACACAACAAAAACCGTTTTCAAAGAAAACCAAGCTCAGAAACACCTTGCGACACAAAATGTGCACTAAAACTCCTTAAAGCACGTTTTTGTGTAATTGCCTTCTAAATTGGTTTTAAATGGGCTAAAAGGTTATAATTACCTTTAAATATGATAAAATATCATATTATATCATATATGAATTTAATTCCAAGAATTTACAATTTTTTACAAATTTAATATTAAAATATTAATAAAACCCTAAAGTGGGGCCCGTTTGGGTCAACATTGACTAAATTGGTCAATGTTGACCATTGACCACGAATTGGACCACATGAGGTCGATATACACAGGCTGGAGAGGTTTAAAATCGCCACTTGCAAGATAAAAGACAAGCCTCCAACATGTTTCCATGTTTTAAGGGTTACTTTTGCCTTTTAATTAGTTTATACACCATTTGGCTCCATTATTTGATTCAGCCAGCTCCAAAACGTGGAAGCTCCACCCAGCCACTCCATTAGCCGTCTCCTTGTCCCCTCTTATCCCCTTGGTGAGTCATCTTTCATTAACAATTAATAAACTAATCTAAAGTAGCATTTTCAATCAAATAATACCAATTCCAATCACTCTCTCTCTCCTAGCTTCATTCCAACCGATGAAGCTGCTCCTCCAAGCTCTCCCAACCGTGGCTCTTGAGTTAGGAAGGTAAATCCACCTTCTAAGCTTCTAAGTAATGGTTTAATGCTTGTTTTTGACTCTTTTTCTTCATATCTTCACCACCTATGCTTAGATCTCGTGAATAATCAGTTCCTATGGCTTATTCTCAGTGTTCTAAGGTTAGAACATCAATCAAATTCGGTTGAAGCAAGTTAAGAGACCAAAGTTTCTCAAAATCTCATTTTAAGGTAAAAACATACCTTAAGCTTCTCTACAATTCATCCGGTTTTCTTCCTATGATTTTTATGAGTTTATACACTAATAATCTTCATATTTACATGTTCAATCAGTTGGTTAGCCATTTTGAGCAAGGGTGGCCGAGATCCAAAGGAAATACCCTCTTTTAAGGCATTTTCCAAGGTAAAACCTAATAACAAGGCAGCTTGTTGTTGTCTAGCTATTTCCTATGTCTTTATGATGAATTTAACACCTTGTGGTGTGTCTAAAACAGGCCGAACCCATCTTGAACTCTCCTTGCATTTTTAAGGTGATTTTTGCCTTAAATCTTACATTAATTATTCCTTATGGTTAGATCTTGCTTGGAGACTAACTATGCCTTGGTTTCTGTTTGAAAACATGTAAAAGAAGCTGTGGGAGTTTTATCTAAGGCTGGCCGAATCCAAACAAGGATTTATCCAAGCTAAATCAAGGTATAAATCACTTAAAACCTTAACTTGATACATTAATACAAGTTTAAGCTATTTCTAATTAATTTCCGTGAGTGAAGAGGTATAATAAGGTCATATTTGACCTTAAAAAGATTAAGAAATGGTTTAATAAATTTTATAACTAATTAAACAAGCATAATTGTCAAATTTAAGACATTATGTGGAAGTTTGGTAATTAAATGGAAAATATATGGTGAGGCCGAGATTTATATGTATTTTGGGACATTTATGTGTAATTTATTTTGTGAGCAAATGTTTGTAATAAGGCCATGTATTTTAGGCCATTTTATTTATGCATTTACAAGCTTTTATTTAAGTTTTGGTGATATATAATTATTACCGAAAAGAAATGGGGTATTAGGTGTAATTAAATTAAATTTGAGGGCTTTAGAATAATAAGGCCGAAAATTAGAGGTTAAAAGGAGTTAAAATAAAGTTTATAAGATTTTATAAAGTTTTGGGGTTAAATGGTGAATTTTGGAAACTTAGGGGTTAAAACCGTAATTATAAAGAATTGGTGGTCAAGGAAATATTAAGGTGGTCAACCTTGACCATATGGTAGGTTTTGACCAAAATAAATAAGTTAGATAACTTATTTAAGGTTTTATAATAAGATAAGTATCTTATGGTAATATTTTCATAACATATGTGGTAAATATGTTATTACCGAAAATTAAGGGTGTATAATGGTATTATAAACACCCATGGGCTATTAGGAATTTTTAGGAATTTATTGGGTTGTTTTTGGAATTAAAATGAACTATATATGTATAATATATAGTTATTATGTCATTATGACACTTTGGAGAAATATAGATGGTGGAATGGTAAATACCGAAAGTATATGGGTTAATAAGGATATTTATAACCCTTTGGTGGAATTTGGAAATTTTTAGAATTATATAAGAGTATTTATTAAGATATGTGTATAATATATGGTTTTAATGATATGGTAAAACTATATGTTATAAATAGGGCCTAATGGCAATTATAGAATAGCACAAGGGCTGTTCGGAATTCACAAAAAATAACCATAGGTTATACTCTTTTATAAGTTAGAAATGTTATATTGAATGGTATATATAACATGGTATAAATGATGGGGAGATTTTGTGAATAAAGGAAACTATGGTTTATGGAAAAAAATAAGGTTTAAAATATATGCCTATGAGGCAATATATAATAGTTTTGTATAAAAACTATAGGTTATAAGTTAAAGGAAATAAAAATATCATATCAAATGATATTAGTATTTTGGTATAACATTACATAATGTTATGTGGTCAAAAAGGGAATTTAAATAAAGTTAAGGACTATACCGAATTAATAAGAGTTGGAAAATGAATTTTAGACTATGGTCTACTATGTCATAAATGTTATAACAATTATATGGTAATAAGGTGGTTTAATGGAATTAATATAAGGAAGGATATTCACATTAAAGAATGTGACAAACTATAAATAAATGGGATTTATAAACTAAGGTATTTGTGGAATAAACCTTGGGAGTTGT
Organism: Limonium bicolor; assembly: GCA_023374045.1. Taxonomy (NCBI): domain Eukaryota; kingdom Viridiplantae; phylum Streptophyta; class Magnoliopsida; order Caryophyllales; family Plumbaginaceae; genus Limonium; species Limonium bicolor. The sequence goes on from CM041778.1 coordinate 46,828,816, forward strand.
AATTGTACAACATAAAATGTTACATAATATTAGGGTAATAGTCTTAATATAAGTTGTATGATATAATACAACTAATGAGAATAACCATCTAATAAAAGATGATAAAAAGTAACATAAAATATAAGAGTTTATTAAACTCATGGGAATTACCTACGTGGTAAATATATACATACACAAGAATAATGTATATAAGGTGGATATATATTATGGTTGAAAACCATATGATTTAATGGTGGTGGTTATTTAAAAAAAATATAGTTACGAACTATAAGTTATGAGTTTTGGATGCAAATATTATTTGCTAAAGATAAATGGATTATACAATACGTTGTATTATGAAGGATTGTGGGAAAATAAAACAATACGAAAAAGAATACAATATATTAAATGATACAATACAAAAAAAGAATATAATATAATATAATATAATCATGCATGCATACATGCAACTATAGGTTATGTACCTATATTTATTGGTGGATAAGATTTAAGAAATATAACGAATTAAACTTAACAGTTGAAATATTATGACGTACGAGTTTTAAGTAACAAAGCCGACTGTTTTAGAGAAACCCGTAACAATAACTGTAGAAAACAGGGGTGAACTGTCGGGGTTACTTGTTATTCGGAAATCCCGGATGTAGTTAGTCATGGAGACTGACTTATAGTTTTATTACCGTTTAGAGTATACTTCTGACAAGGACGCTTGACGAGCTAGCGGACTACACGGAGCGTAGGATCTTGCTGATTCATACTCCACCGTAATACGATCAGGGTGAACGGTATGTAAAGGGGTTTGATCCGAGTTGTCCTAAGGATGCTCCTTGGGCTCGGATTTTGAAATACCCCGAACTTAAATATGGTGATTAGAATATTTTAATATAGTATTTAAGGGCCTAATAGTGCCTAAGTAATTTTGGTAAGGATAATAAACCCAAAAGAAATGAGAAAAACGCTTAGAAAGCGGAAAATGCTAAAACAGCGTTAAATAACCATAGGAGGTACGAGACCTCGGTTATAGTATCGTAAGGATTCCTAAGGCTTATTCATGCCTAATTAGTATACGGGAACGATTCCCGAAGAAAACGGATCCAAGAAATGCATTAAAACGCTAAAAGAGCTTTAGCGCACGTTTTTCGAGGGAACCCGAAAACGTGATTTTAAGTGGTCGAACGAACCCGTAAAAATTATAAATCATTAAATAATAATTATTAAGCCTTTATGGAAGCTTAATAACCAATAAAAATAAAGAAACGAGAAAATTCCGGAAAACGGGCCCGGTTAGTGAATAGTGCTAAACCGGGTAAATTAACGAGCATTTTCTGTAAAAGACAAAAAACGCTCCCAGCTCATGTATATTAGTGGGCCGGTTTTTAAGAGAGTAACTAGCTCTCTCACACACTTTAACTAGCTAGAAATAAAAAGAGAAAGAAATAAAGTAAAAAGTAAAAAGCAAAAAGTAAGGTAAAAACACTTTACTTCTCTCTCTCTCATTTCTTTCCTTTCCAGCGTGAGACTCCCCCTCCTTCCTCCTTCCGATTCCTCTCTTCTCCTTCCTCTGTACTGAAGCGATTTCGAAGCCCCATCCATGGCTTCCTCACCTTCTCTTGCTCACTCAAGCTACATCCAAGCTCCAAATCCAAAAATAATTACATATTTGAACTCACCTCTTCAAGCTCTACATTTCTATCTTTTCAAAATCCGAAAATGAGCAACTTCATCTCCATGGGTTTTGAGCACTTGGAGAATAAATGACACCATTTCGAAGCATGGAGTCTCCTCTTCCTCCTAAGGTAAAAAGTTTTAAGAAAAATCCATTTTTCTTCACTCTTCATTCTTGACCGATTTTGCCTCTTAGTAATGCCTTGTTTTTCCTCATGAATTGAGCTTGATTTCAACTCCCCAATGGTGGAAGGACTCCCCCTTGTATTCAAGGCTTGAAACCCCTCTTAAAAGCTCCAAGGTAAAACCCTAACTAATGGCATTTAAGCCCTTTCGTTGAACTAGAGTTATCCCATGGGTTAAGGAGTTTAATTGTATCTATTTTGTGTTCTTGAATGTTGGCTTGGGGTTTGGTAACCCCATTGCTCGACTTGACCGAGAATGAAGAAGAGGAGAGGTGGAGAACTTAAAAGAAGAATTGTGATCTCAAGGTAAGAAAAACCTATCTTAATGCACTATCTATATGTATTAGGATAATGGGATGGGTAAATGAATCAATGAACCCAAAACATGTGAGAAAATTTGCTTGCTTGGTATTGGAGGAAGTTGTGAAATTGAATTGCAAAGTAAGGGCCAAAGTGCCATGTATTTATGTTAATGCATTGTATTTGGCTTGGAGAATTGTGTACATGCTTTGGAGGAATTTTGTGTGAACCTTATGTGCTGGTAGGACCCTTGTTGGGTGTGGCTAGCTTTAGGTTGAATTTGATGAGAGAATGTGTATTTGAGGATGTAAGGATTATAGGTGAACTATGCAAAATTTTGGTAGGAAATTGTGCATTAATGGATGACTAGGTGAATGGGAGAACCAAGATGTGTATTGGAGTAAGTAGAGATGTTTAGTAGTTATGGAATGGTAGTTGTAGTATGAGGAATAAGAAGGTAACAATCTGTAGCAAAGAATATCGAAATGCATTGTAGAAACTAGGAAGAATTAGTGTGCAAGAGTTGGTAAAAGAGAGTTGGACTTTGGTATAGGTAGTGTAGTTGATTGGAAAGGAATTGGAATGGTAAGATGAAGTTGGGACAAGATGCAAAATGCAAAGAGGAGTAAAGGAAATGCACAAGTGTGCTAACTGTAACAGAGAGGAAGAAAAATCTGTAGAAATGGAGCAAGTATTGGGTAAGGATTTGACTAATGTGTTGAGGAGGTTTGGGACTGGATTAAGACATGTTTTAGGATGCTTAAACATGTAGAAAACATGTGGAAAGATTAGGAAATGATTAGAGGTGAATTAGGGGTTGAAAACTGATGGAAAACTGTAAATTTTGACAGTTCCAGGGGTGGTCTGGGTTTGCAAATCGGTACGCAAACCCGGACGATAGCAAAAACTAGGCAGAAGGCCATCCCAGGGGGTGGTCCGGGTTTGTAAACCCGGACACAAACCCGGACCACACATAAAAATAGGCAGAAACTTATTTCCGGACTTGGTCCGGGTTTGTAAACCCGGACACAAACCGGACCAGGCTAAAAATGTAACAGAAAGTGGTTTTAAGCCTCTGAATGATGGGGAAGTGATTGGGAATGGTTTTAGATGTTGTTAAGGCCTTGTTTGGTGATATTTAAAGGTCCTAAGAAGTGTAAACAGTGTAGTAAGAGAGTGAGAAGTAAGAACATAAATTGACATAAGTAAAACTATGTATACCGGGATAACGGGGTAAGTACGGGAGTAGTAATTAATTGTGTATCGTATGAACATAGTATTAATAACCATGTTGGAAACATTATCAGTGGAACAAGTGTGAACCAGGGTACAAGGGAACACATGGTAAAGCTAACTCCAGTGAAAGGTATGTTTTCCTCATGCCCCGTATGCTAACCGAGTTACGTTGATTTGTGTGCTGTATACCGGCTAATCAAGACTAAAGCATGAAAACGGTTTATTGCCTTTCGTTGCATGTCTTGTTGTATGTTGATTGAGCTAACCTTCTTGATTGATTGTGTGGCCTCACTTAGTGCGTAGACCGACTTATAGATGAGTCTTATTGTGTATTGACTCGTAGTAAGAGTCATGTGTGAACCAATGGAACCGTAGCAACGCACTAAACCAACGAACCAATAAACGATAACGTAAATCAATGAACTCACTAGAATGTGAGAGAGTGTACGGGAGTAATAACCTCCCGATAACGGTAGGAGAAACGAAATGAATAATCCACAAAAAAAGTAGTGGAAGTATATAAGTAACCTCTATTAGAGGAATTATTCTTGGTGCAAGACATGAACCATGAGAGTAGTAAAGAATGATGAGGGATCTCCAAACCCCTTAGCAATTAGTCGACCCATTATGAGAGGACCCGACTGATGTAAGTATGTCCCGAACACGAGAGTATTCGATATGTTGGGGAAACCCTTAAGTCTGAGGATACTAGTCGGTTGTAATTCCCTAAGCTGGCGGAGGTTATCAAGAGAGATACTTCTAGGATAATCCATGAGATTGTATTGTGCTCTGAGAGAAGAGTGTTGGGAATTTGAGTAGTCCGGTAAGAACGGACATTGAGTATTTGAGGAGCTAAGCGTATAGCCCTCGTATTGTAGGTCCGGTGGTGAGTCTTGTGTATGACTCCGCCCAGAGGCCAAGTAATGAGTATTGAGTATTGCGTACGTATGAGTAAAGTAATGAGTATTGAGTAAGAAGCGAGTATGAGTATGCAACGAGTACCAAGTATCGAGTATGTATAAGAAAGCAGTGAGTACTGAGTATGAAAGAGTAAGTATGGAGAATTGAGTAGTGAGTATGCACTAGTATAGTAACGAGTACAGAGTAAGGATCGTGTGCGAGTAAGGTATTGAACATGGAGTGATGAGTATGCAAGAGTAAGGAGTAAGTATGAGTAGGGTAACGAATATCGAACACAGTACGAAGAGTAATGAATGTATAACAAATACGAATGGTTGACTATTGAATTGTCTTCCTTAGTAAGTATTGAACTTGTATGTTTATGTAGGTATTTTAATTGTATTGTTGTAGCATGAGTATGTATGTATGCATGTAAAATGAACTCCATGTATATCCGACCCAAAGTAGTCGGCGTACCGCGGTTAGCACGCGGTATATGCGGATTTCATATGCAGCGTAAGCTGACCCCCTAGGGGGACCGTTTTTAGTGTGCAGGTACTCGAAGCTGACCACCGTTCGAGAGAGTAGGACGGGGACTGCTACATAAGCATGGGTAGTTGAGAAAAGGGAATCGTATTTGTAACGTAGTATGAATTTGGAAGTCTAGACTGTATCGGTATTGTAAGGATTGTAGTATGCTCGGTATAGTATTGTATTGGAGTTGTATCGAATTATGGATTGGTATGCAAGGGAAAGTAATGTATTGTGTAGAGCACTCGGTATGTTCATAATCATCAGACCGATAGTATGTAGAATTGTAACTCGCCTTGTTAGTCACGTGGGTGACTAACGGCATTGTACACCCGCCGTTGAGTAAGTAATATCCGCTGCGAAGGTAAGTATGGTACGGTAATAACGGTATTAGCGGTAGGGGTGTTACAAAAAGTGGTATCAGAGCGAAGTATCGCTCTGATGGATGAAATACCGAGTTTAGGAAAATACCGAGTTAGGAATTAGAGACTTAGGGCTAAGGGTTGAGTGTTAGCGTGTGAGGTACGCTAGTTAGGAACTTCCGTGTGAACCGGAAACCTACAGCAACCATACCCCGCCCTCCGCAACCCACGGTATTAAGATGGAAGAACGCCAGAGAGATGGAAAGACCTCTCACACTCGGGTAAAACCCGATCTGGCAGTTGCAAGTAAACCTTATTAGAAAAGAACCTGTCATACGGTAGAGTCCAAAACTGGAAGTCCCGAAGACGGTTCCCGTTGAATGACAAGGACCGCACTTAATGGCGGAGAATGAAGATCCTAAACACAAGGTGATGGAATTTATGGCACCATGGGGCGACATGCTTCGCAGTCGCGAGAACCATGTAGCCAGCAAGGAGAGAAGCACAATCGCGCAAGAAAGAAGATAGAGTAACGAACCCGAGACAAAGAGTCTGCGGACTGTAATTTGATGATACCAACAACGGTATACAAACCGACTAAGGAATTAGTCGAGGTTGGATTAATACCAAACCTACACGCCAAGAGGCGGTAATAACCGAACAAACAGTTGGATAACTATAAAGTATTCATAGACTTACACCTATAGGACTACAATGGTTCCTAAGGATAAGTCAATCTCGTTAACCATAGTGAAGGTGTGAGACACCCGGATTGACGACAATCATGTCAAGTACACTGAGAAGCGACTTGGGAGATTGATCACCAAGATCAAAAGATCGAAGGAAGATCCGACAAAACCACCAATTAGGGATGGAAACGATACCGCAATCGGTATACGTTAACCGAAAAACAACCTACCCGCGCACTTGCCTAGGGCAAGTGCAGCAACTACAAGACGGTTGGAAGACTTTTAACAACCTGTGAATACTTGCTAAAGTACCGCTATGACGAATGGAGCAAATACAGGATCGCCAATCCTAAGGATGTTAAATAACGAACCCTCGGGAAGGCCTAACGGCCCGACCATTGTATTAAGGACATACCAATCAGCAAGAAGCTGAACTTGGTCAAGACCGCAAACATGGCAACGCCATGAAGAATTTCTTTAACACCGAACTGTTATTTCAAAAACCAGAAATTTTCTTTCAAAACCACAAACCCTTCTTTTAAACCTTGGATTTTTAAAACCAAATAGACGGAATTACGGTGAGTATCATAGAATGATACAAGAGGAGTTGACAATAGAATACTTCACCTAGGCGTGTGACGAACACTACGAGTGTACCCAAATACGGGATGTGGGACAACCGCACTCCGAAGGAGCTTGCGGGCCTGACATGTAGTTAGGTAAGTGGTAACGTGCCAAGACGGTACCCCACGTATGTATACATGTAGTGTACGAAACACGGGAAGTAGTCAACTCTGTTCTACGGACCATAAGCAAATTCAAAACAGAACAGTTGGATACCTCAAACGAGCAAAGGGAACTCAGATAAGCTTACAAGCTAAGGAGTCAAGAACCTACTACAGGAAGATGATTAAGAGTTAAAGGTGCGAGAAGCACCAACAACTGAATAAAGACATTGGACATGTCTTGAATATATTAAAGTAAAACATGAGGACTGGAAGGAATACCCAGTCTAAAAACAGTAAGGCAAATGCCTAACATTAACACATCAGTGTCCAATGAACGGGATGAGATCCCCAGAACAACTACCACAAACACACAGGGTGATGTTACAAGGTACCAGAAATACCGTTCATCACCGGAAGGAATATCAAATCCGCTATAACATAAGGAAAAACACCAATGGTCTACCCTAAGAACGGGAGACTTTATAACCCTTAACGGGATAACTCAAATCCTGAACCGCAAGGTAGGATGACGGACTGAACATACTTATAAAAATCAGCCAGAGGTGATAGCATAATCAATAACACCCAGGAGCAATCCATAAAGGGTATCAAGTCAACACAGTTGAACGAAATGTCGTGGTAAGAACACCACAATTGGAACGAACATTCGGTTAGAACACCGAAGGGATCCCACTGCAGGGGATACCCCAAATTAATAAATGGTATCGATCAATACCAAGATACAAAAGGGTCTCCAACAGACGGAAGCGTGATGTGACGATCTTGTCAGGGAGCCCAGTATCACCTCCAAATCCAGCGATGGTTTATGGAGAAATAATCACTTGGAAACAACCTATGATGAGCAGAGCTCTAGGCAATATGGCTAGTAGGCCATAAAACTGTTACCATACACAACCCAACGGTTGCAAAACCATTGTGAACCATATGGAAGGTTGTCAAGGACGACACCGATAAAAGAGTAACAACCGATGAATGAGGACGCCCCTCATAAATGTGAGACCGCAAGAGCTGTGGACACATGGACCCCAAAAAGGGGATACCATCAGTAACCGTCTGGAAATATATTCCTTTCAGAACTACTAATGTACTCAAGCTTGAGCATGCAATTATTGCCAAGTAATATAAAATAAGCAAAACAATTGTTCACAACCAAGGAGTAACCGGTTATTAAACCAATGATGCTCAGCAGCTCAGAAAAACAAAAGAATACCATATTCTGTATTTGCCAAATACATGGGGAACCATTGTATAAATGATAGAAATGCATGAGCTGAAGCTAGCTACAACGGAGACCATGTAAACCAATACTGTAACTCAGTAAGAACATGGTGCGCAACAGGCGACCAGTGTATGTGAATAATCACCCAATACTATGGAGTTGTTAATACAAGATGGTAGACAGACCGGGCAACAAGCCAGAAGTCTGCACCAAATGATGAATCACCACCTGAAGGAGTAACGATAAGTCCTATTGCGATCTCATAAGAGAGTTACTGCCAAGAGTTCACGCCTCTGCACTCTGTAGGACTGAGTGTTTTGGTATTGCACTTGTGTAGTCAATGATCTAGTGGGATAGCTAGGAACATGGAAAATGTAAGTAGTGGTAAATTCTCCCTTTCACCAGTGAACATGGCATAAGCCAGCTAAGCAAAAGCTTAGAAACAAACCGTGCGGCCTAAGGCCAAAGAAGCACGAAGAGTGTGAAACACACCCAATCACAAGATGTGAATTCCATTGGAATAAAAGTGAAAGGAGACTTAAGAAAGTCACAAGGACCGACACATTGAAAATGCAAGGTCATACAAGTAAAGAACACTTGTACAAAAACACATAAACTGTATAATTCGGAAGCTACTAACGACAGGGAAGCACTACAACTAAGTAGTGACTTAACCTCAACCGACAATAAGTCGGAGGAACCAAGCGAAAGATCACCACACACAACAGTATGTATATAAATTCCCAAAGAGCTGGTTATGAATCTAAAACTCATTGAGTTTATGCACGGTAAAAGAACACCACACTTGGTCAATGAACCTTATCCCCACAATAAGAGGGATAAAAAGGTGAGGTGTAACACGATAAGGATAACAAGAAGGGAGAATAACCCCAGTTATCAGGGTCGCGCAGCAGAAGCTAGTGGGCCCAGAATTCTAAGTGGAATACACCTAGTGAATAAAAGGTTAATCATCAATGCCTGAAAGCCAATTAGGCTAGAACCGAACCCGGTTAAGAGTTATAAAAACTATGAAAATTCTTGATGTAGGGACTAACCAGTAACACGGTTAAGACCCATTGATCAAGGAACATTGTATAATAGACCGCATGGAAGCTGAACCACTCCATGACGGCTGAATGCCTTCGACCAATGTTCAACATTGACACATGGTAGATTACGTGGGCGTAATCCCTTTTAAGGGGGGTAGAGCGAAAACCGCGAAATGTACGTTTTACGTGATAGGTGCGTAAACTACAATGCGCATAGCGCAAGAGAATTCGTTTTGATGGTTGATACTTATGTTACATAAACATTTGTATTCACTCATCGTGCAATTGTAGTTATTTGAGAAGTAAGATAGGAAAAGGAGTAGAGAAACTCCAGGGGAATGAGAACCCCGATTGGTAATAGTATGAGGAATGAGTATGTATGGGAAACTTGAGGAGTATAAATCGGTATGGAACCGATGTATGTAATGAATATAAATCGGTGTACAACCGATGTAATTTATGAGTATAAATTTGGTATAGCAAAGTAATGGGATATTACACCCATGAATTTCTTGAGTATAGTAGTTGGAGATGATGTAGTAGTAGTTGATGAGATGATTAGTAAGTAAGTAGGTGAATCATATAAATTGGAAAATGTATGTGTATGATTATGAGTAGCAAGATTAAAAAGATAGAAAACGAAATAATGTTTGACAATCTGTCTGTTTGTATTGAGGTGGGAAGTGGAACTTGATTTGCTAGCGATCAAGGGAAGCCGAACACAAATTGGAGTGGAAGGATAATTCAACACCAATGCTGATCACATTGGGGTTGAAGGACTCTGGAAGCTCCCTTAAGTGGCCACAATAATAACACTAGTAATAGGAATAACCATCATAAATTGAAATTGGGAGATGTATGCAAGTTTTCAAAATGAATTTCCAAAACTAATTTGGTACAACTTTTCTTCAAATTGAGAATGAGGATCGGTTTTAAAACCGCTCCCACGGGCGCTAGTGGATCTTCCATGCCTAGGCACGGGTATCCGGTCGAAACCATAGGAGGTGAAGCTAGTTTTGAGTCTGTGGAAGTGTAGAGTAGTTTGAAACCACTACACCGGTTGTACGGTAACAGTGTGTTTTGTATTTTTCCAAAGGCACTGGGGCAGCGTAGTCCCGAGTAAGTATGAGTAAGTATGAGTAAAGTATGAGTAAGTAAGTATGAGTAAGTGCCTGAGGATCTCTATATGTGCAAATGAATTTGATCAGAACCAAAGGACCGTAGAGCCAGAAAGCGTAAGTGCTCGAGTCATGACGGCCGTGAACCAGAAAGCGTAAGTGTTCAAACGTGACCGGTACCTGAGGGATCACTCGCCATTGGGGGAGGATTGTACCTAATTGTCTGCGGATGGACCCCCTTGGAGAGGAGTAAAACGGATATTTTTGATTGCTATGCATGCAGTGACATGCTGTTTGGATGCGTAGTATGCATCATGTCAGACATTTGGAGTTTGACAAGTTATATGTAGAGGTCATAACCTTAGCATAGAGTATATGTACGAGTAACAGTATTAGATTCACCAACTTTGAGGGCAAAGTTCTTTAAGGGGGGTAGATTGAAATACCCCGAACTTAAATATGGTGATTAGAATATTTTAATATGGTATTTAAGGCCTAATAGTGCCTAAGTAATTTTGGTAAGGAATAAACCAAAAGAAATGAGAAAACGCTTAGAAAGCGGAAAATGCTAAAACAAGCGTTAAATAACCATAGGAGGTACGAGACCTCGGTTATAGTATCGTAAGGATTCCTAAGGCTTATTCATGCCTAATTAGTATACGGGAACGATTCCCGAAGAAAACGGATCCAAGGAATGCATTAAAACGCTAAAAGAGCTTTAGCGCACGTTTTTCGAGGGAACCCGAAAACGTGATTTTAAGTGGTCGAACGAACCCGTAAAAATTATAAATCATTAAATAATAATTATTAAGCCTTTATGGAAGCTTAATAACCAATAAAAATAAAGAAACGAGAAAATTCCGGAAAACGGGCCCGGTTAGTGAATAGTGCTAAACCGGGTAAATTAACGAGCATTTTCTGTAAAAGACGAAAAACGCTCCCAGCTCATGTATATTAGTGGGCCGGTTTTTAAGAGAGTAACTAGCTCTCTCACACACTTAAACTAGCTAGAAATAAAAGAGAAAAATAAAGTAAAAAGCAAAAAGTAAGGTAAAACACTTTACCTTCTCTCTCTCTCATTTCTTTCCCCAGCGTAGCTCCCCTCCTTCCTCCTTCCGATTCCTCTTCTCCTTCTCTGTACTGAAGTTTCAAGCCATCCATGGCTTCCTCACCTTCTCTTGCCACCAAGCTACATCCAACTCCAAATCAAAAATAATTACATATTTGAACTCCCTCTTCAAGCTCTACATTTCTATCTTTTCAAAATCCGAAAATGAGCAACTTCATCTCCATGGGTTTTGAGCATTTGGAGAATAAATGACACCATTTCGAAGCATGGAGTCTCCTCTTCCTCCTAAGGTAAAAAGTTTCAAGAAAAATCAATTTTTCTTCACTCTTCATTCTTGACCGATTTTGCCTCTTAGTAACCTTGTTTTTCCTCATGAATTGAGCTTGATTTCAACTCCCCAATGGTGGAAGACTCCCCCTTGTATTCAAGGCTTGAAACCCCTCTTAAAAGCTCCAAGGTAAAACCCTAACTAATGGCATTTAAGCCCTTTCGTTGAACTAGAGTTATCCAATGGGTTAAGGAGTTTAATTGTATCTATTTTGTGTTCTTGAATGTTGGCTTGGGGTTTGGTAACCCCATTGCTCAACTTGACCGAGAATGAAGAGGAGAGGTGGAGAACTTAAAAGAAGAATTGTGATCTCAAGGTAAGAAAAACCTATCTTAATGCACTATCTATATGTATTAGGATAATGGGATGGGTAAATGAATCAATGAACCCAAAACATGTGAGAAAATTTGCTTGCTTGGTATTGGAGGAAGTTGTGAAATTGAATTGCAAAGTAAGGGCCAAAGTGCCATGTATTTATGTTAATGCATTGTATTGGCTTGGAGAATTGTGTATGCTTTGGAGGAATTTTGTGAACCTTATGTGCTGGTAGGACCCTTGTTGGGTGTGGCTAGCTTTAGGTTGAATTTGATGAGAGAATGTGTATTTGAGGATGTAAGGATTATAGGTGAACTATGGCAAAATTTTGGTAGGAAATTGTGCATTAATGGATGACTAGGTGAATGGGAGAACCAAGATGTGTATTGGAGTAAGTAGAGATGTTTAGTAGTTATGGAATGGTAGTTGTAGTATGAGGAATAAGAAGGTAACAATCTGTAGCAAAGAATATCGAAATGCATTGTAGAAACTAGAAGAATTGTGTGCAAGATTTGGTAAAAGAGAGTTGGACTTTGGTATAGGTAGTGTAGTTGATTGGAAAGGAATTGGAATGGTAAGATGAAGTTGGGACAAGATGCAAAATGCAAAGAGGAGTAAAGGAAATGCACAAGTGTGCTAACTGTAACAGAGAGGAAGAAAAATCTGTAGAAATGGAGCAAGTATTGGGTAAGGATTTGACTAATGTGTTGAGGAGGTTTGGGACTGGATTAAGACATGTTTTAGGATGCTTAAACATGTGGAAAGATTAGGAAATGATTAGAGGTGAATTAGGGGTTGAAAACTGATGGAAAACTGTAAATTTTGATAGTTCCAGGGGTGGTCCGGGTTTGCAAATCGGTACGCAAACCCGGACGATAGCAAAAACTAGGCAAAGGCCATCCCAGGGGGTGGTCCGGGTTTGTAAACCCGGACACAAACCCGGACCACACATAAAAATAGGCAGAAACTTATTTCCGGACTTGGTCCGGGTTTGTAAACCCGGACACAAACCCGGACCAGGCTAAAAATGTAACAGAAAGTGGTTTTAAGCCTCTGAATGATGGGGAAGTGATTGGGAATGGTTTTAGATGTTGTTAAGGCCTTGTTTGGTGATATTTAAAGGTCCTAAGAAGTGTAAACAAGTGTAGTAAGAGAGTGAGAAGTAAGAACATAAATTGACATAAGTAAAACTATGTATACCGGGATAACGGGGTAAGTACGGGAGTAGTAATTAATTGTGTATCGTATGAACATAGTATTAATAACCATGTTGGAAACATTATCAGTGGAACAAGTGTGAACCAAGGTACAAGGGAACACATGGTAAAGCTAACTCCGGTGAAAGGTATGATTTCCTCATGCCCCGTATGCTAACCGAGTTACGTTGATTTGTGTGCTGTATGCCGGCTAATCAAGACTAAAGCATGAAAACGGTTTATTGCCTTTCGTTGCATGTCTTGTTGTATGTTGATTGAGCTAACCTTCTTGATTGATTGTGTGGCCTCACTTAGTGCGTAGACCGACTTATAGATGAGTCTTATTGTGTATTGACTCGTAGTAAGAGTCATGTTGAACCAATGGAACCGTAGCAACGCACTAAACCAACGAACCAATAAACGATAACGTAAATCAATGAACTCACTAGAATGTGAGAGAGTGTACGGGAGTAATAACCTCCCGATAACGGTAGGAGAAACGAAATGAATAATCCACAAACAAAAAGTAGTGGAAGTATATAAGTAACCTCTATTAGAGGAATTATTCTTGGTGCAAGACATAAACCATGAGAGTAGTAAAGAATGATGAGGGATCTCCAAACCCCTTAGCAATTAGTCGACCCATTATGAGAGGACCCGACTGATGTAAGTATGTCCCGAACACGAGAGTATTCGATATGTTGGGGAAACCCTTAAGTCTGAGGATACTAGTCGGTTGTAATTCCCTAAGCTGGCGGAGGTTATCAAGAGAGATACTTCTAGGCTAATCCATGAGATTGTATTGTGCTCTGAGAGAAGAGTGTTGGGAATTTGAGTAGTCCGGTAAGAACGGACATTGAGTATTTGAGGAGCTAAGCGTATAGCCCTCGTATTGTAGGTCCGGTGGTGAGTCTTGTGTATGACTCCGCCCAGAGGCCAAGTAATGAGTATTGAGTATTGCGTACGTATGAGTAAAGTAATGAGTATTGAGTAAGAAGCGAGTATGAGTATGCAACGAGTACCAAGTATCGAGTATGTATAAGAAGCAGTGAGTACTGAGTATGAAAGAGTAAGTATGGAGAATTGAGTAGTGAGTATGCACTAGTATAGTAACGAGTACAGAGTAAGGATCGTGTGCGAGTAAGGTATTGAACATGGAGTGATGAGTATGCAAGAGTAAGGAGTAAGTATGAGTAGGGTAACGAATATCGAACACAGTACGAAGAGTAATGAATGTATAACAAATACGAATGGTTGACTATTGAATTGTCTTCCTTAGTAAGTATTGAACTTGTATGTTATGTAGGTATTTTATTGTATTGTTGTAGCATGAGTATGTATGTATGCATGTAAAATGAACTCCATGTATATCCGACCCAAAGTAGTCGGCGTACCGCGGTTAGCACGCGGTATATGCGGATTTCATATGCAGCGTAAGCTGACCCCCTAGGGGGACCGTTTTTAGTGTGCAGGTACTCGAAGCTGACCACCGTTCGAGAGAGTAGGACGGGGACTGCTACATAAGCATGGGTAGTTGAGAAAAGGGAATCGTATTTGTAACGTAGTATGAATTTGGAAGTCTAGACTGTATCGGTATTGTAAGGATTGTAGTATGCTCGGTATTGTATTGTATTGGAGTTGTATCGAATTATGGATTGGTATGCAAGGGAAAGTAATGTATTGTGTAGAGCACTCGGTATGTTCATAATCATCAGACCGATAGTATGTAGAATTGTAACTCGCCTTGTTAGTCAAGTGGGTGACTAACGGCATTGTACACCCGTCGTTGAGTAAGTAATATCCGCTGCGAAGGTAAGTATGGTACGGTAATAACGGTATTAGCGGTAGGGGTGTTACAGATTTGGTTGATATAACTTGTGTGCTATGTGTGTGGTTACATGTATGTGTTTAAGTGTTACTGCATTTATTATTATGCACGAGCGTCCTACGGGACTAACACTACGTCGACTATAGATCGGCTTATATAAACATACATATACGTTATTGTGATGACATGACGGTTACTTGATATAATACCATGATATTAATATTAAGTATATGGTAACCTAAGTAAACACTTAGGAACGAGTCACGACATTGTCGGTCTCTAGAGCATGGATCTCGAACATGAATATAACCTAGATTACTTCTAGGTATGCGGACCCATTGGGCCGCTGGTTAATAAATTATATTCTCCGTAAGACTAAGAGCAGATCTTAAACATTATGAGAGAGAGATGGTATGAGATTGAGGTGAGGAATCCCGGTAGTTTACGAACTACTTGGTTGCGCATTTGTGATCACTGAGGGGTTTCCTAATTGGATTCCGCTCCAGGTTATATCCAACGAGCCCAAATTGGATCGTGGATCAGGTGGCTACGGCCTTTTTATGGACGTCTTACGAGACATAAGTGAGTCAGGGGCCTCCGGACCTCTGGCGAAATGAGCACCTTTGTGTGTACGGGAGGACTACTGTCCATGGTGAGGTTATCGGGTTGTCCTAACATGACGCCCAACTGATATTAATAATTAAACATGGTTGGATAGAGCCTACAAGGCTAAGATAAATTAAATATAAAAACTGTACGCCACGGCGAATGTACATTGTACATAATTAACTATGGAAACTGTACGCTACGGCGAATGTACATTGTACATATGGATGGGGCTTGAAAGCCAAACTAAAATAAATTGACAGTGGATGGTGAACGCTACGGCGATTGTACATTGTACAATATATTGTTAATACTCGATACGTTCGATATACAAACGTTGTTTGAAATATTCTATGACTGTATGGATATTTGGATGGATGGTTAAATGTTTTATGGATATTTAGATGGATGATTATGTATATTATACATTATATATTGCAGTATTGTTTATAACTGTAAAATGGTAAAGCATGAAACCGATCTAATAATAAGATGGTTAAAATGACAAGTGACCATTAGGGTCCAGGCCCGGCATACTCAGCGTCTATCGCTGATACTACACCATTATAGGTTGTTGATCATTGTCGGAGCTGAAGAGCAGGAACAGGGTAATTGGAGTTTCACTTTTGTTACCACACATGGAGATGTTGTATAACAATGAAGATGGTGAATTGTATTATGGAAAAGTTGTGTATATTCAGGTTTGGGTAGATGCTCACTTGTCGATGTTTATGATTTATGGACTTAGTATGATGTATAGGAGTTTCTCGTTATCACGGCGGTTAGCTGTTTGTTTATGTTGGAAGTTGGATGTAGTTTGGCTTCGTTGCTCGCATGGGCGAGTAATGGCCGGTGACACCCGAGTGAGTTTTGTAATTGTTATTTATTTTTCCGCTGCGAGACGTTTTATTTATTGCTACGTGAGAGATTATTACGTGATTGTGGAGAGGGGTGTTACAAAGCCGCTACGCTCCTACCCACCTAAGGGTAAACTGAACCCAAATCTAATGCTTAAGTACCGTTACAGTTGTCATGACCTGACCAGTTGTTGACTAACCAAATCACATATTCAGGGTCTGAAGCTGGCCCGAGCAAAAGGCCCGAGCGCCGATTTAAATGTAGACGATGCTCGAAGAACCACCCCGGAGTTGATTGCCAGGGCGAACCGGTAGAGTGCTTTTACTGCAAGAAGACCGGGCACAGGGCCTTTGAGTGCTTCGCGAACCCCGAGAGCAAGAGTTACAGGCCCGGCTATAGTGCGGGAGGCTAGTCCTAGAAGCCACATGAGAATTAGAGGATAAAAGGAAAACTATGTACCCCTATCTTTTCATCGATGTTTCGGCTTAGTGTAGGGTACGGGGGCATACCCCTCTTTTAAGGGGGGTAAGCGCGTTTTGTTTTGGATGTGTGTTGATTTATTATGATGTATTCCTACAACCACTCGTGGTTGGTTGGTAGGGTTGTGTGTTTGGAATTGTGTGTGAAAATGTTATGTACGCTATGTATGAATGAATGTCGTGTGCCTTGGTTTGCACTTTAGCATACACATTACTAGCGTCTTGGTCTACTATGAGAACTTGTGTGAAGCTACTGATGTGGCATGGTGCTTAGAAGCACTGAGCATTATAGCTACGGACTTAATTCTTTGGGTATCGTGAGTGAATGCGGGACTAGATCCCTAAGATTGCTAGGAGTGGAAAAATATAAGTTAAGGAAGTAAGACTTCGGGAGGAAGTCTCTTTTAAGGGGGGTAAGTTGAAATACCCCTGAACATTAAACGTATAAAATTATAACGCGTTTTATAATTTGGACATAAAATAACGTACGAACAATTAAATATAGTATATATATATATATATATATATATATATATATATGTACGAATACAGAAACACACGTACGTTACGTTACGATATTGTAACGTTGTCAATAAGTGACAATAACGTAGCATAACTTCGTTACAGAAAATATATAATAACACGATATAATATATAGTCGTACATATATTGTAACGTTGTAAATAAGTGACGATGTCGTCACATAACTTCGTAACAAAAGAAAATAATAATAATAATAACACGATATAATATATGGTCACATATATATAAAAAAATAAACTAGTGTATTGATTTTTAAAAGAAAAAGGGGGGAGCAAGACGCTCCCGCTGAGGTTCGAACCCGAGACCTCCCGTACCTTCCCTGAATGCTTAACCGGTTGAGCTATGCTCGAATTCGGTAATGATACCACGAATTGAAACTAGTAACTCGTCAACTAAGTTAACTAAACAAAAGAAAATAAAATCGGGCACGCCAGCAGCACCGGTTTCCCTCTTCCTCGACGCAACGCCTCAGTAATATCAATTCTTCCACCTCTATGACAGAATCGCGACTAAGGTTTTTTCCAGTGCCCATACTTCCTGGTTCTGTCCCAGAACAACGAACAAGTTCCAAATAGGCACAGCCTTGTTCTTCCTCGGTATTGCCCCTGTTAAAACGGAATATGTGACAGCTTGGGGATACTGTCGGTTATGTGGAGAAGTAGACAGAGAGTGATGGCCCTTACTGATTATGGTTAAGCTGCGATTAATATACACACTAAACTGAAATTAATAAGCCAATCTGTGCCTTGCTGATTCCAGTAGAGACAGGGCCTGTTCTGTTTCAAAATCCTATGCTCTAGAGCCATAACGTACCAAACTCTCACGCCTCAGATTTTGAGCGCACCAGATTCCCATTGGAACTTGCCACCATTAACGACTAATTTATCTCCTGCATTAGTCACCCCTGCCTTGTGCCCATGGATTAATAAAACACTCAGACCAGTTTCTTCCTCTGCACACTCGCATGCCCACGTTGTCGCATGTCCAGAGCTTCCTCCCCTTCCTAGCTGATTTCCCTTGCGTTAAGGTAGCCCAAGCTTGCAGGCTGAGTTTTGCTTCATCTAAATTCTTTCTTGCTTGATCGTGACCCACTCCTGTTTCATTATTTCTGTACGAAAAAAAAACACTGTCATAATCATTCTTGATTCTTTCCTTGTGAAGCAGCGAACTCCAAGTTCCTCGGTCTCTTCCCTCCTACCTGGTCGATCTAAAATTTGAACTCCTGAGAACAACAGAATCTGGAGCATTGTGGCCAGGAATCAGCAGGTAAAACTGAAACAAACATACCCCCTCTGTTGGTTTTGTCCGAGAATCCAAACATGTTGTTTCAGCCCTTTTTATTCCTTTCTATTCTCATGTCCGAGATTCTCTGTGGCCTAACCCATTTTCCTCCTCAATTTTTGCTTGACTCCACCTGGAAAATTGAACCCATGAAGAGTGCATCAGGTTCCCACGCACAACAACCCATTTCTGTTTCAAAGAGTAACATGACCAGGTAACTCGTAGATCAGTTTTCCACTACCTGTTTCATTTGGTTTACCAGATCTAACACCTAGACAGTTTTCCCTAGCTCCCTGTCCTCTTTCTCCTGATTTTGTCAAGTCTAACCGTGGGTACTCTCTTCAGTTCAAGGCCCTGAGAGTTTCACACTTTCATCAAGAGTGGATCAAGAAGAACCAACTGCAAGGAAGGAAAAAGAAAGGAACACAAGGTAGTAAGCTGGTCCAAATAATCTGTACTGTTTTCTTTGGAATGCAGTTCTGATAAGACACTTACATGTGTAGGGTTGTGACAAAAAAAAATGTGTTACTTAATGAACTAATTGGGAGCTGTAGTTCTGATGCATCGTCTAACAAAAATGCCAGCTACTGAGAGTTAAAGAGCCCACACACTACTGATATGAAATATTGGGTGTTGCAGAAACGTGTGTCTAAAACATCTCTACACCACCTGTTTTCAGAAGTATTATGTAAATGGTGTTGATCCAATGATGAACTTAAAATCTTACTAACCAAATTATCTAGGCAGTAAACAACCTTGTGGGTTAGGAAAAACAGGAAAACTGATTCGATACCAGAACAGAAGAACAGGAGGAAAAGAGACATCAGTTGCTGTTTTCAACTCCTCAGTTTCTTTTCAATTCAGCTTTAGGGACATTTCAGTAGATTTAACTAGTAGTCGTGGGCCTGTTCCAAGATTTGAAAACATACCAGAACACTTAATTACATAACCCAACCAAGAGGGAGGAGATAGAAGCCAGATTTGTGAACAAACAGGAATAAATCAGAAAGGAATTACCAGGTTTTATAGTTCAGGTTTCAGTAATACGAAGTGCAGTTGCTCCAACCATGTTATGGTGGGTCTGTTTTAAGGATAAACCTATACTAAATACCTAACTAAGTAGTAACTAAACTGATAGTGTTTGAAAGAAAAAAAACAGTCAACACACTAGAACAGAAGTTAGAAGTGAAAGGGGCAGAAATGCAGTTTCGGTCTTAGCAGTTTTCAGTTCTGTAAGAAACTTTAGAGTAGTAATCCTGATTGCCTTAGGCCTTGTTTTTGGAGTCAAAACCCGGAGTAGGAGCTTAAGTAATTGAGTAGGCAATTTGGAACAAAAAAACTAGAAGTCAAACTGTGAACAAACAAAAAAAATATGGAGGAGAGGGCATCAGTTTCACGTCTCAATTTTATGTTTCTGGTTTTCGTTCCAGTCAATATCTGACTGTCTCAGCAGTTTTGTCTAGTTCCCTTGGGACGGTTTTGAAGATTAAAGCTATACTAAGACCTCTAACTTAGTAGCTAGATAATTGTGGGAATGTTGGGAACCAGAATTATGAATCAACATAAGATATACATCAGTTTTTAGTTTTGTTTTCAGGTTCTGTGTCAAGACTTCCAGAAGTGTGACCCTTGGCGTTGGGTTTTGTTTGGGTTTAGAAACTTCCTAGAATACTTAAACAACTGGGTTAGCAATTTGGGAGGAATTGAAAACCAACTCGTGAACACAGACAAGAAATAGAATAGATCAGAATATCATATTTGAGTTTCAGAGTTTCATTTTTTTTATGTTTCAGTTTCGGTCTTATCAGTTTCTGTCTTAAGGGATTCCAGCAGGACTATTAGGGTGTTTCAAGTTGTTTCTAAGTTAAGAAAAACCCTGCTAAATTCTTGACTAAGTGGTTACACGATCTGGAGTCAGATTCGTGAATAAGGAAGGAAAGGGATAAGGGGGAAAAGACTTCAGATTCTATATTTCAGTTTACAGATTCCTGAACATTGATTTCGTATAACCTGTTACAGAGGATATAAGGAGGGCCTTGAGTGCTGCAGAACTGAACCTAAAAATCTCTAGCACCTTTAGTAAATTTATGAACACCGTGGGAAGAAAAGAATCAAATGCAATACAGGAAAGGAGGAGTGCATTAAAGGAAGATTTCAGTTTCTTTTTCAGTTTCTGTTCTCGGTAAAATGAACTTACAGAGTTGTTATCAATGTTGTTTCGAGTTGGTTTTGGGTTTAAAACCTTCATAATACACCTAGTCAGTTGGGTAAAAACTTTGGGAGAATTTGAAAACTGATTTAATGAACTAAAAGCAAGGTGAAGAGGTGATGTAGAGATGGTGGTTTACAATCTTGTTTCAGGATCTTGCTGATTCTGTGTATTTGGATACAGAAGGTAGGTGAGTGCTTTATTAGTTGAGTCTTGAGCTTAAAGCATTATTAACATCTATAGCTAGTTGGGTCATACAGTGGGAAAACATGGAACATCGGTTGAACCAAATAGAAACAGGAATCAAGAGGGATTATAAAGATAGTGGGTTTAGTTTCGGTAAAGAGATCATAACTCCTGTACAGTTGATCTACAGAGTTGTCAAGAGTGTGAGATTAGTCTGATAACGAACCCAAAATACAACTAACACATGTAACTAGGTTGGTAAAAATTTCGCGGGAGGATTACATATCAGTAGACACATTAAAAGGAGCTTAGGCTAGGGGTAACACCGAAATTATGTGATAGTTTTATAAATCTTAGGACCTCTGCATAAGCATGTTTTTAGGAGCTTTCTAAAGATTATATTACTATGATAATAGTTTAAAACATCGCTCACCTATTTATCTAAGGATGGAAACACAATAGACAAGTGATATCTATCTTATATAAACTTGTTACATAATTACCTCTTAAAACGCCCTAAAACATTAACTAAGGAAAAAGGGCTTAGTTAACATGTAAATAAAGATATGAATATCCTAGGAGTAAGTCAAGCCTAGAATTAATGCACGTGAAGTTCTAAGAGTCAATATAAACTAAGCATGTAACAACATACCTAGGGAATAACATACGATATAAAGTGTCGTCACATAAAATAATAAACTGACACATTGGTTTAATTAACTTTAGGACCGTAGCGAGCTCCGACCGGGACTTCGAGAGTAAGACAACTCGTGCTTGCGAATAAGGTATGGACATGTGTGGTTCGTATGTTTCCGTGTTACACGGCTTGTGTGTTGTGTGCCTTGTTTGACTATGACCACAAGACCAATGCATGAAAACGAATGTTTGTCTTACCGTGCTTATTTGCCTGTTGTGATCTTGTGTAAAGCATGTGAATGGATTGCTTCTTGTGGGTCGCTTATATGCTTGTTATATATTTCCTTGTGGCATATTACTTGCGCGCACACAGTAGTTTAGTCCCTTTCTCGTTTATGGAACTCGAGATGAACCACAACGAACTATGAAAACAAAGAAAACTCTATAAGGGGAACTCCTCTCTAAACCATTGAGGACGTACCATGACACCCACTCTGGTGTCTATTCATTAATGATAATGAAGAGCAAATCTCAATTGGTGGGACATGACGAACCACGTGGACAAACAAAAGAACTATACAAAAAGGAAACTCCTCTCTAACTATAGAGGACCGCTAATGACACCCACTATGGTGTCGAGATTATAATGATAATGAAACGAAAAGTACCAACTGGTGAAACACGAAAACAACCCGGGAAGACAACAGCTCGGGCCGCGCGGTATGGATGATCGGGAGTTGGCATCTGCATTAGATCCTTCGACCGTCTATGGTGGAATATATTTTGGGGGTCCCTGGGTGACCCCACTTTCTCAGCACATCCTGGAGTCTAGAGGTGACTCCGCTTTCTTGACCCTGGGTGTCGGGAATGGGGGAGTGACAAATTGGTGGAGCTTATCCTGGAGTCTAGAGGTGACTCCGCTTTCTCGACCCTGGGTGTCGGGAATGGGGGACTAGCTATGGAGGAGACGTCCTCGAACGTGCGGTGATAAAAGAAATCACAAATGAC
The DNA here is from genome assembly GCA_023374045.1 of Limonium bicolor. Taxonomy (NCBI): domain Eukaryota; kingdom Viridiplantae; phylum Streptophyta; class Magnoliopsida; order Caryophyllales; family Plumbaginaceae; genus Limonium; species Limonium bicolor. The sequence continues at coordinate 46,851,358 of CM041778.1, forward strand.
CCTTAAAGAAACAAGGAATGATTAGCACCTACATAATAAAGTCTCGGGATCTAACCTATATCCCCTGACTCGGTGCCAGAGAATAAAGGAAAGCTTGTGTAATGAGACCAAGCAAATAAGAAAAATTCACAAATGTGATCATTTAAGAATCAAGGAATGAATAGCACCTACATAATAAAGTCTCGGTATCTAACCTACTTCCCCTGACTCGGTGCAAGAGAAGGAAGGAAAAACATGTGTAATGAGAACAAGAAAACAATACGTAATCTCTTGAATGATCCCATAGTGAGGATCGACGGTATAATATACCTGCGCACACGTCCTATAAATTACTTGATTGTTGTTGCTACATTAGCAGCTTATTGTGCTGAGTTGCGTGCTTGCAAGTTGTGCTTGGTTGCTTATTGATATTGCTATGCTACTTGCAAGTTGTGCTTGGTTGTTATTGATATTGCTAAGTTGATGTTGTATGCTGTGTGTTATTGCTTTACTATTGCATGAAATTGGACTTAATCATATTCGACCAAGTAGTCGTGTAGCCCGGTAACATGCGGGCTTCACACGTTCATACTCAGCATAGTTTTGCTGAGTCCTTTATTTTTACAGGTATGAAACGGGAAGCAGACGGAGAGTAGGCAAGGGCGACTACCATAGGGGTAGTCCGTACAGGCAAGACTTTTGTGTAGTATGTTTAATGTAGGGGTTGTGATTATGTAACACTAAACCCTGGATGTGCGTTTCGGATTGTGTTGTTTTAATTAAGAACTCATGATGTAGACACTCAGTACTTGGTTTGTATTTTCCCGTTGTACTTGGATTTGGTTATGGTTTTAATTCCAGTCATTCAGACCGTAACTTGGTGTTGGAAGAGTGGTCGTGTCAACCACGTAGGTGGTTGGCGTCTGTGACACCCGGATGGAGGTTATACCGCTGCAAAGCTAGTCACATTATCGTCAGGCGTTTCATTTAATCTATGGATGTTTTATTCAGGGGTGTTACATTCTATGTATTTAAAGATATGTCAAATTGTTTTGTATTAATTGAAGATTAGCCACTGACACTTAAGATATTAATCAAATAGTCCCCTAAACTTGTTATCAATTAGTTCTGAGATGCTAAGTAATTATAGTATCATTTTACCGGGCTATTAATTATCAATTCTAATGATAAATACTCATATGTCTTTCTGTTTGATTAACTATAGAGAACTACTCGCTCCAATTAGAGTTCATACTTAACTAAATGTTACATTTTGTTGTCATTGCATTACCATGGACTAGGTTATTAAGGTTGAACCATAAAAATCTTTGTGTCATATTTCATTGTCATTGCATTATAATTCAAAGACCTAGAGTTGATCAACCCTAAGTCATGATAACACTTTAATAGTAATTGTAATTAGAGAGTAAAAACCAACATACATGGTCTCAACAGTAACATCAGAAAACCAAGTTAAACACGTGTAAAGTGGAAGGAATCAAAATCAAAGTTGTTGACATACATATCTAGTATATTAATGGTTTACTAAATAAATAAAGAAATTGAAGCTTAAGCAATAGACCATCTTGCTTGAAATTCAAAAGGCCGAGTAATGGAATAGATGCATGTGGCGAGGAAGAAGATTTACCTAAAATTGAAAAATGAAATGAAAACAATTATGTAGTAGACTTAACCCATAATTGTAAGTGAGATGGTTGAATTTAGACTAGAGACAAAGGGGTGGTTCTTAGATAACCAAAAATAAGGTAGAAGAACAAAAATAGCTAACAGGAGTTGTCGTGGTTGAAATACCTCGGACTTAAATATGGTGATTAAATTATTCTAATATGATATTTAGAGGCCTAATGATGCCTAGAGAGCATGGGTGAAGGAAGTAAAACCAAAAGAAAAGAGAAAACGCGTAAAAGGCATAAAACGTAAAAACGTGGGTTACGCAACCATAAGAGACATATGACCTCGACTAGGGTCCTAGATGGATTCCTAAGACTTAATTATACATTAAGAACGTGTGCAAACAAATCCTGAAGAAAACGAATCCATATAGTGGGTTTAAATCGCTAATGGAGTCTTAAAGCATGTTTTTCGAGAAAACCCGAAAATGTGACTTTAAGTGGTTTAATGAACTCATAAAAATTATAGTTGAACATATAACTATAATGAAACATTAATGAAGGTTTAAGAACCCTTAACATTAAATAAATGAGAAAAATCCAGAAAACAGGCCCGGTTGGTGAATAGTGCCAAACCGGGAATTTAATGAGCGTTTCTTGTCAAAAGACGAAAACACCCCTCCCTCACTAACTACAAGGGGGCCGGTTTCGAGAGTGGTTCAGAACCCCTCTCTCAATTAATAACTAGCTTATTTGTTAAAAGAAGACAGTCAAAAAGTAAAAAGTACAAAGGGGCACTCTCTCCTCTCATTTTCTTTCCTCCCAGCAGATTTTTCCCCTCTCTTTCTTCTCTCTGCCGATTCCTCCCTTCTTCTCCCCCTTTCTGGAGATTTCAAGCCCTCTTCAATGGCTTCCCACATTTCCTTGCTTGCCCAAGCCATTACAAGGCTCCAAATGAAAAACTAAGCACATACTTTTCTTAGTTAGATCAAGAGCTTTCATTCCCTCTTTTCAAAATCTCCAATGGTTGAATTTTACCTCCATGGGTATATTCCCATTTGAAGGAGAAATCATATTTTCTGGAGCTAGATGGTTCCCTCTTTGATTTAAGGTAAGAAAATTCATAGAAAACTCATTTTCCCTTTATTTCTTGACTTGGCTAATTTTGGCTTCTCAAGTGCTTATTTCCTTCTTTGTATGAGCATTGGTTCAAGCTTCTAAAGGGTGGTTGGAACTCTCCCTTGATCATGATCAGAAGCCATTCTAGGGTTCCAAGGTAAATTCCTAAATTTTGTGCTTTAAGCACTTCCTTTGCAAATTGGAGTAATTCATTAGTCTAGGTATATTGCTTATTTCTCATTTTCCCCATTGGATGTTGGTTTAGAATTTGGCAAGTGCATTGCCCACCTTGGCCGGTTGTAATCAAAGAGAAGAGAAGAAGAGAATTGAAAAGGAAATACTTGGGAGCTTAAGGTAAAATAACCTACGTTAATGTATATCCTTGATGCTTTTAGAATTTTGGGATGGGAAATAAAAAGATGAACCAAGATATGAGCTGGAAATGTGTTTTGATGAGATGAGAGAGAAATGATATTATGCTTAATGCATTGGTAAATTGTTGTGTGGTTTAAGGGCCTAAGAGCCAAGCAATTTATGATTAGTGCACTATATGGTGTTTGATGAGATTTGGATGAACTTTGTGTGCTGGTAGAATCCACTAGGGATATGGCCATTTGGAATTGATTTAGGTGGATGAAATGATGCATTTGGGCATGCTAGAATAGTAGAGGGACTATGGAGAAATTTCTGTAGAAAACAAGTGGTTTAGGTAATGATATGAGTTTGATGAACCTAAGGGATTACTATGTGTTAAAAGGAATTGGTTCGGTTGATCAATCACCTCAAGATGTTGGTTGAAGAAGTATATGGAATTGTGCAAAAACTGAAGCAAAAATGTTGTAGGGGAATCTTGAGTTTGCTAGAAAAGAACTAGTGTGTATGACCTTAAAAATAAAGGATGGCTTGGGTAATAGAGATGAAGATGACTAGGAAGAATTTGGCATAGTTAAAATGGTTGAGTGTAGGTTGTAAATTGTCATGGGAATGTTTGGAAATGCACTAGTGTGCATAAGTGCAGAAAATAAGAATGGAAATGGTGGAATTGATCAAGGATTAAATGATAGTTTGATTCAATGATTTAAGGAGGTTTAATGTGTGTATGGTGTTATAACATGTTTGGAAGCATGTCGAAAGACTGGAAAAGATTTGGGTGAGAATTGGAGTTAGAATAGAAATTGAAAACTGTAAAATTTAACAGTTTGTAGCAGGGTCCAGGACCTAGTCCTTGGATAAGGTCCCGGACCACACAAGAAAATGCCCCGAGAATTTGTTGTATGTATTGGTCTGGGACCTAGCTTAGGGACAAAGTCCCGGACCACCCCATTAAACTAGCTGAGAGTTGCACTGCCAGGCTGGTCCGGGACTTGGGATAAGGAGGAAGTCCTGGACCACTTGAAAATTCTAACCAAGAGTTTAGTCCTGTGTTGGTCCGGGACTTAAGGGCCGGACCACGTCCTGGACCACACCAAAAACGCCCCTGTGAGTATTCTAATGCCTCTAAATGAATGGGGATTGATGGGTAATGGTATTAGAAGATGTTTAAGACTTGTTTGATGACATGTAAAGGTCATTAGGAGTATAAACAAGTATGAGATTGAATGTGAAAGTTGAGAACTTAAGATCACATGAACAAAGTTAAGATTAACGGGATAACGGGGTTAATTACGGACGCATTAGTTGTTTAAATTCCGTAATGCCTTAACGTTAATAGAAACGTTGAAATGTTATCAGTGATACGAGAATTGTCTGAGGAGCGTGAGACAAACGCTAGATTAATTCCTTGGTGAAAGGTATGGTTTTCTTGTAACTTGTGTCCTACCGAGTTACACTCGGCTTGTGTGCTGCTTGTGTATGTGTGCCGACTTAACAAGATAAAAGCACGAAAACGTTTATTGCATTCGATATATATATATATATCTTGATGCTTGTTGTTTCTTGTGTGAGCTAACCGTCCATACTTTGAGTTTGCGATCTAACTTAGAATAGTAGATCTAGTAGATCAACTCCCGATAGAAGATAAAAAACGGTTAGAGAATCCAAATGAAACAATCCACGAAATGAATAATAGTGGAAAGTAAATGTAAGAAACCTCTATTAAGAGTACAACGAACATTCAAAACTTGAACTCGTCAAAAGTAGTAAGACATGCGGGAATTAGTAAACTCCCTTTTTATGGTTAGTCAACCTCCTACGTGAGGATTCGAACCAATAAGTAACCGTAACCAAACTTTAAGTATTGGTAATATAGGGGCAACCCTTAATGTGAGAACACAAGATCTCAAGAAAATTCCCTAAGCTATTAGATGACATCAAGAGCGATGCTTCTAGGCTAATATGCGTAGTTATATTGTGACTCCGAGGAGAGGAGTATTTGGGAATGTGAGAAGTCCGATGGAGATACGGACGTATGTGAGAATATGGAACTAAGAGAGTAGTTCCGGTTACTAGTTGAACCTTCCCACCATGCTAGACCCGGTATTGGGTCGAAACCGGGGAAGTAAAGCTAGTAACGTTAAATCCCGGTGTTATACCCAAAATTTTAACCCCCGGAAGGAAGTCTATTAAGGCGCGGGTACTAATAGGGTAGCTTGGTCAAGTAGCAAGAGTTCCCAGTTCGATCGGCACATTCCGGAGTGCTAGGGACAGCTTAGTCATCTTCAGGGGCATTTTCGTAATTTTTCAAGGCTCCTAAGCCCCCTACGAGCTTTTTCTCTCCTCCAAAAATGGCTTAAATCAGCTTGGATGCTTTGAAATTTTAACCCATGATAGAGGGCGACATTTTGAGCATAATGGCTTTAGAATTTTGATTTTTACAATTTCCAATAATTTTCTAGTAATTTCTGATTGAATTTGATGAGAAATTGAATTTAAAAATATTCCAATATCTAAAAAATTCGATTCCACCTTGGAAAAATCAGAAATATCCTCCTTTACACATGGTTAAAATTACATAATCAAATTCCTTTTGGAAGCCCTTGAGCTAAAACGTCGGCAAATCTTGGTTTTACTAGGTTTTTTCTATCTTTAGTGAAGTCTATATAAGGGACCTTAACTCTTGATCAAACCAGAGCTCCAAGAACCCTAGACGATCAAAGAAGCCAGCCATCTCATTCTCTCCACGTTTTGAACTCCCGAGCCACAATCAAACACCGAAATCTCACCAAAATCAACACTAAAACACATTATTCGACACTCGTTACATCTACAATCATCAAATCACCACCAAACCATCACCAAAACGTGAAGAACACCACCAATTCTCAAGAGTCAGAAGCTTGGGTCGATCTCAATTCGGAACCGGCATCCACAAGGCCTCTGAAGAATCCTGACGTGAAGAAACACCTCGAATCCGAAGGTAAAACAGGTTAGAATTCAGGTTTTCTAACTCCCCTCGACTTCATTAACTCTCTGTTGAAATTTGGAATCAAACCGAACCTTTTCGGCTCCTGAGTTAGTGTTTTTCTTTGTTTTTGCCCTTTAACTTGTTTGCTAAGTTTCATCACTATTCTGATTTCAAATTGAAATTTTTCGATTACTAACATCTTGTACATTATTCAAGGAACACGCCCATAAATTTTGAGCCAAAAATACCATCGGGAACCACCAAAAACCCATCGTCTGTGGGTGGTCCGTGACCTCGGACCTATGGTCTGAGACCACGGACGGGTTGTCCGTGGCCACAGACACCCACGGACGGTGGCGGGATTTAAAATTTAAATTTTCTAGGGTTTTTCAACTTATGTCTGGGCCCACGGACGTCCTGTCCATGGCCCCGGACTTTTCAAAATTTTGTTTTCTTTTCGATTCGACTTTTCTGTATAACTAGGTTAACTAAGGTCCGTGGGTTCGGACAGTAGGTCCGTGGCCATGGGCGGAAACAAAGTTTAACCTAATTCTGCCTCCGAAACCCTAGTTTAGGTAATTTTAATTTTCACTTTAAAGTTCTGTCAAAAAATGATAAAAATCCAAAAAAATCAGAAGTTTGAGCACTTATGTTAAAAATGACTCGTAATAAGCCATAATTAAACTAAGTAGAGGAAAAACGACTTTGAGGGGTAATGAAAGTAATTGAACCCTGAATAAGTCGAATATCGAGCCCCCAAACGCGAACTCTCCTTTCCTAATTTACCCTAGGTCAAAATTAGGTGGCGACTCATAATAGGTTCCAGTGAGCTAAGAACCCGACCTGATCCTAATCAACACGAATCAACATAGGATAGGGTTCGAAAATTGAGGCTCATAGAATGGCGACTCTGCTGGGGACAAACTCTTAATATTAACTTGTTTAATTTTAAGAAAGAGGGATTAACTTGAAAATTATTTGTTTATGGTTTTATTACGGTGTTTGTTTAATTTTGTGCGCAATTTAAATTTCTGCAACTTGCATCATATGAGAGCGAGGGTCCACACAAACCGATTTCACCCCGGGACCCGCTTTAGGGTCCCCTGTCAGGGACTCGCAGCTTTTTAGGTGATGTGAATAAGTGGGGGAAAAGAGGAGGATTTCGTCTAACCACATCCCCTTAATACCTGGGCTTTAGCCCCAAGCATTTTCCTGGCAGTGCCCTTACCTAGCCTTGTTTGGTCATTCAAAGACCCGACCGTAGACGCACACCTTCAGGTGATGTGAAAAAAGTGGGGAAGTCCAAAGAGAATAGCTTGCAAGCCCTATTCCTTTGTGGTGACCTGGGCCCATGCCCCAAGCACGTCTCCGGATCGATCCGTACCCGTTGGTCCAATTCGTCTAGTGAGGACATGATAAACTTGTGTGAAACCTTGTTTTCTTGTGTGATCGGCCCACTATCAAGCCTAGAGATTGATAGGAACCTTCCCTACATCAACTCAGCCCAACGCGAATTTGCGGCTTCATTGTTTACGGCCTAAAGGCCCCGTTTGGTTTGATATGTGAGACACTTGGGCTTTGGCCTAAAAGCCTAGACTTAGGTGATTTCTCTTTCGGCCCAATTTGAATTATCCAATTAGTTCTAGGCCCATAAACAGAAGTCCACTTGAACTTGAAATAACTCACAAGTCCTGAAAATAAATCCTGTTTCGGCTCAGCACCATCTTCTCTGACCCAAATAAAGTTAGGCCCATTTGTGATTTAGGAACAATTCCAGCCCATGTGCTTTACTGCAAACCCAAACACATTCCAGCCCAAGGGCTCATTCTGGTCTAGGTAAACTTCGTATCCGGGCCCGGGCCAGAGCCCAAAACCCTAGATTTAGGTGTCCCCTTTTTGGCCCAATCGGAACCATCTATCTAGGTTTCCGTCCAAGTTCCAATTCATGGTCTAAAAAAAATTACTCCAGCTCAAACGATCCAGCTCTTATAATAGACACATCTTATGTGATTCCCGCTACAAGATTTGATCATATCCGAGCACGGCTTCCAGCAACTCCAGAACACTAGTAAGAGTTTGGGGCTCATTAATTCATGCCTGGGCACAACTTCCAACTTGTTACTGGTAAAAGCATCGCTAGAGGCATCACAATAGCGATCCCCTATGCCCGCGTCAACATCTTGAAAGATGTCAAGAGTCGTAATAATACTTTGCAAGGAAAGTACACTATATCTACCTTTTCCTTGAACGAAAAGATTCCCGATAGAAAAACAAAACCCAGTGAAAACAAAAATAAGATAGTGGTACTATACTACCGGTAAAGACACACCTGACAACCTCGTCTCAGCCAGGGAAAGAGGATGGGCACCCGCTACAAGTCAGGGTCACAACCATATGATCATTACCTTCCGGAGTAAGCTTCTGAGAAGAAGTTGACAGCTTCTGGAGAATGTCGAATTATCGTTCCAAAAGAAAGGTACCGGGCCTTTATCGTTTCATTATGAAAATTCCTTGCGAAACTTTTATCATACTAGGGGATTGATCACCCTCTAGTAATGGTATGTGAAGTTTTAAAACAAATAGAAACATTATAAAACCATTCCCTGATTCACTTAAAACCAAAGACCATAGAGTCTTAAAAAAGAAAAGAAAGACAAAGAATGTAATCAACGATCTCACCATCAATGCGATGGTAGAGTGTATATTCAATGATCTCACCGTTAGTATGGAGGTAAAGTGTATCAAAATCGACGATCTCGCTGTTAGTATGGCAGTTGAATGTATATTCGATGATCTCACCATTATCATGTCGACGATCTCACCATCGGTACAATGGTAGAGTGTATTAAAAAAATATATAGTAGTATCAGCAAGCACTTTTGGGAAACCCAGTCGCTCCAAGCAGCCCAAAAGACAAAAATGTCTTTTAATATGTCTATATTAGAGTGTGTAGATCCAAGGAATAAAATAATTCAAGCAGGAATATTCCAATTATGGAACCAATGTCCCATTATTATTGTCTCGGATTTCATGAGATTATTATGGCCTTCTAGAATTATTATGGTCCTTCGGAATTCCTGATCTCTGGATTTCTCATTGTGGCATAGTTGAGGATCGGGGACCTTTGTCAGGAGTACAAGTGGGACTTCATCACTCGCGGAACCTATAGGACTTCTCAGTGACCGGAGATGTGGTATTTTGCTTGCTAAAAAGCTCTTATTTAAGCTAAAGTTTTAAAGTTCTTTTCCCTTTTTAGGTAAAATAAAAAGAGCTTGTGGGATTGAGAGGTAAGAGAAAGGAACGAGTAAAAAGATGTAAATTCTATTTTATTTTTGTATAATTTCTACTTTTTAGTGCTAAAAAGTAGAACTTGTGGGACTGATGTAATGGTATAGAATATATCATGGCTAAAAGGCTGCAACAACTACCGGGAGAACTGCTAAGTGAAGGATATCTACCGGTAGACTACTACCTGAGGGATTGCTACTGGAAAGGGTCTACCAGTATGATTGCTATCTGAAGGGTCTACCAGTAGGATTGCTATCTAAAAGATCTCTACTGGTAGGATTGCTACCTGAAGGATCTCTACCGGTACGGTTGCTACCTGAAGGATCTCTACCGATAGGATTGCTACCTGCAGGATCTTTACCGGTAGGATTTTTACCTGAAGGGTTGTTACCTGAAGAAACAGTCGAGACCTATGCCACGTGGACAAACAAGTTAAGTACTAGTTTCACTACTAAAAGTCTATAAATATAGGAGTGAGGGCTCATTGGTAAAGGGGGACACAAGTTAGAAGAGAGAGAAAATACTCTTATGCTCTCTAGGTTTGTACTACCACATAATCAAGAGATGGATAAAGATTCTGTCTAGAAGTGGATGTAGGCCGTATTATTGGCCGAACCACTATACATCTTAGTGTGGAAACAGTGTCGGTGTGGAGCATCTTCAGTTCCATTTCAATTACCAAGTGTTCAGGTTGTTCCACCACGTCCTTAACCTTAATAAAACATCCACACAACATACCAAGATGAATCAAAGCACATTACCACTATTAACCAAACAAAAACCAAGTTAGAACACACATAAAACACTTTGAAAATACCTTAAAAACAACCCCATGTTTGAGGTCTTACCTCTGTATAAATTTAGCCCACTTTTTAACGAGTTCAATATTAACACCATATGAGTATTTAGTCACAAAATCAAAGCAAGAAACCTTCGAAAACCTCTTCATTATTTGAATAGAGACCAGAAAGGTCTTAAAGCACATTTTTAGGTCTTTTCTTACCTTTAACTCGTAAAAAATCAACTAGAGAGCTTACTCACGAACTGGAATATTGTATATGGATAAGTACTCATCATATTTAGCCAAATATCCACGGAAGTTGTTCATGAAAATCACACATCAAGCTGGCTCCAAGTTAAAGCACAAAAATAACAGAAATTGACATCAAGAATTCAAGGTTTGTTCACCCAGTTTCTTAGAACTTCTCGGGGCCTATTATATATCAAACTCACCATTTAAGAGTCTACTTTCACACCATAAAAATAGTTAGAATATAACGCAGCATAAGCTGCCGAAAATATCACAAACATAAAGCGTCTCCAGAATTGGCACATGAGGAAATAATGGTGGAGGAGAAGAACGACCTGGCTTCTTATTGACATTTATTTTCACCAAGAGTTAGGTAATTCAAATAGCTAAATGGGGACCTAAATAACTTCCAAATATTCGTCTTGGAAGACCTCCAAATTCCCTCACTTCTACACATCTTCTGGACTGGCAAGGTACTTTGGCTTCTATTTTGGTGTTCTTGAGTGGCTGGCTTGTTATACCTTCTAATTCGTGTTTCTATGTGTTTACTGAGGTAGGATAAAATTATTTATGTGTGTTGGAGTGCCTGTTCGTGGTCTCTTTCTTATAGGCAAAGGAGGAGAAGTCTTAAGACAAAGAAAAGCATTATAAGGATAACACCTCATGACACACCTATCTACCTTTGTAAACCTTGATTTAATAAGTAATGTGAACACATCAAAGGGCTATGAAGAGGTAGGGGAGGTCGTGGCTGCTGCAGGAGTCATCATGAGCTGAAAATAAATCATGACATGTAATAAATGACATTAAATGGCATTAAATGTGGCCAGTTACCTTAAGGCATGGTTTGGCTAGTTTGGCCACCTCCTTGCAAGGCTTAGTTTGGTAACATGTCCTACTAATTTGTAAGTGTAAGTGGAAGTGAATACACTTCTGGTTATAGCTCATTTAAGGGTCCATATAAGGGTATAAAAGGAATTAAGGTGTTTTAAGAGCAAATAAGGAACATGTTGTTTTACTTTGACTTAAAATCTAGCTAATGACCTTGTGACACCTCCTAATAGCTTGCTTCACCTCCCTAATTTCTTTCTAGCTTGTGTGGACATCATTAAACCAATCATTTCAAGACACCTCGTGCTTCCCGATATCTCGTGCTTCTTGACACCTCCTGCTTAGGTTAACTAGATCACCACCTCATGCTTCATTCCTACTAGGTCGCCACCTCGTGCTTACCTCAACTAGGTCACCACCTCATGCTTACCCAGCTGTTTAAGATGTTTCCTAAGGATAAAAGTGATTATGATGGAGTAAAACTAGCTATGGGGGCATTTCCGGCTACTAGAATTTTTCCGGGCCATGTAGAATTTTCTAAGGCTTTCCATCATGGGTTACTAGGGTTTTCTAGGATCTTATTAAATTTCCAAGGCTTTCCTAAAGTTTTTAACGCCACTTCCATGATTTCCTGGACTTTCGGGACATTCGGGAACTAGGGTTTCTAGCATTTCTAGGACTTCTAGGAATTAAGGTTTCTAGCGTTTCTGGGACTTCTGGGACTTTTAGGTTTTCTCATAAACTTGGTATTTCAGCACCCCTGACGGGTTGCTACGCGCGGACTACACTACTACAAGGGCTTTGTTGCACGCGTGTGACCCAGAGTATTTGGATTGGTACACAAAATGCAAACATCTAAAGATTCAGAACCATGAAAAGTATAACAACGCATTTGTTTCTCGTCCGTACCAAGCTTTGGTGAGTCATTTTTCTTTCTGTAGCAAATATTCTCATTTAAATTATTATGTGTGCTTAATTAATCAATTGTGTTATAGATAATGGCTAAGGCAACTGAGATTGTCGGGATTACTTTCCTGGGAATCGTAGTTGGGGCTGGCGTTATTTCCATCATGGAATGACAGAGGAGGAGTAAAGGGTCACTAAGCAAGGAATCAATGAGGTTTTCAACACCCTGTCTATGTGGGATTCATACGCGCACCAGTACGGTAGATTGTAGTTTGCTAGAGTAGCTGGATGTAATAGACTTTATGTTGGATTTATGTGGATGTATGATCAAACTATTTGCTAGGGATCTTTAGTAGTATTTGCTTAGTGCAATAAATCTTTAGTACCTTCTGTATGATCAAAATATTTATCAGACTACGCTTTATTAGGGTTTCTTTCATTAGATATGAATTAATATTATAGCCATGATCAAATACAATGCAATTTGAAGAAACAAAAATCATGACAAAAAGAATATCGTAGAACAAAAAAATGGGAAAATTATGTTCACAAAATAAGTAAAATCAGGACAACAATGTCACGACTTCAGTGAAATTGGGAAAGAAATGTTCCCGAATTTTTCAAGTTCAGAACAAAAACTACCCTGAATTTGTCAAGGAAACCGGAATCAGTAATTCGTCATTCGGTTCGTCCACTTAAGTAAATCAGGACAATATTTGTCATGATTTTAGTCAATGTGGGACATAAATGTTCCCTTTTTATCTATACGGGGGACAAAAAGTTCCAAAATTTTCAAGTTTGGAACAAAAACTATCCTGAATTTATCAATGAAACTGGAATCTTAAGTAATGCGTCATTCGGTTCGTCCCGAACTCAAGTAAATTGGGATAATATTTTTCACAATTTTGGTCAGTTCAGGACACAAATGTTCCCATTTTTCCTATATTCAGGACAAATAGAGTCCCAATTTTCAGCAGTTTGGGACAAACAAGATCCCGATTCATAACTTTCAAAAAATAAACAACCACAACCTGATTTTTAGGACCCAAATCTTACGCCCACACCTTTACATTTGCAGCCATGACCTACACCCAAGTTTCATAATCACAACTCTAATATCAATGTCATGGCAATAAAATTGAAAAAGTTACAGGAAATTATTAACCTATTCACTTTTACTAACATGACTTACATCCACGCCTTGTGTTATTATCCTGTGACATAATTAACTTGTTCGTTATTGACAAAGGGTACCCATATTTTAGATATCTTTGGGATGGGGATAACATTATTAGCCACTCCATTATTGTTAATGGATGCTCATGCCTTGCTTTAATATTGGAAGTCATTATTAATATGTTCATCACTGGTGATGGGTACCCTATCATGTTACTATTACATATAAGATTTCCTAAAGGGGTAGGATCTCTATTAAGAAGTGTCTCCTTCACTCTTCTTCACACACTCACATTTCCTCTTCTTTAATTTATTTCACTATCTCCAAATTCTCTCATTTGTTAACAACAACCTTTCGATGACAACAACAAGTATGACATGGATAGCGATTTAGGTCTTGATTATGAGTACAACCCAACGTCTAGCAGAGTATGTTTTTTTACTAATCACTATCGTACTAATAATATACTAGTATTGTTTTATAGTTTCTTTACATTTGTTACAAGAAAGTGATGAAACTACAGATGAAAGCTGGGATGATTTTGATGAAGAAGTTCATAGTCGACATGCTGAGATGGACGACTTCATCCAGCAGATGTATAACCGGCCACAAGTGGTCGATACAAGTGATTTATTTTACATAGAGCAAACAATTGTTTATAAAATAAAGCTGCCAAACTTTGAGTAGATAGTGTTAAAATCAAGGGATATTACACATTTAACAAGTGTATGACAGGGTTGAGAGCGTTCATTCTGCTCTGAAGGCTAGACTTAAGAGCGCTAGACACACTCTGGATGTGATTTTTCCAAAGATTAATGACCATGTCAACACTCAAGTGAGAGAGTTGAAGAAGGACTTCGAGTGTGCACGATCGAAAAGTAAAAAAGAGCATATGAGGTTTCGGTTGCTGATTTAATAGGGAATGTTAGCGTCTTATGTTTGGATCAACTGGTCAAGAAGCTTGACGGGGGGGAATACATTGGAACAAATAGGTCACTCTGTGGGTGTGATAAAGTGATCTCTCATGGAATACCATGTACATGTAGGCTAAATGACATGTTGGATAATGATGTCCTGTGGTCCATGAGAGATGTGCACCATATCTGGTACACTCTAAGTTGGAAGAAAAATGAATCGACAACACAAAGGCTAGAGTATAAAGAAACAGAGCAAATTAGATGGCAAACTATTGTTGAAGAGGCGACACAATCAGACGATTCGACAATGATGGCTAGATGTTACAGTTGTATCTACACTTTCATTCATCCAGATCTGTCATGAGACTTAAAAGAAGCTCTAAAACAGCAATGCATTGGCAGACCTGCAGAGACCTCCAGATCGAATCGACGAGAACCTTCTTCTTGAGAGCGTAATCGACCATGGGTGAGCCAATCCACAGAAGCACCATCCAATGGAAGATCCTTTACCATCGGATTATTAGTTCTTGGACGCTCATGTCTATGGATACATTTCCGTATATGGGGGATTTCCAGCCCAACATACTTCAGTATATCATTAGATACATTGATGTCATTGAAGATGGTAACTGTGGGTTCAGAGTAGTAACTGATTATTTGTACATTAACCAAGATCCGTGGAGACAAGTACGTAAAGCGATGTACCCAGATATGAAGCATACATAATTAGGGAAATATTCCTACTTGGTCATGTCCAACCAGACAAGATATAATGAGATAGTACGGGAGATTAAGTTCACTTGAGATGCCTCAGCACTCCAAATAAGTGGATGAGTACTGAAATGGGATTGGTAATAGCTACACGATATATCTCTACAGTAGTATTTTACACTGATATGTATGAGAATGTTGGACGTAGTACATACCTTCTAATCGAGGATCACCAAAGCCATGGTCATCCAAGAGAAGAGATTCACATTAGAGTTTGCCGTCATGACCATTTTTTAAAATTTGATTGGTTCAAAATGCTCCACTTCCCCTGTCTATTTACATTGGTTTCATTATAAATATCTAAATATTATTGCAACTTGTATTGACCCATTACAACCACAGTTACATAGATGGACCACAGAGATGCAGTACGAATTTTGTCTCATATGGTCTTATTGTAATATGTATATAAGTTAGTTATGTGCAAAAATGGTCCCAATTGTTTCTAAGCTATTTCAGGTGTATAAAATCATTTTTCCAAGGAAAAAGATCATGCCACTACATTTCGACATATGCTAGATAGTTTATTGAAATAAAAAAATACTACAAATAGTAAAATTCACTATTCACCAACTTTGAACTTTTTAATTATGTGAACTATCATATATTGTTTCCTACAGAAATAGTGATACATCATTATATGTTAACAACATTAATATGATTTAAAATAATTTTATACTGCAGTGATTAGTAAATTGTGTACTGCAAATAACAACCCCCAATATAACCACCCAAACAGGGCCTTAAGGTCCTACTCGTGAACCAGCCAAGACTTGTAGGATTAAAATTGTTGAAATTAACTTCATATTTTTTTTTTGAAGAACATTGTGACCATATATTATAACACATAGCAAGCACAAGGGGAAAAACCCTCATGTCATGCTAGTTCCAAATCTAGCTTACAAGCCATACTAATACTAGGGGGAACATGCTCCCCCAACCACACCCGATTACTCTCAAAAAGAGGATTCCCCAAATTACAAATAATCTTTATCAGATAAGAATCATACAAAAGATCATCACTTTTAAGAATACTAGCGAAATTAGAAAGTAATCATCTCACCCTCATGATATCATCCCAACTGGTATTGGGTCTTCTGACGATCCCCAAATTGAGGATATCCTCAAAATATTTATCAACTGAAATTAACTTCATATTTTGATAGAACACAATATGAAGAAGATTGAGTTTCCAATAAGATTGCTTGACATGCGTCCACCAGACAAATCAAATACACAGCCGCGCGCGCACATAGAATCTATGTATAACCCATCTAGCCAAATTGTGAGCATCTCTGTCCGCTAAGGATATGCAAATTAGTAACATTCTTTTTTAACATCTACTCAGGTAAGCCAGCAACATCTGCCTTAGCTCCGTCTGATCTACACGAAGTTGACTATCAACAACCACACATTCGTGTGTGATGCATGTTCTACCATCACAATATATGTCTACAAAAGTTGGAAAAGCAATTCATTCCACACATCAGGGACACCAGGCAAACACCAATGTATACAATCTGAGTATGACTCAGGCTTAGACAACTGTTCGGGGCTCAGGGCTTCCCAGAACTTGCGATAGATAGAAGGGTGCCCATCTTTCCGGTACTCTGAGAGCTGGGTTATGTTCAAAACTGTGACCTTTGTACTCACCTTTCTCAACACATTTTCCACCACGCGCATCGTGGCCAAATCTGAACCACTGCCCCAGTACGCATCAAGATTGATTGGACTCTTCTCGTTGTAGCAGTTCCCCTCAGTTCCTGGAGCCCATTCTCGTCTCCTGAAGAAATGTTTTTAAGTAAGAAGATGACACCTACCCAGTAGAAAAAACACTAGTACAAGTGGCCTCCTAAAGAATTCAGATCCGAAAGGGAAAACAAAAAGGGGAATCAAGAAAAAATGTTCCCGTGCCAACAAGTTGGACATCCTATTACCCAAGCTTGCCACTTGTGAGTGTACATAATACATCTGCATCAGCTCATACTACTTCAGGTCTTGCTACTATTTTCAGTTTCCTGATAGACTTCTACAAAAAAGATGATCATCTCATTCTCAAGATGTTTAATATCACGGACTGTTGATGCAGTGTTTTGATCTGCAACTAGAGTCCTTAACTCAGAATGTGAGAACAAGACACAGGCACACTATGCGTAAGATGGTTCAATAAAGCGGGGATTGAAGACGTCCGTTTATCCCCAGATAGAAATAAACAGATCTCCATATCTTTTTGTTAGGATCTAATACGCTTTATCTATTAGCAAATCTAGGAGATAGAACATCAAAATATTCCTATAAATGCATAATGTTTTCAGGAATTAAGGTCTTGGCATTTTACAGAGAAAATTTTGATAGCTTTGAGTGAGGAACAAAGCTGATTCTTTCTGTGTGATAGTGCGAGCACTAAGGTTCAGTTTTGCTGGTTATTGAAAGAGGAGATATCTTAGAGAATTGTGATCATCTTGTTGATCGAGTTCTGAAGTTAAGATCTTTGTTCTTAACAAGGTTCTGGGTGTATCGCATATAGATACATGATAGTGCAACGAGAAGTAAAAGCTTCCTCCTTTGTTTATCAAATCTCTGGTTTGTTCTACTTTCTTTGTTCATCGTTAGTTTCAGACTCACTATCTCGTGAGAACCTGTCTTGTTAGGAACTTTCACGGTTTTACAATGTTCTGATGCTATTCAACAAAAAGAGGTATCTTCTTTTTCAACAAAGAGAGATCTTCTTTTTCAACAAAGAGATATCTTTAACAGCACGAGTTTCATTTGACGTGAGGAAGGGTCTATCTTTCATTACTTTCTGACCTGTCATTCCCAACGCAACTAGCTAGAAGGTTTCTCACTCCACTTTCTGGAGATTCACACCCTCTATCAATAGTTTATTGTAGCCATAAGACCAGGACAAAGTATCAGGATTAAAATAGATATGCCGGTGTTAGTACATTACCATTCTACCCTTTTCCCACACTGTTCGATTATAGAACACTTCTATAAAATAGTAAGACATTCAGTTTGACAGATGTTCCTTTCAAAGGGGATCCAGAATAATTTATAATGCTGAAGTAAAACGTCAATCCCCACATTGTTACCAACGAGGTTACCAGCAGAATCTATGGTAATTATTCCTACTTGCCCTCGAGGAAGATGTTTTGAACTCATATCCGCCGGGAATAATCATAAAAAAACTCCATCAGGTGGAGAGATTCAAATTAATGGAAATCATAAAAGAAACATGAATTGTACAACAATTGGACGATAGCAAATCAAATGAAGGAATGTTACAGATTCAATTTCTATGGGAATGTGAGGTTACAATCTACTGATTATAGTTAAGCATTATTATGACCACCCAATAAATTAAAAAATCATTCTCTACTTCGATTGAGCAAACTCGACATAAAAACGGATCACTATCCATGCATCAAAATTTTGTAGGAAGGCAGATGTGATATGCTGATTTTATGCAAGATATACCTTGTAACCAAAGCGGACAAAGGCACTCACCAGAGATGGGTAGGGGACATGGTTACAAAAAACACTCTCTGTTTGGAAGGATCAACATCAGATTCAATCCAATCCCCCCATGTTTTCATGACCAATTCCATGGCTTCAAGACCATCTAATTCTTCACAAACCCCATCTTTTTCATCACTCCATCTGGAAGCAGACACAATTTTATATGTTTAGAAATAATAATGGTTATTGATCAATGTGTTCTTCCAACAGAATTAGGAACTGTAGTTCACACTCACAGGAGCTTGACTGGACCTTGCCTCCACCACAAATATGTATTAAAGACTAGTATATCAGCGTTTTTCCATTGAGATAGATGCCTTGAGGCAGAATCTGGGCGCATTATACGATCAGTTAATCTATGGTTTACCGGGTCATCAGAATTAGAGTCAACAAGCAGTGGAGCCCAAAGAAACTCAACAGTGGCATTGTAATCCTGCATGGTTTCAGACGAAAGTTTTTAGCAAAAGAAGCAACCCCAAACTCTACGGAACACCAAAAGGCGTAACATAATCGACAAGAAAATCTCAAACATTGCTCCAGGTAAGTTCAACATCACCGGAAGATGAGTCACAGTATCATTTTAATATAAGATCAACGTTCACCTCTGCTCGGAATATGGTCAGATGAGCATTCGGTGACATGGACCTTCTATCAGGTGCAATTACAGACTGAAGCAAGCATACCATGGATATCCATTGCCCCCGGTTCAATGAATCCCCAACAAACATTAGCCTTTTCCCCCTTAGCTTTTCCAACATCTCGGTCACATTCCACCTGTCAAAATAGCGGCCACATTGCCGACGCTGGTAAGAGCACGTATTAATAAAGAAGACTTGAACCTGTTACTCTTAGAGCATAATAATCGGGGAACCCAATAGTGAGTGATTAACATTATTAGAGAACCCATGTATTGGTTATTTGCTATGGTGATTGAAGGATAGTTGTTGTGGGTCCCATCTCATATACAATTCATATTTTTGGTTTATTTTTTAACTAATAACCATTCATAATCATTTCTTACAAAATGGCACCCAAAAGCAAATAGCGAAGCACTAAAACGAATTATTAATAGGACCCAAAGAGACTAATCAGAGTTATCACCTTTTCAAATTACAGCCATGGGGTTGCCACCTCCAAGATTGGTACCCTAAATCTGCCCGACCGTGCTTGTGGCAAGCTAGCTGATCGGACATGTACGGGCAATCCGATTCGTTGTACAGAGGATATGAAGAATTATCGAACATCCATTTCCCAGAAAAAAGATCACAGTCAGCAGTGTCCCTTCTCCGACGACGTAACTCTGTCTCTGTTCCCCAGCCACTCTCATCCCATTCCACTGTTTTACCACTGTACCTCACAGTTGTATTGCACACTGTGTATCTGTCCAACACAACTACAAAAGATCAAAAAATCCCAGGTTAAAAGCCATCCAAGGGGGAAGATAGTAATGAAGAGCGACAAATTTTACTGAATGTCAACAGAATCCATTGAGGAAACCTAGAAATTCAGCACAGCATTTCGATCGAGCATCCTATGAAGATGGAAAGGCGAACCATAGATGAAAAGCAAGGAGCGGGGAAATGGAATCAAAAGGGAAGCCCAAAATAAGAGAGAAAACAGAAAAAGAAAAATGTACCTGGACGCGTGCTGAGATGGTGGAGTTTGGTCCTTTGATTGTGAGAGAAACCCCTAGAGCTGCGGACATTATGTTCTGAATTTTGGTGGATTCGTCGAATCTTGAGTTCGTTGACGAGAATTGAGAAAGTAACGAAGATGGTGAAAGCAAGTGGAATTAGATGGAAGTAGCCACGCTTTCTGCTCCATCTCCACCCCGGCGCCATCATTATTACACACGCATGCAAAAGAGTAAGGAACGGGGTGGGGGAACCTTCTACTGCCACTTCTTCCAATTCTCAACCGCTCTTCTCGGGGAATTCAATGTATCGTAGTTGAAGCGGCCCTTTATTCAATTTCGGGGGGACAGCGGCAGAGGTTCGCTGCTTTATTTTCTGAAAAAAAAAAAAATTGAAGTTGGAAGAAGGGAAATGTGAACTTGGGACATCCTCATTCTTTTGATGATAGTCAATGTTAAATGTCAGGTGTAATTAGTAAAGGTAGAAAAAAATCCATATAGAAATTGTTACATGATACATAGTGAGAAAAGTAATATCAGTAGCAATATCTGGGTAGGTGGTCATCTAATATGTAATGGATATCAGGTAATGTGTTAAGGTGGATAGTATACAAGTAATGATGTCTTTCTTTATCTGTTTTATCAACCGATTCATTTTACCCAAATTCTTAGTTACATGTGATTGTAGCTATCCCGACAACATCCAAGGACATTTTAGTCAAATTAAAATAAAAATATCTTTACAGAAGAATAATTTTATAATTAATAAAATATAATGAGATAAAACTGAAAATAGAAGAAACAAAGAACTCGTAGCTTAGTGACTAGTGAGCGTCGATTTTTTTCCTTTTTTTCTTTTATTTATCTTTATCCCACAACAATAGTTTAAATAGTTGTAACTTTTAATATATAAGTCAAAAATGAAAAAAAATTATATAATTATTCACCTAAATTCAAGCTCTTCAAAATAAGACCAGTCATGGATATGTTTTGACAACTTTTAAAAAAATTATTTTTACATGTATACGATGATATTTTAATGTGATAATGTATGTACATATTTTAATGTGAGAATGTACATGTTTTAATGTGACGATGTACATGTTCGAATGTGAAGATGTACATGTTCTTTCATGAACATTTACATGTTTGTATGATCGTCTGTACAAGTGTTCTTCCTTATATGTACATGTTTTAATCTAAGGATGTACATATTTAATGATTCGTACAGGTTTATATGACTATCTATATGTTTTTAATGCGAGGATGTACATGCTTTTACGTGAGGATGTACATGTTTTAGTGAACATTTGTACAAGTTTTCTTTTACGTTTTGTGCACTTTACAGGTAAAAATAATTTTTTTAAATTGTCAAAATATATCCATGACTGGTCTTGTTTTGAAAAGCTTGAAATTAGGTGAACAATGATATATTTTTTTCATTTTGGACTTATATATTAAAAGTTACAACAATTTAAAGTTTTTGTGATAAAAAAAGAGAAAAAACGCACGTGGTGGGTGGATGTAGCCAAAGTTGGCTACAGTAACCTGTAGCCAAGACACGTTGTTCATTTTATAGTTTGACTGATAAGGAGCACAATAAGGTGGGTGGATTCAACACATTAATAAATATTATTTTATTATACCTTGTCACATCTTCTCTCCTTCACCTTATCATTTCTTTTTTTCTTTTTTTACCATTATGGGTGGAATTCACACCATTGTCGATGTCCTGAAAAGTATAACTAGAATTCTAGAATTTACTAAGAATTATATTAGAACTAATTTATTATGGTTCGGCTCGGCGACCTGACCCGAAAAAATCCCTACAGGCATAGTGCGAAAAGAATTTTTTGGTGGGTCAAAACCGAAATTCAGGCCCGAACAAAAAGTCAATGTTTGTAAGGTATATTTAACCAGACATTATACATGTTTATTTAATAAATAATTAAGTGAAATTTCATGAAATGCCACTATATTTTTGGCTAATTCATGAAATACCACTAAAAAAAAAGATAGTCGCAAAATACCACTATATTTTCGTAAAAGTCCATGAAATGCCACTATAGTCATTAACCAGATGAAAAAAAAAACAAAATATCCTTACTAGTTAACAAAGTACTTCTAAAGTTCACAAGATGTCCCTAAGTGTTAAAAAACTCACAAAAATTCACAAAAAATTTAAAATACAATACAAATATAAAATAATATATAAAATTAAAAACATTGAAAAAAATTGAAAAAATGAAAATATCATAAAATATTAAAACAAATAAATATTTTATTTTTTAAAATTTATTCAGTACAATAAAAAGAATATTGTGTTCTAAACAAATAATTTATACAAATTTTTATACCAATTTATGCGAATTAAGTACCATAATTTATACTGAATAAGTACCATAATTTTTACCATACATTTTCAATTATTATTTTCTATCAATTTAAATTATTTCTTCAAAGAAAATTATTTTATATTTTTCAACTTTTATTTAGAAATTTTGGTTTTTAAAATTTATGTTCTATTTTGCAAATAATTAAAAAATGTAGGGAAAATTCACAAGATACCACTGTTTAAGTTTCTAATTCACAAAATACCACTGTTTTTTTCGTAATTCAGCTTTAAACATGCTTAAACGTTGTCCAAAATTGATGAAACTTTACATGGACGATGCTAAAGTGTTATATTTTGGTCCAATATCAAATTTGAAGTTTTTTAAGCTCATATGTGACATGTGGGACCCAATGAACATGTGACATGTTCATTGGGTCCCACATGTCACATATGAGCTTAAAAAACTTCAAATTTGATATTGGACCAAAATATAACACTTTAGCATCGTCCATGTAAAGTTTCATCAATTTTGGACAACGTTTAAGCATGTTTAAAGCAAATTACGAAAAAACAGTGGTATTTTGTGAATTAGAAACTTAAACAGTGGTATCTTGTGAATTTTCCCAAAAATGTATGGTACTTATTTGGTATAAATTTGTTGAAAAATTGGTATAAATTAGTTTTTAAGAACACAATATTCTTTTTATGGTACTGAATAAATTTTAAAAAATGAAATATTTATTTGTTTTGATATTTTATGATTTTTTTTTATTTTTTTCAATATTAATAGTTTTTAATTTTTATATATCATTTTATATTTTTATTGTATTTTGAATTTTGTGTGAATTTTTTAAAATTTAGGGGCATATTGTGAACTTTAAAAGTACTTTTTAAGGTATTTTTGTCTTTTTTCCATCTAGTCAATGACTATTGAAATACCCCAAACTAATAAAACATGGATTAAACATCTAATCACATTAATTAAGGCCTAAACATGCCTTAAAAGTCAATTGAGAACAACAATGGTCAACACAAAGCAAGATATTACACCCTTTGACTGTTTAGGGTAAATACATACCCAAATGAACTTCTTAGGACCTAAAACTTTTTCCTAAGAATATTAACACATAACTAAACATACTACAATCATTGGAAAACACTTCAACACAAAGAACAAGCATTTACATGCTTCAAGGTCAAGTAGGGCAAAAATGTGCTCTAAGAAACCTTAAAGGTCTTATGACCTCTATTTGATATAAAATTGGGTTCCTATGATCAATTATCATGAAAGGAACACAACAAAACTGTTCTCAAAGAAAACCAAGCTTAGAAACACCTTGTGACACCAAATGTGCGTTAAAACACCTTATAACACGTTTTTGTGTATGAGCTCTAAGATAATGACTTTTTGTCACTTTAAAGACTAGATTACATTCTTTATATCATTTATGTGACATGATAGACTATATTATAAAGTCTAAATCAAAGTTTAAAAATAAAATCAAAATGGGTGATTTTGGGTGAATAGTACCCAAAATAACATTTAATTACTTAGTTTTACATGGTCAAATGTCATCCATTGACTTGACCATCCATTTGCACCTCATTTAGGCTGTCATACTCACCCATTAAGCAACATAAATATCTAGCCAATCTAATGAATCATCATTTACTATTTCATAAAGTAACATTAATTAACATAAAAGGTAAAACTAGCTTTCTTACCTCATTTGCTTTCTTCCCAGCCGACACCAAGCATCTTCATCCTCTCTTTTACTTCTCCAAAACCGTAGGAACATATCAAATTCATAAGAGAACACCAATTGACATAGGTAAGCTTATTAAGCCATTTTATGTTCATTCTCTTCACTTTTCATTCCTCTTTCCATGGAGCTAAGCATCAACCATTTCCATCCATGGTTCTAGGTTTTTTTGGAGGTTAAAATAAGGGCAATTCTCGGCTGTAACAAGGGAAGGAGGTGGAGAATTCTAATCTTGTTCTTAAGGTATAAAAATGTGCTTTAAGCACTTATATCTTGTTTCCTTTCATTACCGGTTGTAAAACCTGTTTCCTTAGGCTTATAATATTCTTCTTAACATGCTTATTCAGTTGGTGTATCAAGAGCTTCAAGGAACAGCCAAATCCATGCCAAAACACCATTTTTGGCATTTTAATCAAGGTGAAAATTAGTCATCTTCTAATCTGAGTTATACCAGTTTTAAAGCTTGATTTAGTAGCTCTTTTGATACTCTTTATCTTCTGTATAAATAGGCCGAAGACTACCCTTGGTTACTTTGGTATTCTAAGGTAAATTTTACCTTGAAAATATACATTAAACACTTCTTATGGTTAGCTCTTGTTTGGAGACTAATCATGCCTTAATTGCTGTTTGAAAACATGTAAATAAAGCTGTGGAAAATTTATCTCCAAACAGCCGAGGCCAAACAAGGCCTAAACTTGGCAAAAAATAAGGTATAAATCACTTAAACCTACACTTGGTATATTAATATGTGTTTATACATATGTGTATATATGTCGTGAGTGAATATGGTTATTAAGGTCTTATTTTGACCTTAGGTGATTAAGGAATGGTTTAGTAAATTTATATAAGTAATTAACTAACATAATTGTCAAATTTAAGACATTATGTGGAAAATTGGTAAATATGGAAAACTATGTGGTAAGGCCGAGAGTTTAAAGCATTTTTGGGCATTTATGTGTAATTTATTTTATACGCTAATGTTTGTAATAAGGTCATGTACTTTAGGCCATTTTATTTATGTATTTATAAGGTTTTAATTAAGTTGAAGTAGTAAATATATATATTACCGCAAGGAATTGGGGTATAAAGTGTAATTAAATTAAATTTGGGGGCTATACATTAATAAAGCTGAAAATAAGAGGTTAAAAGGATTTAAAATAAAAATTATAAGATTTTATAAAGTTTTGGGGTTAAATGGTAATTTCTGAAAAACATGGGTACAAACCGTAATATATGGAAATTAATGGTCAAGGCAATATTAAGGAGGTCAACCTTGACCATATGGTAGGTTTTGACCAAATTAGATAAGTTAAATAACTTATTTGAGGTTTTATAATAAGATAAGTATTTAATTGTAACAATTTTATAACATATGTGGTAAATATGTTATTACTGAAAATAAAGGGTGTAAAATGGTATTATAAACACCCATGGGCTATTAGGAATTTTTAGGAATTTATTTTATTGGTTTTGGAATTAAAATAAACTATATATGTATAATATATAGTTATTATGTCATTATGACACTTTGGAATAGTATATGGGGTGGAATAGTAATAAGCGAGAATATATGGGTTAGTAATGTTAATTATAACCATTAGGTGAAATTTGGTGATTTTTAGAATAATATAAGAGTATTCAATAAGATATGTGTATAATATATAGTTTTAATGATATTATAAAACTATATGTTATAAGTTGGGCCAAATGGCAATTATAGAAACTTGGTGGGTTAGAAAAATAATATAGAACAACTAGCTAGGGTCTGTTCGTAATTTTTAAAATATATATAACCATAGGTTATATTAATATGAAGGTTTAAAATGTTATAATATATGATATATATAACATAACATTATATATGTGGTCAAATTATAAATTTGGAAAGTTAAAGGGGTTGGAAATTAATTTATAAACAGACATGGTCTGTTCAGAAATTTTACAAAAATAAAACCATAGGTTATACCATTTTATAAGTTAAAAATGTTATATTATATGATATATATAACATGGTATAAATAATGGGGTGACTTTGTAAATAAAGAAAACAATGGGATATGGAAAGAGATAAGGTTATGACATGTTGCCTTCTCGGCAATATAATATAGTTTTGTATAAAAACTATAGGTTATAAATTAAAGGAAATAAAAATATCATATTATATGATATTAGTATATGGTATAACAATACATAATGTTATGTGGTCAAAATGAAATTAAAATAAAAGGAAGGGCTGTACCGAATTATAAGAGTTGGAAAATGAATTTTAGACTATGGTCTACAATGTTATAAATGTTATAACATTATATGGTATTAAGGTGGTTTAGATGGAATCAATATAAGTAAGGATATTCACATTAAATAATGTGACAAACTATAAATAAATAAGATTTATAAACTAAGGTATATATTGAATAAACCTTAGGAGTTTTAATTATACAACATAAATTGTTACATAATATTAGGATAATAATCTTAATATAAGTTGTATAATATAATACAACTAATGAGAATAATCATCTAATATAAGGTGATAAAATGTAACATATAATATAAGAGTTTTATAACTCATGAAACTTACCTATATGGTAAATATATACATATGCAAGAATAAGGTATATAAGGATGAATATATATTATGGTTGGAAACCATATAATATAATGGTGGTGGTTATTACATAAAAATAGTTACGAACGATAAGTTATAAGTTTTTGAATGCGAATATAATTTGCTAAAGATAATGGATTATATAATACAATGTATTATAATGGATGGTGGAAAAATAATACAATATAATAAATAATGCATGCATACATGCAACTATAGGTTATATACCTAAATTAAATGATGGATAAGATTAAAGAAATATAACGAATTAAACTTAACAGTCTAAACATTTCGACATACGAGTTTTAGTAACAAAGTCGACCGGTTTAGAGAAACCCGTAACAACTAACTATAGAAATTCGGGGATGAACTGTCGGGGTTACTTGTTATTCGGAAATACCGGATTTAGTTAGTCATGGAGACTGGCCTATAGTTTATTACCGTTTAGATCATACTTCAGACGAAGACGCTTGACGAGCTAGTGGTCTACACTGCGCATCCTTGGTCTAAGGTGTACGGTATGTAAAGGGGTTTGATCCGGGTTGTCCTAAGGAATTCCTTGGGCTAGGATTTGGTTGATATAACTTGTGTGTTATGTGTTTTGGATACGTGTATATGATTATGTGTTACTGCATTAATTATTTATGCACGAACGTCCTACGAGACTAACACTACGTCGTCTATAGATCGACTTATATAAACATACATATGCGTTTATTGTGATAACATGACTGTTACTTAATATAATACCTTTAGTATTAATATTAAGTATATGGTGACCTAAAGTAAAACACTTAGGTACGAGTCACGACATTGTCGGTCTCTAGAGCATGGATCTCGAACATGAATATAACCTAGATTACTTCTAGGTATGCGTGAGACCCATGGGGCAGCTAATTAATAAATTATATTCTCCATAAGACTAAGAGCATATCTTAAACATTATGAGAGAGAGATGGTGTGAGTTGAGGTGAGGAGTCCAGTGTATTTTACGAACTACCTGGTTGCGCATTTGTGATCACTGAGGGGTTCCCGATCGGGTTCCGCTCCAGGTTATACCCAATGAGCCCTATTTGGATCGTGGGTCAGGTGGCTATTGCCTTTATATGGACGCCTTACGAGGCAAAGTGAATAGTTAGGGGCCTCCGGACCTCTGGCGAAATGAGCACCTTCGTGTGTACGGGAGGACTACTGTCCATGACGCCCAACTGGTATTTAATTAACATGGTTTGGATGGATGGGGCCTTAAAGGCCAAATTTAAGTAACTAAGGATGGTGTTCGCTACGGCGTTTATTCAGTATTATTATTCGATATGTTCGATATACAATTGTTGTTTGTGATATTTTATGACTGTTTGAATTGGTTGGATGGTTAAGTGTTGATGAATGTTTGGATGGATGTTTATGTATATTTATGCATGTATATTACAGTATTGATTATAACTGTAAAATGGAAAAGCATGAAACCAATCTAATAATAAGATGGTTTAAATGACTAAGTGACCATTAGGGTCCAGGCCCGGCATACTCAGCGTTTATCGCTGAGACTACACTCATTGTGCAGGTTGTTAATTATCGCCGAAGCCGAAGTGCGGGAACAGGGTAGTTAGAGTTTATTTTAATTACCGCACATGGAGTAACGATGTCAGGCTGGAAATTGTATTATGGTACGGTTATGTATAATCGGGATTGGGTAGATGCTCACTTGTCGACGTTTATGGTTTATGAACTTAGTATGATGTATAGGAGTTATCTCGTTATCACAGCGGTTAGTAGTTTGTTTATGTTGGTTGTTGGATATAGTTTGGCTTCGTTACTCGCAAGGGTGAGTAATGGCCGGTGACACCCGAGTGAGTATTGTTGTTGTTATTATTTCTTCCGCTGTAAGACGTTTTATTTATTGCTACGAGAGAGATTATTACGTGTTTAAGGAGAAGAGTGTTACAAAAGTGGTATCAGAGCGGAGTACCGCTCTGATGACGAGAAAATAGGTTAAGTCAGTGAGCTTAGGACTTAGGAAATTACGGGAAACGTTTGTGAGCTACGAGACGACTCGTCTTAAAAGGTGTTGTGTTTAGTAACGCAAATTGCGTGATATGTTAGCCGTTAAGGCGATTCAATATCTACTGGTTGTGTACGGTAAATTACCGAGTATTTATGTGACATACTGTACTACAGATGTCTGGGGGAACTAGAGAGCGTGGTACTGGTAGAGGTGGAGGCGGTGACCCCGTGATTCCAGGAGTTGCAGAGACGATTGCTGCCGTTCTCGCACAACTTGGTACTCAGATTGGAGGAACACCAGCCCACCCGCCACAGCCCAGGGAGACGAACTGGCTGAAGTCAGTTACCGAGACCTGACCACCTACATATTCTGGGGAGCCAGACCCCATAGCCTTGGAGCGTTTTATTGTTGAACATGAGAAGGCCTACGAAGCTTTGCAAGTACCTGCCGACAAGAAGGTCGTCATTGCTGCTTTCCATCTGAAGGATGCAGCCAGCACTTGGTGGAGGTTGGTCAAGGACTATCACCTGGCTACGCCCGACTTTTCGTGGGCTGCCTTTGTCGAGTTGCTGAGGGGGAAGTACTACCCGACACATCTCAAGTAGAAGAAGTGCCGTGAGTTCGAGACATTATCCCAGGGAGGTCTGACCGTGGATGAGTACTACGCTCGATTCATTGGTCTGCTGGACTTCATCCCCGGAGTTGATTACTCAGAGACCGTGAAGGTCGAGAAGTTCCGGGGGGGATTGTTGTTTCACATCCAGATGGCGATGGGTGCTACCCTCTATTCTACTATCCAGGTATTAACATGAAAGCCATAAATTCTTTACTTACTACAATACCGATTAACTTTGTGAGAACTTACCAATGAGATTCCAGGAGTGTTATGACACTGCCTCGAGGACGGAGTTAATGCTCCAAACTTGGGAAGAGACTCTCGGGACCAAGAAGAGAAAGAACCCTGAGGGAGAGTCTGAGGGTGGAGGAGCATCTCCAGGCGATAGCCAGAATAAGGGAAACTAAGGACTTATCCCATTCTAAATTGTTTACCATATTAAATACCTTATGAATGCTGACCCGAAACCTTAAACAGGAAATTTTTCCAGAAGAAAGGGCAGCAGGGTCACCAGGGAGCGAAGGGGAAAGAGCCCGTCCTTCGGTTGACCGGCCCAGCTATAGATGCTCAGCCTCTGAGATCTGCGCCTCCTAAGGGTGAGAACACCTACCTCTTAAATTCAATTGTAACCTTAACCTTTATATCATCAAATTTTAACTTAAACTAAATGCTACCATCAGGCACCGGACAGCCCCAACGCCATTTCTATTGCAAGCGTTGTGGGAAGGACCATCCTGGGGTCGATTGCAGTGGCCGCAAAGTTGAGTGTCGGTGCTGCAAGAAAGAGGGCCACCGGGAGTTCGAGTGCTGGATGAACCCTAAGGGCCGTAACTACAGGCCACCAAGGAATACTCAGAAGACCTCAGTTGGAGGATCTGGAGTACCACGAGGAGGTCAGGATGGCCAGACATCTACTGATGCTGGAGCCCGGAGAGGCAAGAGAGTAGATAGGGCATGAGACCGCTGGTGAAAGACTTTTGCTTACTTTGTTATGTACTTACCTTGGATGTTAGATGGAGATATGTTGTAAATATGTGGGAGTGTGTCATTGACCACTCGCCCTTTTGTGTATGACTTTTGGAACTAGTTTTGTGGACTTGATACGAGTAACCTTGGAACCTTGACGGATTATATATATATATGAACAGAATGTTAATGCTTACATTATCATGTAGCCATACTTAACGACGCAGAGTCAATGAGACCGGTAATTACTGAACCAAAATTTCCACCTGCATGGCGCACTTGCTATTGCAAACGCTATGACAAGTAAACCACTGAAATTTCCATCTGCCTTGCGCACTTGCTACAACAAGTGCTGCAACTGCAACTACTACTAATTTTTAACCTCTTATTAAATATATACCAACATTTCCATACTTTTTCATACAAACCTTAAGATTAGAAACCTATGCAACCTCGGGAAGACCGTTAGTCCAACCACTACAACTGAAGAAATTATACAGCCACTGTGATCGTAAACCACACCAGTTGAATTGCTCGAGAATTTTCAGGCATGGCTTATTAGCCAAATACCATCAGTGTATACCCGCATTTAATGCTAATCACTACTAGTGATGAATGTTTAGTCCTTATGGACAAGCATACCCCTTGTAGATGCACCACCGTCAGTGAGGATGGTTGGGAAGTGAAGAGCCAAGTTGCTCAAACTATTATGCAATCTGCAATATATATCCAATTAAACGGATGAGGGAACGAATATGAACTATGGATGAGATATGATCATGATAAACAGGGAGAAAATGAACATGTGTTGTACTCAATGAGATCGAGATAGGAGAACCAAGTCTGCTAAATATAGCACAAATTTTACTTACACTGAGCTGAATAACGCCGACTTATGGCACGAATTACCACCGATGCCACTAGGGCAAAAGAATTTACAACAAGATAACCGACAACACGAACTAATAAACAATTAAAGGACATCCATCAGAAGGGAGCTTGACAACAGAATACTTCACAATAACCGTGTGACGGACATTACCAGTTTACTAAACGAGACATGGGACGACCGCACTCCGATAGGAGCGTGTGGGCCTGACAGACTTATTTATGAGTTCGTCGGGTAAGTAGTAATGTATCATTACGGTACCCCATGTATGTAGACAAGTAGTGTTAGGAACACGAGAAGTAGTCAACTCCATACTAAGGACAGTGATACAGATTACCTCGAAGATGGACGAGAAGAGCCGCAGTTAAACCAACGGGCTAGAGAAATCAAGAACCTTCAACACAGAGCAGTAGACAGTATACAGTGAAGACAAGGGAACCGTTCAAGGACGTGAAACCGAAGGAAAGAAACATGAAAACTCATTATGGACGAATAATATGTAGAATCCTCATAAGGATCGAGCAAATGCTTGCAATCTAGAGGAAATCTACCAGATGATGTGGACAGAACGCGTGACTACGCAATGATGAGAGACAAAGCTAATATACTAGCAGATACATTAAGCAAGGAACAATAGACTTGGAATGTACCACTCACATGATAATTCGCTCATCTTATCTGTTGGACTCATTAGATATTAGCTTCTGAGAGTTTACGCCTCTGCACTCTGTAGGACTGGGTATTTTGGTATTGCACTCGTTCAATTATTAATCTAGTGGGAATACGTGAAGATGTAATGGATATCAACACGAGTGTGTATCAAAGAACTACAACAGTGTGTTACTACGGAACAAAACCACTTGGAGACACGGATGACAAGCTTTATCTCCGTGGACATGTAGGCTGGTACGTCTTAGTATTACAAGACAGGTGCAAAGAGCACTAAGTACTAACAATAGCCAATGTCATATTACACCTCAAGCTGAATATCAGTGAGAGAAGACACACGCATGTATGCTAGTGATCCAACGAGAGGATACACAACAACGAAAAGAGGCGAACGGAGCCTATGTTCATGGGTCTACACCTCAGTACGGAGCGAGTGGGCCCATTAGAACGAACTTGGGAGAGAGCACAAATAGTTCAGTGCCTCACCCTTTATGTAGTGTGGAGCCCGGAAGGCTAGAGTCATACCCGTCTCTCTGATATGAGGATAATCCACTAGTTGGAGAACTTTTTGAGAGCCAAGTATCCAGCGCTCCTTGTTGAGCGGCTGTGATATACTTGTAGGGTACGGGGGCATAACCCTTTTTAAGGGGGGTAGAGCCTCTTGGATGTGCACGTGTGTGCACTAAGTTTTGTTGTTTCGTATGCGGGGCATACAGTAGTTTGTGGTATGCGGGGCATACGAGGTTTGTTTATTTGTTTGTTTCGTATGCATGGCATACAGTGAATTGGTGGTATGCGGGGCATACGATGTTTTGTTGGTTATGTTTGGTACGCGGGGCGTATGTTGTTGGTTTGTTTGTGTGTGATGTGCACTTGTATGTATGTATCATATGAGATACTTGCTTGAATGTAGTATTTACACCCATGTGTGTAGTACCTTTCTTATGATACTTGTGATATATATATATATATATATTACCTTGTAGAATGATTACATATGGTATCGCCTAGATACGAAATGAATCATTAGATGTGGAATGTGGAAGGATGGTATGTTATGGACACCTCGGGGAGGTTGTCAGGGTTTGTAGAATTGATAGGAAATAATGGTGCTGATGGATCACCTATATCCATATATGATTGAACTAACGCCACAAAGTGATGACTATGTGTGGTATAAGCACAATACGATGTGTATAAATGATATATCACATAGATATACATTATGGGAATAATGGGTAGTTTTATATTTATATACATACCTATTTGGTGAAGCGACTTCGGGATGAATTCTTTTTAAGGGGGGTAGATTGAAATACCCCAAACTAATAAAACATAGATTAAACATATAATCACATTAATTAAGGCCTAAACATGCCTTAAAAGTCAATTGAGAACAACAATGGTCAACACAAAGCAAGATATTGCACCCTTTGACTGTTTAGGGTAAATACATACCCAAATGAACTTCTTAGGACCTAAAACTCTGTCCTAAGCATATTAACACATAACTAAACATACTACAATCATTGGACAACACTCCAACACAAAAACAAGCATTTACATGCTTCAAGGTCAAGTAGGGCAAAAATGTGCTCTAAGAAACCTTAAAGGTCTTTTGACCTCTATTTGATATAAAATTGGGTTCCTATGATCAATTATCATGTAAGGAACACAACAAAACTGTTATCAAAGAAAACCAAGCTCAGAAACACCTTGTGACACCAAATGTGCGCTAAAACACCTTAAAGCACGTTTTTGTGTATGAGCTCTAAGATAATGACTTTTTGTCACTTTAAAGACTAGATTATATTCTTTATATCATTTATGTGACATGATATACTATATTATAAAGTCTAAATCAAAGTTTAAAAATAAAATCAAAATGGGTGATTTTAGGTGAATAGTACCCAAAATAACATTTAATTACTTAGTTTTAATCATGGTCAAATGTCATTCATTGACTTGAACATCCATTGCCGCCTCATTTAGGCTGTCATACTCACCCATTAAGCAACATAAATATCTAGCCAATCTAATGAATCATCATTTACTATTTCATAAAGTAACATTAATTAACATAAAAGGTAAAACTAGCTTTCTTACCTCATTTGCTTTCTTCCCAGCCGACACCAAGCATCTTCATCCTCTCTTTTGCTTCTCCAAAACCGTAGGAACATATCAAACAGAAGAGAACACCAATTGACATAGGTAAGCTTATTAAGCCATTTTATGTTCATTCTCTTCACTTTTCTTTCCTCTTTCCATGGAGCTAAGCATCAACCATTTCCATCCATGGTTCTAGGTTTTTTTGGAGGTTAAAATAAGGGCAATTCTTGGCTGTAACAAGGGAAGGAGGTGGAGAATTCTAATCTTGTTCTTAAGGTATAAAAATGTGCTTTAAGCACTTATATCTTGTTTCCTTTCATTACCGGTTGTAAAACCTGTTTCCTTAGGCTTATAATCTTCTTCTTAACATGCTTATTCAGTTGGTATATCAATATCTTCAAGGAATAGCCAAATCCGTGCCAAAAACACCATTTTTGGCATTTTAATCAAGGTGAAAATTAGCCATCTTCTAATCTGAGTTATACGAGTTTTAAAGCTTGATTTAGTAGCTCTTTTGATACTCTTTATCTTCTGTATAAATAGGCCGAAGACTACCCTTGGTTACTTTGGTATTCTAAGGTAAATGTTACCTTGAAAATATACATTAAACACTTCTTATGGTTAGCTCTTGTTTGGAGACTAATCATGCCTTAATTGCTGTTTGAAAACATGTAAATAAAGCTGTGGAAAATTTATCTCCAAACAGCCGAGGCCAAACAAGGCCTAAACTTGGCAAAAATAAGGTATAAATCACTTAAACCCACACTTGGTATATTAATATGTGTTTATACATATGTGTATATATATGCTGTGAGTGAATATGGTTATTAAGGTCTTATTTTGACCTTAGGTGATTAAGTAATGGTTTAGTAAATTTATATAAGTAATTAACTAACATAATTGTCAAATTTAAGACATTATGTGGAAAATTGGTAAATATGGAAAACTATGAGGTAAGGCCGAGAGTTTACAGCATTTTTGGGCATTTATGTCTAATTTATTTTATAAGCTAATGTTTGTAATAAGGCCATGTACTTTAGGCCATTTTATTTATGTATTTATAAGGTTTTAATTAAGTTTAAGTAGTAAATATATATTACTGCAAGGAATTGGGGTATAAAGTGTAATTAAATTAAATTTGGGGGCTATACATTAATAAAGCCGAAAATTAGAGGTTAAAAGGATTTAAAATAAAAAAATATAAGATTTTATAAAGTTTTGGGGTTAAATGGTAATTTCTGAAAAACATGGGTACAAACCGTAATATATGAAAATTAATGGTCAAGGCAATATTAAGGAGGTCAACCATGACCATATGGTAGGTTTTGACCAAATTAGATAAGTTAAATAACTTATTTGAGGTTTTATAATAAGATAAGTATTTAATTGTAACAATTTTATAACATATGTGGTAAATATGTTATTACCGAAAATAAATGGTGTAAAATGGTATTATAAACACCCATGGGCTATTAGGAATTTTTAGGAATTTATTTGGTTGGTTTTGGAATTAAAATAAACTATATATGTATAATATATAGTTATTATGTCATTATGACACTTTGGAATAGTAGATGGGGTGGAATAGTAATAAGCGAGAATATATGGGTTAGTAATGTTAATTATAACCCTTAGGTGAAATTTGGTGATTTTTAGAATAAAATAAGAGTATTTAATAAGATATGTGTATAATATATAGTTTTAATGATATTATAAAACTATATGTTATAAGTTGTGCCAAATGGCAATTATAGAAACTTTGTGGGTCAGAAAAATAATATAGAACAACTAGGGTCTGTTCGTAATTTTTAAAATATATATAACCATAGGTTATATTAATATGAAGGTTTAAAATGTTATAATATATGATATATATAACATAACATTATATATGTGGTCAAATTATAAATTTGGAAAGTTAAAGGGGTTGGAAATTAATTTATAAACAGACATGGTCTGTTCGGAAATTTTACAAAAATAAAACCATAGGTTATACCATTTTATAAGTTAAAAATGTTATATTATATGATATATATATATATACATGGTATACATAATGGGGTGACTTTGTAAATAAAGAAAACAATGGGATATGTAAAGAGATAAGGTTATGACATGTTGCCTTCTCAGCAATATAATATAGTTTTGTATAAAAACTATAGGTTATAAATTAAAGGAAATAAAAATATCATATTATATGATATTAGTATATGGTATAACATTACATAATGTTATGTGGTCAAAATGAAATTAAAATAAAAGGAAGGGTTGTACCGAATTATAAGAGTTGGAAAATGAATTTTAGACTATGGTCTACAATGTTATAACATTATATGGTATTAAGGTGGTTTAGATGGAATCAATATAAGGATATTCACATTAAATAATGTGACAAACGATAAATAAATAAGATTTATAAACTAAGGTATATATTGAATAAACCTTAGGAGTTGTAATTATACAACATAAATTGTTACATAATATTAGGATAATAATCTTAACATAAGTTGTATAATATGATACAACTAATGGGAATAATAATCTAATATAAGGTGATAAAATGTAACATATAATATAAGAGTTTTATAACTCATGAGACTTACCTATATGGTAAACATATACATATGCAAGAATAAGGTATATAAGGATGAATATATATTATGGTTGGAAACCATATAATATAATGGTGGTGGTTATTACATAAAAATAGTTATGAACTATAAGTTATAAGTTTTTGAATGCGAATATAATTTGCTAAAGATAATGGATTATATAATACAATGTATTATAATGGATGGTGGAAAAATAATACAATATAATAAATAATGCATGCATACATGCAACTATAGGTTATATACCTAAATTAAATGATGGATAATATTAAAGAAATATAACGAATTAAACTTAACAGTCGAAACATTTCGACATACGAGTTTTAGTAACAAAGCCGACCGGTTTAGAGAAACCCGTAACAACTAACTATAGAAATTAGGGGATGAACTGTCGGGGTTACTTGTTATTCGGAAATACCGGATTTAGTTAGTCATGGAGACTGACCTATAGTTTATTACCGTTTAGATCATACTTCAGACGAAGGCACTTGACGAGCTAGTGGTCTACACTGCTCATCCTTGGTCTAAGGTGTACGGTATGTAAAGGGGTTTGATCCGGGTTGTCCTAAGGAATTCCTTGAGCTCGGATTTGGTTGATATAACTTGTGTGTAATGTGTTTTGGATACGTGTATATGATTATGTGTTACTGCATTAATTATTTATGCACGAGCGTCCTACGGGACTAACACTACGTCGACTATAGATCGACTTATATAAACATACATATGCGTTTATTGTGATGACATGACTGTTACTTAATATAATACCTTTAGTATTAATATTAAGTATATGGTGACCTAAAGTAAAACACTTAGGTACGAGTCACGACATTGTCGGTCTCTAGAGCATGGATCTCGAACATGAATATAACCTAGATTACTTCTAGGTATGCGTGAGACCCATGGGGCAGCTAATTAATAAATGGAAAAATTACAGTGCCCACCCACGAGGTTTTGGGGTTTAACACTGCCCACCCACGAACTTTGAAAATTAACACTGCCCACCCATCAACTTATATTGTTTTTACTTCCGTCACCATTTTACCACACTTCCGTCATTTGTTATATAGTTGACCGTCAACTTATCTTGACCAAACAGTATATCCCTTTCTTATTTTCCCCCGCGGGGTCTTCATCCTCCGATCGCAGACCACGACCATCGCCACCACTAACCATCTATCATCATCATCTCCACCGTAACAACGCCCGAGTACGACTGCACCTCTATCATCACCGCACCAAGTCTTCGTCGTCATCTCCATACGCCTCGACACCATCACGCCACTCACCACAGCCCCACACACGCTCTCACATCAGACCAGAGGACGCCATCGCCTTCACCACCGACGCCACATCATTCTCATTCCATTCACGACACATCCTCATCGACGCCCATCCACACCGCCATTCAACCACTGGCCTCGACTCGTCTTCGCTCTCCATTCACCATCGCAACCACACTCAGGCCATCACCGTATCACCATCGACTTCATCACCGTACTCACACCACGACTCGCATTGCCCGCATCACATCTCACGCCTTCGCCATCGCCTCTGCAAACCTCATCACCATCGACCACGCTCACCGCCGCAACCATTCACGCCCGCGTCGACCACCATACATCTTCATCGACACCACTGTTCCGCATCATCAGGTCGTCATTCATCCATCATCGCCATCAACCTCACACAGCACCACCGTCATCCTCCATCGATACCGACGTACTGCTTCATCCTTTCTTCTCCACGCCATCCACTCACCGCCATCATCTTCATCCACGAAACTGTTACACACCAGCATCGGAGGAGCTCGCTTCTCCATTGGCACCACCGCATTCACGCCACACGCCGCCGTCATCCATCAAGTTTCATTGTCGGTCGAAGCGAGGAGGAACAGGGACGAGAAAGATAGAAGAAGAATCGGTGAAGAAATAACAGAGGCGGTGAACCACAGCATTTAAAGAATCGACACAAGAAATTCAAGAATCATTCGGGACTACGAAGAATCTCAATACTCCAGCGACGGAATAAGTTAATGATCAAGAAGAGAGACACGATGAGTCGGGCGAGAAATTGGATAACAAGAAGAACGCCAACGACAGTGATAATACTACTAATGAAGTGAAAATGAATGAGGAAATAATACCGGAAGATTGTGATTTATTCTCAGGTGAATGGGTGTTTGATAATGTAACACATCCGTTATACAGAGAAGATGAGTGTGAGTTCTTGACGGAACAAGTGACGTATATGAAGAATGGAAGGAAAGATTCTTTGTATCAGAATTGGAGATGGCAACCTAGAGACTGTAACTTGCCAAAGTACGTACGTACGTATGCGTAAATTGATTTCGTTTTTCAATTGATTGATTCAGCATGCAATGCGATTTATCTCTAGTATATATATATATATATTTCCTTTCAGTCTGTCACTCTGTGGTATGATGATAATTGATTGTAAATAAATTGATTACAGATTCAATCCAAAGGTGTTAGCAGAGAAGCTACGGAACAAGAGATTGATGTTCGTTGGAGATTCATTAAACAGAAACCAATGGGAATCAATGGTGATTGATGTTCGTAGCAGAGAAGCTACGTTCTATTTTATTCATCTGGGCTGGTGCTGATGATGTTACCAGGCATCGCGAAGAAGAAGGGAGGAGAACGTCTGGGACTGTCGAAGAAGGGAGGAGAACGTCGGGACTGTCAAAGAAGGGAGGAGAAATTTAAATTGTATTCTATCTGTTTGGTCAAAATAAAACAATTGGTCAACTATTAACACATCATGTGGATGGTAGAACACAAAAAGGATGACGGATGATATTGTTATAAAAACTGATGGGTGGGCAGTGTTAAATTCAAGAGTTCGTGGGTGGGCAGTGTTAAACCCCAAAACCTCGTGGGTGGGCACTGTAATTTTTCCTTAATAAATTATATTCTCCATAAGACTAAGAGCATATCTTAAACATTATGAGAGAGAGATGGTGTGAGTTGAGGTGAGGAGTCCAGTGTATTTTACGAACTACCTGGTTGCGCATTTGTGATCACTGAGGGGTTCCCGATCGGGTTCCGCTCCAGGTTATACCCAATGAGCCCTATTTGGATCGTGGGTCAGGTGGCTATTGCCTTTATATGGACGCCTTACGAGGCAAAGTGAATAGTTAGGGGCCTCCGGACCTCTGGCGAAATGAGCACCTTCGTGTGTACGGGAGGACTACTGTCCATGACGCCCAACTGGTATTTAATTAATATGGTTTGGATGGATGGGGCCTTAAAGGCCAAATTTAAGTAACTAAGGATGGTGTTCGCTACGGCGTTTATTCAGTATTATTATTCGATATGTTCGATATACAATTGTTGTTTATGATATTTTATGACTGTTTGAATCGGATGGATGGTTAAGTGTTTATGAATGTTTGGATGGATGTTTATGTATATTTATGCATGTATATTACAGTATTGATTATAACTGTAAAATGGAAAAGCATGAAACCAATCTAATAATAAGATGGTTTAAATGACTAAGTGACCATTAGGGTCCAGGCCCGGCATACTCAGCATTTATCGCTGAGACTACACTCATTGTGCAGGTTGTTGATTATCGCCGAAGCCGAAGTGCGGGAACATGGTAGTTAGAGTTTATTTTAATTATCACACATGGAGTTTATTGTATAACGATGTCAGACTAGGAATTGTATTATGGTACGGTTATGTATAGTCGGGATTGGGTAGACGCTCACTTGTCGACGTTTATGGTTTATGGACTTAGTATGATGTATAGGAGTTATCTCGTTATCACAGCAGTTTGCAGTTTGTTTATGTTGGTTGTTGGATATAGTTTGGCTTCGTTACTCGCAAGGGCGAGTAATGGCCGGTGACACCTGAGTGAGTATTGTTGTTGTTATTATTTCTTCCGCTGTAAGACGTTTTATTTATTGCTACGAGAGAGATTATTACGTGTTTAAGGAGAGGGGTGTTACAACTATAGTGGCATTAAATGAACTTTTACGAAAACATAGTGACTTTTTGTGACTTTCTTATTTTAGTGGCATTTCATGAATTAGCCAAAAATATAGTGGCATTTCATGAAATTTCCCATAATTTTATATGGCTTTTAACATGTACCCCGACCAAAGACCGACAATCATGTTCTTACGAAATAGCCGGCTACCATGAAGTCTTCCGTGTGCAACGGTTAGCCGGCCACCCCTAATGGAACTCTGTAGATCAAAGTGCAAAATCTTCCACAAGCCGGCTAGAACGCGCACCCCTCCCTCGTAAAGTTTCAGCAGGTTCCCCGAATTACTACCCAGGGTACTTTAACTAGAACCCATCATGACCTAAACACACGCGGCACATGAATCCCATCCCATCAAGACCCATTGCCTAGATAGAATCGAACTCTTGATTGATCGAGGTACTTGGGATCCTCTGGATGAAGACATGGTCTCTCTGGATCCCATTGAATTTCATTCGTCGGAGGAACCTTATACAGATTCGTCGGAGGAACCTTATAAATTGCCCCTTCATCCACATATCCCTCTAAGATATCATCAAATACCATGAGACTGACGTGTTACCCGAGATTGATGTGTGACTTAAGCGAAGCTTCTTATTGGCAAGAAAATCTAGATGACGTCAACTCTACTCCTCACTTGGACGTAGCCCGTGAAATCTACCTGGCCATCAAGTGACATATCAAGTCAGCTTTCGCCATGCGTTTGCCTATAAATATCCATCAATGTTTATCATTTAGGACACACATACTTGTTCTTATCATTCATTACTCTCAAAACTTATATTCTCTCCCAAGTATATATCTCTGTAGCCTACCCGTGGAGTAGATCACTTAAGATCGAACCACGTAAGTCATTGTCTCATCATTTTCTTCTCTCATAGAATCACATAAAAATCACATTTACATATGAAAGAGATAATCAAACCATTTCAAGATTATAATCTTACAGTCAAGCTCGCTTGGCCCAATTTTTTTTATTTAAATCTAGTAATTATTAGCAACAAATTTAAAAATCGGGTTGGGCACCGACATAGCTAAAAATAATCCAGGCCTAGCCCGACTTGGCTAGAAAATAAAAACCTGGTTTTGGACACTATATTTAGGCCTAACAAGTCTAAAAATATTCGCGGCCCGCGTCGCGTGAATGATCAGCTCTATTTATACTCAATCCTATAAAAACTTAAAAATTATACATAGATCACAAATATTACCATGAATTTACAATCAGACCCTAATATTTTTCCTAGGGGCTATAAAAATATAGAAATTTTTTATCGTATTTATAAACTAATTTATCTGAATCTCTCGTAAGTAATGGATGGATCGGGTGACGGGTGATGGTTAACGGATGATGACTCAGGCTTGAGTGAAAATATATGAAACCATGGGTACGGGTGATACTTTACTCGACCTGAACCTGACCCATTGTCACCCGATCAATTAAGATAGAATTCTGTTGTGAGCAAAAAAAAAGTAGTGTGGTTGTGATGGTTTATGGTTGAACTGGGCTCATATAGGATCTAGATATTTATAGACTAGAGTTCAAATCCTTTTTCCTCTATTATCTATTTGATGTTAAAAAAAGGAATAAATAATTAGTAGCTGATGACAGTTAAGGTCGACTTCTTTTAACAACATTGATTGATTTATGAATTGATCAATGTTTATTATCTAGTGTGTATAACGAAAAGAACATCTCTTTTATTTACTCTGAATATTGTATCATTACAGAGATATGTCACTATATTACAGAGTATGCTTTCTATATATTCTGATTACACCTATCTGACAGATGTGTATATATATACCACTACTAACAGCTATCTAACGGTAATAATATGGCTAATATAAGAATACATGTGTTACATATTCTCAACACTCCCCCTCAAGAAGAAGGGTGGTAACACACAATTCTTGCTCAACATTCCAACGATAATCCTCCTGGAAGTAGTTCACTCCCCCTGCTCCCTCTGCCTTGTTGACTTCTTGCAGTTTATGTCATGCCCTGTTTGCTGCAGAAATTGAATATATTCCTTTGCTGGGAGTTGTTTGGTAAGAATATCTACTAGCTGGTGCTGGCCAGGGATGTAGTTAAGTGTGATCAATCCACTCTGAAGCTTCTCGCGAACTAGATGGCAGTCCACTTCAATATGTTTGGTCCGCTCATGGAAGACCGGATTGCGAGCTATGAATATAGCCGCCTTGTTGTCACAGTGTACGTTAATGGGTTCAACTCCGGTCACCCCTAATTCGTGTAGCAGTCTGGTTAGCCATGTCAGTTCGGTGGTGACCCGTCTGATGGAGCGGTATTCAGATTCTGCTGTGGAAAGGGCAACAGTCTCCTGCTTTTTTGATTTCCAACTCACTGCAGTTCCTCCTAGTAGGATGATGTAGCCGCTAATGGATCTTCTTGTTATGGAACAGCTTGCCCAATTTGCGTCGCAGTATGCCATCAGATCCAAGGTGGGTTTGCTGTTGTAGAAGATCCCTTGTGTTGCTGTCCCTTTTATGTACTTCAGAAGGTGTAATGCTGCTGTGAGATGGGCTTCTTGAGGTTGTTGCATGAACTGGCTGAGATGCTGCACTGGAAAAGCTAAGTCAGGTCTAGTATTAGTTAGAAAATTAACCTTACCTATCAACCTTCTATAGTAAGTTGGATCACCCAACTCATTGCCTTGTAATCTATCCAGTTTAATTCCAGCAGGTAGGGGAACAGAGGTAATACCAGAATCTGTAGGAAGATATTCTTCTATTAAGTCTGCTGCATACTTACTCTGTGTAAGGAGAATACCACCTGCAGTATAAAGAAACTCCATGCCCAAGAAATAGCTTAACTTACCAAGATCTTTGATCTTAGATTGGTGATTGAGTTTCTGTTTCAGACTGGTTATTTCATTATGATTGTTTCCAGTCATTATGATATCATCAACATATATTCCAAGAAAAGTACGAAAACTGCCATCATATTTAATGAATAGTGAGTAGTCATTTTCAGATCGAACATACCCTTGAAGTTTGAGAAAAATAGACAGTTTTTCATACCATTGCCTTGAAGACTGTTTGAGACCGTACAAAGATTTGTGCAGTCTGCATACCTTACCTTTATAGATTTCTTTCATCCCTTCGGGTATCTCCATGTAGACCTCTTCATCTAGGTCACCGTGTAGGAATGCATTGTTGATGTCAAGTTGACTT
This sequence comes from Limonium bicolor, assembly GCA_023374045.1. Lineage (NCBI taxonomy): Eukaryota > Viridiplantae > Streptophyta > Magnoliopsida > Caryophyllales > Plumbaginaceae > Limonium > Limonium bicolor. Next base: position 46,895,286 of record CM041778.1, read on the forward strand.
AGTTCCCATTGTTTCTTAACAGCAACAGCAACAAGGGTTTTTATAGTAGTTATTTTTACTACTGGTGAGAAAGTCTCCCAATAGTCTTCACCATATTTTTGAGTGTACCCCTTTGCAACTAAGCGTGCCTTATGTCTTTCTAAGGTACCATCAGATTTTAGCTTAGTCTTAAAGACCCACTTACATCCTATTATTCTTTTGTTTGGAGGCTGATCTATAATGGTCCAAGTTTGGTTTTCCTTTAGTGCTTGAAATTCTTGTTTCATTGCCTCAACCCAATGAGGATTCCTAGAGGCAACCTTATATGATTTAGGTTCCTTGAGAGCATGTGTGTGTGTGAGTAAGGAGTGAGAGGTAGCAGATAGAGTAGTGATATCAAGGATATTATTGGCATGAATATCAACAATAGATTCAGATAGACAGTTTCTGTTTGGTGTATTTTTGTTCTGTAACCTCTCACAGAGTATGCTACTAAACACATCATCATGTGGCGTGTGTGCTTCTCCTAGGAAATAATCATTAAGGTGTGTTGGGATGTTTCTTTCTCTAGTGGACCTTCTTAGATTATCTGTGTGATCAGAATCCTCGGTGGTGTTTAATTCAGGTGGAGTTGGACTGGATCTGGTGTCCTCTTCACCAGTTTCTGGTGTTTCAGTAATGGGATCATGTGGGTCAGGGGTATGTGGTGAAGTTGTGAGAGGATTTTCTTTGTCAACCGAAGCAGGAGTATGTGAGGTAGAGGAGGGAGCACTAGAGGTATTTTCTTCATCAACAAAGCTAGATACTTCTTCAGTACGATAGTCTGAATCAAGCTGGTATTTATCTATTTTGTTGGGTTGTTCATGGAGAGGGAAGTTGTTTTCATAAAAAACAAGGTCTCTACTGATGGTAATATTTGTGTCTTAAGATCTAGAACTTTAAAACCCTTTTTGTTTTCTGCTAGACCTATATAAACACAAGCTGTTCCACGTGGTTCAAATTTTGTCATGTGATTTTTGATAGTGGTTTTGTAAAAGAGGCAACCAAATGTCTTTAGGGATTTATATTCAGGTTTTCTGTTGTAAAGCTTTTCGTAGGGGGTGAGACCTTCAATGGCCCGTGAAGGTAACCTATTAATTATATAGGTTGCATAACGGATGCACTCTCCCCAAAAGGTTAAAGTTAAATTGGCTTGAAAGTATAATGCTCTGGCTGTTTCTAGTAAGTATTTGTGCTTTCGTTCGACAACTCCATTTTGCTGAGGTGAATGACTACAACTGGTTTGGTGGATGATGCCATTATCACGAAAGTATTTTATTCCTTCATTACTAGAGCCTAATTCAAGAGCATTATCACTTCTAACCATTTTAACTTTCTTATCGAACTGTCTTTCAACGAGTTTGATAAAACTGATCAATACAGAGAAAGCTTCAGATTTTCTTTTAAGTAAATGTGTCCAGGTGCTCCTAGAGTAATCATCTACTACAGTTAGAAAGTAACTATAGTTATCATAGGTTGGGACCTTGAAAGGTCCCCATACATCTATGTGTATCAAATCAAAACAAGCTTTACTTTTGATAGTAGAATCAGGAAAACTTTGTCTAATAGATCTAGCCTTGCAACATGTCTCACAAGCAGTACATTCAGGAACATCATGATTTGTTATCAATTCTAAAATTTGCAACTTGTGAAATGGGACATGACCTAATCTGGTATGCCACATCCACGCTACCTGTTGACTTTTTACAGAATTCGAACAAACTAGTCTAGCACCTGTTTTGTCTTTGCCATTAACCAGTCTATCCATAGCAGCATCAACAAGAACATACAGACCATTCAAGCTTTTTCCAATCATCAATTGTTCATTCGATTTATGGTCCAGCACATAACAATTATGTTCACTGAAGTGTATACTATTGTTAATCTGTTTTGATAGTCTTCTGACAGACAAAAGGTTGAATTTGAAAGTTTCTTCAAGTAAGACATTATGCAAGATAAATTTATTTCCTATTCTAACACTACCAAACTTGTTGACATATTGTACATGTCCATCAGGCATGCTAATCACACGTTTTTCAGGCAAGTCAAATATAGCAACAAACAGGTTTTTATTCCAGCACATGTTCTCAGATGCTCCTGTATCAATAATCCAAGAATCCATGCAGAACAAATAGTTTGATTGTTTAGGCTATTGCTTAAAAAAGGGTTAAGGTTTGGCTTACCTGAGAAACCACATTCAAACGAGGGATTTTCTTGGAGCAGGGTCATCAATTTGTTGTACTGTTGAGGGTTCAAGCCTGATATTGGTGAAGCCTGTTGTACTACCTTCGTGCCCGAATTTTCTTCACTGATAACAACTCCCGCAACAGAAGTGGTTTTCTTCTTCCACCATTCAGGGTAGCCAATTATCTCGAAGCAACCCTCCTTTGCGTGACCCTTTTTCTGACATTTTGTACAATAAAGATTTTGCTTGTTGGGGATTTTGCTTGTCGAAATCCTTCGTTGAGTTTGGAACTGCTCCGGTTTCCTTTTCTCTGCGGATAGGGCTAGGGTTTCCCGGGTCGATGCTGTGTTGCGAACCGGAATTTGCCTTCTTCGCTCTTCTTGAGTTATTAGAGAGTAAGCTTGCTCGAGAGAAGCAAGGGGGTCTTTTAACAATATGTTGCTCACGACATTGGAGTAACTATCGTTTAGGGCTAGAAGAAATTGCAAGGTTCTTTCTCTTTGCTGGCGATCATTGTACCCTTTTCTGGCACTGCACGAACAAGTGGGCCTTTTGTCGAGAACTTCAAGTTCGTCCCAAATCTTTCTCATCTTCATGTAGTAAATTTGAACAGAGTCTTCGTCTTGCTCTAATTTGCTCAACTCTTTCTTCAGGGCGTATACCTGCGCAGCGTTGGCTTGCTCGTATCGATTACATAACATTTCCCAGGCGTCCGCGGCTTCAGAATAGTAGAGTACCGCATCTGCGATTTCTGGGGAAACAGATTGTGCGAGCCAGGCTATAATCATGTGGTTGCATTTTTCCCACAGACCATACCTTGAATCTTCTGGTGCCGGCGCCGTCACAGTCCCGTCGATGATGCCGAACTTGCTCTTCGCCTTTAGGGCTACAGTCACAACCCTCTTCCACCCAGCGAAGCCTTGCCCCGAGAAAACGTGTGCTATCTTGGTTCCTGGATTATCATTCGGATGAAGATAGAGTGGATCTTGAGAATCTAGGTTTGTTTTTGTCTTCTCTTCTGGGTTTCCCGTAGCTTTACCGTCTTCGGTAATGGTTTCTCCGCCTGGGTTTGCCATTTCCTCAATGAAGGACAACTAATCGATCTACTTTAGATCTTGATTTTTCGATGAAATTTGGGAAAGAAGCTAACGTGGCTCTTGATACCATAACGAAAAGAACATCTCTTTTATTTACTCTGAATATTGTATCATTACAGAGATATGTCACTATATTACAGAGTATGCTTTCTATATATTCTAATTACACCTATCTGACAGACGTGTATATATATACCACTACTAACAGCTATCTAACGGTAATAATATGGCTAATATAAGAATACATGTGTTACATATTCTCGACAGTGTAGTATCTACAAATGGGTGTTAAATCTATAAACTGCAATGGTGTCGTCTAGAGAAAATGCGGTTGGTCGTTGCTTATGGTCCGACTCTAAAGGGTGGGACACAAATACTGTTTTTTTAACCAAACTTATATATTAATTACAAAAGTACATAAGACAAGAGTACACTTGACAACACACAAAAAACGATCCTGAGAAAGAAACATAAGAAAAGATCCTCCTAGGTGAACTAAAGAATAACTAAAGCCTAAGATACATACATAAGATCGACACCAAGAAAAAGGAATATCACCATTTCAGCATAACTCCAGGAAGAGTAGAGGTTCCTTTCGCCAAACACCGACAAATGAAGGAAAGTAGCTCTTCAACTAATGGGCATCAAGTGTTGTTGAAGAGATCACCTGTCCCAAAAACACCTTAGCAAACTGCTGGGAAATTGAGAATTTATTAGTGGCAGCTTTGTTCTTAATCCAGTAAGACGTCATACAAAATAAAGCATAGAACATAAAAGAAGCAAACCCTAATAGACTATGAACCAGCACCCCATCACTACATCGGGCAACAAAACCATACCTGCAACAAAAAAGAGACCAAAAAAGGATAATAGAACTATGAAACCAACCATAAGCAACCAAATTTGTTAAAATTTCCTAGTAAGAAGACCATATATTGAGCAAAAATTAAGAAGATAGTATTCCAAAAGAGACCCTGAAGAAGTAGGACTGCCATGGTCTCTCTCAAATCCCAACAGTCCTTCCTAAGAGTTAGCATTATGCTTAGCAACCTTGAAGAGTACCCAAGGTCACCTTTGAGATCACAGGATCCAAAAATCCTTATATCGATTCTGCCTGAGAAAGGTCAGAGTTCTGGAGATCACTTATCTTCACTTGTAGAGTCTCTCATAAAGCATGAGAAATTGAAGACGACACCCATGGAAGGATGAGAGCTACGTCTGCCTTTTTCTGACCACCCTCCTCCATGTCAAAACTGGTGGGTTGTATCTCAGCATCAGTCAAACCCTAGACCAACTAGGGTTAGCATGCTCTGTCTTCACCCAGGGCATGTACTGATATATTTAGCCTCACTCTCAGCCGGCCTCTCACCCATTCCCTGGACCCATGTGTGAATCGACCACATCTAAAGCAAAATGCAGGAAGTTTCTCATATGTAAGCCAGGATTTTTAAGATGTTTCTGCCATGCAAACATAGAGACAACACTTCAAAGGTTCCATAACATTAACTAGGAGCCTCAAGTGGGGTAAATCGTTGGATTTGTGAGCTCCTTTCTTCATCATACTAAAAAATCTACAAATATTATTACCCAACTAGCATGCCTCTTCACTCATATAAACATAAAAGGGACTCCATGAACTCGGACCCAAAAAGGACCCCTTTGAAAGAGATGGTTCCGTGGGGCCTTCTTCTTTTCCACACGCTGCTTGGCAAGTAAACAACTTGCAAAAGACCAAGAACCCTTTTGCATGACAATCTCCATGTCTTCAACTTTCTAGGATTGGAAAAGGAACGGACCCCTCCCTACCTTTTTAACTTCAGGCGGTCATCGACTTTCCATACCTACTCCATCGTGATTTGGACGATCTCAGGATCAACCGGCTTCGAGGAGAAATGTTTTCAAGGAAATATAATTCAAATTTGATCTCTTCGGCCTGTTGAGAAAAATCATCCAAACATATCTGCATAGCCTCTTCATCAATGAGAGGAAGATTCTCACACAACTTGATAAGATTCTCTAGAGAGCCAACTTGTTGTGACACGGTGGAAGAAAGTGAGGCACAAAACCTTAGCCGCTTATATGTTACAAAAGGGAAGGATAAAAAGTAGCCAAAAGGATTTACCAAAGCGAGGAAGGTAAGAACTAAAAGAGAAACAAGAACTATACCATCTTTATCAACCCAAGTCGTCGAATCGTTATCGTATAGCACTAGAAAACTAATAATCATCTTTTGAAAAAAGAGCCTAAGATTTCCCCTAAAGATCTGCATGGAGATGATCAACACTAGAAGAGAAAAATCCACCACAGAAAAGAAATTTAAGATGACTGGAGATTACTAAAACAGGAAGCAAAATGAAATGGTGGTAATGTAGGAGACGAATCAAGAAGGCAGTGGAAACGAGGTTAGAAAAAGAAAACTGTCGCCAGAAGGAGACATTAGTAGCATATAAAGTTTCGATGTAAATACAGTCAGGCAAGATGGTGTTGTCTTTTTATACGTCCCTTATGTGATTCCAAATATGTGACATTCATTTTTTTTTTACAACGAGGGAACCCGCAACCGCTACTCTTCAAGTGCGCTCTGAGTAAACCCTCAGGCTGACGCAATAGCCTGCAAATCATGCCAACCAGGTAAGCCACACAAGGTGACATGCTCAGCCAAGAAGGAGTGGTTTGAAGGATTCAAACTCAGGACCTCTTGCTCCCCTACTTCACCCTCCACCAATCTCAGTTACCCTAGTAGGGCGACATTCATATTTTTGGGATATGGTCGCAAAAGGTGTCTAGAAATGGTCAAGTCTGGCTGCTTCTTTGGACTCAATCTGTAAATTGAGTAAGATTTATTATACTATCACTAGTAAAATCCAATTTTTATGTTACAAAGTTTCTGATAACGACTTAACATCGTTATCATACTTGTTATTACTGACAAGTATTTCGGTACCAAAGATAGTACTAACGAATTAAAAAAAATTGAGACTATAGTAACTATGTAACTGTTACACAAAATCATATTTTTAGTAACAATATAACTTTTAATAACGAATAAAAGTCGTTACAATAAATAAATTGATCTTTGGTTACGCCATCTTGTGAAAAGTTACAATAAATTGAATTAGTATCGATTTTGATTTTTCGTAATGATTTTTCATTGTTACCAAAAATCTATATTTTAATAGTGTCTAATTCCAAATGTGGTGTATTTTTTGGCCTATGAAAAGTTAATTAACAAAATAGTAAAGAAGAGTGATGGTAAGCCATTCTTGGAGGAAGATGGAGACAATAGGTTGCTCGTTGACTTGTTTAGTTTTATTATTGTAGTTGTGATAAGAGTATACGAAATTGTCCTCTAATATTTGTTTTACCTTCTTAGACAATATATCACTACAACATACTAGATCTATGAGGGCAACTTTTATTGCCCTGATAGACCAAAAACTTGCCACAATAGACTTTAAGGGCCACCTAATAATTGCCTCTAGGGTTGCCTTTTAAGATATGCCATGTTAAATGTGGTGACAACCTATTTTGCTCGCCCTGCATGATAAGATCTACGAGGGCAACTAAAGTCACCCTCTTTGAGATGAACCAGTGGAAGCAATGTGGTTGCTCTCTTTGATCGACAATCAAGAGGGGCAACTTTTTGCAGTCGCCCCCGTTGTTTGGTGTCAATAGAGGCATGTTCAAAAGATCGCCCTCTTTGATTGATGTCAAAGACGGCAACCTATTACCTCGCCCTTTTGATCATTATTACTAGTAGAACTTCACTTCATTCTACGGTGACGACTCGGTTGGTCGCCCCCTTTAATTGCTATCTATGGGGGCGAGTTGTTTTAGTCGCCCCCTTTGATTTCTATCAATGGTGACAAAGCTTTTTGGTCGCCCCCTTTGATGTCCTATCAGGGTGACTTTTATTGCCCTCATAGATATATTTTTCTAAAAAATAAAAAAATCAGACTCAAGCACCTAAACATCTAGCTTACCCTCTTTCTAAGCATCCTCATACTCACAGTAGCTCTTTTGCATTAAATGACAATTAAATCAATGTTTCCAAGGAAAGACCAAACTTGTGTCAAGGCAATAAACGACATAAAATAACTTGTTTGAACTAAATAAAACTTATGATTTATTAAGTACAACTAAAATAATAGGTTTTCATTTTTAGTACCGAACTTCCTTCAAACATCAAACAATCCTTTTTGGCTACAAACATATGTATCTATCTTTGACTACATTTTCAACTGTACAGTTTTTATAGTGTAAATGTACAAGTTTTGTAAGCTTATCGTACAATTTGTTAGTATGTATATCTAGTAGAATTTCAGCAATATCAGAATTTAAAGTATAACTTTAAATATATATCCGTACAGTTTTTATTTACTATATGTACAATTTTTATAGAATAAATGTACATGTATGTAGCTATCTATAGCTACATTTAGATATAGTCAAGAAATTACTAACATCAAAAACTAACAACTGATAATATCTGGAAAATCGATAGGAGACAACTTCTCAATTTTGAATGGCCAACAACTTTTGTTCAAAAACGAATCTATGAAGTGAAACTAACAATCTATAAACACCGTTAACAATTAACATCATCCCATTTTTATTCAAAGAAGATATTCGAAAATGGGCTCGTTTGGAAACCATTGTTCGAGTTGTTGTTTGGGTCTAGTTGTTAACATTTTTTTTTCTTCGAAAATGTACCACATTTATTATTATCTCGTATCAAACAACAATTCAACCAGCTCGCAACGGTGATGGTGATAACCTATACCAAAATCTAGTATACACTTGCATGTAACGGTGAAATTGTAGCAGAACGAAACCCAAACCCATTCGGTTTTTCAATTAATAGGTATTGTGCGGCCCGACATACCTTAGATGAAAAACATTACTAGACTCACAAAGAAAATAGAGAAAAACAATATCATCATAAGATACACGTGTCCTTAGAAGGCTAAACAGCAGAGCCAGGCAGTGGCGGATGCAAAAGGGGATAGGGGTACAAAACACCCCTCAACTTTTCTAAATTACATAAATTATAGTATAAAAAAATTAGTAAATTTGATAAAAGACCCCCCTAACTTTTTATATTTTTGTCTATGCCCCCTCAACTTCTATTTCCGGCTCCACCTGTGGAGCCAGGTATCCCACATCTAGTGAACTTGTAAAAAGTAACATCCTCATGGCCACATGGCCGAACTCCATTCAGCACACCAGCTGTAATCCGCAAAAACCACCGCCACCACACATTAGTGGAAAAAGATTTTATACCACGGTTCTTTTGCTTAAAAACCACGGTTGCTAATTGTGATATATACTTGCGTCTCATATTGGAAAAAGTGCTATAAACGACGGTTCAGAACCATCATTTAAAATAAGAGAAAAAACCACGGTTCAGGAACCGTCATTTAAGACCCTCTTTTCCCACGGGTTTAACTGACTTTATATGACTGTTATCTAGGTGAACCGTGGTTTATAGTAGTTTATAAATGATGGTTCCCTGCTAAACCGTCGAATAAAGTCAGTTAACTACACAGGAAAATAGTGTCTTAAAAGACGGTTCCTGGTCATAACTGTGGTATATAGTCTCGTGCCAAAACATTTTAAACCATGGTTTTTGCCTGAACCGTGGTTTTATTTTTTTGTTTTTTTAGCCTCTACCATGTGTTTTCAAACACAACCCAATACAATCACATACACCTGTACAAAGCATCCAACTGGTATTTCTCTTTGGCAACCAACACACATTACATATATATGCACGACTAGCAAAACAAGAGTTGCTAGTTGAACTGCAACAAACCATTCATACATCTCAAAATAAGAAAGAGTTGCACTTTTTAAAACTTTTGAAGTGTACTTTGATTCAGCATAAAAAAAATGTAAGTCTAATTACACTAGGAGAAGATCTAAGAAACGCTTAAGTAATTTTTACACCAATATTGTGACATATGGTCTCTTACAAAGTCCAGGTTCACTTTGGCTTAAGTGGCCCGTGCTTTTGTGAAAAACAAAATGATCTGTCCATAAAAAGAAATTGATCATCATTAGTACACACATATTTATTAACACAATAACTTTAACTACAACTTGAATTGGTATTGATTACCTTGTCATCATCATCAAGAGTGTCAATATTTTTAACAATCTCACACATGTACCACATCACATAATAGCCACAGCTCCGTGAATCAGGCTGTTTAGGACACTGTCATCACACATCTATGGATTACCAACATTTTAGACAGAGCAAGAAACTTCACATTACTTTACTTAATTAATACAAACATGTTTAAAATGATTATTCACCACTATGTAATAGAAGTTCATGATGGAGAATGGTCTACCCATGTCACTTAAACCAATCTTATGACCACCGCATAATAGCATTAAAATGAAGCCATTTATTAGATGCCAATAATCCAGGACAAGCTAAAAGAAAATGAAAATGCATGAACATTTTAAAGACTCACTCCTTCAAAGTTTCTCTATAGCGATCTCTCGACCGTCATCGACGCCTAACGGGTCTAATAGTAACAGGCATGAGGTGTCCACACACAACACCATCAAAAACTAATGATTGCTACCACAAAATAATATAGAATGTGTTTTATAACATATTTAATTTATATAGAAATCAATATAATAATGTGATTAAGAAACAAAGAAGTTCAGTTATTGTATACTTACATTTGATGATATGAGATTAGCATATATCTGCTTCATCTTCGCACGACAGCACAAAATCCACGCCTCATGTGTTGTGCATATTGGGAACCATCCAATGCGCCCTGACTCGCTGACATCATTTACGGACACAAGAATGTAAAGGCAGAATCTCTGTTGTTCCCTTACAGTCTAGCAGTCAAACACCTGAAGAACATTTTTTAAATAGATATGTTAAATAGATTAAAAATAAATAGATAATTAATAATTTAAAAGACACTTACACACAATACACCTAAATCACAGCAATGTTAAGCAGGTCTCCAGTTAACAATTCCTTAACATCACTGAAGGTGATCATTAGATCCATGGCCTCGGTGGTGTGGAAAATATGCGTCGACACTCTCATGTTGAAGTTGGTAACACTCTGATCCTTTGTCATGAGAAAGTTGTACAACATCTTTTGCCGTGCTGTCAATTTCTTGATAAACGTTGGTGCCAAAATGGGGGGTCTTTTGGGAGTCATATCGAAAGGCTTCACCACTTCCTTACTCACACTCTTACTCTCCTCAATTGATTTCAGCACTTCTTTCCCCGTATCCACTCTCCTCTGTTTAACCGGCTTTCCCTTTATCAATCTAATAGTATATAAATTTTTTAAAATAGCATAAAAGTTAACAATCGAGTTAAAAAAATAAACATTGAAGCATATAAATAGTTTACCTCATCACCGACATCAGTGAGAGAATAAGGCCATGGAACAACTGAAGATTTCACGTCAATTAATTTGCTCCACTCTTTCCACTCCAATGGAAGCAGAGATTCCTTATAGCCATGTACAATGTCATCTACCAACACACGAGCGAGAAGAGGTGGGATGCGCTTGAAATGTACTAGAGTGTCTGGTCCGGCCTGCAAAACCCGGCCGAATGCAACATGCACAGTCCCATCATCCAACACTTGAAATAGATGGCATGATTTAGACTCCTACATTAACTCACAACAGTAAGCTAGCTAATAAAGTTATATTGTTTAAAATGTAATATTAAAATAACTAAGGTGGAAAAAAACAAACCTGAAGGTTTCCATAAGGGAATGTGTCGCTCGTAGATGAAGAGGGTGCAGGAGTACTAGGGGTCGGTGTAGGATCGGGCATTGGTGTATCTAGTGTCAGTGTAGGACCAGGTGTCGGTGTAGGAGCATGCCCCTGGCCCAATAATATAGCCTCAAGTTTTCACATGTGATCTTCATAGACTCGTCGCTCCTCAGCCAATCGTTGCTCCACCTCTTGTTGTACTACCTCCCCTAACCGTGCCTCCACCATTTCCTGTATGATTTCAGCCCGTGGTCTTGCTCGTGAACTTCCCCTCCTAGCCCCCGCACTCGCCCTGGATGATCCTTTCGCCCAATGGCATTGTTCAGTGGATCATCTTGAGTCGAAGGTGTCTGAACTATCTCCCATCGCTCAGTAGATCCAAACTAGTTTAAATTACAGTATATTAGAAATGAAATTACTAATTAGTAAACAACAACATTTTAAAAATAAATACTTACAATTTTTTAAGCCAACTCAGCAGTCTTACTTTGCGGGAATACATACACTTCTTTGGCATTTTTCTTCATCCGACCCTACAGATAAGTCTACACCCTACTTGCATCTTCAACATTTTCAATAACTGATTGGGTGCCGTCTTCATTAACGCGCGTCAGCAATCCCTCGCTCTTCCACTGCTCCAAGCGCCCTGTATAGCTAGATCATTCCATGTAGTGCGTATGTATGTATTTTTTTTCCGGTTACGTCTCGCTTGGTCTTGACGTCTCTGTTATAAAATTTGTATATTTGTAAGTTATTCATAAAAATAAAAATGATTTTGGTCCTTTAATAATGAAGAATAAAGAATTGTATAAATACCTTAAACTCTGGTGTCTAGTGACAGTCAAAGATATTTTCCACTCCTTCTCCGTGATCATATACCGTCATACAACACCCACGGCGACACCCTTTTGGAGCCCGGTCTGCTAATCCAACCAGACACAAACCGGTGCTTGAACTGCCTCAGGGATGTCGCTAGAAGTGACATTATCCTACCATGAAGCTCATCCGTGACTTTGTACCGCTTCTGCACCATCATCCATTATAACACGCTTTATCTGAACGGTGTTATAGATACAATTTTATAACACGACCTCATTTTAGCCTTGTTATAAAGTTCGTGTTTTTAAACTTTTTTCCACTAGTGCATGATTTAAAGAATGATAGTGCCAGAATTCTTTTTGGAGAAAGGTGTAAGAGAAAGTCAAGTGACGGGAAGAAATTTCACCCATCGATGAAATCACATAGGACAAACGCATAGGGAAAGTGCAATCACAGAGATTTATTAGAGAAAGTGAAGAAACACAAGAGAACTAAATAGATGGGAATGTCTCTGAAGAAAAATAAGATGCAAATGCAATATTCTTCGTCCCTAGACGAGGTCAGTACCACTTCAAGTAGTCCTCTATCCATTCCTAAGGATGACTAGTGGGAATTGCAGACTACATTGTATAGTTTGTGGCACGAGCACTGCTCCATTGCCATAAGTTGTTTGCATATACATGGAAGCATCCCAAGGTCTCTTATCCAACTTGCATCCAGTTTACCTAATTAACAATTATATTATCTTTTATAAAATTCATAAATTAAAAGTCAATATTTACTTATGATATAATAATACAAACAATTATTGACTTACCCCAAAAGATAACAGGGTGTTAAAGCTGAACCCTTTATAACGAAAGACGATCATTAGTAGATATGTGTTTCGTTCTTGCCTTCTATCTCTTTGCATGTGGAGTGTGAGTGGTCCTCTCGTAGTTAAATGAGCTTTATGTGCAAAGTTATCAAAGTAACCACAGATTCAAGCCGAATACAATGTATAAGAATAAATAAGATTAACTGGATATACATAATTTCAATGTTTACGTTGAAGAAAAATATAAGTGCAGTATGCGTAGCAATCTCAAAAATTAATATACCGTCTTTTTACTTAGAACTTATAACAACAATTAAAAGAAAAAGAATGATACAATCGTACTTCCCTGCCAAACGTGTAGCGCAATGTGCCCTTACGCAAATTCTTGGCTGTAGCTAATTGTAGCCATCTTGGCTACATATGAGAGGGAATATGTGAGAGATTACCGGCTACATGTGAGAGGGGATATGGGAGGGACTTTGTGCAACACAACACGTCCAGTGCAAGATGGATTTATTTTGTTTTTTTTTTTTCATTTTTTTTAAAGTTTTTTTATTTTTTTTCTTTCTAAAAACTTTAAATTATTGTAACTTTTAATATGTAAGTCCAAAATGAGAAAAATTATATCATTGTTCATCTAAATTCAAGCTCTTCAAAACAAGACTAGTCATGGATATATTTTGACAACTTTTAAAAAATATATTTTTACATGTATAGTGTACATAACATAAAAAAAAACTTGTACAGATGGTCATACAAACTTGTACAAATGTTCATTAAAACATGTACAACCACATGTTAAAAGATGTACATCCTTATATTAAAAACATACAGATGGTCATATAAACATATACGAATCATTAAATATGTACATCCTTAGATTAAAATGTGTACATATAAGGGAGAAAACTTGTACAGATGACCATACAAACATGTACAGATGGTCATACAAACATGTACAGATGTTCATTAAAAAAGCATATACATTCTCACATTTGAACATGTACATCCTCACATTAAAACATGTAAATTCTCACATTAAAATATGTACATACATCCTCACATTAAAATATCATCGTATACATGTAAAAATAATTTTTTTTAAAAGTTGTCAAAACATATCCATGACTGGTCTTATTTTGAAGAGCTTGAATTTAGGTGAACGATGATATAATTTTTTTTTCATTTTGGACTTATATATTAAAAGTTACAACCATTTAAATTAGGGAAAATTCACGATATACCCCTGTTTTCTTTCGTAATTCATAATATACCCCTGTGATTTTCGTAATTCAACTTTAAGCATGCTTAAATGTTGTCCAAAATTGATGAAACTCTACATGGACGATGCTAAAATGTTATATTTTGGTCCAATATCAAATTTGAACCTTTTTAAGCTCACATGTGACCCATGGGACCCAATGAATATGTGACTGTTCATTGGGTCCCACAAGTCACATGTGAGCTTAAAAAACTTCAAATTTGATATTGGACCAAAATATAACACTTTAGCATCGTCCATGTAAAGTTTCATCAATTTTGGACAATATTTAAGCATGTTTAAAGTTAAATTACTAAAATCACAGGAGTATATTGTGAATTACGAAAGAAAACAGGGGTATCTCGTGAATTTTCCCTTTAAATTATTGTTATTGTGATAAAGATAAAGATAAAGGAAAAAAAGAAAAAAAACTACACGTAACAAATCGTGTAGGTGTGGTGCGTGATTGTTGCTGATATCCCATGTCACTTGTATCCTTAAATGTACTTAAATACCCTTATATGTAGCCATTTTAGCTACATTCGGATGTAGCTCAGACCCACTGAGCTGCGAATGAGACTCGTGTCTCTTGGCCTAGCGAGAACTAGAATGCCGAGCTCTAACTTCCAGAAAGATGACATCATAGTGTACTGTAGTCATCTGTCATCCATCTCTTGCTCCTCTTGATCATCACTTTCTCTAAGCTCTCATAATCAGCTTGCTCTGGAAAGAGATGCGTCGGTGTGTCGCGTTGCGTCTCTGGGACATGAAACTGAGTACTAAGCCCTAAACAATTTCAGTTGTTGTCAGGTGTGATATAAATAAGGGTCTAATTCTCCATTTATTCACATTTGTTTAAGTTAGATTTCCAACTTATCTTCCACTTTTTCCTTTAATTTATGTTTGATAAGTACTCCCACCGTTCAATAATATCTGTCATTCTAGAAACTTGCATATCTTTTAAGGAAAGTAGACAAATAACGTATGTCTACTTTTTACTTTTCCATCTAGATAATAATTACTTTTATGTTGAATAATAGGGTTAAAATTGGAAAAAAGTGTATCAAAAAACTAGATTGACACATATTTTTGAACTAGAGTCACTCCCTAAAACGACAGATATTAATTAACGGAGAGAGTATTGATTTGATGCATTAGCTATTTTTAAATGAAAAAGCAACATAATATTATACACATCACAAGCTTCATGTTGTAATAAACGGGGAGAATCATTGTCCAAACAAAGAATCTATACCAAAAAAACAAATTGGGATATCAGCTTGATAGATCTGAATTTAGAAGATCAAAAGGGGTATTTTTAATATATAACAGAGTTAGGGCTTCTAAAGAGGGATATCACTCATTAATTATATCACACATTACACCACACTTCTAGACAGAGAGAGATGACTACAGAGACAGAGGATTGGAGGCAGAGCTGGGATCTATATTGGACATTACAACTAAAGTTTCTTCTTCCCTCCTCTTTGATTAATTCAATGTCTTCTCTCTCTGTTGTTATAGATGCCACTGTTATGGCTAAGTAGTTAGTTTTAATTTTGGTTTACTGTGTATCCCTAGTTCAACCATTCCACTTTCTTTTGTGATTGTCTAAATTTAATAGAGGGGAGTACTTTCCATTGTGCCTAATTGTTGATCTCTTATGATTTAACCAATTGCTGGATTTTATTAGTTTGTTTGCTTACAAGTGACAACTACAACAAACACTTAACTATAGGAACAGTTCAGTTAGTCTAGACAAGGGAATCATTTACAGAAAACCTATCATTAATCTAGATTAGCTTTTAAAGCAGTCAATACCTAGGAATTTCTTAACGAGAATTAAGGTTTTGTAATTGCTAATTAGAGTACACCGAGCGAGAGATTAAACATGGATTAAATAGATATGGGGTTTCATTTAGGAGTCAGGAATCACATAGAAAGGAGGATTAGAGATTAGAGAGAAGTAGTGAACCAGGATTCCTCTTATAATTGTTAAGAAAACCACAAGTTTTCTATAGGTTTTTTCTTTATAATGCTCTTTAATTAATAATTGATTTTAATTCGTTTTCGTTCTTATTTATCTAGGTAGTTGATAATTCACCTAAAAACCCCAATTTGCTGCTAATTATTTCCCTTTTTAATTTTTCTAAAGACTAAACTAGAAACTGCCTCCTTTGGTTCGATAACAAGGAGATACTCTAGGATTAAACTTGCCTCTTGAGGATGTTGACGCCGGGGACTAGGGTCTTGGCTCTAGAAGCCTCCACATTGCAGATTTTGGCCATTTTCTACTGCTCTTTTACCATCGCCACCTTCCTAGAGAGGGTCAAGATCTTTAGCTTGAGGCACATGGTGCTGGGCACTGACCGAAAGGCGTGGATACCAGGGCGTCCGCAGAGCGCGTTGTATCCAGAAGGTCATCTATTGAGGAAGAATTTGATCCTTTCAGTACTGAAGAGTTTTCTGCCTTCCAACATGACCTTTAGTTCTACCTTGCTCTTGGACAAGGACTCGGCTCCGGAAAATCCGGTCAAACTACTACTCAAATTGTTTACCCATTCCGGGGACACGCCCAACTTTTGAAAGGTGTCGACCTTTATGAGATTGAACCCACATCCGTCATCCACAAGGATGTGTTGAACATCCCTGGTGAGGTTTTGAGCCATGATGACGATCAGGTCATTGTGTGCGAGGGTGACATCCTTCAATCTTCATTGGTGAAGCCGATAGTAGGGACCTTTGCTTTTCCTTAGTCTGCTGGATTCTGAGTGGTGTAGCTCGTGTTGGTTGCACATTTGTCTTGACTGGTGTCGTAGCCTTTCCCGACTATCATGTAGCACACACCTCTTTCCTTTTTAGGTCGGTGGTCATCGGAGTCAAAGTCATTGGGGGCCGAACGCTTCTCCTTTATTCTTTTTTCTTGTTGTCGATTGTGGCACTTGGGTGGTAGATGTATTTGCTCAGGTCACCCCGACAAGATGCTTGATCGAGCTCTTTGTAGAGCCTGTTGTAGTCTTCAGGATATTATGGCTCGGCTTGCCGTGGTAATCGCAGTATGTTTAAAGCCTTTCGTTACTGAGGTTGGGCAGTCTCATGAGTGCTTCCTTAGATGCGACGGTGAAGACCTCGCTCATCAGCTTGTGAAGCATTAGAGGTCAAATGAACTGATCCGTTTTTCTTGGTCCGTCGGTGGTAGGGGTCTGGTCGGGTTGTGTTTAGGGCGAATCGGTTTGGTGTTGCACCCGCTTGATTTTTTTGTAATTGTTGTTGGTGATTCTTTTCTCCCGGTAGCCCTTGTTTTTACTAGTTCTTGCTCGGGATGTCCTCATCAAAGAAGTTGTGGGCCGCCTTGGCCTTCTCCATGGCTACGCGTAGAGCTGATCATAATGCGTCCGGCCGGCAGCCCGGCCCGATTCGGCCCGTAAAAAAGTCCTACAAACCCGAGCCCGATTGGGCTTCCGGGCGGGTCTGGACATAAAACCAGGCCCGAATAAATAACCGGGCCGGGCCGTGACACAGGGAACAGGGGACAAGCCCGACGGACCCGAGGGAGAGGAGGGAGAAAAAAGACAAGAGAGACAGAGCACGAGAAGGGAGGGGGGAGAGAAGATAGACGAAAAGGAGAGAGAAGAGAGAAAGAGAAAGAAATTATATAGAATATATAAATCTACATTAAATTATCTTAATTAAATTTTTTTCATTAATTTATAAAAAAATATAAACAACCGGGCCTGGCGGACCGGGCTTCGGCAAGCCTGGAAAAAAACTGGCCCTAGCCCGGCCCGGCCCAAACATGCAAAAAATCAGGCGTGGTTTTCTTAAATAGGCCCGACGGGCCTAAAATTTCCCTCTGGCCTGGCCCGCTCGCCCGAATGATCACCTATAGCTATGCTCACTGCTTTTTCTCCTTTTATAGAGTTTTCAGCTTGGGTGATGAGCTCATCGTAGGTCTTTGAGGTGGTGGGGGTGAGCTCCTGGATAAAGTTCGACTTAGTCAGCCAGAAACGGTAGGCGGAGAAGATGACCGAGTCTTCAAGCTTGTCTACTTTCGTTACCGCTTTTCAAAATCATTTGGTGTACTCGTTAATGTCTTCTTCTGGGTGTGGCCTCATGTCGATAAGGTCTGACGATGTGTTTTTTGTCCCCCGTTCGGCTGTGAAGTGTGCCAGAAAGAGCTGGCTGAGTCCTTTGAAACTCCATATGGATCTATTGGGCCAACGAGTAAACCACATGGAAGCACGGTCAATTAGAGAGGATGGGGAAGGCCCGCATCAAGTGTGGTCGTCGAAGTGTGTTGCAGCCTTGGCAAATTTGAACCACACCAAGTGTTCCATAAGGTTTTTCAAGCCGTCGTAGATGAGACCTTTTGTGCGGAGTCAACAAAGAAGAAGTTGATTTCCTCTAAGAAGGAGTTGTGGTCCTCTGATTTTTCCTGGCCATCGTGCGCAGCCTACTAGCGGGAGAATCGTTTAACGAGCTTGGTTATTTGTCGCTCAAGGGCGAGGAAGCTTTCCATGGAGACAGTTTAATGTCCACGGTGGGAGTTGTTCAAAGGCCGATCCCTAGTTTGTTGGTCGTGGTGGGAGCCACTTGAGGACTGCTCGGCTTCGATTGTGGGTCCTTCGAGTTGTTGTTTGACAAAGGATATGGTGTCACTGATGAGAAAGGAATGAGGAACTGTTTCTTTTGGTTTCTTCACGGGGAAGGGAACGGAAAGTGTGATTTGCTTACCCACAGATAGCGCCAAATGTTAGAGTGTAATATATGTGTTGTAGGTTTAGATTATCTTTTTAAGTGTGGTTATTTATGATTAAGGGGTCACATATTCGGGTAACGAACAAGACACATAGGTTTTATGTGGTTCGATCGTGAATGATCTAGTTCACGGTGGGTTGACAGGGGTTCTTAATATAAGAAAGAATATGATACAATACAAGCTTAGAATAAGATTTGCCTCTTTCAGTGTGTCTTATAAAGGCAAGAATTAATGGGTATGTATAGGAAAATTATAGAGATTAACCGACCGAGCAGCTGGCTATAGGAGGGGTGCAATGATGAGGACTATCCGTAGGAGTGGGGCATCCCTGCCATTTTGAAGCTTCTTTCGTGCTTGCTCACACGTTCATCACATTGGGAACTCATTATTCTTAGAGTACTTAAAATTGTGCCAGATTGGTGCAGGAAGCAATGTGACTAGGGAAATGAGATTGGACATGACATTTCGATCGCGGGTGTAGGCATCATTGCGCTGGATAGCGAGGCCGGGGTTACAACCCAGGAAAGGAGATAAGATGACTGGGGGAACTAACCAAGACAAAATTGGCTGGCCTCTTGGTGTTGCTACGATGGTCGGCCTAAATTGTATTGAGGATGTGATGAGCATGTTAAGGTGTAGTTGAGTATACCGTACCAACAATATTTATTGTGTTTTAAAGAATAAGGCTCTGTTTAGTTGTATAAAGTCATGTATATTTAAGCTTGTAAAAAAGATAAAAGTAAAATATTTTATGAATTTCAACTACACAAATTAGAAAGCTAGCTGCACTAGGAACTTAGTTATTCTTATTCATGGAAAACCAAGACGGATGATATGTTGTGTACCCCTAGTTTTCTCGATGGAAAGAGAACCACATGTGTTGTATTGTGCTCACACAAGCGATTTATCAGGCAATTTTCCCTGGTGTTTCAGCTCCTCTTGTGAGACTGAATATTCCTTTTGCTGTTCAAAGGGCAATAAGGTCTTAGTTGGGAAGTACATACCATCATGGTCTACTGTACTGTACGTCCATCACTTCAAGCCTTAATGGCTCTCTCAATCCCTCACTGCATTGAGCCCCTAACCCCATCCCCCATACATCTAACCTTTCACTAGAGAAAATGTGTGAGGATTTTCTCCTTTCTACCCCTGGTGACCTTGCCATTGGAGACAGCAAAGCTTCTTCCTTTCGCTCTGATCCTCTCTGGCCTTTTGCTACCAAGAATATCCACCAGATTCCCTGGCTTGATCAATAGAGTTTTTGGTTCAAAGCTTATCAATCTTTCTTCTCCTCTCGGCTCTTAACTGGATTTGGATATTGGAAGATAAAATTTAAAGAAAAGAATACGACTATGGACCCGCTTACCACTAGCTATGAGCTCCTTCGCCCGCACCTTGCTGAAACAAAGAAGATTGATGGCAAATCTCTGCTCGAAGCAACTCTCCAAAAGATTTGAACAAGGCCCTCTTTGGGAGACTGTGGCATCCAAACCAAATAACTGTAAGGCTCTCCATAAGTTCTGAACCCGCCCTTGGAAACCAAAATCCCAGTTAAAGGTAAATGAAATAGGAAACAATCGATACTCGTTTCAGTTTACTTATTAAGCTGATACTAAGTTTGCGCTAGCTAATGGCCCGTGGAACTTTCAAAACAGATTGCTAGTTGTTTAGGTTATTGATTCTTCCATTACTATAGAAGAACATGCTCCGATCATAGTTAAGTTATGGGCAACTATCCACAATCTACCAATCTCCTTTTCCAACAATGCATCAGCAGTGAGCTTGGGTAACAAGATAGAAAAATTCATTTCCTGTTCGGATAGACGTAATCCTTTAGCATCCAAGGTGTAGGTTGATCATAGTTGCATTAGGTGGTAAAGACAGATGTTGTCGTGTATCTCATGATAACCTACCATTTATATGCTTTAATGTGGAAAACTGAATCATGTGATTTCTGAGTATCTTGTTAAATCTAACCACCTGGTGAAACAAGAAAAATATGGTGCTTGGATTCGCTCAGAATTTGCTGAATCTCTTGTGACTGTCAATGATGATCTTATTGCTGATCAAATCAGTGGTAGTTTGAGAAGACTGGGAAATGAAATTCTAATTGATAATAAGATAGATGAAGGAGATAGCAGTGGATCAAACTCTATAATTCTGGAGGAAAATAAGTTGGATAATCTCATGGTGGAGAACAAAAGAGATGAGAAGGGAACAACCAGATCCTCGACTTCTAATGTTGTTAAGTCAAAGCAAGTGCCAAATATGATAAAGAGCAATGAAGGGGAGGCAAGAAAGGGAAGTAAATATCATCAGGAAAAGATGTCTCAGTTGGAGAATATGGTGGTTGATAGCCAAATTAAGCCCTTGATTGATCCGAATGTGGAGGGTTCCCTGACTGAGCCACAGAAGGTTGTTGCTAATAATGATTTCAACAAAAAGGAAGTGAG
Organism: Limonium bicolor; assembly: GCA_023374045.1. Lineage (NCBI taxonomy): Eukaryota > Viridiplantae > Streptophyta > Magnoliopsida > Caryophyllales > Plumbaginaceae > Limonium > Limonium bicolor. Next base: position 46,916,469 of record CM041778.1, read on the forward strand.
CAAAAAGGGGAAATCCACAAAACTGACCATCAATCTTAAGAAGAAATCAAATCTAGAGAAGGATGAACCAGTTATCAGAAACTTTGATCCCCTGGGGTTGGATCAAGCTCCTGCTTGAGAATATGATTCCTTTCAAGAAAAGAGCAGCTTATCAAATGGACGAGTGTAAAGAATATTTGAAGAATTTTAGTGAGGCCAAAGCCAAGAAAGCTAAGTTCTTAGCTAAGAACGAGTGTGACATTAATAAATCTGTATTTCAAATCCAGGTTTCTCCTTTGAGTGGTCTAAACAATCTGATGGATTCAAGCAAAGAGATGGGAAACATAAATTATCCACGGGCACTACTAGTATAGAACAAAAATCAGTAACTCAAAAGAAGAGAAAATCCTCAAAGATGAAGTTTCAGATACTAAAAATCACAAGCAAGAGATGATTAGCCATGACTCTTGAAGTAGTAAGGAGACCTCTCACAAGGCTGACCTTGCTGAAAAGCAAGGCAGCCTTAAAAAATGACACCCCTTCGCTTCTCTTGCTGGGGATGGGTCTTCTCCTAGCAGTGCTTCAAGAGTTTAAGTTGTTGTAGAAGCTTGACCTTGAAGCTCCTCCTTCTTTTGAGACCCAGCTGGTGGCTGAATGTGATATGGTTGTGGATGCTAGCAACAAGCTTGAGTATCATATCTTTGTGAGAGGTAGCAGAAGTGCTATTGATGCACATGTAAGAATGAGAGAGAAATTCTTTTGCTGGCTTTTTGGTCTTATTATCTATCCTTTGCTGGGAGACGGTTTTTTCTATAATGGTGAAACTAGGAAAAAGATGTGGTTGGTATGTGAAGGGTGTGGGGAACAAGACTTCTTTGAAGGATGGGAATTCTCATGCGCAGAGGTATTGGAGTCTGATGTCCAAAAGTTTCATCTTAAGCACAATAATGGTGCATACGATTAGAGATAACAAATTAAAATGCTTTGGAGCCAGTCTTAGTGACAGGTAGCCTTAGCATTTGTTGTAATCTGACGGTGGGGTCAATCAGGAAGACTATAGATTGGGATATCAAGTGTATTGGATTCTCCAAGATCCTAGGTAGAAGCAAGTGTTATGATTGTAATATAAATTAATAACAACTATGTTAGATCTTTTAATGTTTATGTATATGAGGTTAGCAAGGCCAAAACATTATGGCTCCGTTCGGTGTTGGTGTTTTGTTGTATAAATGTGGCATTTTTGACAAACATGCCAAACTGTCACACTGTCAAACAACAATGTTCAAAACAGCCACAAATATACTAGCACAAAACAGCCACAAAACAGCCATCAATTTATGCTGCAAAGAGAATAAATACAATAAATAGAGACGGAGCTAGAAAACTATAAGAGAAATTTCTCCAAATATCACTAAGTTTTTGCTTAATTCATGATATACCACTGCGTTTCTAAAATTACATAGGATAACATCGAGTTTTTACTTATTTCACCAGATACCACTTTGTACATATTTTGTTAACTTCTTCGTTAATATCCCTAGAAAAAAAAAGACTAAACTACCCTATTATTAGTTAAACTAAGGTGGTATCTTATGGAATTTATCAATATGACAATTCATAGTGAGGCAATTAATTAATAACAGTAGTACTTTTGTCATTTTCTAGGAAAAATAACAAAAAAGTTAAAGTGTTATCTGGTGAAATAAGTAAAAACTCAATGTTATCATATGTAATTTTAAAAACACAATGGTGTATCATGAATTAAGAAAAACTCAATGGTATTTGGTGAAATTTCCCAAACTGTAATTAGGGGGCGAGAATATTATAATAATATGAATTAATATTTAAAAATTAATTTTTAATAAATTAATTTGAATTTTTAATATTTATAATTATATTTTAAAAATGATATTTTATATTAAATTTGACACAAAAATTAAATTAAAACTGAAATATATAAATTAATATATAAAAAAGTTTGTTTTCCCTTTTTTATTTTAGTTTTATATAAAGATTGGCATACTAAATTATAAGTTAATGACAATAATATAGACAATAGTTTTAAACTAGTAGTGCTTTCTAAAAACTTCTACTAAAAATTATTTGAGTAATTCTAATATTTTTTTAATTTATAGAATCTGTAATAAAAAACAAAAAATATATTTGTATTATGGATAGTGAAATACCCCGAACCTAAATATAGGGATTAAAATTAATATAATGCGTATTTAAGGGCCTAACGACGCCTAAGTAATAGTGGTAAGGAAAAATAAATTCAAAAGAAATAAATAAACGCTTAAAAAGCGAAAAACGCTAAATAAGCGTTAAGTAACCATAGGAGGTATGAGACCTCGGTTAGCGTGTTATATGGATTCCAAGGGGTTTAATAGGACCTAATAATATATGGGAATAACTCCCGAAGAAAAACGGATCCAAATAATGTATTAAAACGCTAATAGAACTTTAGAGCACGTTTTTCAAGAGAATCCGAAAAAGGTGACTTTAAGTGTCAAACGGACCCGTAAAAATATAAATTATTAAATAATAATTATTAAGCAATTATGGAAGCTTAATAACTAATAAAAATAATTAAACGAGAAAATTCCGGAAAACGGGCCCGGTTAGTGAACAGTACCTAAACCGGGAAAATAACGAGCGTTTTCTGTAAAAGACGAAAAACGCTCCAACTAGTGTAACTGTAGGGGGACCGGTTTTTAATGGGTATAAACAGCTCTCTCTCTCACACACACACAAGTAACAAATAAGTAAATCAAAAAGCAAAAGCAAAAGTACAAAAGAAGAAAAGGGAACTCTCTCTCCTCACTCACTCATTTCTCTCTCTCTCTCTCTTTCCTTCTCCTCCTTCCCAGCCGGCTGCACTCCCTCTCCCCCTTGCTGGCAATTTTTGAAGAGCTTCAACACCTCCCATGGCTTCTCCTCTTTCTCCTCATGCTCTACCTTCATTTGAGCTCCAAATGTAAATATAATTACATAATTGTAATCCCCTCATCATCCTCTACACTTCTCTCTTTTCAAAATCCAAAAATGAGGAAGTTCATTTTCGTGGGTATACCCCATTCAAAGAGAAAATAGCATCAATGGGTAGCTTGGAGTCTCCTCTCCCCATTAAGGTAAAAATCTCCATGAAAACCTTAAGTTTTCTTCATCTCCCTTCATAACCGATTTTACCCTTGTGTAATGCCTTGTTTCTCTCTCTCTCTTTTGAGCATAATATCAATCTTGCAATGGTGGTGGATTCACTTCTTGAACCAAGGGCTAAAACCCCTTCTAAAACACTCCAAAGGTAAACCCTAGAAATCTTGCCTTAAACATTTCATTGAATTAGCATTGATTTAAGGGTTAGTGTATTAATTGTAATTGTCTGTGTTCATTGGGTGATGGGAATGGAGTTTGGCAACTCCATTCCCCACAAAATCGATTTTTGAGGCAAGAAAGGAAGAAGGAGGAAAAATGAGAAAGGATTGAAGGAAATAAAAGCTCAAGGTAAGAGCTCCTTCTTAATGCTCAATTTAATGCATTGGAGTAATGGGAATGGGTAAGCAAATAAAAGAACCTAAACTATTGTATTGGTAGTAGTATTGGGAGTTTGAGTATTTGTGAGTAAGTTTGAGTATTTGTGCATTAGTAAGTAAATTGTAGGCCTTAGAGCCAAGTATATTGTGTATGAGTATTGGTATTGACACATGATGGGGTATTGATGTATTGTGATGGTTTGTATAGATTTGTGTGCTGGTAGGACCCTCGTATGTGGGTGTGGCTAGTAGAATAATGTGTGAGAATGTGTATGTGTGGCCAAGTAAGAAAAGTAGATGAATTATGGCAAATTTTAGTAGAAATATGTGCATTTGTGAATGACTTGGTGAATGGGAGAACCAAGGTGTGTATTGGGGATTGTAAGGATGTCTAATGAATGGAATGGTATTGGAAGTATGGGAATACTAGGATGCAAAATCTGTAGCAAGGAGTGATAGGAATGCCTTGGAGAAACTAGGAAGAACTAGAGTATAAGACTTGGTAAAGTGAACGTTGGACTTGGGTATAGATGGTACAATTGCTGGAAATGAATTGGCATGGTAAGAGGAGGTATTTGGGATGCTAGGAGTGACATGGTGGGGGAAAATTGAATGGTAGGAGTGGTAGAAAAAATCTGTAGCATTAGACAATGAAAAACTGTTGTAAGTGTTAAAAGGAAGTGAGGAAATTGTGTAAAAGGGTTGATGGATTTAGTCATGAGAGTGGTGATGAATTGAGGTATTTTAGGAGGCCTAAGTGGCACTAAAACATGTTAGGATGTATGTAGGAAGATTGGGGAAACAATGGGTGAAATTGGGAAAAGAAAACAAGGCCTGTAGCAAAGTTCTGCTACTGTCCGACCCACAGCTGGATCGGACGCTGGGTCGGACAAGGCCTGAACAACGAAAATAAACTTTCTGGAACCGTCCGACCCAGAGCCGTGAGTCGGACGTGGGTCGGACGGGCCTTGAGAAACGACGGTAATTCTTTCTGGAATGGTCCGACCCAGGGCCGTGAGTCGGACGTGGGTCGGACGGGCAAATTTTCTAAATGGCGAAGTTTCTGACTTCGTCCGACCCAGAGCCTGGGTCGGACGGAGCTAAGCCACAGAATCGAAACTTTCTGGAACGGTCCGACCCAGAGGGTATGGGTCGGACGGAATAGTGCTGGGTCGGACGGGAGTAATTTCAGAGGACGAAAACCTACTGGAATGGTCCGACCCATGGTTGGGTCGGACGGTGGGTCGGACGGCCCAAACACTTACAAAAAAAATGTTTTTATAATATGACTATAGTAATCATATGTATGTATATGTATATGCCTATACACCGGTATGCATATATAAGTAGTAATGCACCATTAATGAAGTAATAATGGTAAGAGAGTAAGTAAATGTGTAAGGAAGTAAGTTTATGAGGTAGTAAAGAAAAGAATGGTTTTGTAACCAAGTATGAATGTAAAGAAGTAGTAAGTATACATTGAAGGTATCAATGGAGGAGTAAGTTAGATCAATAATAGATCATTGATCATACTACTTCATGTATGTATAGGAATCAAGTAGTTGATCTCCAAAGGAACCGGTAGTACGTGTTCGACGGTGAACGGTATGATTTCTTCATGCTCTGTATCCTAACCTGGTTACCCCGATTTGTGTGCTTATGTGATCACCAATAAGATAAATGCACGAATCGGATTTATATTGCACTTAATTGTGTTTGAACTACTTGTTCTTGTTGTATCTCCTTGAACAATTAGTTTGTATAATTCATGAAATGAATGAATGGAAACGAGAAGTATGTGTAAGTATTGTGTACTTGTGTATTGTATGTATGTATGGGAATGAAGTACTGACTTCTGCTAATTCCTAACATTCTAACTCCTAACTTGAGTAATGAGTAAAATGGAATGAGTAGAAGTCCGATATAGTTTCGGCCACGCGTGAGGATAAGGAAACACAAGAGGTTGGATCCGAATCCTGGCTGTAATCTTTTCCATGGACCAATTCCCTTGAATGGGTAGCATCCTGGATTAGTGGGCCACCCTAAAGCCCGGTGGTGGGATGAAGTAATCCCTGCCCGGAGGTCATACCGACTTAACTGGAAGTAAAGTATGTAAGAAGTATGTATCGTATGTGTATTGGTCTTGACTATTGTAAGTCATTGACCGGAAGTAAAAGAGTATCGAACACCCGATAAACCCGGGTGTGTAATGAAGCTAACTGGACCTTGTATGTATTGGAGAATTGTATCTCCGTATTGCGTATTGGATATGTAATGAGTATGTATTGTGTATGTGTATTCCGAAAATGGTAAGTAAGCCTTGGTTGACTTGTATTGTCTTCCAAGCATGTATCGTACTGTGCGTATGTATGTATACCTTGTGTAGTATTGTAGTATCGTGAATGAAAGCATGTATGTATGTATGTAGGAATGTATGTATTGCAAAATGAATTGCATGTATTCGACCAAATGGTCGGCGTACCCTCGCTAGTACGCGGGGTATGCGGTTATCATATTCAGCGTAAGCTGACCCCCTCGGGGGACCATTTTTAGTGTGCAGGTACCCGGAGCGAATACGGTCAAGGTAAGAGACCGGTGGCGTGCCTTGTAATTAGAAGTATCTAGTTTGCGAGGAATGGGTAGTAGATTGACTCCTAGTGAATATGTATGAATTTGGGAGAAGTATTGTATTGATTTGGAACCTAGTAAACTCGGTATGCGTAGTGTATTATCTTGTATTGAATGGAGTAATGTATCGAATGGAGTATCGTAGTATCCAGTATGTAATGAGAGTATGTATTGTATTAAGTAGTACTCGGATATTCCGGTCCATCAGACCGATGCTGTATGTAGCAGTAGTAGCCTTGTTAGTCACGTGGGTGACTAACGGCATTGTATCACCCGATGTATGTAAGTATGTATCCGCTGCGTGACTCGGGAAGCACGAGGAGAGTGGACGGTAATGACTGAATTAATAGTAGGGGTGTTACAAGAGGCTCATAGGAAGAGCCCTGATAGAATTCAACTTCAGAGGGAGATGGCTCCTTGAAGTTGAATTTGGTGTTTTGTTTGGATATTCTGGCGGGAGCGAGCATTTCCTCCTCTTCATTTTTGAGGATGTAACTATCCTCATTTCCTGGATATAGCACAGAGAAGGAGGGAAAATAACGGTAATTGACTTCAGAGGGAGGAGACTCCATGAAGTTGAGGTAGAAGTTGTCCTCTGATGGCTTGTCTTCAAGCTCAAGCAGAAGTTTTGATACCGTTTGCTCAGGTTCGAACGGGGGTGGTGATATAGAGTAACTCAAATCCTCAGGTAAGTCGTCCACTATATGAACCAGTTTGCTCTCCGGTTGCTGTGATGTAAGGTCTAGTGGACCTTCCATCATTTCGTTTATCGCAACTAATTTGGCATAGAGCTTCAGTTGGTTCATGTCGAGGTATTCTTCCTCAGCCTGCTGCTCCACTTCAGGGACCATTTCACTCTCGGGTTGTTGCTCCCTTTGAGCTGATGTGATGGGCTGGTCCACTACGTAAATTGCACTTGCATACTCTTTTGGATTAGGATTGGTCTGTGAAGGAAATTTACCAGGTGGCCTTTGTTGGGTAAGGAGTTGTTGAATCTGGGACTGTAAGTCTTTTTGGTCTTTACGCAGGGCTGCGACCTCTTCTTGCGTATCTCTGGACTTACCCATCATTGCCTTAAACATCTCTTGCATTTGAGACATTTCAGATTCAGGATTCGAAGGAGGTGGAGTTGGTTGACTCGAAGAAGCATCATTGCCATAAGGTTGTTGCTGATACTGCCTCTGGCCTCCTTGAAAATTGGTCTGAGGTCTGTAATTTTGAGATGTTTGTAGTGTATGTGGGTTTTGGATATTTTCGGTGTTTGAGTAGTGAAGATTTGGTTGCCAAGGTTGCCTGTACCCTGAATTGTTGGTGAGATAGTTTGCTTCCTCTGCTGCTTTTAATTTTTGTAGTTGGGGGCATTGTTCATAATCATGAGGCCCACCACATTGCGTACAAGAATTAGTAGGAGATGATTGGGACAGAGGAGCATAGCCTGGAGGGATAGTAGATGATCTGGAAATCATCGACTTAGCTTGCTGGGGGTAGGAGTTCATAGCCATCTGCTCAACCACTTTCTGCAGAGTACTTACTTTTGTTGCCTGCTGAGCGTTGCTCTCCATGAGTTGCTCATGGCTTTTCATTAGCAGGTCAAACTTGTTATCACTTTCCCCAACATGGTATAAACCTGGAGTGCCGCCCCTTGATCCACCGGAGGCCAGTCTCTGATTTCTTCACAGAGACTCCATGCTATTCAGAAATTGTGCTCCTGGCTTTTTCAGAATGTCAGCCCCTAACGAGGATAGTACCATTGTTCTGCACGGACCGATCAAGCCTTTGTAGAACAATTGTGATACTTGTTCTTTCGTCAGACCATGGTGAGGACAAGTAAGTAGTAGTCCTTTGAAACGGTCCCAAGTTTCACATATGTTTTCCGACCCTGGCTGCTTGAAATTGTAGATTTCAGCAATCATTTCCAACGTTCGGCTCGGGGGCAGGAATTTGTCGTAGAACTTGGTGGCCATTTCATCCCAAGTACCAATGGTACTTGGCGTCAGGCTGTGATACCATTTGCTCGTTTCCAGTCAGGCTGTGAGGGAATAATAACAGTCTTGCGTACTGGAGTACTGCGTCGGTCGCAGTTAGACTGTTGGCATGCTGCAAGAACTTAGTAACATGTAACAGAGCTTCGTCAGGATTGGTGCCATCAAACATGCCCAACTCCTTTACACATCGGATTTGATATGGCTTTAGCTTTTGCCACTCATCGTATTCGGATGGGGTAAGGTGGGGAAGGATGATGGCAGGCTGTTGTCCTTGATTAGACGCCTGTTGATATTTCGGACTGTCGCTGGTGAAAATGCCATGTCAGCTTCTGGGTTAGATTCTATCACTGTGGTGGCTATGTTTTGTTGAGTTCGTTTCTGCCTTAGGGTGCGCAGAAAGGTTCTCTCGATCTCTGGATTGTAACCAACGTGTGATTATTAATATTTTCTGGGAGGCTATGTGACCTGGTAAAAGGCATTCACCACTCAAAACAGAGAAAAGAAACTCGTTATGTGTTAGAATAAATAAAAATGTTAGGAATTAGTTGACAGAAATTATAAGTTAGTAGTTAGGTACAGAAATTATAAGTTAGTAGTTAGAGACAATGGAAATTAAAATGACAGAAAATTAAATGACAGAAATTATAAGTTAGTAGTTAGTATACTGGAAATTATAAGTTAGTATACTGGAAATTATAAGTTAGTATACTGGAAATTTGAAGGACAATGGAAATTAAGTGACAATATAATAAAGAGTTAGTAATTAGATGTCAGAAGTCAGATGTCCGTAGTCAGATGTCCAAAGTCAGGTGTCCAATTAATAGTAACAGATTATTATAGTATAACAGGTGAATTATCCGGGGCTTAGGGACTAGAATAAATCAAGTCCCCGGCAACGGCGCCATTTTGCAGACTGTATATCGTGAGTCGTTGGAACTGGTGTAATTAAAACAAAAGGAAAGAAATTAAAACTCAAAATAATAGTCGGGCTGCAAACAAATCCCGGTCGTAGTAGTATAGTAAAGTGTAAGCGACCGGATATCGAACCGTGGGACTAAGGTGAATTATTAAGTACCTAAGCTTTGTCACAAGAGGGGGATTAATTGACTTGTTTTTGTAAAATAAAATAACAGATAAGATTAACCGAGTTGAAGATAAATTAAACGGGACTCCGGGTTCAGGTTTATATAATCTGATTAATTATGCTATCTCTACCGGTTTAATTATAATTGTTTGGCAAAATTCCTCTTATTTTCTTAAGGTCCGATGAAAACTCATAAGAACTCGTTTACCTGAAAATGCAAGGTCCGATGAAAACTCAAGCAAAATACGTGTAAACGGACGGTTTAGATATGAGAAATAATTTATGCATCTGAGTACTAACTTATCCGATGAAAACAAGTTTCCTCCAGATTTACGGCTTAATTAACCTATCTGTTTGTCACCGATCAGATTAAAACAGATTTAGTAGATCTCTTTAATAAATCGATGAAATTTATTAAAAAGGTGAGAGATAAACTTTAATCGTAACAAACTGTATTTATCTTAACCGGTAGAAATATAGATTACATAATTAAACAGACTATAAATTAACCTTCGCCCGGAGTAAATCCTCTTAGCCCAACGTCATTAAAAGACAGAATAAGAAGTAAAAGAAATCATCTGGGAAAGATAATTAATTCAGCTCCACTATCTTGATTGCTAATATTTGGGCAGAGGTTGGACAGAACAACGGTATGGAAATGGAATGTTTTTATGGAATGAGGTGTTGTATGGAATTTATGTGGATAATATGTATGATTTTTGGGAGAGTTTTATGGTATTTTTATGGAAGGAAAATGGCATAAGTTTGGGGTGGAATGAGATATGATTTAATGGAGGTTTGGAGGTGTATTTATAGAGAAATATAGGGTAAAGGGGGAGGTAAGGCGGTGGTATTTGCGTGTGAAGAGATAAGGATTTTATCTCTTCACACGCTGCTGTTGCGCTCTGTACGCTGGCAAAATCGACATGTCCGGACCACTGTCCGGACCAGACTGGTTCAGACATGTCGATTTTCTGTACGAGCCCAACTTCAATTGCCTCTAAAATATTCGTTTTAGCTCCGATTTGATCCCCGTTTTCGCCTACGCGTTCGTCTCTTCGTGTACTTTGCTCCTAGCTTGGTTTTCCTCATGTTTAACCAATAAATTTGTGAGATAATCAATAAACATAACTAGAGGAAAAACTAACCAAAGTGAAGAAATGAGCAAGAAAAGTGCTAATGTAATATATGAAATACACCTATAAAACATGCTCATTTGGACACTTATCAATTACTACCATGTCTAATATGGTTAATGAGCTTAAGGCTACAGGACATGAGTTGTCTGATGAGCAGCAAGTTCAAGCTCTGATCAGATCTCTCCCTCGGAGTGTTGAGTGGGATTCTCTGAAGTAGACTTTAACCCATGATGAAAATATCCGCACCTTTGATGATGTTGCTCGTCATCTTGAGTTGGAAGAGGATAGGTTACTCTGTGAAAAACCAGCTAATGAGGTGTATGCTATTGATTCTGACAACAGAGGTCATAAAAATCATAGGCATAAAAGAGGGAATAATGGTAACAGTGACTTTAAGAAAGGGCAGTGGAAGAAAAGGAAGGGAGACAAGGCCAATGGTGGTAAAGATCCAAAGAACCAGCCAAAAGCTGGTGGTGCTAGAGGCAAGTCTAAAGGTGTTTGCTACAATTGTAGAAAATCAGGGCACTTTATTAAAGATTGCCCAGAGCTTAAGGTATTTACTTGGTGTTCATACCTTTCCTCTTGTTTTGTTGCTTCATGTTATGTGTTAACTAATACATGTTCTATGTGGACTGTAGACACAACAACAACAGAGCACGTGACTTGGGATCGAACATCTTTTGTAGAGTTTCGCCGGATTCCTAGAAAAGGAAGCCAAAATATTACATGGTGAATGGGGAAGGATACCAGCATTGATGTGCACAAGATTGGAACCTGCAGATTAGTTTTGCATAGTGGTCAATCTTTGTATTTACATAATGACTTGTATGCCCCTGAAATAAGGCGAAATTTAGTCTCTTTTCCATCTCTTCTTAGGTTAGGCTTCAAATTTGTTTTGAAGGATCGACTTTAGAGTTGTTTAATATTGGTACATTTTTCACTAATAACTCTTTATTGAATGGATTTGTAGTATTTAATGCCAAATTTGGTTTAAGTAATCATATTCATTCAATTTATGTTTAATTATGATGATTCAGAACTTGGCATGCTAGACTTGGTCATATTGGTATTGATCGGTTGAATAGACTAGCAAGAGAAGAGCTCCTTGGTGGAACTCAAGAAGCTATAACTCGCTAAGTGTGAGCCTTGTTTAGCTGAAAAATCTACTAGGAAACCATTTTCTATAGAGAAAACGACTACTCAACCATTGCAGCTAATTCATTCAAATATTTGTGGCCTAATGAGTATGATTGTCAAGCTTGGTGCTTGATGTTTTATCACATTCATTGGTAACTTCACACGAATTTGTTACATGAATGAAGTAGAGAATAAATTAACTCTCAAAGTTAATTGGGAGAAGAACTGAGTATGATTCTCGTGATGCCACATTCTTGGTAAACAATTATCCATCCTTTTATGGAGAAACTAGGGATCAAGAGTTCTATGAACTAGATGATCCTAATCAACAACCAGATTTAAGTAATCGGAATGATATAGTTGTAGAAGATGTTCTTTTGAATCCTCAAGTTCAGGAGGAGGAACACAATTGACATGAGCCTATGACTTTTAGAGACGCTGTCTCCGGTTTTATGGATCTGAATGGATAAAAGCAATGGAAGAAGAGTTAGTGTCCAAGAAAATAACCAAGTTTGGAACTTGGGTGATCTTTTATTTGGTAAGAGGCTATGCTCAAAAGGAATGAGTCGATAATGATGAGACATTCTCACTTGGGTGATTTAGGTCCATCCGACTATTTTTGGCTATTGTTGCCCGTCTGGACTTAGAATTACATCAGTTGGATGTAAAGACTGCTTTCCTCAATGGAAATCTTGAGGAGGAGATATATATGGACCAGCCTCATGGGTTTGAGGTTAAGGGCCAAGAGAAGAAGGTATGTCGTCTTCATAGATCCATCTATGGTCCTAAGCAGGTATCTAGACAATGGAATATTAGATTCCATGAGGCAATGGTCAAGGACAAGTTTTCCATTATAAATGAAGACCATTGTATGTATATAAGTTATACATAAAAGGATTTGTCATTCTAACTTTGTATGTAGATGACATCCTAATAGCCAGTGACAACTTGGATCTAGTTTCTACTACCAAAGCTAGTTTGACATGAAGGATAAGGGTGAAGCCAGTTATGTACTGGGAGTCAAAATATTAAGAAATAGGAATATAAAGATCTTGGGTTTGTCTCAAGAAAATTACCTTACCTTAAGAATATTTTGAAAATATACCATCTTAGTGATTGTATACCCAATGACTCTCCTAACAAAAAAGATTTATGCTTAGTGCGGGTATGGACCTAGCTCAAAAGAAGTAGCCTATATGAATAATGTACCATATTTTAGTGATGTTGGTAGCTTAATGTATGCTATGTTGTACACCAGGCTGGATATCTGTTATGTAGTTGGAATTGTTAGTCATTTCCATACAAATCCAGACCCTGAACACTGGAAGTTGTCAAAAAGTTTGTTTACTTTTAGAGCACAGCAAACTATGTGTTATGCTATGGCCACGGTAATTTTTACCTTGTTGGATATAAGAATGCTTATGATCTTCAATATTTTGTTGTCAAAATATCATGTTTGTATTGATGTCAATGAACTATAAGGCATACTTTCTCACACAAGTAGCCAGATTCATTGGATATATGTTATCATGAAGTAATGCTAACTTTGTCTTAGTGACTCAAAGTTAGTGGGAGACTTTTGTAGTCTATATTAAAAGGGTTATTGGTTAATCCACATGGGATATTTAATAAAGGTTCCTGTACCCATGTAAGTTCATTTTTAACCGAGTGGGAGGTTTCTATGTGAACCTTTTAGACTCGTGTGGGTGGGAGTTGACATCCTCTATGTAAGAGAACTCCCCACAACGTACTTTCATACGGTACGTGCTAGCGACCTCATTGAAGCGTATGGATTGATCCTTGCTCCTTCGTGTGTGAGTCAATGTTTGTTATTTGCACCTTTTGACCTTTTGACTTGGGTTGTAATAGTGGTAGTGATGCTGCTACTTTGGAAGGATTACCAAGATTCCATGATTTTTACGGTTTTAGTGTAACCTTCTGGGAAAGCGGTTATTACCATTAAGATACGATGCCAAGTAAAAGGAAAAGTTTACAAGAGTAGTTCAGACTGAAGTGACAATTGATGGCGCCAGTAACTTTAGTAGTTATAGTGATTGGTCACAATCCTGCTCATCCATATGTTGAAGGATCTGGGTTGAGTTTGGATTAGTCGAACAGAAATTGGACTTGAGGTGCTGGCAACTTTTTTTGGATGCTTCATTCTGGCCTGAGAGGTTTGGTTTGGAGTTATCCACATTGCAGGTGTGTTGCCAGGTCGCACGGCCTATTTGCCTGTATGAAACACGAAAGCTCTCGAGTATTTGACCTTTGGTTGAGTGGGAGATGTTGGTTATATTTATTTAAGTAATAAATAAAAGATAATATTTATTTGTTAAATATTAGTTACAACCAATGTCAAATAATATTGATAAGAATATTTGTTATTCTTATCTCTTTCTGTTATTATTATATATAGACTCTGGAATTAGTTTCCAGTAATAGACAATATACAGAAACCCTAGTTCCCACATAATACACAGAGAGAGCCGTGTTAGGTTCTTAGGCCGTGGATAGTGTGGGGAGTGCTGCTGTGTGGCTTCCTCCACCTGGTAGACGCGAAGGATTCAACAATTGCTGTCAAAGGAAGACGATCCGGTTGACAACGAACAAAGAGAACGATCCATATTTATTCCGCTGCGCTCAAGAGGTAGGTACCCTAATCTGGATGATTTCTACACATATTCGTAGGGTATTATTATTTGCTCTAAATATGATCTCTTGGTGAATAATGTTCTTTTCCTTGCCATATTTCAAAATTATTGACTTACATTAGAATGGACATCATCCTCCATGAGTTTTCATTCTTTGTTTTATATTGTGAAAGAAATACAATTCTGAAGCTGATGCACTAGCAAAATCGGTCCTCATGCTTGAATGTAAAAAGAAGTTTTATCTTTAGCTATGATTTACCTTCTGAAATGAATATGTAAACAAAATGTGATGTTTTTGGTTGATTAATATTATATTGGTGTAGATGGTGAAGTGCTGGTGGAACGTGGAAGCAGTAACTACTGACTTTTCATAGATTGATGACAAAATAGAGGCGTAGTAGTAGTTGTAGTGTACTGATAGTGCTTGTTGATATTGCTGAACTCTAGTCTAGTCGTCTCTGTGTTTTGATGAACCCCTTACGAATGCTACTATATATGGTTGTTTTTTTGAAGCAGTTTTTGGTGATGAAAATGGTCATGGGAATGTGAAGCTTCAGGTTGTAGGGTAAATCCTATAGATACAAAGGATAAATCATGGTATTTTCCATGTATTAGTTTGTTGGTGTTTAGACAATATCCGTATATGGTCGTAAATGATTTTCCATGTCTTGCAGATAGTAGTTGCTTGCGTCGAGTAAGGTTACTTTTCTTTATCTCTTGAGTTTTTTTGTCCCGTTACCTATTTTTCTTTGTCCTCTTTATCTCCAACCTGATCTTGTTTACACTTGGTTTTCAAAAAAAAAAAGATCTTGTTTACACTTGTGTTGTTCTTTTCCGTTTTGTATAGTTGAAGGCCTATAATTTTAATCCGCTAATTAATGTTAGGAAAATAACTTGTGATCTAAACACATTTTTTTTCTTGATAATTAATCTGGAATCAAAGACATTTAAAACCCACCATGAATGTTCTTTACACACAAACTACACTACACATCACCATATAGTGCATAATTTAAATTGCTTGGCACCTAGGCCCTTAAATGACATGGCTCTTAGGCCCTAAATAACATAAATCTTAAACACTGAATTTCCACATATAAGATGCTTTCAACCTGCAAATACACACAACAATCTCATATGCCCTTATAATCCACCTAGTGGATATTTTACTAACGCATTTTCCTTTGGCTCTTTAGATTGTTTATAAAACAATACAACTCAATTTCCTAAGGTACTAAACTACATTAGGATAGGTCATTTACCTTTTCCTCTTCAAAATTTTCTCACTTGTTTTCTCTTATTTTTCTTGGTTGCAAACCGGAAAGGGCTTTATTCACTTGTCAATCTTTCAACCAATATACAAATAGGGTAATGAGTATCAAGCATTATACTTAAACTCATGAAAAAAAACCCTAGATTACAAGAAGTGTTCTAAAACACTAGAATTGATGTTTACCTTGGAATTTGAAAGAGAGCTTGACTAAGAAGAAAGGTAGGACTCCTCCTAGTCCTTGAAGATTGAATCAAACTACTAAAAAGAGCAAGACAAGGCATCACAAAGGTGATTCTCGGCCATGTATAAAAATGAGAGGAAATATGAATTTTCTTTACCTTTTCTTACATTGAAGCAAAAGAGAGTAACAAGGTGTAAGACGTTGAGTTTTTCCTCCTTCAATGGAGATTCTCCATGGAATGAAACTTGAGTTCTTGAAGATTTGAAAAGAGGGAAATGAAGAGCTTGGTCTAACTAGCCCAACGGTGGTCTTAGTGGTCTTAGAATTTGATTTGGAGCATGGAGTTGCATTTGACAAGGAAATGAAAATGGAGAAGAGAGGTGTGCTGTAGCAATGACGGTTTTCTTGGGAGGATGAAGGAAGAAGACGGTGGGGAAAGGAAGGAATGAAGGAGAAGTGAGGAGAGAGGTAATATTTGAAGATATTTACTTATAAAAGTAAATAGTCATTACTTACTTGTTTCTTCTTCCTTTAATTAACTAACAAATGGTGATGACTCACCATGTTGAAAAACCGGCCCCCTTACCATAATAAGATACTAAGTAGCTAGTTTGACCATTTAATTAACTAAAGTTTACTTAAAGCTAAAATAAGCACTATTTGAGCACTATTCATAATTAGTGCACATATTTGAGAAATTTTGATTTCCCATTGATTTAGGCTTCCTAATGTGATACTAAGTAGTACGCATGTTGATTAAGGTGTAACCATGGGCATTTAGCCACTCAAAACCCATTTCTAAGACAAATTTTCAAAAATGTGCTTTAAGACTCCTTAAAGAACAATTTGTGTTTAACTTGTTTTTGAGCTTTATTTTCTTCGGTAATTGGTTTAACATGTCCATTATCATGTTAATAAGGTCTTGGTAAGCTCTTTGGGTCCTAATCAAGGTTAAACCAAGTTTAGAGCATGTTTTTGCTCAAATTGTCTTTATGGTGTTTTATTGTGTTTACTATGGTTTAAATTGCTTACTAATGTTTCTAAGGAACTTTTTAGCCTAATTATACCATAGTTTAACATTTAATTAACACATCTAGGTTTGGGGTATTTCACCATATCTCGAATTGTACTGTGAAAATTGTTAAATCTATCTAGGGAGAAACAACCTGAACCCAGGGTTCCGCCTTACATGTTTAATTTAATCACTTTATTTTTAGTTATTTACTTGTTTTTTTTGTCACTGGTTTACTTTAGAAACAACAAGAACAACCCCCCTTAATTTCCTGTTTCCTAGGATTAGGTCCTTTACCAAGTCCCCCGGTTCGTTACCTGGTTACTTAATTTATCTTTACTACTACGTCGGGATATTTTGCAACCCTTAGGCTATTGATGTACTATTTTTCTAGGTATTTTTCTTAGTATTTAGTACATCAAAATTCTTGTTTGCAACAACTCAATCATCTGGAGTTTCCTGATAAATGAGGTACATCTAGCCAAAGACGTTAAAGAAGGGCAGTTGGCTGGGAGGCAACTCCGTGTTGTATTTTAGTTTTATGTCAGTATTAGTTTTTTTTTGTAGCTTCTTTTTGACTTTTTTCGCTAATATATAACTCCATTTGTAGTTTTTGGTTGTTTTTCGTATCTATCTTTCAGATGAATGCTTCACGGTGATGCTACAACCAAGATACGCTACTTGAGCAAAGCTCAAGTGAGGGGTCATTCCTCCAGCAGGAACAACAAATCAACGGGAGTTTTAGTCTGTTTTCTTTTTATTCAACTTTTTGATTGATGACTACTCTATTGTGTGTTTCCTTCGGAACTAAATGTTTTTTTTTCGTTTTCTAGAATTTTACACTCTTACCTTGTCACACAATGAGATTGTAATATTTTAAGTGTGGGGTAGGGTGTGACCTTTAGTTATCACTTTCAGACCATTAGTTTTTTTTATTGTTTTCAGGTGATAAATAATATGCTTCTCTTTGCCGTTAAATGTTGAATTTTGGGTGATAATGTTTGTGGAAGTTTGGAATTGAGCCTGATGACAACCTTAAAAAAATTTGCTTAAAAGCTATTTGATTAAATTATTTTCTTAAATTTATTCCATTTTCACTAAAATTTGATGGATTGGGTGATTGTGGAAACTGAATGAGTTTAGCTTGGGAACATTAGGAATGAATTGAATGTTTGGAATGGAAGGATAATACAAGGTGCTCCTATGATAAAAAAAATTCCTAAACTGAATCAGGCCTCTTTTATCTGATTATATAGTCTTTAAGGTGCTTTATCACCTATGTACCTAAGGTCTCGTGCTCTATCATAAGTGGCCCAAAGCCGTTACAGTATAAAGAGAAAAGTCTGGGTGAAGGAACAACTATGAAATTCATTAAATAAATTATTTGTTTTATTTCTTAACGAAGAAACTCTTTGCATACGAGATATTTAATTGTAGTTTTTTTTAGTTTTTGATCATGAGCGCGTGGTGTTGACAGGTATTGCGGAATAAGGTATTACTTCACATCCATTGTCATCTAAAAGAATAGAATGGATGTTGGAAGGTCTTCAGTTAATCTGTGTTTCGGTTTCTGCAATTCAATTTATTCATGCTTTTATTAAATGATTCTCTGTTCACTATTTGTGAAAACTGATAGCTTGGAGCAGATTGATTTTTTATGATTGTCGTTTTGCTTTTTTCTTTCTGCTAATGTTTGACCTGGAGTTTAGTGTTACTATTTGGAGTAGTTATATTCTTTGTTTGTTTGACGACAAGCAAAAGCTAAGTGTGGGATAGTTGATAAGTGCGGAATTTATACACATTTCTATGTTTAACTTGATTACTATTAGTATATTATGTGATAAATTCCATTACTTATGTGTTAAATTATGTTATATGTGAAGAACTCCCCTTACTTGTGGTTTTATGCTTGAACAGATGAAAATACTGAAGAAAAGGGTTAGGAACACATGTCAAGAACTTAACGATCAAGACGGGACCAAACGGGAGCAAAAACAGCCTTTTTCATGCATTTTAGGTGTGTTCGGACATGTATGTCCTGACCAACCATGAGGAGAGCTCACTGCCTATATTTAGGTGTGGTCAGGGTATATGTCCGATTTGCAAACCCAGACCACACCAGAACTTTTTTTCTGCCTAATTTTGTACCTTGTCTGGGTATATCTCCAGATTCGTAAACCCGAACCCAGTGTTGTTTTCTCGCGGGGACCTAATTTGGGAGTGGTCCGGGTATGTAAACCTGGACGCAAACCTGGACATGATAGAAAGGGGTGCACAACGTTTTGATTAATGAAGAAAGAAGTATAAATATATTGAGAGGATCAGAATCGAGGATCTTCTTCAATCTAAAATGTTAGACAGTACACAAACCCTAGTCGTATTACATTAGAGAGGGAGAGGGAGATACCAGTTCATGGTGGACCAAAGATAGCGGACTAGATCGAGGTTTTGACATCAGTTCTTCCTCAAAGATTTGATGACGTTCTTCCTTTCTATTATTGTTATTTCTGTATTTATCATGTCTGAGTGGTCGTTAGAATTCTGGTTTGCTATGGGCAACTAGTTTATTATTTTACAAATTCTATAGAGATTGTAGTTATATTCCTTGTTATATACTGATTTCTCATGTGATTAATTATTGCTTGAGTTTTTCTGGTATGAATTGCTTACAAGTGAGAAATGCGACGTTCAGTAGACCATAAGAATATTACCAGTGAAACTAGAGAAGGAAAGTACTTTGGATTAGCTGTCTCGAAACCAGATGAATCTTAAACGCTACTAGTTAATTAGTGTTTGTAGGGATCTATCTTGCGGGACACCGCTTTAGATTAATTTAGATCTGAGGTTGCAATCTAGAATTTAGAAAACACTCAGGAAGGGAATTGATAAACAAGGGAGATATAGTAAACCAAGATTCCCCATTTAAAAAAATCTAGAAGGTCAATTTTAATTTTTTTATTTTAATTAATCATTTAGTTTCTGCATTCAAACCCCTAATTTAATATTGTTAGTTTTCTTTAGTTTTATTAGTTAGTTAGAATAGAGATTGAAACTAGACATAGTCTCCTTTGGTTTGATAACCTAGAGGTATACTTCAAGAAAAGCTTGTTACGACAGACCAATACACTTGTTGATATACAATTTATCCTACAGAGAGTGTGCCCATTCTCATACAGCCGCAACATACCTTCCAGGGTCAATCTGGTACTTGGGTCCCTGATACCCGATATTTCCAAAAGGTTTGTTTTATGGTTTGTAGCGGTTGTTGGTGCTGTTTGAGCTTACTCCTCCCCCAGAGGGCCTTGAGTACCCTACTTTATTTTCAACCCCTTTCTCCTTAAAAACTGCCGCTAGGCCTTGTTTTCTGCTATTTCTGCTTTAGAAATTCATGAATCATTTCCTATAGTTCCCCATGAGTCTTTGGAGCTTTGGTGGCGATTGTTCTGGCAAGCCTAGCATGTGTGAGGCCGTTAGCAAAGGCCTTTATGAGGATCTTCTCATCAACAATGTCAATGTCTGCTACTTCTTTATGGAATCTCTCCTGGTATTCCTTCACCGTTTCTCCTCTTTCTTTGTTTGAGATCCATCAGCTCCATGGTTTCTTTCTTGACCTTCTTGCTTGTTGTGAAGTATTGGTTGAATTCATCCGTTTTTTTTTGAAGCTCTCGATGGATTGAGGTGGTCTGGTGGAGATTTGGCTAAGTGCTCTTTTCGTCAATGTTCTAGGGAACATATTGCAAGGTGCCAAAGAGTTGATTACCTGTGTGTTCATGGCAAACATGAACCGTTAGATGTGTTGGGATGGATCCCCAGAACCATCATACTTTTCAACAGTCGGAGCTACGAAATGAAAAGGTAGTTTGGCTCCCCTTATCCATTCACTGAATGGATATAGACTCATGTCAATTGAATCTTCCTCTTCCAACGTTTCAACTCCTCCTTCCGAGGCTTTCTCTCTCGGTCTCTACTTCCGCAGCACTTCCATCTTGACCTTTTGTTTCCTTAGCTTATCGATTGTCTCGTTCATTTCTTTCATTTTGTCCTGTTGATCAGTATCCCTCTGCATCATTTCTTCCTGTAGCTTCTCGTTGCTCTCGACTATCTTTTGATTGACAGTTAAGCTAGCTTTCCAAGTAGATCTTCAAGATCTCCTCGAGTCACAGGAGAGATCTCCTGCGTCTCTGAGCTTGAGTCTTTAGTGTTCTTCCTAGTTCTTGGGGCCATGTCTTCGATCTTGTACATGTGATCATAAAAATTCGGCTTTTTTAGTATGATCTTGAATTTTTAAAGAATAAATTTTCTCCGCTTTTGTATTGTGGATCTTCATGGTTGCCTTTCGACCGACCATTTCCCATAGATGGCGCCAAATGTAAACTATAAACCTAAAAACCTCCCTATTGAGGCCCCTAGATTATTCCTTAATCTTTATGATCTTAAAGTTATTTGAAAGTGCGAGGATGTGCACCTAGAATGAATGATTTATTGGTTCTATGAGATATGACTTGAACAAAAGACAACTTGAGAGACCTTTTGAGAGCTTTTGTAATGCTTTATGCATTCAGATTGTGTGTTCCTTTGTTATGAGGGGTGAACCCCTATTTATAGGCTTGATTGATGAGCTCTTTCAGTTATGACAGGATGTATACATCCTGTCATTTACAAGTGGTTAGCCACGAGGCCTTTGAAGATAAAAATAGATAAGTGATCCCCCAAACTGTGAAGTTCCCTAAGTGTCTTACATTGTCTTTTGTCTTGTTAACTACCGTCGGAAGCTTCTAGAGCTCTCTTTGAAGATGTGTCTTTGTCTTTCTTAGCCATACTTTGATTCTCCTTGGCTATGCCTTTATCATCTATGACTTGCTCTCATGGCCATCCTCTGATAAACTACGGAAGTCGGACATGCCGTGTCTTGTGGTAGCACTCTTCCGAAAGGTCCTCTCTAAAGGAGTCTTATATTAGGGCTTTTCTTGGAATCGCTCGAGCTTATGGGAGGAATTCCTGGATTGATATCCACACACCACTAAAATATGATCTAAATATACCATCAATATATGATATAGATATGCCAAACAAACAAAGACTAATGTTACATATTTGACGATTATACGTGAAATAATTGTTTATTTAAACATAGAAGTGCATGACAATGTACATATATGAGTAGTATCATTAGTCTCATGCATTAATTTATAGTATTACCGGACATGCAAACTCATCCGCACACACTTCAGTCACATAAAGAACTCTATGTTTAAATGACTTACTTCCGAGCCAGGATGCATCTTATTTTTTTTAATACTTTCAGGCAGATAAAATCATCAACGCTTCTAAAAATTCTTCGTGTTTTACATTATCATGCCTCTAGTTATCTTTTATAGTCTTTTAAGGTCTGTATTCTTCGTGTCCACCACTGTATCCACCTCCATGACCTCCACCATATCCGCCACCTCCTCCACCTCCATGGCCATAACCACCACCACCTGCTCCGCCAAAACCACCACCAACACCATGTCCTTCACCACTACCATATCCGCCTCCTTGTCCACCAGCCTCATAGCCTCCACCTCCTCCACTTCCACCACCTCCACCACCTCCAGCACCACCATGTCCACTAACACCACCACATAACCTCCTCCCTTCCCACTGCCTCCACCAACTCCACTGCCACCACCATGCCCTATGCCACTTCCTTGACCACTACCAGCACCATATCCACCACCTTGGCCTCCTACCTCACCATGAACCCCCACACCACCACTACCTCCACCAACACCACCACCTTCACCGCTACCATGACCTATGCCACCCTTTCCTCCACCACTCCAGCACCTCCACCAGCTCCATGCCCGATGCCACTTCCTTGACCACCACCCGCGCCATACCCACCACCATGGCCTCCTGCTCCACCTCCATACCCACCTTCCCCCCTTTACCTCCACCAGCTCCTCCACCATAACCTCCTCCACTACCACCACCATGGCCTATACCAACTCCATGGCCACCACCTAAACCATGACCACCTCCACCTCCAAGGCCACCACCATGGCTTATACCAGTTCCTTGGCCACCACCTGCACCATAACCACTCCCACCACCAAGCCACCACCATGGCTTATACCGGCTCCTTGGCCACCACCAAGACCACCACCTGCACCATAACCACCTCCAGCACCACCAGAGCCCCCAATATGGCCACCGTAAGATCCACCACCTCCTCCACCTGCGCCACCCCCAATTCCACCTCCCCCATAGTTGTCTTCTTTCAGCGTCAAGAGGTTTCTCTTGGCATAACACAAGCTAGTAGTAGTACCCAAACAAACAAGAAAAAGGCAAAACACGAGAACTTGACAGTAGGCGCCATTTCAGTGTTTTAGACCGATGAAGTTGGATTTTGATATCCAAGTGCAGAGGTTGGATGGGTATTTATAAGGATTGTCTAAGCCTTGCATGGCGATCCAGCACATGACTAGCGAGTGAAGTCCAGTATTAATTTGGGTGGGGTCAGGACGGCAGGACTTGATGCGCGTTTCGTTCACTATAAGAGTACATGAAAATGAGGTCCTAGACAGTACTACTAGATAGCAGCAAACAACCCCGTACACATTTTAGGAAATTAGTCCGCGGAGTAAAGTTGACGGTCAACATGTACGTATAATTAGCTAGAGACACTAGCTTGTTTTTGTTTTTTATAATTACGGTAGTGTGGGTGGGTGTGTTTTGAAACTCGTAATTTTAGTTCTAAGATATCACTCCCCCAGTCCCCCTCCCACTACGTACTGGGCTTGGTATTGAGACACTAGCTAGCTTATTATAGTTAGTAGAGTGCTATGTATTAGTACTACAAATATGATACGTCTTACAAGAGTCATATAAGCGTGAACTTGGCTGTCATCCACATCCGCTTTGGTTACCTGATTACTTGAACATGCATATCTATCTGATACAGCTTTATAAACTTTGTTTAAACAAAAAGTAATATAAAGTGAGGATGTATGCGTACGCAACGCGTAGGTTAGGTTGAACAGTATCATAACCATTTGTCCATTTTCGCTCATAATTAAGAAGATTGATGCTGACATAGCAAATAAAAAATATATATTTGAAATAGAAAGTAAAACTGACGATGCTAAGGATTATAATACACAAAACATAAAAGAAAATTTGTACAAATGATCATATAAACCTGTACACATATTCATTAAAATATTTTTTTTTTTATAATTGGGCATAAGCCATTGATTAAATGAAAACCTGGAGAACCAGGCGAATGGGTTTACACGGGCCTCATTAAACCCCCCTAGAGAAAAACCTAGTGGGAAAAAATCCTAGGGGGGAAAAAGAGTACCCACCACATTCAAAAACATCTAAATAAATGTTCCACCAAACAAGGAAGAAGAAACATCAATGCGTACACCCCAACGACGCGCAACCACATACTCACACCTCACTCAAAACATACCAAATAAGACCCTCACAGCCTACTACAAATATTCTCTCAGTGAACTAACCCCTACGAAAGCACTACATGTCAAAGGAAGATCCTTCCACCATATCTTCGACCAGCGCCAGACCCCAAGCTTGATCTGCAGCGTGATTCGGTCAACATTGCACACGTCTTCTCGAAAAACCACAGCATTACGGTGCATCCAAATATAATACACACCATAGCAAAAAGTAGATTTCCACACTCGCTTCGCTCTACTCGAAAAGGTGACCGAAAACCAGTCATTATATATATCACCAACCCCTTCTCTGAAGACAAAAGGTACATTCCACCACCTCAAAATGAGATCCCAGGTCCTCCTTATCCTAGAACAATGAAACAAACATGCTCCACACTCTCCATAACCCTGCTACACCAAGGGCACATGCTCCCACCCACCAATAGGGACAACATTTCTCTCAAATAGAATTTCCCTTGTCATCAATCCTCTCAAGAGCGTAAACACAAGGTCATAACCACCCTTGGCTCACACAAGCCCCTCCATATGGCCCTTAGGTCAATACCCGTAGAAGTACCGGGCACCTCGTCAGCTGCATGATACAAAGAGAGTGAAATATCCTTCACAATAGAGTGGTTACCACCCGACCTCCACGAACATATATCCGGCAGCTGCGGCGAGCCTGGAACAACATCAATCGAACCCACCAATTGAGCGAGGAAGTCCTCTTCGTAAGAGAAGCTGACGGCGCCACTGAAAATCCCATTGCCAACTTCCATTCACCCAATGCCCCATTTGGGCTATAGTACACTCCTGCTGTAAACTCAAATAAAGAGGCGCGGAAACTTGTTCCGTAGACATCCTACATGAGACCAGTTATCATACCAGAATAGTATCGACTCACCATTTTGAACCAAGATTTGCACCTTCTCCTCAAGAATGCCTTTGAGAGCCCCACTTGCCTCCGTAGCCTTAATGATAGAAGGCCATATACCCCCCGCCTTCAACATCCGATCATCCAAGTCCCCAGTATAAAGACCACCCTCATTTTGTAAATCGAAGAAACCACTCTCTTCCAAAGTGGGGATTTATTGGCAGCAAAGTTAAACCTCCACTTGGACAGAAAGGCCAGGTTTTTAACCTGCAGATCAGAGAAACCCAGTCCCCCATCTGCCTTAGGTCTAGACATCCTCCTCCAGGAGACCATAGTCAAGAACTTCCTCTTGTTCTTGCCCCAAAGAACTGTCGTTGGATGGATACCAACTTCTTCCGCACCTTCGCCGGAATGACGAATAAACTAGCATAATAAAGAGGGATAGCCTCAAGGACTGACCTAAGTAGAACCGCTCTCCCAGCCTTGGACAGGCTAGAGGCTTTCCACGTCGCAAGCTTAGCCCTAGTCTTCTGAATAACCGGCTCCCAAGTGGATGCTTTTCTCATATTCGCCCCCAAGGGGCAACCCAAATAGGTGGCCAGCAAGGAACCTATTTGGCAATCAAAATTTTTTCTACCATTCCACGCCTCCTCTTCTCCCACATTGAAACAATACGCCTTCGATTTTTCCATATTCAAACGTAGGCCACTCATCTCTGCAACCCAATGAGGATTCTATGCAAGTGCCCAGCTCGCTTCTCTCCGCTCCACTAAAGAGCAAAATATCATAGCAAATTGGAGGTGGGTGACTCGCACTCTCCTCGTTCCTACCAACAAACCAGAGAAATGATGCTTTTCCACTGCCTCTTGAATCAACCAACTCAAAGCCTCTGCAGCAATGACAAACAACGAGGGCGACAACGGGTCCTCTTGTCTGAGGCCACGAGAGGGAGAGAACGGCCTAGTAGGCGAACCATTCACCAGTAATGAGATTCTTGAAGTTGTGATACATTCTTTTATCCAACTCCTCCAAGTAGCACCAAATCCCATACACTCCATCATCTGGTCAAGGAAATCCCACGAGACAGAATCGTAAGCCTTTTTCAAATCGATTTTTATGACTATCCCTTTTCGCTTAGTCTTCTTCAACCAAGCTATCACCTCATTTGCAATTAAAGGGCCCTCAAGGATGTTTCTCCTCCCCTTGACAAACCCAGTCTGGTTTTCTCCAATAAGCAGTGGTAAAATGGGCCTCAGTCGATTACTAAGTAACTTAGCAATTACCTTGTACACACACCCTACCATACTTATCGGCCTATAATCCTCAACACGAGCTGCATCCTGCTTCTTCGGGACAAGGGTTATCCAGGTGACATTCATTCCTAGTTCCAGTCTAGAAGTTATGAAAAACCTCCTCACATCCTCAGCAAATTCCGCCCCTATAACATGCCACATCTTCTTGATAAACTTCATGTTATACCCATCAAATCCTGGGGCCTTGGACCCATCACATTGCGATATCGTTTGCTTAATCTCTCCCAAAGATGGTATAGCCTCAAGCAAGGCCGCCTGCTCTACTGCAAGCGAGCAGTGGGGGGAGAAGAAGGGGACAATACCTGAAGACGGCACTGCTTGGAAGAGCCCCCTGGTAATATTCGACAATGTGAGCTACGATCTCCGAAGGAGTATCTATAACTCCATCCTCAGTAAGCAACATGTAATGAGCTTTTTTCCGATGATTGATCGTGGCTCTCCTGTGAAAGTATCTGGTGTTGTTGTCCTCATCTTTTATCCACCTATCTCTGGAAAGTTGCTTCCAATACCTCCTTGAATCTTTCAGCTTCTTCCACCCTACTCACTGATTGGATCCTCTCAACTTCAAACTTGGTAAGACCTGTCCCCCTCTTCCATTCTCTCCTCTACCTTTCGCAGTTCTTCTTCCTTGCACTTAAGAATCTTCTGGTCCATCTCCCCAAATACCTCTTTGTTCCATCTTCTCAGCCCCTTTAAGCCTCTTCAACTTATTCAAAGTTGATCCTGCACGAAGGCCCTCCCATTCTTGGCCACAAAACCCTCAAACCCTGGATGCTCCAGCCACAAGTCCAGTGATCTAAAAGGTTTCGGTCCCCAGTTGATTCTCCCCGTACTCAACACTAACATCCTGTGGTCAGATATAGACCACTCACTCGAACACCACCTAACATCTGAATATTGGTTCAACCAATCAAGTGTCGCAAACACTCGATCAATCTTACTAAAAGACCCCCCAACTTTCCAGGTGAATTTCGCATCTTGCAACTGAATTTCCTGCACCTGCATATCATCCACCCAAGCTTGGAAGTCTCTCATACCTCTCGTCTGACGTGAAGCAGGAGCCGGCATTCTTTCTGTAGGACTTAGAACCTCATTAAAGTCCCCAATAAGCAAACCCTCGTGCCCCCAATTTTCCTTGGCTTGGAGAATTTCTTCAAACATAAAAGTATGTACATCCTCACATTAAGTACATACAGGTGACCACACAAACCTATACTAATGTTCATTAAATATGTACATCCTTAGATTAAAACATGTACGTATAAGGGACAAAACTTGTATAGATGGTCATATAAACATTTACAGATATTCATTAAAACATGTACATTCTCACAATTGAGCATGTACATTCTGACATTTGAACATGTACATCCCCATATTAAAACATGTACATCCTCGCATTAAAATATGTTCATTCTCACACTAAAGTATAAAACGGTTTCCAAATAGATTACCCTAACCCCACATACTCTAAAGCCCACCCTAAGAAAGCTAAAAAACGTCAAAGACATTTTTAGGGTTTGTAGTAGACCCTAAACCTGCTACCACAAACCCTAAAAACCTATCAAATTAGGTGCTACAATGTAAAGTATAGAACGACTTCCAAATAGATTACTCTAACCCCACACACCCTAAAACCCACCCTAAGAAAGCTAAAAAAACGTCGAAGGCATTTTTAAGGTTTGCAGTGGCGGGTTTAGGTACCACAAACCCTAAAAACCTGTTGAGTTAGTTGCTACAATGTAAAGTATAGAATAACTTTCAAATAGATTACCCTAGCCCCAAAACTCTAAAACCCTCATTAGGAAAGCTAAAAAAACGTCGAAGACATTTTCAAGGTTTATGGTAGTGGGTTTAGGGTACGTGCAATTAATTAACCTAGGATGGGAGAAATTTTTTTTAAAAATTGTGAGCTACGAAATGAGAATTTATATTTGCTGAGATTTGCTCATATTTAATTATACTCACTAATTAATTTCTACTTAAAATGTCTATTATCAAAGAATTATTTTCAACATTATTCACACAATATTTAAGGAAGACTATCAAGTTTTTACTATGGATAATATAATCTTTTTTGTGTGAGATTTTGTTCATAAGTTTGAATATTCTAGTTTTTCCCCAAACACTCTCTAAAAATGAAAATTGAAGTATTAGGATTGTACCCAAAAAACTAATTTTATTAATATGGTATTATATAAATCATAAATTTTTATTTTTATGTAATTTTATCATTTTATAACGTGTTTATCTATAGTTTTTGTAAAATTTTTATTTTTTAAAATTTTTTAACACTTGAATGTGCTTTTCATAATTAATTTTAGCAAATAATTAAAAGACAAATAATAAAAAGTTTCACTCATCAAGTTTGGAAATTACAAGTTAAGTTAATCAATATGACGATGTGAAACGGGATGTGGTTGTCATCGGTCTAACTTTTATCCTAGCCAAGAAAATGCCTTGTTTTCAAAGCTTAGCTAGATTATGTCTTACAATCTTCAAATGTTGTTGCCGTCCCACCGTCAATCAGGTTACTCTGCCCCCCTGTCATTGATTAAGCATACACGGAGGAGGGGGTGCAACACAAAACAGTCAAAGGTGTTGTCGTAAATCACATGAAGTTGTTTGTTTTTAATGGAGCTGTACATGTGCGTTCTTTTTAATGAAGGTGTACATGTGTGTACATTATCATGTTAGGACTCACTTTGACTAGTGTGAATTTGCACCGACTGGTGATGTACTTTCACTCTTTCTAATATTGGATATGAAGGCACGAATTGATGTTTAGAAAAAGAAGCACTCCCTATATTGTAACAATTAACCGTACAATAGTAATATCTATTTTAAGTATGTAATTTATTAATAGCACAAGCTTAATAGGTTAATGTTTACGAAAAATAAAACAGTTAATTGGTTAAAGAAAAGTCACCAGATCCAAAATCCTACAATATCCACTCTCTTTATATTACATTATATGATGAGTGTAATTTTTTTGAAGGCTTATATTATATAAAATTACGGTCAATATAGCTGGTAGATGATCTTACAACATATATTTGGGTGGTAAGTAAGCTAAAGATCTGACAAATTGCTCACTCACTAATAGAGAAATGCTTTACATAACTGTTAAAAAAGTTTTACACAACTATTAAAAACAGTTGTAGTTGTCGGAGTTCTCTATAGTAGATTGTCCTTTACACTATGCATTGATTAACAGTTCTCTATAATTGCAACTATTGTGAATGTCATGATATACAACTGCTATAAACAATTATAAAACACCTTATTAGACTATCAGGATTAACAGTTGTATACTGCATTTTTAAAATCTATTTTGCCATAACTTAAGAACCACCAGTAACAGTTGTTTGTGATAAGAACCACTTCATATATCAATGTTATTTGACAACTATTAATATCTGTTATCTTTTAACAAATATCGAGACATGTATATGCTTTTAACAACTGTTAAAACAAGTTGTCTATAGTCAAATTCAACCAAATACACTATAAAATTTACAATTGTGATTAAGAGTTCTCTTTTGTGAAATAACAGTTGTCTAAAGCACCTTGTTCAAACAGCATTACACCTATTTAGACAATCCATAATGACACATGTTTCAACCATAATACTCTGCAAACAGTATAATAATCCACAATTACACCTGTTTCAGCCATAATCCTATACAAACAACAATATATAGTCCATAATAGTTGGCAACACCTACTCTACAACCCAACTCTTGCATAGATAAAAGAACCAAAGAGTACGACACTTCCCATAAACAAAACATTTAAGTCTTCCATCATTTTCAACAAAACATACAACACCTAGCATAATTCAAGTGTACTTTGCAACTGAATGCACATTCACTTAGCAACACAATTCAACTTATCGTCTAGAGTCTTGAGAGTCGCCATTGTCATGCTACACATGGTACACTTGATCAATACTATCCAAACAACTAATAATATTATGAATCCAAATGCTTCTGGATGTAAGCTTCCCATTGCTCTCGAATGTCATCAATTCCAGTTTGCTTGTATGCTCTACCGTTGTACCCGCTCAAGTACTTGAAGACACAACAAGCAATAGTATTAGCTCATTGCCAAATAAATATCATTATATATGCAAATAATAGTGTATAATGAGTTGAATTTGTTTACCTCTATAAGAACAATTCTTTTTTTTTTTATAGTCTATAATCTCATTCAAGAATCTCATCACGTAATAACCACAAGGAATGTTGTCACTAGACTGTCTTGCGCACTAAAAACAACAGAAGGAAAAAGATAACACATCATCATACATCATCATTATATTCTACCTAAGAAACTATTTGTGATAGCTGCTCTTTACTTTACTACTCTTGTTTTATCTTGCACAAGAAAAATACAACTTAGTTCAAGAAGATAGATGCAAGAATGAACTAATATTGCAATCTCCTTTACATTAGGACAACAAATATGCTGTATATCTAAACAAAATACCTTGATTATATTTCACTTCACATTTTGCATTGGTATTTAACACCACCATGTTTTGCTTTGAATATTTTCAGTCCCCTACAAGCAAAGTAATTTTGATTGTGAACATACATTGTTACTATGTTACTTGAATAAATGTATACAAATGAAAAAGGTTAAATCATTTTAATTCTAATATGTGTACCACACTTACATGTCTACGATCTCTGTCATAGCAAGACAAACAGGACCTCTTAATGGATCAAGCCAATAGCAAGCACGCGCATTAGGATCAATGACACACATAATCCAATGTTGACTACATATTAAGAGTGATAGTTATGATTAGTATATGTCTAAATGGGAATAAAACAACATATAACAATATGACTTACCCTACCTTGTATGGAACTAAAAATATTGACTCATCTTTTCCTCTTTCTATGAGGTTGCCAAGTGTTGCTTTCTCTCTTGATCATCATGTTCATTACTAGAGGACATGTGATGACGACATATAAATTGAAAAAAGTTTTCACTGCCCACCGTTTTAGTTTTGTTAAATAGAACCTTAATTCATTAGGAAAACAAAACTACACCAAAGAGAATGATACATAGACCAAAAAAGTCAAATGAATTAATCTAAATGTATAACTCTTTACTTGATGAATACAGACATATGTTAGAGTTCCACTTGTTGCTGGTTGTACCACTTTTTGATCTCATCAGAGTTATAGAAATAGACATTGGATTACATACAACATCTTTGGACAACTCAATCTTGATTATATCACTAGCTTGCTTTTATTCCATTCCATATAATTTCAACATCTTTAGATAAACCATTTGTTTCCTTGTAGGAGTGTTCTTTGTGGTAGCATCTTGTTCAGCTGAAACCACATCAATACTAGCTACAACAAGAGACGCCTTTGTAGGCATTCTCTCAAACAGTTTGGCATGCTCTACAACAGTAGTAGGCCCCTTTTTGTTGTAGAACTTGTAAGATTTGGTGACTTAAATCTAGCAGGTGGAGGTACTTTAAATACAATTATAAATAAGTTTAATTTTATATAATGCACAAAACAAATAAATTAATAAATAGAGATTTTTTTAAGAAGATTCAAAGTACCTCAAGTTCCAAATTGTTGAGCTCCATAGGCCAAGCCAATATGTTTCCACGAGCATCCTTCATATCAAACACATCCGCTACCTCATTTGGCATACACTTTGAGGAAGAATAAGCAAAGTCTAGTGATCGCGTATCTAACAAGCTTAGAGAGAATGTTTCAGGTAGCTGTCGGTAAAAATAACGACGCAAGACATGACAATCATGTGATTTTAGTCCCTTTAGTCTCAAATCTGACATTGATACAAGGATTTCAATGTTAGATGAAAACCCCTCAGGAACCTAAGCCCTTTGACAATTGACATAATTCAATTTCTCTGATTTGGAAAGAGTATGACAAGTTGGAGGCAAGAATACACCCCCATTTTCATTAGTTTGTGGCTGAAGTTTATCTCGAATACCCATCTCAACATAGTTTAGTCTAGCATTAATGTAACACCCATAGTCCTAAACCTGTAACAACGTCGCAAGTCGTAGCATGATAAATGACAATTCGCAGCGGAAAATAAAACTATCTACCTTGGTGTTACCCGCTGTAACACCCCGGATTTTCTAACATTTTATTTGGTTAGTTTTTTACATTTCAAGTTTAATATTAGTAAGCAGCGGAATCGAAACCTAAATCCGGGGCATTATTGCCACACTCGCAACTAAACGAGTGTTAAGGTCTAAATAATTAACTCACTGATGACCTGTTATTATTAATAAAATAAATACAACGTCTATTAAAATAATTCCTTACAAATGTAGAATTATCAGGCCAAAAATAAAATCCAACTATTGTAACACCCCATCCAACAACAAACATATAACAACAATCTGCAGCGGAAACTCAACTCATCACATTACTTATTTCAATGTGTTTTCACGCCGTTAACCACCCACGTGGCTAACAAGGCTAATACATGTACTTTGTATCGGTCTGATGGACTAGACTCCCGAGCAACTACACGTAACATTAGCTTCCCTTAACAACAACCCATATACTTATTACATTCCAACCGTACCGAGTATTTACAAACTAATGCCGATAACAATTTCGGTCTTACTACGCCTACAATGCTTACGCCATTTAAATGGCTACCCTTGTATAAACATCTACCCCGTCTACTCTCGAACGGCTTCCAGCTCCTTGTACCTGAAATAGAAAAGGAGAGAAAGGGTGGCCCCCAAGGGGCTCAGCACCTTTGCTGGTATGGTAATCCCGCAGCCCACATGCTACCGGGCCACGCACAACTAATTGTCGTCTTAGCATGCAGTTGATTATATTTAAAACATGCATACAAGCCACGAACATACAACACATAACATTTCGCCTCAATGGGCTCAACCTATAACCAACACATCTACACTTAACCAACCATCCAATGATCCCTTAAACCCTAGAGTGGCTCTCCTTTAAAACGGAGCTACTTCCTTAATGAACGACACGTACCCATTAATCGGGTTATCCTTAAACGCCTCTTGTCACAAACTGGGATTCATTTCCATGATCCACACACTCCATATCCTACAACATATCTCATTTTTCACATAATAAAACATAACAACACCTTTCTTGTTTCGACGCACACATGATGACATCGCATTCATTATAAACATCCAATATATATATATTTATACCATAGCATAGCAAGGGAATTTGCATAGCACCATAACATTACATAACACCATGAAATCGGTTCTCACAAGGACCCTCCACACATAGTTAGTATACCATGTGAGCCTAGGGATTTTTGCCAATCCCATGTTAAGCTCGTTACCAACCTCGTTACCGTCCGGTTATATAGAACGGTTAACTTATACCCAAGGTGTGTCGGATATAGTAATCCCAAGCACACCGAAATAACATACGTATGCCCCTGTGGCCCGACGTGAGTCAGTAACTAGCTTTGGATAAGCTAAGGGAAGGTAGAAACCAAATTGGAATACCACCTATACATACACCAAGAGAGCCGAACCGGATATGATATCGACTCCCGTCCATCACACGCGTGGCCGGAACAACCGGACTCCTCACCCCCCATTAGTACATATACACTTAATAATAAGTAGTTAGAGATCCATTATGGAGCCCTACCACATCCACACACCATACGGTATCATAACCGAGTTAAGCACACAAGAGAGGTTCACACACTTGCTTACAACAACAATGTCCAACTAACTCACACATAGCCGTGGTTAGCACGTTCCCAAGGTTTGGGGTCGTTAACTCCGAATACCGATCACTCATGTGTTCCTAGATTTGGTTAGCTAAGGTTTAACACATATTTGAGGTTAAATGGTATCGGAGGCCAAATTCGCCACATAAATGAATTGCTATAAACTCATTACATGTTTTAATCTTACAAGGTGGCAAACACTCAGTAAAACATATTGGCATACAAGCCGGTGTAATCCGGTAGGACACAGGTTGCAAGAAAACCATACCTGTCACCGGAGTCCACTTTACCACGTCCACTTATGTTCCTCGAGCGATTCTCGAACAACTGTTAACATCACATGTGTATTTATTAACATCGGGGTTTGCTTGATTATTTACTGTCTAATGCTTATACTTCTCCCCGTTACTTAGTTACATAACTTAACATTTTTAACTTGTTTTACCCTAACATTTTAATACAACTTTTCACCCACCTAATTGCCATTAAAACTCACCTAACATGTCCTTAACAACCTTATAACATCATCGCCTATCAATCCCCATCATTACACATCATTTCCATACCTTAAAACAACAATTTTGGTCCATACAGTGCCTTGTCCGAACTTGTGTCCGGACTTCCCAAGTTCGGACACAAGCCGCGACCTAATACTTAAAACCATACACACGTCCGAACTTGTGTCCGGACTTCCCAAGTTCGGACACAGTTCGAGAGTAATCCCCGATAGAAACAGTCACGTCCGAACTTGTGTCCGGACTTCCCAAGTTCGGACACAGTTCGAGAATGAGAAAATCCTTTACCCAACAGAGCCTGTCCGAACTTCCATGTCCGGACGGAAGTTCGGACACGGCAAAATGCTCAACTTCTACACCTTTAAACACTTAGCCAAATTCCTCCAAAGCCTCCAACACTTATAGTTTATACTCCTTAAGTCCCTTAGTGATGATTCATGCCAATTCTAACCATTATACCAAGACATTTCTTCCACACAACATCATCATTCAAACATCCTTTCTTACATATCAAAACTCCTTATGTCATTCTTACAATTCCTTCCTCCCAAGCTTACACTTCCTCCTTAATTTTTCCAAGTGGTATTCCACCAATATTGACCACTATACCAAGTGTTTCCTCTACACCTTAACATCATCTCTCAAACTTCTTTTCTTACTAACTAAACCTCCTTTTTCACATCCCACCTAAACATCACTTATTCCTTGAATATCAACATTATCTAAACCTTAAACAAACTCCTCCAAGACTTAAATACATTCTCAAAACACATATTGAATTCCTAGAACTTCCAAGACAATGCCTAAATCCTTGCATCCCTCTAAATTACCTTAATACATGTTTTCTTCTCAAGTAAACATTCATTCACCTTTAAACACTCCCTAGTTCACCAAAACTTCCTTAAAACACTTAGAACTTCTCACACATCTTCCCAAATTTGGCCATAGCTTCTCTAGTATATACCCACATCCAAACACTTAGGTTTTTACCTTAATTCATTCAAGAACACCTAAGATCCATCAAACACATTTTTATACACACAAAACTTCACACCAATTTTACACTACATCACAATATAGTGCATAATTAAACTTGCTTGGCACTTAGGCCTTAAATGACATGGCTCTTAGGCCCTTAAATTGCATAATCCTTAAACACTGAATTTCCACAATACATAAGCCTTTGACCTGCAATTACACACACCAAGGCATATGTTCCTTTACTAGTCTCCTTGAGAAACACCTTACTAAGTCATTCACCATTTGCTCTTTAGGTAGTTTTAGCAAGCTTATAAGCTCATTTCTCCTAAGGCATTAAACCACATTGAGATAGTATGTTTACCTCTTTTCCACTCAAACTTCTTTCTTGTTTCCTCTTAAAACGGTAGGGCATTTCACTCCTTGTCAACTACTTAACAATATACAAACATCATAATGAGTTTTCAAGCTTTAAGCTCCATCTCATTGTAAACCCTAGTTACATATATTATCTTAAGGTATTAAAATGATTGTTTTACCTTGGAATGGAAAGAGAGCTTGAATATTTATCAAGAGAGGACTCCACCAAGCCCTTGGGAGATTCAATGAAGCTAAACCAAGCAAGGTAAATACACCATTAATGGTGATTTTCGGTCAACATAAGAAACATGGAGGAAACATGGATTTTCTTTGAGTTTCCTTACCTTGAAGCAAAGGAGAATGTCAAGGCATGAAAAGATGAGCTCAAGCTCTTCCCATGGAGGTTTCTCTTGGCACCGAAATGGAGGTTTTGAAGTTTTGAAAAGACAAGATTGTAGAGCTTGGCTTAACTAAGAGAATGGTGGTCTTGAAATTGAATTTGGACCATGGAGCTAGGAGTTACAAGCATTCTAAGATGGAGTTCTTGTGTGGTACTATAGCAAATCGTAAAAGAGAGAAAGAAGGAAGGTAGAAGACGGTGGGAATTGGAGGAAATGAGAGAATGAAGATTGGAGTCTACTTTTAGAAGATATTTATGTACTAAAGTAACTTCTTCTTTTACTTTCTTTTCCTTCCTTCCTTTAATTTATTTTACATGGTGATGACTCACCTTACTAAAAACCGGCCCCCATCATATACTTGGGGGTAGTTTGGTCTTTGTTGACTCATTTAATTACTTATAACATCATATGTTACAACTAGCTTATAAAAGTTACTATTCATCAAATCAAGGCACATAGAAGTGAAATTTTTGATTTCCCATTTATATAGCCACCCAAATGTGATACTATATAGTACACATGTTAATTAAAGAGTAATGATGGACATTTAGCCATTCAAACTCATTTACAAGACAATTTTTCAAAAACGTGCTTTAAGACTTCTTAAAGCACATTTTGTGTTTTAACTTGTTTCCAAGCTTGGTTTTCTTTGGTAATTGATTTATATGTTCATTAACATATAAATGAGGCATAGGTATGACCATTAGGTCTTATACACATTTATCCCAAGCTTAGAGCACATTTTTGCTCTTATTGACTTTAAGGTATTTTCTTGTGTTTGGTTTGGTTTCATTGTCTACCAAAGTTTCCTAAGGACTTAATTAGCCTTATAAAGTCATAATTAAACATTATCAAGTCTTGGTAGGCTCTTTTGGGTCCTAGCCAAGTTCACTCCAAGCTTAGAGCATGTTTTTGCTCAAAACCGTGTCTTAGTGTTTTATTGTGTTTTACCATGGTTTAAATGGTTCATTTATGTTTCTAAGGCACTTTTTAGCCTTTAAATACCATAGTTTAACATTTACACAACATACCAATGTTTGGGGTATTTCAATCTACCCCCCTTAAAAGAATTCGTCCTCGAAGTTCACATTTCCTCGCATCATTGGATTAGAATACGGGAATTACTTATACCATAAAATTTCCCTTACCAACCACCCTTTACATCCAACCTCGGACTTAATGGTCCGGGCAACATATCCACATTACACATAAAATATCATACTCACATGGTAACCTCGGACTTAATGGTCTGGGTACCTTCACCACACTTGCACTAACATAATATCCCTCAGACTCTTAGGTCTGGGTGACATATACCCATTTGGACTCGTAGGCCCGGGTAACACAACACATTTAGACTCATAGGTCTTGACAGCATACACTTTAGAGATCAAAGTCAAAATAACCTTTATCACACATACCAAAACAACATGTCATTGCATGTATATCAAACAGAAATACCTTTTCCATCTCTCCATGGGTTCGAATCCCACGTTGAGTACATATACACAGTGATCCCGCAGAACCCGGTCGCGATGGACACCTTCTGGTCCCCGTTCCTTTGGGAGATCAAAACATTCACTTAATTTTTAACATATATACTTCTCATGTCACCGGTCCGAAGACAAAGGCTCATACGTCCTCAGCTCGTGAGCAAGTACTACAAAAATATTCTTTACTAGGTTAAGTATAAGAAGATCTTTTATTCAAAATATTAATCGATTGTTTTGGAAATACTCACTGAAAATCCTTTTTGAAAACAAACAACTCCAAGTCCAGTTTATGCTCTTTGCATCTTTCTTAACGTGGTTGTTTGTGACCACTTACAGGGAGCTTCAAGAGTCATCCAACCCTGATGTGATCAGCATCAGTGTTGAACTATCTTTCCACCCCAATTTGTGTTCGGCTTCCCTTGATCTCATGATAATCAAGTTTCACCTCCCACCTCTTTTTCAACCAACAACTAATTCAAGCATATCCCATTTTCTATCTTTGAATCCTTCTAGTCATAATCATAACATCTCCAAGGGATAGAACTCCGTCTATCAATCATCATCCAAATCCAACTTAATTCAAGTTACCTAGGGAATTTAATTCTCACTAGGTTCTATGTCGGTCTCATAACCCTTCATAAATCACCACATTGTATATATATACATATATCTTTTATCAAAATACAACACATGGTTTACATTTATGCACCGACGGGGTTTTAGTTCCCCGGGAGTTTCTTTACTCCCTTCCATTTGTACTCTCACACACCACTGTTAACAAGATAAACACACTTCCCACAATGGTATTCGCATCTTCTGTGCGCAATTACCACAATTTAACCGCAAATAAATGCGTATGTTTATATAACACACGCGCCAACCATCATAACAATTTATTTTTGTGCAATGCACAACATAGTTCACGTACACTTGTACGGTAAAACACACTAAGCGGCTTTACGCTCTACCCCCCTTAAAAGGGATTACGCCCACGTAATCAATCACTGAGCACTAGCTTAAAACGTTCTGCCGTCGTGAAGTGTTTTAACTTCCACGCGGTCTATTACACAATGGATTCTGATTAGAGGATCTTAACCATATTGGCGGTTTAGTCCCTAAACCAAGAATTCGCATTGGAGTTGTAACTCATAACCGGTTTCGGTCCTGGCCTGTGAGGCTTTTAGGCATTGATAACTAGCCATCCATTCATATTCACAACGTATACCCGGTACCTGACGCATGGGCTCACTGGCCTCTGTTGCGCAACCCTGATAATTATAGAGCTGGTTTGCCCCATTCGTTACTGTTAATGTATTGTACATCTCCAATGTATTACCCTTATCTAGGTAACATGGTTTCTCAACCGGCGCATGGTATCTCTTACCCTGAGCGAATTCGGTGAGTTCCAAAACTTTCCATCCACTTCTCCAATAGCTTACAGCGTAAACTACTATGTAATTCACAATGATTGACTTGCTTCTACCGACTTACTGTCGGTTGAGATTGAGCTACTACCTAGTGTGTAGTGCTCTCTCAGCTATTTACAACATTTGGGGTATATTCCATACCGATATTTGGCAGTTAGTGCTACCGTAGTCACTTGCTGTTAATCATGTCTCCACATTTCGTTTTGTACAAGTACTCTTTATTGGTGCGGCCTTGCATTACTTATGCATCGGCCTTCTACATTTCCTCCACAATTACCATGCTTCTGATCCTAGCTATCCCACTTGATCATTACTGCGCAAGTGCAATACCAAAACACTCAGTCATACAGAGTGCAGAGGCGTAAACTCTTGACAGTAAATCTCTCATGCGATTGCGATAGGAATTTACACTGTGTTTTACTGAAATTCTTACCACATGATACTTGTCACCGGCTTACTGCTCGGTTCGTTTGCTATCGCTTACTGTTGTGCCTCCACTGGTTTAACTCATAACTCTGCTCATTCCCCATTTTATCATCTAACAATATTCAGGCAACAGTCGCTTATTGCGCACCGTATCCTTACTTAATATGCAACATCAACTTATACTGCATCCGCTATTATATTAGCTTCCGCCATTACACTGGGTTTATCTGGCCACTTATTTGGCTGATTTTTGAATATACTACTATTTTTCCCTTGAGCGTTGTTCGCTACACATTTAGCTTCACACACCTATGGTGATTGCTATCAACTTATCACACTTCCTGTCTACAAACTGGTACAAACATTTCCTTTCGTATTATTCTTATTCAAATCATCCTGGGGTAATAACAACGTGGTCCATCCTCCACATATTTCTTGAACTTGATTCACATAACTACCGCTCCTGCGGTCTCACAATATCGAGAGGTATCCCCACTCTTAATGCAGTGGTTCGCTTACCACTCTATTCACTTATACCACATAAACTTCTACCATCAATCGAATTTATATAACATATCTTGTTTATGGCTTATAAGCCTTATTTGCCTTGAGCTGGGCTCATTGTAGGCTGTCCACACACATGTACTTCTCTGTACAATATTACATGTTTAGAGGTTGTAGTGGGCTCCATGACAAGGTCGTTGCATTCCGTTTCCTTTCATGGGATGTCCCTTAGGATTGTCAGTCCGTCTCCTGACAACTTATGTCTAAACTGGGTGCTAATTTCACCCTTGTGTTTCAATTATATTGCTTCATCCAACAATGTTTAATCCAAATACCCCTCAAGGATTGTTCCTGAGTGTTATTAAAATATGCCATTACATCTGGCTTGCACTCATGGGTACATTCCGTTAGCCACGCCTTTTGCGTTCTTCACTGGTTATTATTTCTTCTGTAAAGATCAACATTTCCAGATAGTGTAGGTACTGATTCTGGGAGTTTCATCCCTTTCATTGCACATTAATGTGTCCACATTAGGCATCTGTCTTGCCCTGCTTTCCAGCTATCATGTTAACCCTGGGGATCCTTAAGTCATATAAGCTGTCTTTACATTCAGTTAGTGCACTTCGCACCTCCTGACTCTTAAACATTTCCTTGAAAGGAATTCACTAATTCCTTTAGTTTCGCTAACTTAACTGAGTTCCTTAATTTCCACCATTCCTTGTAATCTCTAGCTCTCGTTTGATTTATACTGCTGACCGTAGACGGAGTCGACTACTTCCCGTGTTTCGGACTCTACTCGTATACATATATGGGGTATCATACTGATACATTACTACTTACCCAACTAACCTATAAGTAGGTCTGTCAGGCCCACATGCTCCTATCGGAGTGCGGTCGTCCCACTACACAGTTGGTACACTCGTAGTGTCCGTCACACGCCTAGGTGAAGTATTCTGTTGTCAACTCCCTTATATTGTCCCGTGACAATATTCATTCCTTGCTTCTCGAACTTAATCGAGGGAAAGTTTGTCCACTGTTGTATCTTTATCAACTGCCCTTGGTTTTACTGGTTTGGTGTAAAAGAAGGTTAGAAAGAAGTGTTGGTTCGAAAAAAATCTGGTTTTGAAAAGAAAAAGGGTTTGAATAAGATTAGGTTTGAAAGAAAAATTTCCATGGTTTCACAACATCTTCTTACCTTAGCCAAGTCTAGCTTTTGCTGACTGGTGTCCTTACAATTACAGAGGTTAGGCTAACAGGCCCTTCCACTGTTATGACATTCACATTTGACTTTATTGTACTTTTCCAAGTACTTTGTAGTGGCTATAAATTTTCGAATAGCCCTGTTATAGCAGCACTTGCTACGGCAAGTGCGCCATGCTAACTCGCTATCAGTTCAACACATACCGGTTGTGGTATTGTTTTTATCCGCACTGTCACAGTGGCCTTGTTGGCCCTCACTGATGTTATTGTCTTGATAATAACTTCTCTAGGTGACTTCTCACTGTCTTCGCATGACGATCATCAACTAGGGTGTTTCCCATTCTGGGAGACCCCTTTTTCTTAGTATTGTATTCTCTTTGTAGCCCGTTCCACGTATTTGGGCACTACATTGTAGTTCCCTTGTCGGTTGATATACCGTTGGTGTATTATTTATCAACTGTGGTCCCGTAGACACTCGTCTCGGGTTTTATTAATCCATTTCTTGCCTGTTGCGCGGTTGGTGCGTTGCAAGCTGGTTGTTCTCGACTGCTTAGCATGTCGACCCAGGTTGCTGGAAATTCTATTCTTCTATACACAAGATTCTTCATTCTTTGCTATTAAATGCGGTTAACATTGTTCAGATGGAGACCGTCTCCGGGATTCCCAGTTTTCGGGATCTACCGTATAACAGGTTCTCCGTACCCTTAAAGGTACTTACTAGCAGCCAGATCGGGTATTCCCGAGTAAGAGAGGACTTTCATCTCTCTGGCGTTGTTTCCCAAGTTATAAAATAGGGATTGTGGAGGGCGGGAAGGATACTGTAGGTTTCCAGTATTCACTGGTAGTTCCTTACTAGCGTATCTCTCACGCTATCACTCAACCCTTAACCCAAAGTACTTAAATCTTAACTCGGTACTTCCTAAGCTCGGTAATTCAGCCATCAGAGCGATACTTCGCTCTGATACCACTTTTTGTAACACCCCATCCAACAACAAACATATAACAACAATCTGCAGCGGAAACTCAACTCATCACATTACTTATTTCAATGGTGTTACACGCCGTTAACCACCCACGTGGCTAACAAGGCTAATACATGTACTTTGTATCGGTCTGATGGACTAGACTCCCGAGCAACTACACGTAACATTAGCTTCCCTTAACAACAACCCATATACTTATTACATTCCAACCGTACCGAGTATTTACAAACTAATGCCGATAACAATTTCGGTCTTACTACGCCTACAATGCTTACGCCATTTAAATGGCTACCCTTGTATAAACATCTACCCCGTCCTACTCTCGAACGGCTTCCAGCTCCTTGTACCTGAAATAGAAAAGGAGAGAAAGGGTGGCCCCCAAGGGGCTCAGCACCTTTGCTGGTATGGTAATCCCGCAGCCCACATGCTACCGGGCCACGCACAACTAATTGTCGTCTTAGCATGCAGTTGATTATATTTAAAACATGCATACAAGCCACGAACATACAACACATAACATTTCGCCTCAATGGGCTCAACCTATAACCAACACATCTACACTTAACCAACCATCCAATGATCCCTTAAACCCTAGAGTGGCTCTCCTCTAAAACGGAGCTACTTCCTTAATGAACGACACGTACCCATTAATCGGGTTATCCTTAAACGCCTCTTGTCACAAACTGGGATTCATTTCCATGATCCACACACTCCATATCCTACAACATATCTCATTTTTCACATAATAAAACATAACAACACCTTTCTTGTTTCGACGCACACATGATGACATCGCATTCATTATAAACATCCAATATATATATATTTATACCATAGCATAGCAAGGGAATTTGCATAGCACCATAACATTACATAACACCATAAATCGGTTCTCACAAGCAACCCTCCACCATAGTTAGTATACCATGTGAGCCTAGGGATTTTTGCCAATCCCATGTTAAGCTCGTTACCAACCTCGTTACCGTCCGGTTATATAGAACGGTTAACTTATACCCAAGGTGTGTCGGATATAGTAATCCCAAGCACACCGAAATAACATACGTATGCCCCTGTGGCCCGACGTGAGTCAGTAACTAGCTTTGGATAAGCTAAGGGAAGGTAGAAACCAAATTGGAATACCACCTATACATACACCAAGAGCCGAACCGGATATGATATCGACTCCCGTCCATCACACGCGTGGCCGGAACAACCGGACTCCTCACCCCCCATTAGTACATATACACTTAATAATAAGTTTAGAGATCCATTATGGAGCCCTACCACATCCACACACCATACGGTATCATAACCGAGTTAAGCACACAAGAGGTTCACACACTTGCTTACAACAACAATGTCCAACTAACTCACACATAGCCGTGGTTAGCACGTTCCCAAGGTTTGGGTCGTTAACTCCGAATACCGATCACTCATGTGTTCCTAGATTTGGTTAGCTAAGGTTTAACACATATTTGAGGTTAAATGGTATCGGAGGCCAAATTCGCCACATAAATGAATTGCTATAAACTCATTACATGTTTTAATCTTACAAGGTGGCAAACACTCAGTAAAACATATTGGCATACAAGCCGGTGTAATCCGGTAGGACACAGGTTGCAAGAAAACCATACCTGTCACCGGAGTCCACTTTACCACGTCCACTTATGTTCCTCGAGCGATTCTCGAACAACTGTTAACATCACATGTGTATTTATTAACATCGGGGTTTGCTTGATTATTTACTGTCTAATGCTTATACTTCTCCCCGTTAACTTAGTTACATAACTTAACATTTTTAACTTGTTTTACCCTAACATTTTAATACAACTTTTCACCCACCTAATTGCCATTAAAACTCACCTAACATGTCCTTAACAACCTTATAACATCATCGCCTATCAATCCCCATCATTACACATCATTTCCATACCTTAAAACAACAATTTTGGTCCATACAGTGCCTTGTCCGAACTTGTGTCCGGACTTCCCAAGTTCGGACACAAGCCGCGACCTAATACTTAAAACCATACACACGTCCGAACTTGTGTCCGGACTTCCCAAGTTCGGACACAGTTCGAGAGTAATCCCCGATAGAAACAGTCACGTCCGAACTTGTGTCCGGACTTCCCAAGTTCGGACACAATTCGAGAATGAGAAAATCCTTTACCCAACAGAGCCTGTCCGAACTTCCATGTCCGGACGGAAGTTCGGACACGGCAAAATGCTCAACTTCTACACCTTTAAACACTTAGCCAAATTCCTCCAAAGCCTCCAACACTTATAGTTTATACTCCTTAAGTCCCTTAGTGATGATTCATGCCAATTCTAACCATTATACCAAGACATTTCTTCCACACAACATCATCATTCAAACATCCTTTCTTACATATCAAAACTCCTTATGTCATTCTTACAATTCCTTTCCCAAGCTTACACTTCCTCCTTAATTTTTCCAAGTGGTATTTCACCAATATTGACCACTATACCAAGGTGTTTCCTCTACACCTTAACATCATCTCTCAAACTTCTTTTCTTACTACTAAACCTCCTTTTTCACATCCCACCTAAACATCACTTATTCCTTGAATATCAACATTATCTAAACCTTAAACAA
Source organism: Limonium bicolor (assembly GCA_023374045.1). Lineage (NCBI taxonomy): Eukaryota > Viridiplantae > Streptophyta > Magnoliopsida > Caryophyllales > Plumbaginaceae > Limonium > Limonium bicolor. The sequence goes on from CM041778.1 coordinate 46,961,359, forward strand.
ACTCCTCCAAGACTTAAATACATTCTCAAAACACATATTGAATTCCTAGAACTTCCAAGACAATGCCTAAATCCTTGCATCCCTCTAAATTACCTTAATACATGTTTTCTTCTCAAGTAAACATTCATTCACCTTTAACACTCCCTAGTTCACCAAAACTTCCTTAAAACACTTAGAACTTCTCACACATCTTCCCAAATTTGGCCATAGCTTCTCTAGTATATACCCACATCCAAACACTTAGGTTTTTACCTTAATTCATTCAAGAACACCTAAGATCCATCAAACACATTTTTATACACACAAAACTTCACCAATTTTACACTACATCACTATATGCATAATTAAACTTGCTTGGCACTTAGGCCCTTAAATGACATGGCTCTTAGGCCCTTAAATTGCATAATCCTTAAACACTGAATTTCCACAATACATAAGCCTTTGACCTGCAATTACACACACCAAGGCATATGTTCCTTTACTAGTCTCCTTGAGAAACACCTTACTAAGTCATTCACCATTTGCTCTTTAGGTAGTTTTAGCAAGCTTATAAGCTCATTTCTCCTAAGGCATTAAACCACATTGAGATAGTATGTTTACCTCTTTTCCACTCAAACTTCTTTCTTGTTTCCTCTTAAAACCGGTAGGGCATTTCACTCCTTGTCAACTACTTAACAATATACAAACATCATAATGAGTTTTCAAGCTTTAAGCTCCATCTCATTGTAAACCCTAGTTACATATATTATCTTAAGGTATTAAAATGATTGTTTTACCTTGGAATGGAAAGAGAGCTTGAATATTTATCAAGAGAGGACTCCACCAAGCCCTTGGGAGATTCAAATGAAGCTAAAACAAAGCAAGGTAAATACACCATTAATGGTGATTTTCGGTCAACATAAGAACATGGAGGAAACATGGATTTTCTTTGAGTTTCCTTACCTTGAAGCAAAGGAGAATGTCAAGGCATGAAAAGATGAGCTCAAGCTCTTCCCATGGAGGTTTCTCTTGGCACCGAAATGGAGGTTTTGAAGTTTTGAAAAGACAAGATTGTAGAGCTTGGCTTAACTAAGAGAATGGTGGTCTTGAAATTGAATTTGGACCATGGAGCTAGGAGTTACAAGCATTCTAAGATGGAGTTCTTGTGTGGTACTATAGCAAATCGTAAAAGAGAAAAGAAGGAAGGTAGAAGACGGTGGGAATTGGAGGAAATGAGAGAATGAAGATTGGAGTCTACTTTTAGAAGATATTTATGTACTAAAGTAACTTTCTTCTTTTACTTTCTTTTCCTTCCTTCCTTTAATTTATTTTACATGGTGATGACTCACCTTACTAAAAACCGGCCCCCATCATATACTTGGGGGTAGTTTGGTCTTTGTTGACTCATTTAATTACTTATAACATCATATGTTACAAACTAGCTTATAAAAGTTACTATTCATCAAATCAAGGCACATAGAAGTGAAATTTTTGATTTCCCATTTATATAGCCACCCAAATGTGATACTATATAGTACACATGTTAATTAAAGAGTAATGATGGACATTTAGCCATTCAAAACTCATTTACAAGACAATTTTTCAAAAACGTGCTTTAAGACTTCTTAAAGCACATTTTGTGTTTTAACTTGTTTCCAAGCTTGGTTTTCTTTGGTAATTGATTTAATATGTTCATTAACATATAAATGAGGCATAGGTATGACCATTAGGTCTTATACACATTTATCCCAAGCTTAGAGCACATTTTTGCTCTTATTGACTTTAAGGTATTTTCTTGTGTTTTGTTTGGTTTCATTGTCTACCAAAGTTTCCTAAGGACTTAATTAGCCTTATAAAGTCATAATTAAACATTATCAAGTCTTGGTAGGCTCTTTGGGTCCTAGTCAAGTTCACTCCAAGCTTAGAGCATGTTTTTGCTCAAACCGTGTCTTAGTGTTTTATTGTGTTTTACCATGGTTTAAATGGTTCATTTATGTTTCTAAGGCACTTTTTAGCCTTTAAATACCATAGTTTAACATTTACACAACATACCAAGGTTTGGGGTATTTCAACTATAAATAATCAGACTATGTGGAGTCGCCTTCCCAAACCCCAAGGACTTCATCAGTACCTGTGGCAGAAATCCAAACAAACATAGAAAGGGCCACGATAAAGTCAGAAAAACTGAGTAAGCTACCACTTCACCACGTAAAAATCATTTTCTCTTTAGAAATCATTTTTAACAATATAACCACACAACATACAACACATTCAACAATATTAACACACAACAACAAAATTATCATAACTGTAAAATACTTCACATTGGATTTCTTTAGTAACCCAAAAATATATTAGTCAGATTATTTTAATTATCTTCCTTGTCCCAACGCCCAGCCAAGACAAAACAACTTTACTTTCTCTTTGGGTACAACACGCAGCTGTAACCCGGACCCCAACACGCAGCCGAGAATCCAACCAAGCCACTAAATCCTTAAGTGTGCACACCCCCCAATAGTTCAAAGGACTAAGGAGTAGATCTAGGGCTAACTGTGTCCTAGTGCGGCCCACAATATCTCAAACTTATGCGTCCTAATGCGGCCCGCATTTATCATCTCATTCATGTGTCCTAATGCGGCCCACATGCACCATGGTTTTCTCCTCTTAAAAATTATTTTATTCGTTATTATTCTTTACCATATAATCTCATCAAAATCCACATATTTCACCATAAATAAATTATGATATCATCCTTATTGAATAAATAATTCAATTTTCACAAAATCATTTAGTTAACGATTTCACAACAATATCAGTTGATCTCATAAATAAACTCATGACAATTTTCCATCAATCTCTTTTTTTTTAAAAAAATATATATTTAGATAACCACTGATATCCATTATAAAATAAATCACTCACATAAGAAAATGAAATTATCACTAACACTTAACACTTCAATCTCAAACAATGATCACACACAAAATTCACATCCACGTGAAAATTCATTATTATAAATATAATAATAATTAGTGAACGTAGTAACTTACCTGATATTTAGCAACGATTCACAACAACCAAGCATGAAATCTATTAATGTTGTCTTTCACAAATTCGAAGCTCTGCTACCTATGCGTCGCGGATTACGTAGGAAGAAAACTGACTTATCTCTCCATCTCTACTTTACCCTTTGTGTGTGAGTTGACAGGCTAGATCTTCTTCTAACAATTTTTTTATTTTTGTTATGCATGTGTAGAGAAAGTAACAAGGGCATTCGTTTTTTCCTTTGTTTGTGCCTACATATGCGCTAGTAAGGTAGGGATGAGTGACGTGTATGTGTGTGTGTATATATATATATATTTGTATGTGGGGCGAAGAGTAAAGAGAGAGGAAATAAAGAAGCAATATCTTGTTGTATGGCTCATAGAAGAATGCAAAAAAAAAAAAGATGACTAGAGGGAGATGGGAAAGACAGGAGACTAGATTGACTGATGAAAATGAGTAGGATCACAACCCTTATATAGCTGACCAGGAAGTCTAAAAAGTGAGGGAATGCGAACCAGAAGGAATATAAACTTATTTATTAATGAAGATACTTAAACCGTTTAATTGAATACTAGAAAACTAAAGGTTAGGAAATACGTAAAGATAAACTTATTTATTAAACAAATTAAGGAAATATGGATAGACGCAACCGACGTAATATATAGAGTCGGGAAATACGCAAGGACAAAACTAACTTATTAACTAAAGTCAGAAAATATGGAAAGATAAAACCGACTTAGTAAATAAAGTTAGGAAATATGAAAAGATGAAACCGACCTCTTAAATTAAGTAACAACAATTATAGTATTAAAGTAAGTAACAAAAGTTAGATTAAAAATAAATCATAGCCTTTAAACATATAATATTTATTATAATTTCATTTTTAATAAACAAAAGTACCATATTAATAAAAAAACATGAGGATCATTATTATGACATAAAAAATTACGATCGACCTATTTTAAAACATGTTATTTTATTAACATGAATTATCTTATATATGCTCGTAAATTATAGTATAATACCATAAACTATATATTATGCTCATGAACTAATATACTCATAAACTATATAATAGATGTATTTTAAATCAACAATACCCTTTGAATCATATCATTATTATTATTACTCCATTTTTAATTAATAAATATACCAAGCTAGCTAGAGAAATACAAGGATCATTAATACGAAGATAAAAATCACCACTACCATAGTTTTAAAACAGATTATTTTATTAAACGCATTGTCTTTATTAAATACTGTATAATATGCTCGTAAACTATATAATATATTTGTAAACTAGAAAATACATGTATTTAAAATTTAGGGGTATTTCAGAAAATACCAAAAGATGTCACCGACATATGGTAAAACTAACTTATTAAGTGTATGTAATAAAATCAACACTATCATTATTATAAACAAATAAATACACTAAAATAATAGAACATACACATGGATCATATTATGACATCAAAATCATAACCGACTTATTTTCAAAACGGATTATTTATTAATACGAACCACCTTTATTAAATACTATATAATGTGCTTGTAAATAATATAACGTACTTATAAACTATATAATATACTTGTAATCTATATGATATACATATAAACTATATAATTATGTATTTTGAAATTTAGGGGTATTTCACCCGCCGTTACTCACCCTTGTGAGCAACAAGGCATCCCTATTCCTTCCAACAATACAACTCCTCACGCTGTGATGAACAGATACTGAGCACTTCTAATTATTACAAACCCAATCCAACTAAATGAGCAACTAACTGAATACAACAACCTCTTTAATACAATACAAAATAAAACCAAAGGTGTTTGCTGGAAATACAACAGCTACCCCCGTGTCCCGCACTCCGGCTTGAGTCTTCTTCAATAACCTGGAATGTTTGGCCCAATGAAGGGCTCAGCAATCGAAATGCTGGTATGCTAAATGTAGTCTTAAATCATCAAGATTCCTTAAGTCGTTTTAGCCATCTTGTTATTAGATTCTTTAAATGAAATACCGGTTACAATAACGACAGTGATAACTGTAAACATTAAACAACCACATAACAACCCACCTGTAAACACCAATGTACAATAGTACACAACACCAATAACCACACATAAATAATCCATCGCAACAACTAATGATCTCACATCAATAACAATAATCAATATTCACACATCAATGATCCAAACAAGATACGTGTATTAAACTGTACTTGTTAGTTGGCCACCTGACCCTTATCCTTTAAACCAATTCATTTAACCTTTTCCAATTAAATTCCACCTCAGGTGTCATGATAAGACAAACCTTAATAACTTATTAATGGACGTTAGTCCCCTGGGTTCCAATGGAACCGTTACCAGCTGACCTTATGGCCTGGACAAATATATATATTGACCGATCCAGTCGAACCTGTGCACCAACGGCAGTGCCTTCCGCCATCCCCCAATGTGGCTGATGGATTTCCTTTGAGTGACTCCCCATTGAAGTCTCTCGTAGTGATCACGATGCGCAACCAGAAAGTCGAAACAGTCTGGATTCCTCTCTTTATAAGTTAGCCCTTTTTGTCAGTGGTACAATAACCAATATTTGAATTAAGACCTTAACAGTTGACCTTTGTTAGATTCAATAATACCTAAAGGTCAGTTAGTCTTTTTCCCAGTTTAGATGTATAAACTTCCAGTCATAAGACGTTCGCGTATAAGATACAACGCAACAGTTTGAGCAATACAGTACACAATATCATATACATAAAATCACAGATATCGCTCTTAACAATTAAACACATAATGTCTGGACCTTAGGATAATCCTTAGGACATTCAGACCACACAATTAACATACCGCTCACCAAGTAACTGCTAGCTTGACAAACTCCTGTTCAGTAGTTCCTTCCCGTACGCTGTTATATTCACAAGCAATACCGGGTAATATTAATATATCTATCCACTAAATATTACAGTACTGTTACTGTAGAGTTTATACTCGTAGCATACTAATTCTGTATGTTCTTTATTTCCCCCTGTTTATTTAACAGTGGTTCTAGGTAGTTCGTCAGTTCATTATTTTATGTGATCCCCACATGTGATAATGAATTTCCAATTTAAGATATATCTTTATTTCATTAATTTATTTATCCATAATTATTTCCACTTATTCCATATATCAATATGATTTGGTTACTTTTGTTATAACCACATTGATTTTTATAAACTTTATATTATATTCCATAATATACCATAATACTCAATTTTTAATTCCTTTCTTTATTAAATTACAAAGCCAACCTTATTAATTCGGTATTTATATTTTATACCCAACGACTTTATAAATTACTACATAACCACATATAATTTCCGGTAATCATAAGTTGAACCCATTAACTTTTACAACATACCAAATACCATATAACTTTTATAATTTACCAAATACCCATATTAATTCTCGGAAGTTGTAAAACAAATATATTAACTTTTATAAATTGCCAAATAACCTTATAACTTTTATAATTCACTAATTACCCACAATAACCTTTGTAATTTATTAATTAACCACATTACCTTTTTAATTTACCAACTATCCATATTAACCTTCGTAAATTACAATCTTATTATTCCAACCTTTATAAATTACAAATAAACCCCTTAACCTTCGGTTTTCGCTTATATTCTCCTTTATTCACTTTTCCACCACAAAACTTTATATAAGTTACATATTAACTTATAAACTATAGTTTTAATTCTTAATTATCTTAAATAACCGAAAAGCCCCTTTATAATTTCATTAATTAATTCGCCCTTCATCCATTTTTGTTTGTAAATATATTCTCTATATTTACATTTTAACCCCAAACTTTACATAAGTTACAATTTAACTTGTAAATTATAGTTTTAATATTAAATTTCCTAAAATAACCAAGTGGACACTTATATTTTCATAAATCACCAATTCGCCCCCTTTTTAATTTGATTTCACATATATCTTTCATGAATTACATATTCACCCTTAAACTTTTATAAACTTAATATTTTATGTCATAAATCATTTTAACCCAAATTTTTTGGTCAACACTTTGACCAAGACTTAATTTCATAATTAATACTTTAATATACCCATAAAATCATAAGTAATTCGGCTTCACATCTAAACTTTCCAACAATTATAAAATAGCCCCAAAACCTTATTAAATGTTATTTTAACACTTAAACACTTATTTAAATTCACCAAAATTCTTAATATTAATTCCTACCTTATATTATATCATATTTATACCAAATTAATCCTTAAGCTCTCGGTTTTTATATTTAGCACACCAATCTTTTCAAAATTTACATTTTAGCCACATAACTTAATAAATTAGCCATTTAAATACTTTTAGCTATTTTTAATACTCTCAAAATTTATAATATAAGTTAATACACTCATATATTTCGAAAATCACCCAATGAAACATTTCATTCTCGGCCTTACTATATTTTTACCATATAGTTTTAAAACTTGCTTTAAACTTTGTAATAAATACATATAAATGTATATAAGCCATATAACACTTCTAAAAATTATGTTAATGACTTAGAATGATTATAATCTCAAAATAGAACAAATAACCCTTAGATAATTCGGTTTATATATAGGTGTACCATATTTAATTTTTGTGACACAATTTAATACCTTAAGGTAATAATCTTACCTTATATGTTATAAATTATTTCCCTTGATATTTTAACCTATGATTTTCGGCATTAATTTGGTTAGGCTTTATACATACTTTTTATACCAAGTTTGAAGCTTAAATCAAGCTTAAACTTAATAAACCTTAATTATATAAACTTACTCCTTAAATCAAGACAATTCTTGTACTTGATTTCTCCTTGAATTCCAAGCTCTCCAAATGCTATTTTGATGAAGAGAATTCGGCCACCTTATATACATTTAGGAGATCCATTTGTTAGAATTCTAACAAGGATTTATAAATGAGATTTGGAGTAGTTTTACAAGAGTTTACCTTAGGAATTTTACAAGGTATTTTTGGTACATCTTGGGATGATTATAAATCCAAGTTTCCTTCATGAAATAGTGAAGAAAATATAGATTTAGAAGTTCATGAATTTTTGAAAATACCTTAAGGAATTTACTTAGGATTTTCAACATGAAAATATACGTTAACTTGATCTTGTTGTTCCTTGTGTTGTTGTTGAATCTAGGAACCTCCTTGGAATACTAAAGCTTGGCGAAAATAGCAAGCTTACTAGGATGATTTCTTGCTTCATGACTTAGGAGATTTAACTAGGAATTTACATAGAATTGATGTTAGAACTTAAAACACCATTAATGGAGCTTAGAAGCTCTAAGGAATTAATTGTCAAATGGAGAAGAGAAGAGAGGATGGGAGAAACCTTACCAATCGGCCATGGAGTGGCAAAGAAGAATGAAGGCTCACGTATGGCCTTAAGGGAAGAATGAGAGTGTTCCTCTTTTGACAAATTAATGTCAATAATTGACTATTCTTTTCATTAATTATTTCCCTTGATTATTGGCTCAATAATGACCATATTTGATGCTCTCTTTCGGCTGGGTGGAAGAATTAATAGAGCTTATTTGACAATGGAAACTAGAAGACAAGGAGTAAGGTAGTATATGTCTCCTTTGATTTTTCCTAATCTACTTTGTCTTTGTTCCTCCCTTATATTTACGGTATTATAAGAGCATACATGTCACCGATTTTCTTTGTTTTTGAGACATAAGATCGTGCTATGTTTGCTAGGTAACTAGGTAATGCATTTCTTTAGCATTTTCCATGGTTGATCAATCATGCTAATATTGTCTTCTTCCTTGTAGGTGTGCGGCAATGGAGCATGTGGGCAGCCTTAATTACTTGTAGTTTATAGGCAATTAGTGGTATAGTTAGGTTTATGTCTTTCTTTGATTAGTTTAACAACAATGATTTGTTATTCTCTTGAGCATAACCGGTGGGTATAAGATAGCACATGGGTTGCTTTGTCCTTAACTAAACTAATCACTAAAGTAGATCTAGTTTGTAATTTAATGCATTGCTTTTCATTTGTTTTCTTAATCTTATACTAATCTTCTTGCTTTTCTCTTGCAGATTATACGGTGGAGGAGGCTTCATTGACAGTATTTATTTGATACATTATCATGTAACACATGCTGGATGAGTCACACTAGCATAAGACAAATTTTGAATTAAAACTAGTCAAAATCTACCCAATTTGGCGCATGATATAGGGACCAATTGAGATTAATTTTTCATTTAATTCCTGTCACATTAGATTGTACTAAGACCATACTAATATGTGTAATAGGTTCCAGCATTTAATTGGTACATTTATACCATGGTAAAAGATGAAAGTTTTAAGGTAAAAATGCTGATTTTAGGTACCTTTTTGACTCAAAAATCGGCCCTGTTTATGCTATGATTTTAGCATTGACATTAATTGATTTAGATGGTAAGTTTATCCCCTTTTAATATTATCATCTCGTGGCACCTCAAAAACTTCAAGGCAATTGCGTAAAACGCGTTTTTGTGACACCCGAAGGTGCGTTTTTGTGCTTTAAGGATTTTCTGAAAAATAATTAGTCGCTATGAGTTCCAAGTGTTTATTGACATTTTTTATAGTCAATAATAATATGATAAGGTGTTACATTGAGTTATATGGGGTTATATAAACTCGTAACTCAATTTTTGGCCTACCGAGACACTCCCGGGGCAAAAAGGAGCGTTAAGAAATTCGTCCGAGCACTTTGTGTATTTTTGAAAAATTGGCTCAGAATTCTCCTTAGAATGGTGAATATTAATGATAGGAACTCTTAGAATTAATTTTATAGGAGTTCATGCCACCTCGGCACTCCTCCTGGGCATTCACGAGGGTTTAGGGACCCTCATAAGGCATCTCCTAGCACTTTGCGTTTAACTGAGAATTTAATGTGAGTACTTCATCTTAAATGTTTATTAAGGTGTCATGGTGCATTTGGAATGAAGTGTAAAGCTTTACTTCATCCTATAATGTATTTCCACCAGGACTTTCGGGCCTAAGGGCCTTTAAGGGAACTCCCGGGCAAATTGTATTTTTACTTAGTTCTAACTGAGGACTTGTGTTTTAAAGGTCATAAAATGGTCCTTGTTCAACTTCATATGAGCTTTAAACTTATATACCTGGTTTAACTTAAGGTCGGGCTTTAACGCACGTTTTTGACCTTAAGGAGTTTAGGTGCGTTTTTAACGCCCAAGTGTTTATATCCTTTCTTAGGGTTTAATAATCCCCTAAATAATATTTTTACCATTATTTGATTATTTAAATGTTAGGGGTATTTCAGTCTACCCCCTTAAAAGGACTTCGTCCCGAAGTCATAACTTATACTTACATATCCTATGGAATCAAGTTCCTCGTATCTATTCCATGTATGCTTATCATTCCTGGGTGTCAATACTATAGTGACACCTCTAATTCCCTCAGTAATCTGAGTGTAAGCAATTCGTACATACACATAATCTTGCTCATGGCAAGCAATGTAATCGTAGCATAATTAACTTGATTAAGCAAATAAGTGTACTTTTTTAACCATCCAAGTGTTACATAGGACATACCAATAACCAACCAATTGCACACATGCGCAACAATCAAACACAAATACCATACACAAAACCAGTATAGACTGCAGATATGCAAGTCACATGTGTGCTCTACCCCCCTTAAAAAGGGTTACACCCACGTACCCCACAAGTCTACACAATGTCGTGGTTTGACCAAATAACCTTGACCATTCTAATGTTTCTTGTTCCTGGTTTCCCTAGTCTTGGCGTCTAAAATGCGAACTGGGGGCTCCTCATATCTAAGTGTAGGATCTAGCTCGAGTGTCTCGGGCTCTAAGATATGTGATGGGTGAGGCAATAGTACTTTAGTTGAGAATGTGAAACACATTGTGCACTCTTCCTAGCTCAACAGGTAAATCTAACTTGTAGGCTAATGGGCCCACTCACTCCGTAATAATGTACAGTCCTACATACTTCGGGCTAAGCTTGCACTTCTGCCCAAATCTAAAAATTCCCTTCATAGGTGAAACTCTAAGGAAGACTCGATCGTCTATTGCGAAATCGAGGTCTCTCCTACGGACATTAGCATATGACTTCTGTCCTACGAGGTAAAGCCCTCAAAAATCTATGTATTCCCTGACATGTTCATAGTGCATTTGTATGTTGTTTGTTTGAATTCCGTGTGTATGGGTGAAGGTGATCTACTATCTTGTACGTTGCCAATATAATCTCATGGCTTGTTTAAACCATTGTGTATAACACACTTCCATCAGTCGCCTCTTATAGTTGTAATCGTCGGCGCTCGGGTCTTGTATTAATATTGGGGCATACTTAAAATCTCTTTCTTTGATCTTCAGGTCCATCATCTTGTGATTCTGGTATTTGAGGATATTTTCACCATATTCGGTTTTCATTTTCAATGTAAGGTATGAGCTATGGTCGAGCCATGCATTTTATGTATATATGGAAAGATTCCTTGATATTATTGATTCACTAATTGTCGGTAGTACATACTCGCTTATTGTCGTCTGTTTATCAGGTATACCACAGTAGGGTTCCTGCTAAGGTTTCTAACACGGTACAGTTTTCTCTCACTTGAACAAGTTGCAGTTGTGAATCAACTCATGTGAGTATTAGTATAATGTTTTCTACTCTTCATATTCTATTCTACCATGTTTTAGGTAGCTTCCCATTTAATGTATAAATTGGTTTGAATTCATAAAGAAGACATGGAAGTCGATCTTTCCTTCCAGATGGCAAATTGGGCATAACTTAGAAGGTAGCTTGAGAATACCCTTATTATAGTAATTGTCTCTTGATCTCATATTTAATTTATTAATAGGTTCATGGAATAATAATACTTAGTATTTCCCTCACAATTGACTATTTTTTCTGATATGCGCGGAGTTTTTTTAGCTATTAATCTCCTCAGGGTAACCTGGATAACTTAACTCCTAATTTTCACCTTCTACATCTCATATACTTATTAGTCAAATCTTTATTAGATTTAAGAGTAAATACTTACGTATTACAGCAATATTTGTGACCACTTGTAAGGAGTCTCAGAATCATCCAACCCTGATGGGGTCAGCATCAGTGTTGAACTATCCTTCCACACCATTTTGTGTTTGGTTTTCCCTTGATCTGACCAGGATCAAGTTTGACCTCCCACGTCAAATATCAAACAACCACATAATTATTATTTTCCAGATTTTATCTTATCGAACTTTGTGACGTGGTGATTACTACATGTATATTTTCCTTGACTGTTATACAACTATTCCAATAATTGTTCTAATATATACTTGAATCTAGTGTATTCCTTAATCCCCGGAACTAAGTTTCCTTTGATCAAATCATCAAGCGGGGAAGCCAGTTTTTCCTCTTGGCATAAAAGATAAATTCTTATTACAACATCTAGGCTCATACTGTCAAATGATTATCCATCAATCATTTTAACTCTTAAGTCCAACATACAAGTAATAATTCAGATATGGACTTGGATATCTTAGCATACTCTCTATTCTTTAAAAGGCTCACCTAGTATTTAACTTACAAGGGCTTGATTATTGCCTACACTTTGGTTACCATTACAGGAACAAAAGTCACTGATAGACTCCAAGAAAAGTTTCATAACTCCATCAACAATTACAGTTCCGTAAGGTATTATTTCCTCCATCTTTAAAGCTTGGCTTTTCTTATTTCATCTAAACTCCATAAATCAGGTGAACCATGTGTTCAGCATAGGTTAAGTGTCTCTTAAATTAGTACCCTCTCAAACTAAGGGTTTCCAGTTTGAATCCTACGGTTTGGTAACAAGACAATCTAAGCTTATTGTTTGTTTCTATCTCTTAGAAACGTGGTTAATCCACAAACTCAATGGCTTCCAAAATAGGTCGATTAGGTGTATCAACAGAGAATTTAGAATCACAGGGATTAGTATACAACGTTAGGAACGTTTACGTATAAAACAATTGTTACAAACCAAGGGTATGTTCCCCTACTTTTAAATATAACTTCCACTCACTCTCAGTGTATGTATTAATTCAAGCTTTTGGTATAACTGATACTACCTTCACTGTAAGTGTCAAGGAGAGTCTTCGTTACCATGTTTATATTAAGTTTATATTACATATGGTTTAACCTTATTTGATTTACTGCGATCTTTATTCGCATTCATAAACTGAGTTGTCATAGAAGACGTATGCTTGTATAGAACTACAAGGATAGTGTAGGACGTAAGCCTCAAAATAGGGCAGGTGTATTTTAGTGATACTTAACCCTCTGAATGTATTAATAATCCTTGATATTTTAGGTTTACAACCTCCAAATTATATGTATATATAGCTTTTTATTGCTAATTAGATAGTTCTTCCGACTTTAGAAAATATATATTCAAGGTTTGTTTTCTCCCCTTTTACTAATTAAGAGTCCAGCACAGTTATATGTTGATACTAGCTGAGACCCTTGGTATTTGCTCAGGTATTCAAAACTTGTGCTTATCCATGATGGATGCTTAGCTATATTTTTTGAGATTCTGTTTCTCTATTGTTATATTTCAAGGTTTTGTTATTGTTCTTTTCTCTCGGAGTTAATAAGGGATTGTAAGATTTTCCAGTCTCGCACTGAGCGGTAAGCTCGGTGCCTGGGTATCCCATAAAATTTCAATGTTTGCTCTTTACGTGAACTCTTTTGACAATTCATGTAGTCTTAATTATTTTATATTAATTAATGTATTCCTTTTCATGACATCTGCTCGTCATTTAGGCAGGTCATACTTGTAGTTACTGTAAGTTTGGACAGTTAGTATCGCCCTTCGGCGGTCCAAGCAGAAATTAATTTACTATTCCTCACGGTACTATCTCACACACTGTATCCAAGGTTAATCTCGGTTTAATACTTTTAATACTCTTAATCCTATGGTACACTAATCTGGATTCTCTATCAAATATTAACGTGTCTCCTGACTTTAAAATAATCTTGTTCGTATTATCCATCCTCTTCTTATCACCGTATAAAACTCAGCATCATCTCCTATGGAGAATGATACAACCAGTATCCCAATCCTTACCCATACTCATCATATATACTTTATGTTTTGATCCACTCCCACTTCTTGGAATATAAAATCCTCCAAGGCTAATCCCCAAGTTCTACTACATTTATTTATAATAGTTATTTATTCATTATAGTTAAGTATTTCTTGAGTAGGATCATTCCGGGTCAAAGTATTTGGCATTATGCCTCTAAATATTCCCAAATTTCGCTCATAGGCTCAGGTGACCTCGGTCTCATAGGTAAGGGAAAAATAAATATCGAAGTATCCCATTAGGTGAGAGGTTATCTAAGTTAGGTCTCTCTAAATTTTGATACTTAATTATCACATACGAGTCTCATCGACTGCTAATTATAAACACACATTCAAGCATTATACATTTGGTTTAAGTTCTAGGCTTACCGGTTTCGCGCTGAGCGCTAGCCTCAGCGCCTGAAGTTCCCTCTGTGTACAGGGTATTTCTTCATGGAACTATCTCCTTTCCCTTCCGACTCCCGGATGAGGATGGTTTTCCTCCCGGTCCACTAGTATAGGTATTAGTCCGCGGCACTTGGCCTCCTCTGGGTCTGCCCGTTTCAATAGCTGGTGTTCTCTGTGAACCTCTAGCTCCCTTGTATACTCGGCTCCCTGGATTGGAAAAGCATTCTTACTCTCTGTGACCTTCCTTCTTGCAATAGCGGCACCCCACCTTCCTTCCTGCGCAATCTACGCCTGGGTGATTCTTCCCACAGCGTTTACAGTAATAGTGACGTCGGGTTGACTTGTTGTCTCTAGGTGGTTCTGTTCTTAGTGGCTGAGCATCAATAGCTGGGCCAGTCAGACGGGGACCTGCTCCTTCGTCTTCTGACCATGGAAATCCTTCCGCCCCTTCTTCTTTTCAAAGAATTTCTTCCCCTTCTGTAGAATCCGCCAGAGGTTGCTCCTCATCATCTCTCCTTCAGTACTCTTCCTTTTCTTTCTTCCTGCGTCGGAATAGTCGACTCCTGGTATGTAGTCCAACAAACTGGTGATCCGCGCGTAGTACTGGTCAACTGTTTGACTCCCTTGGATTAAAGTCTCGATCTCCTGCCTTTTTCTCTGTTTTAGGTGTTTGGGGTAGTACTTCTCCACACAACACTTCTACAAACGCTGTCCATCCAAAGTCCGGTGTAGCTCTACGGTGGCCCTCCACAGACCGCCACCATACGTCAGCTGCGTCCTTAAGGTTAGACTCGCCGCCTACTACCTACGAGAGTCAGCGAGCGACTGGTGGAAGCTTGTGAAGGATGCTCACCTAGCCGACCCCACTTTTGGATGGGATGCTTACACTGCATTATTGAGAGCTAAGTACTACCCCGCCCACCTCCGGACGAAGAAGCGGCTTGAGCTAGACAGTCTGAGACAGACGGAGGGGATGACAGTAGATAATTACTACTCGGCGTTCACTGCTCTACTTCGTGTACTTCCGGGCTTGGGATATTCAGATGAAATCCTAGTGGAGCGTTTCTATGGTGGACTGAATCACCGCATCAGATATGGCATGGGGCCCAGTCGTTATGCCACGATCCAGGTTGCACTTGAACTATAAATTTGAACTGAAAATAATTTTGTGAAGAGTTTACTAAACCCTACTTTGTACAGGATTGCTATCATGCAGCGTCCCAGGTCGAGATCACCGTCCAGATGCGGGATGAGGAATTCTCTAGGAAAAGGAAGGTGAGGGACGGTGACTCAGAGGACCGTAGGCAGAAGGGAGCTGACAGGAGTAAGCGCTACCCGAATAGGAAGCGGGCGAGATACCATGGGAACAAGCCTACATAGAGGCTTCAGCTGAGCCACCCGACTACTGAGATTAAGCCGTTCTGCTCATACCCACCCAAGGGTAAAATGAAATAAACTCTAGCACTTGAATATCTTTACAGTTATTATTACTTGTTGTTGACTAACCAAGTAACCTGTTTAGGGACTGGAGCCGGTCCGAGCAAGTGGACCGAGCGCCGATATATCTGTGGACGATGCTCGAAGAACCACCCCGGTGTTGACTGTCAGGGCAACCAAGTGGAGTATTTTCACTGCAAGAAGCGCGGACACAGGGCCTTTGAGTGCTTCGCGAATCCCCAGAGCAGAATTACAAGCCCGACTATGGTGTGAGAGGTGACCAGAGATCGGGACCTGGAGGCCAGCGTGGAGCCCCACACACCCAGTCTACACATGGAGTGGGATCCCGAGACTCCCAGAAGGCATCTACCTCGAGGCTAGGGAAGGCGGTGTTGCACATCATGGACCGCACCGAGGGACCAGACACACCCACAGCTGCAGGTAAACTTTGAAACCCTAAATGTTTGAAAACATGTCTAAATTCTTGTGTGCCAAGCTGTATGACCATGCATGAAATTTGCTAAATTACTAGTACCGCTAAAAGAACTAGACTACCCTTAAATGCAGTAGAAACCTTTGACATGTGCTTCCCATAAATCCAAACCTCGAACACGACTGTACAAAACAGCCTTGAGAATCCCTACTACCCAAGTGAGAACTGCCCAAGTTATCCAGCCCGGATGAATCCCTACTACCAGGATACCTCACACCTGAAGCCCAAGTAGCCATTTCCAAAGATGTCGTAAGTTCGGAGTGGGACCAAGGCGGTTCTACACACCACATATCCCGGAGGAAATGATGAAACTCAAATGATGTGCTAGGTAAGATTTGGAACCCTATACGAAGAGCTATCACACACACACCGACGGAGCACACGCACCACCATTCCAGAAGACTTTTATCCCTAATTACGGCACCCCTACGCGTTGCACAGCAACGCGAAGTACAACTAGTACCCGACCTACAAGCCGACATCTGCATCATCAACTTCTACGAGAGAGAAGGTCGACTTGGATTACACCAAGACAGGACGAGACACAGAGTCCCTAACCTAGGAATACCCATAGTGTTTGTGTCCATCGGAGATGATGCTGAGTTCCTCTATGGTGAAGAAAAGAGACTTGACCGAGCTATGAAGATCTGGCTAAAGTCCGTGACGTGTTGATCATGGGCGGACCATCGAGAATGCTATACCATGGATTCAAGAGAATCAAGCCGAACACCGCACCCTCAACAGTGATAAACGCTACCCATAGAAGCCTGGCGCCTAACCTAACCTTTAGAAATATTGAGCCATGTATCTTTTGCATTAAGTTGTGTAATCGAAATGAAAGGTGTAATGTTGGAAAGATGAATAAAGAAAGGATTACCTACTACTCTTTTTGTAAACCGTCTAATTGTACTTCTACACGTTATTTCTGGAAATAGGTGTCGAACCCTGGAGAGAGGGTACCCTGAGCATTCTCACACAGGCTCAGGCCAGCGCAACGCCATTTATCACGGGTACTTTCCCGGTGAATGGAGTCCCAGCCTCAGTATTATTTGACTCTGCTCTGAGCCTCCACACGTTTGTATCCCCGACGTTAGCCGAGCAGTTGCACCTCGAGCCCGCGGAGTTAGAAGACTTCAGTGTGACATTACCATCTAAAGAAAGAGTTCGTTGTACCCGGTATTTTCGAGGAGCCACCATCAGAATCCGAGAGGAGGATTTCCCGTTGGACCTGATAGATTCAGAGGCCTGGGTTTTGACGTCATCGTGGGTATGAATTGGTTGGAGAAACATCGAGGTCGTATATTATGTGCCGAGCATAGACTACTACTAAAGAGCCCGTCCGCGCCACTGTATCTTAACCCCGCCACCAGCACCCCACAGCCGTCTGTGAAAGTCATTTCAGCCATGACCATGGCCAAGAGATTCAGAAGCATCAGAGGTGTACCTTTGCTATGTACAGGATACTCAGCACCCCGGAGTTTAATCCAGATGTACCAGTGGTTGGGGTTTCCAGATCTCTTCCCTAAGGAGCTTCCCGGTATGCCACCACCCCACCAAGGGAGTTCACTTCACTATCGACTTAGTACCCGGGACAAGACCCATTGCTAAAGCCCCGTATAGAATGGCCCCGGCAGAGATGGCCGAATTAAAGGAGCATTGAAGGAGTTGTTGGATAAGGGATTCATACGCCCGAGCGTATCCCCTTGGGGCGCACCCGTATTTTTGTTAAGAAGAAAGATGCAACCTTCGCTATGCATTGATTATCGTGATCTGAATGCAGTGACAGTGAAGAATCGCTACCCTTTGCCACGTATAGATGATCTGTTTGACCAGCTCAGAGGACGCAACATATTTTCGAAGATGACCTCAGATCGGAGACCATCAAATCCCAGTGAAGGAGAGCAACATCGAAAAGACGGCATTCAGGACCCGATACGGCCACTATGAATTCACCGGTATGCCGTTTGGACTGACTAATGCCCCGGCGAGGTTTATGGACTTGATGCATCGAGTTTTCAGAGACCAGTTGGACAAGACGGTCGTGGTATTTATTGATGACATACTGGTTATTCGAGAACCAAGGAAGAACATCAGCACCATCTCAGGCGGGTACTCGAGACTCTCAGAACAACCAGTTGTACGCCAAATTCTCTAAGTGTGAATTCTGGTTAGAGAAAGTAGCATTCCTTGGACATATCATTTCTGATGCCAGGATAGCAGTTGACCCAGCTAAAGTGGAGGCAGTACGTACATGGCCGAGACCGAAGTCCGTGACAGATATACGAAGTTTCCTTGGTCTAGCAGGCTCTACTCGACCGACGTTTGTTAGGATTTCTCCCGCATCGCAAAACCAATGACAAACCTCATTAAGAAAGATACCCCTTTCACTTGGACAGGAGACTGCGCAGCTTTTCAGAAGTTGAAAAACGCATTGACCTCGGCCCCCATCCTCACGATTCCCGAAGGTACCGATGGATACGAAGTCTACTGTGATGCATCCTATGGGTATGGGATGTGTCCTCATGCAGCACGGGAAAGTTGTCGCCTACGCCTCCCGTCAATTGAAGAAGCACGAAGAACACTACCCCACACATGACCTTGAGCTTGGAGCAGTTGTTGTTTGCACTCAAAATTTGGCGTCATTACCTTTACGGTTCACAGATCATCATCACTCATCTGATCACAAAAGCTTAAATATGTGTCACCCAGAAAAACTGAATATGAGACAGCGCATGATGGAGTTCCTCAAGGATTATGACATCAATCTTCATATAAGGAGGGAAAAGCCAATGTAGTGCCGATGCACTTAGCCGCAGGGCTCACACATTGCATACACTCATAGCAGGCACCAGCCTAGTTGAGGAAATACATAATGCTCAGCAGAAGGACAGAGTAATGGCAGATATTAGACAAAGTTAATGGATGGCACACTAGATAAGAAGAAATACGACTACCAGCTTCATGAGGATGGCCTGATTCGTGTGAATGGCAGACTATGTATTCCCCACGAGAGCGTAGAACTCAAGGAGCGTATCATGAGAGAGTCTCATTCTTCTACTACTTCTATTCACCCTGGAGCTTCAAAAATGTACAAAGACATGAAGCGATACTTTTGGTGGGTTGGCATGAAGAACGACGTCTTGAACTTCGTTATCAGATGCCTCACCTGTCAGAAAATAAAATTTGAACACCGGAAACCTGGAGGCACAGTGCAGCCAATGCCTATCCCAGAGTGGAAATTCTATGATCTATCGATGGATTTTGTTGTTGGACTACCACCGACCCGAGGAGGATTGAATATGATATGGGTAATTGTTGATCACCTTACTAAGGTAGCACGATTCATTCCTATGAAGGACACATGGAAAGTGTCGAAACTGGCAGAGCTTTTTGATAAAGAGATTGTAAGACACCATGGAGTGCCAAAGACAATAGTGTCGGATAGAGACACGAGATTCCTTTCGAGATATTGGAGGGCTTCACGAGAAGCGATAGGCACCGAGCTGAAGCTTAGCACTGCTTTCCACCCGCAGACCGATGGCCAGACAGAGAGGACCATCCAAACCCTAGAGGACATGCTTAGAGCATGTGCATTGGACTTCCAGGGCAGTTGGTTGGATAAGTTACACCTCATCGAGTTTGCATATAATAACAGTTACCACGCCTCAATCAAGATGCCACCTTTCCAGGCGTTATATGGTAGACCTTGCCGTACACCGTTGTGCTGGGACGAGTCCAGCGAAGCTTTTATCATAGGCCCAGACTATTTGCAGCAGGTTCAGGCAGAGGTCCAGCAGATCAGGAAGAATATAAAGGCCGCACAGGATAGACAGAAAGCATATGCAGATAATAGACGTCGAGACCTGGAGTTCGCCGTTGGCGACCAGGTGTTCTTGAAAGTGTCGCCGATGAAAGGAATCTTCAGATTTGGGCAAAAGGGGAAGTTGAGCCCGAAATTCGTAGGCCCCTACAGTATTAGGGAGCGTGTGGGCCCAGTTGCTTATCGACTTGATCTACCCTCAGAGTTGGGACGAGTTCATGATATATTTCACATCTCTCAGCTAAAGAAATACATGCCTAATCCCTCACATGTACTACAGCCCGAGAGGCTAGTCCTACAGCCCACATTGAGATCAGTCGAGACACCTCTCCGAATTCTAGACACTAAGACCGGGAGACCCGGAACAAGTCAATTAGACTAGTGAAGGTGTTATGGTCAAATCAAATATAGGAAGCCACATGGGAGCTCGAAAATAAGATGAGAGATTACCCCCATCTTTTCACCGATACTTCGGTTTAGTGTAGGGTACGAGGGCGTACCCCTCTTTTAAGGGGGGGGGGGTAACGCGTTTCGTTTTGGATGTTTTTGCGTGTGTCACTATGTTGTAACTCTACAACCACATGTTGATGGTTGGTAGATTGTGTGTGAGAATGTTATGTACGTTTATGTACGCTTTGTATGAATGAATGTGTGTGCCATGGATTGCACTCTAGCATATTGTATGCTCTATATGAATGAGTATTGTGTGTCTTGACTTGCGTTTTAGCATGTTATGCACATTGCTAACTTATTGGTTTGCCATGAGAACTCGTGTGAAGCCACTGATGTGGCATGGTGCTTAGAAGCACCGAGAATTTTAATTATGAACTTAAGCCTTTGTGTGTCGTGAATGAATGCGGGACTGGATCCCTAAGATTACCAGGAGTGGAAAATATAAGTTAAGGATGTATGACTTCGGGACGAAGTCTCTTTTAAGGGGGGTAAGCTGAAATACCCCTAAGTATTAAACGTATAAAATCATAACACATTTTATAATATGGACATAAAATAACGTACGAACAATAAAAGCTAGTACATATATATATATTATATACGAGTACGAAATCACGTATGTAACGTTACGATATTGTAACGTTGTAATTAAAATGATACCGTCGCATAACTTGGTAACAAATAAATAAATAAATATAACGCCATATATTATATGGTCTTACATACATAAATAACATGTATAACCCATACAAAAAAAAAAAGAAAAAGGAGCAAAGACGCTCCCGCTGAGGTTCAACCCGAGACCTCCCGTACTTTTCCTGAATGTTTAACCGGTTGAGCTATGCTCGATTCAGCAACTAACTCACACGAACTGAAACTAGTACCAATAAATGAAGTAAATACAAGAAAAAAAATAATAAACTCGCCTTCTTCTTCTTCCCTCGTTTCAACACCCGATCAGACAACTACAAAAGAAACAGAAACCAAGCTTGAACGACAGAAGCGTTAGTTTTTCAGTTGCCCATGATCTCCTTGTAACTTGGAACCACTCAGCCCTAATTCCACCTTAAACATCTCGCTTTCTCAGTGGAATCAAAAAAAATTGTTACAACGGAGACAAATGGCTATTACCGGGTTCTGAGTTTGAGACACAGGGAATTGTGCTTGGGATTAAAACGGGACATTGTAATTCTTCCCACGGTCATGCACCTGAACCTACCATCCTTTTATTCTCCCTCTGTCCATCCTCTGTGGTATCGGGAATCCAGGAGACAGCCAACCAGTGCACCATGCCCTCTTCTCCATCGGTAACCTGTAACACAACGGGAGTTAGCTTGTTTTCAAAAAAAAAAATACAGACCAAACCACTAACATCCACCTCCTGTCTGCCCCTGTGTCAAATTCTAAGATATCTCTTAGTTCAGTAAAAGATAAAGCAGACCACTGTTTCACATCTCCAGGCATCATAGTTTGTGTTTCACAAACTCTCACACCACTGTCATGTGGACTGAGGTTCACCAACTCCATCAACAGCCATATACAATACACCCTTCATTCCCTTTTGCACACCAGTTCTGCATGAGCAGAAACTCGTTTGACTCCTCTAGTCTCTTCCACACGTAGGTAAGTGCTACTGACTGGTGTTGTTTTCTTCCTTATTCCCACTCCCTCCCTCCTGATCTCTTTTCTGTTTCCTTGATCCAAGTGGCTGCGACTTCTTTCAAACCGAAGAGAATACTGATTTGAGACTAGTACCCTAGTTCAAACATTGCCTCAGGTGAACATTAGCTTCTGTTTGTCGTTATTCTTCTATTGTGAGTGACAGTGTAAACCCTTTTTAACCCATTTCTTTTTTTCTGACTCCGGTTATGCAACAACACCCCTCTAGCCCTCCAAGCCTTACGGGACTAAACTGGAGAAATAGTGCTAAATCCCTACATGGTTACAACCAGAAGGTAGACTTGCAAGGAAAAAAAATCCAGTTCGAGTCTCCACATTCTCTTCTGTTTCATTTCTGATATGTCAAGAGTAACACTTGAGAAATCCCTTCCAGTTGAGACCGAGTGCTAGAAGTCTGGGAGTCTGCATCGTGCCAAGAAGGATTCCAGGAGAAACCAATTCCAAAAAAGAGGTAATAGGCTACATCATTACTCTGTATAGAACTAACAACTATATAACCGAAACAAAGTCAAACAGATTAGCCTGATATGAGAAATTCATTGCAGTTTCTGAAATAGCGTGCTTCCTGTATAGTACCTTCTCAGGGGTATAGCCTTGTTGCTATGTTTTTGTTTGGGGTTAAAAATACTAATTAAGACAGCTAGGTTATAAGTCGAGTCATCCTTAGATTTAATACATCAACAAAAAAACAAAAGTAATCAATCTGTCAAGAGCAATCTGATAACTTGTTACAGTTTCTGAAACTTGGAGTTTCTGTTTTGTAAACTACTCAAAGTATAGTCAATGTCTTGGTTGCTTTCGAGGACAAAACCATCCTAAACCAACTAGTTAAACAATTAAGGGATCGGAGAGAAAAGAAAAAAAAAAGAGAACACCAAAACAACTTAGTGTTGAGTGATCCTGTCAAACTGAGGATCTATTGAATCTTATAGTCTGTTGTGTCTGTATTCTAGCAGGTTAGGGTGTACCGTGGAGTATGGGTGATTAATGGACTTAACATCAGATAATACTGCTAAGGGAAATTGGGAAGAAGTCTAAACCAAATGGTGAACAGAAAACAGAAATACAATTGAGGGAAATATCAGTGCTAATTTTCTAGTATTACAGGCCCTGAATCTGTAGAGGATATTCAGGAGTGTGGACTAGGCTAGTTTAGGTCTGTGGAAACTTAAAAACCTATCACACCATATCCTACTTGAGCTGGTAAGGAGAGAAAGTGGAAATTCAAACTCGTGAATAAAGCAGAAGAAGATAACAACAAAAAGAAAACAAGTTATAATTATACTCTAGTTTCTGCAACATGTTTCAGTTCTGTATAGTTATTACAGTAGCATGTTCCACACTGTTTGGGTTGTGCTGTAGGTTAAGATTGTACTAAAGATACCTAATTACATAACTAGGCAGTCTGGGGAAAAGAAAACAAAGATAAGAAACTAAATAGAAAGACAAACAGAACAGAATCAAACATCAGTTTAGCAGTTTTAAATTAACCTCAGGTTTTCTGTTCTGTACAGAGGGAAGTGAATGTGTAGTTGGAGTGGTTTTGAGTTTAAGCTGGGGCTTAATACTCAACTAGACAGGTAGGCACCCTAGGGATTTGAAAGACAAAAGTGTGACAAAACAAGAAGAGAGACTAAAAGGGCATAAACCAACAAAACAGAAAGTGGAAATAGAAGGAAAGAAACTGCTCCTGCTTCAGTTGCTGTCTCTGATGTCGATAGTTTTAAATTCATGAAGTTCAGTAACACCACATCATCGTGGGTTCAGTTTAGAAAAAAATTCAAGACTTGATCAAACACTTAATGGAATGGGGAAATAACTCAGGAAACCAGAGATCAAATTCAGGAGAACAAAGAAACCGAAACAGAAAAATTACACCCACTCCAGTTTCTGTTCTCTTAGTCTGTGTACAGATCACCGAGAGTGTTAGCCCTTGTTGTTTGGGGTGTGTTTTGAGTCAAGACTGTGTAGGCAACCTAGCTAAATGAGTGGCAGGTTGAGAAAGCTGAAATTAGATTAAAGAACAGGAAAGAAAAAAAACAGAAAGCAAGAGTGTATCGGATTCTAGTTTCAGACTTTCAATTTTCTCCTAAACTTATGCTTCTGTATAACCAGGTTACAGAAGGGCTATAAGGGTTGTATTAACTTATTAATGAACCTAATACATGGCTATCCTATAGGTCTACCTGTCGACAATAAGAGAAACTGGGAAGGAATGGGTTAGATGACATAAAAGAAACATATTCCAGTTTCAGTTTTCCTGGTTGTGTCCCCTTGCGTCTGTTTCTGTGTAGCAGAATTTCTAAGCTATTAGCAGTGTTAAGATGCCTTGGATTTGGAGTATAAAACATTATGAACACCTATACCTAGTAGGGTAATGCTGAGGGAAGGAGTGAAACGTTCGAATAGCAAGAGACAAGAAGAAACACTAAATGAGAGGTTAAGTGTGATCCAAAACTGAAACTATGTGACTGTCTCTCGAACTTGGGACTTCTATATAAATGAGTTTAGGAATACTCCATGATCTATATTATCATTAGACAAGGGTTAAAACGTTGCTCACACATTTATTTAAGAAGGGAATACACATTAAACAAGTCATATCAAGGAAAAAGGGCTTAGTAACATGTAAATTACCTCTTAAACGCCCTAAACTTACCAGGAAAAGGGCTTAGTACATGTAAATGATCTGAAATATCCTAGGAGTAAGTTAAGCCTAGCATTAATGCAGTGAATTCTAAGAGCCAAACTAAACTAACATGTAACAACATACCAAGGGAAAAACATACGATATACTGTCCGTCACATAAATAATGAACTGACACATTGTTTTAATTAACGCTAGGATCGTAGCGTGCTCGACCGACTTCCGATTGTGAGACAACCCGGAATAGCGAAAAAGGTATGGACATGTGTAGTTCGTATGTTGCCGTGTTACACGGCTTGTGTGCTGTGTGCTCTGTGTGAAAAGACTTTAAGATCAAAGCATGAAATTGGATTGCTTGTTTATCATGTTGTATGATTTCTATATCATGGTTGTATATCCTTGCGCGCACACAGTAGTTAGTCCCTTCGCGTTTATGAAATTTGAGATGAAACACTGAGAACTATGAAACAAAGAAAATACTATAAAGGGGAACTCCTCTCTAACTATGGAGGACGTACCATGACACCCACTATGGTGTCTATTCATGAATAATGAAGAGCGAATCTCAATTGGCGGGACATGAGGATAACCCGGGAAGACGACATCTCAGGCCCGGCGGTATGGAATATTCGGGAGTTTGGTATATGCATCAGATCCTTCGCCCTTCTATGTGGAGCACATCCTGGATCTAGAGGCGACTCCGCTTTCCCGGCGCATGACGTCGGGAATGGGGAGTGACAACTTGGTGGAGCTTATCCTGGAGTCAAGAGGCGACTCCGCTTTCTCGGCGCATGACGCCGGGAATGGGGACTAGCTATGGAGGAGACGTCCTCCAACGTGCGGTAACAGAAGAACACGCAATTAATCTATAGAAGCAGAGACAGATGGGCACCCATACTATATGGTCACGGGAATCAATCTACTTCCCCAGACCTGGTGCAAGAAAGAGAAAGAGAAGTACATATAATGGAAACAAAGAGAAAGACGAAAACACTCAACATTGAATGATCCCACTGTGTGGATCATCATTATTCGAATTTTACGAAAAACTCTACTTGTTTTGAATGCTTGAGATGTTGGGTGTTATCTTTATGCCAACATGTGTGAGTTGCCTTGTTGATGTTGTATGCTATGTGTTATTGCTTTTCTAATGCATGAATTGGACTTAATCATATTCGACCAACACTAGGTGCAGAAAATGTTATAAACCACGGTTAAAAAGCCTATATACCACGGTTCCAAACCGTGGTTAATACGCGCGTCGTATATTCGAAAATGCCTATAAACCACGGTTCAAAACCGTCGTTTAAAATCGCGATTATAAACCACGGTTTCTATATGACCGTCGTTTAATTGTTGTTTTTGTCGCGGATCAGACCGATTTTATACCACGGTTTGGCTTTGTAACCGTGGTATATCAGGCTTTTAAACGACGGTTCGTCTGTAAAACCGTGGTATATGACTGTTTTATACGACGGTTCTGTAGAAAACCGTGGTTTAAAATGTCGTTCCACTGAATTTTAAACCACGGTTTTTAAGTAACCGTGGTTTTTTTTTTTTTTTTTTTTAGTTTTTTTTTTTTTAAGCCTCTACCACAAATGTTTTCCACAATTTACAATCGCATATACAACCTGTACAGGGCATCCAACTGGTATTGCCCTTTGATAACCAACCACACTATATGACCATAAACCAAAGTTGCCAGTTTGAATTGCAACATTGAAAACGAATTGCAAACAAACCCATTCAAACTTTCAAAAATAAGAGAGAGTTGAACTTTACAAACTCTTTGAGAGTCTACGTTGCTTCAGCACAAACAAAAGTGTAAGTCTAACTACACTAGGATAAGATCTAAGTAACACTCAAGTAATTTTTACACCAAAACTGCGATAGATGATCTCTTACAAAGTTGAGATCGATTTTGGAATACGTGCTCCCTGCTTGTGTGAAAAAAGAAACGATCTGTCCATAAAAAGAAACTGATCATCATTAGTACACAATTTTATTTCAAATGCAATAACTTTAACTAAAACTTTGATTGGTATGGTTTACCTTGTCATCATCAGCAAGCGTGTCAATATTTTGTACAATCTCGAACATGTACCGCATCACATAATAGCCACAGCTTTGTGAATCAGGCTGCTGAGGACACTGTCATCACACCATCCATGGATTACCAACTTTAGATAGATCAAAAAATTAAACGTTTAACTTTAATACAAAAACGCATAAATTAAATGATTACTTACACGTATGTAATGGAAGTCCAAGATGGAGAATGGTTTCTTCACATCACTCAAACCAAGCTTATGACCCCTGCATAAATACAGCATTTTAAAATGAAGCCATTTATTGTCAATAATCTAGGACAAGCTTAAAATAAATACAGAATGCATTAAAATTTTTGAATACTCACTCCTTCAAACATTTCTCTACAGCGATCTCTCGAAGGTCATCAGGGCCGCCCAATGGGTCTAGTATCAATAAGCATGAGGTGTCGATACACAACACCAACAACATCCAATGATTGCTGCCACAGATAAAACAAAGAATGTTTTGTACAACAATTATTAAATATCACAATTAGGAAGCAAAAAATTCCAGTTATTGTGTACTTACATCTGATGATATGGGATCAGCAAATATTTGCTTTTTCTTCGCGCACCGCAGAACAAAATCCCTGCCTCACATGCTGTACACATCCTTGCTCATCCAATGCGGCCTGATTTGCTGACATCAATTGCGGACACAAGAAAGAGAGGGCACATAATCTCTTGCTCGCTAGCAGTCTACTAGTCAAACACCTAAACAACATTTTTTCATAAGATATGTTAAATAGCTTAAAAAAATGAAAGATAATTTAATAATTTAAAAGATACTTACAGACAATAGGCCTGAATCACAGAGATGTTAAGCAGGTCTCCCATCAAAAATTCTCTTAGATCGCTCACGGTAATCATCAGATCTCTGGGCTCGGGGGAGTGGAAAACATGCTTAGACACTTTCATGTTGAAATTGGTGACAGACTGTGGCTTCGTCATGAAAAAGTCATATAGCATTTTTTGTTTGTCTGTCAACTTCTTCAGATACTTGGGTGTCAGAATGGCGGCTCTCCTAGGAGTCATATCGAAAGGCTTGACCACTTCCTTTCTCACACTCTGACTCTCCTCATTTGATTTCACAACTTCCTTCCCCTTATCCACTTTCCTCTTCTTAACCGGTCTTAATTCCTTATCAATCTAATAGTATACAAAAATTAAATAATTAACATATCAGTCAACAGTCAAGTAAAAAACTGAACAGTAAGCATGTAAATAGTTTACCTTGTCACTGACATCAATGAGAGAATATGGCCATGGAACAACTGAAGATTTTGCTTGAACTATTTTACTCCACTGATTCCACTCCAACGGAAGGGGAGAGTCCTCATGACCTTTCACAATATCGTCTACCATCACACGAGCGTGGAGAGGTGGGATGGGCTTGAAATGTACTACAGTGTTCGGTCCGGTCTGTAAAACCCGACCGAATGCAACATGAACAGTCCCACCATCCAACACTTGAAACAGATGACATGATTTAGCCACCTACATCAACTCACAACAGTAAGCAAGCTAATAAAATTATATTGTTTTAAAAGTAATGTTAAAATAACTAAGGAGGAAAAAAGAACAAACCGAAAGGTTTTGATAAGGAAATGTGTCTCTGGTAGGAGAAGAAGGTGCAGGATGATCGACCATCGGAGTATCCGCCGTCGTGGTAGGAGCAGACGTCGGTGCAGGATCATCGACAGTATCCGCCGTCGTGGTAGGAACAGACGTCGGTGTAGCAGTAGGTGCCGGTGTAGGAGACGCGGCCACTATCGATGTATCCGCCGTCGCAGTAGGAGCAGACGCCGGTGTAAGAGTAGGTGTCGGTGTAGGAGAATGCACCTGGCCCAATACTAAAGCCTCAAGTCTTCGCAGGCGCTCCTCGTAGGCTTGACGCTCCTCAGCGTGACGTCTGAGCTCCTCAGCGTGACGTCTTTCCGACTCCGCCAACCGGTCGTGCACCCGTTCATCCACCATTCTCTCTATTTCAGCCTGCGGTACTCTCGATCGAGACGTAGAAAACACGTCTTTTTGGCGAACTTCCCCTCCAAGCCCCCGCACTCGCCCTGGATGATCCTTTTGCCCAAGGGCCTTATTCAGTGGATCATCCTGAGACGGAGGGGCCGGGACCATCTCCCATCGATCAGTAGATCCAGACTATTTTAAATTACAAAAATATTAGAAATGAAGTTACTAATTAGTAAACAACAACTTTTAAAAATATATACTTACAATCTTTGAAGCCAACTCAGCAGTCTCGCTCTGCGGGAACACATAGACTCCCTCTTCATTTTTCTTCATGCGCCCCAGCATAAATGTCTGCACCCTACTTGCATCGTCAACAGTATCAACAACTGACTGAGTGCCGTCTTCATTCGTCTTCGTCAGTAAGCCCTCGCTCTTCCACTTCTCCAACCGCCCCGTATATCCAGCTCGCCCCATGTAGTGCTTATATACATTCTTCGCCCGGTTACGTCTCGCTTGTTCTTGACGTAACTGTTACAAAATTTGTATATTTGTAAGTTATACATAATAAAAAAAATATTTGTTAAATTTTATTCCTTAAATAATTAAGACAGAATAATTGTAAAAGTACCTTAAACTCTTCAGTCTGGCGATGGTCGTAGAATATCTTCCAGTCCTCCTCCGTGAACATACCATCATACACTACCCACGGCGGTGACCTCTTGGAGCCCGGTTTGTTAATCCAACCATCTACCTACCGATGCTTGAATGTCCTCAGCGATGTCGCTAAATGATTCAATCTTCTTCCGAAGTTCCCGACATTGTTTTCTTCTGCACCATCTGCCACAAGATGTCTTTGTCTGCCTTTTCTTGATGCTTCCAATCCTTATTAATCGAACAATGGGATTTTACCATCAATCCCAGTAAGAAGCAAACTGCTGCTTCGACCCACCAGAATGTCGGAGGTACTTGTCCCAGAACAAAATCGATGGGAGCATTTTTCTTCTCCTTCAACCACGGGTCGGTCCACGTCCCTTCCGATGTCCTGCGAAGTAGATGTAGCTGGTGGTTCTTCAGTAGGGACGTCATCGTCAATATCATCCAACCCCAACAGTAAGTCCTCTTCGACTCTATCGTCAGGATCCATAATCTGAAAAATAATCAACAATTAACAAGGTTATCGAACATCTACTGAATCAAATATTGAAACATGACAAAAATGAAATAATTAATATAATATTGTCAACCAAACTTACAAAATAACATTTCATCGTTCAATCCACAATCCTTCGTTGTGGTCGGACCTTCGATATTCAAAATTAGTTACATTATCTACCTCCATCGGCAACCGAATAGGTACATCTGTTTCATCTTCACAGTCGTATTCATCCTCATCAACAATATTATCAATCCCAACTATCGATCTTTTACTCTGCATTACAATAGACCATCTGGGATTAGACTGATCACGACAGTAGAATACTTGTTTTGCCTTTGATGCAACGATAAAGGGTTCATCAGTAGGAGCCGCTGTCGTTAAATCAACTAGCTTCATACCATGATCCTCCTCACGATATCCCTGTTTGTTGTCCACCCATTTGCAACGAAATACACAAGTTTCATAACTAGTGTAATTCAAGACCCAAATATCCTCAATAACACCATAATATTCGTTCTTCAGTGTATTCCGATTTGTTTCCTGTGAAAATGTCTTGTGAAGCGATAAGATGCACACCACTGTTCTGGTTTGTCGATTTACAATCTTGACGTTCAGTGTAAAACGAAAATCCATTTACATCATATCCTTCATAAGACACACATCGAGATTTGGACCAAGTGCCAACAACTGGATCATTTCATCCACGTTCCTTGAATCTTCATACACACCTTCTGTCTGAACCACTTAACAAATGTTGCATTCCTCTTTTTTTTAATTTGGCATTACTCATCGTTGGGTGTTTTGTTTTGAGGTAGGCTAGGTGTGCATCGAATACGGTTCAACAACTTCAGAATGATTCAACACAACCAGATGTGCCTTGTTCAATGTATCAAAATCAACTCTGCATAATTTTTTTCCCACAGGTACCAACCCCTTTAAGCCTGCCATCATGTCTTGCTTTCGGTAATCCAATAACATCAACACCGTGTAAGTAGTGAGTGCAGAAGTCAACTACCTCCTCTGTTACTGTCCCTTCAATTATACTTCCCTCTGGACGCCGACGGTTTTTCATTTTCTTTTCAGTATACCCATATATCTCTCAAACGGATACATGTCGAAGGTATAACGGACCACAATGTTTGATCTCTCTAACAAGATGAACAAGTAGATGCACCATAATATCAAAAACGAAGGAGGAAAATACATTTCCAACTGACACATGTGATCACAAGGTCATTCTGTAGTTTATCCAGCGTCTTTTGTCTTTCCTTTAAATGGTCTTTTGTCTTTCCTTTCACGTTTAGTAGTGTCGCAGATACACTTTCACCAATGTTTTTCTCCACGTGCATAGCATCAATGCAATGTCTCACCTCTAAATGTTGCCAATATTCAAGTTCCCAAAATATTGATTTTTTCTTCCAGATGCTCTTTTCAGTGGCTTTAATTGGTGGACCGAAGTTGTTCACCACATTCTTCAACTGATTGTAAGTCTCAGCAGCAGATAGTGGTGGTCGAGCGACTGCATGATCCGTTTTTCCATCAAACTCTTTTGTCATCTTACGATATTTGTGCCCTTTAGGAAGGAATTTCCGATGGCCCATGTACACATTTTTTCCACTGTGTTTTAACCGTATACTGCAAGTTCTATCTCCACATATAGGGCACGCTAGAGCTCCTTTAATTGTGTATCCCGAGAGGTTACCGTATGCAGGGAAATCATTGATCGTACAAAACAACATAGCCCGGAGCGTGAAGTTTTCCATACCATATGAATCATACACCGTCGCACCTTCATTCCACAACAATTTTAAATCGTCAATAAGTGGTTGCAAAAACACATCAATTTTGTTTCCCGGTTGTTTTGGACCCGATATCAACAGAGAGAGGAGAATATGTCTGGGTTTCATACACAACCATGGTGGCAGATTGTATATTGTCAATAAAACAGGCCAAGTACTGTGTATACTGCTCAAAGTGCCATAAGGGTTCATCCCATCAGTGCATAAACCAAGTCTTAAGTTCCTTGGGTCTGTACCGAATTGAGGGTATATTCTGTCAATGTTTCTCCATTGTGGTGAATCGGCTGGATGTCTCAATTTACCATCATCCTTTCTATGGGTAGCATGCCATCGGAGGTTCTCAGCATCTTTCTGAACTGCAAACAAACGTTTGAATCGGGGAATTATCGGTAGATACCACAACACCTTCGCAGGAGAGCCCACTTTAGTGCTTATGTGGTTTCTGTCACCCTTTTTTACATAGCGTGATTCCCCACATTCAGAGCAATGGTCATCCAACTCATTCTCCTTCCAATACAACATACACCCATTTGGACAAGCATGTATTTTTTTATATTCCATACCCATCGGACACATTAACTTCTTTGCCTCATAAGTTGTTGTGGGTATCACATTGTCCTTTGGTAGTACATTCTTCAGCAGTTGTAAAAGATCTGTAAAACTGACATCACTCCATCCATGTCTCGCCTTCAGATTGAATAGTTTTAAGACAACGCTCAATTTGTTTTGTGTTTGCGTTTCACATCCACTGTACAACGGTTCCTTTGATGCTTCCATCAGATTTTCGAATGATTTGGGTTTGTTGGAAAAATGTTGTTCAACATCTTCCATCATTGCATTAAGGTCCTCCTGATCATCTGAATCACTACCTAGTGAATCATCTTGAGTATCCCCAAAATCGTGTGAAGCATCCATTTCTGATTGTTCTGCAACAACGTTATCAGCACATTCAAACACTTGTACTGAATGTTGACCATGCAGTATTGTTATGGCTTCATAATCATCTGTAAACCCTCTGCGAATCAGATGATCCTTAATCTTGTCCACACCTCGGTATTTGAAGTCGTTCTTGCAATCGACACAAGGACATCGAATATATCCCTTATCCCTTGGTTTAAGATTGTCAACAAGGACTTTGCAAAATTTATTGACCCCTTGTAGGTACTTGATGTCCAATCTGTCACTGTACATCACTGAGCGCTCCATCTCCTTTTTCAACACACACCAGAGATGTCGTAAACTCGTTCCATTGATCTCCTCTTTTTTTATTTACAGATTTAACAACCTAAACCTATCCAATCACCTACGATCTCACCTAGGAACAAGTTAATAATATACAGTAGTTCAGTGATAATTTCGGCAGCATTACCCTACAGTTCTCCTAGTGTAGATATATATATACGAATCGTTTCAATTCACATATATATGTACACTAGAAGAACACTAGGGTAATGCTGCTGAAATTATCACTGAACTACTGTATATTATTAACTCATTCACAACCTAGATGGTGAGATCAAAGGTCATTGGACAGTCCCAACAGGGACTATCTAAGACATACCTCTATCAGGTATATCTCAGACAGGTAATTCTATGTTTGAATTGATTTTCCATTGTTTAATAGAAAAACAAAAATAAATTGAAACATTTTAAATACCAACCTGATGAGTACTGGATGGTCAGCTAGCGCGAACAGCACAGAAGAAGGAGAAGTAGACAAATGCTCTTGCGCGCAGTATATAAACACCTATTCAATGAAATTAGAATAAGGTTTTAATTTTATAAAAACTTGAATAATTGAAATTTCTGGAACAAATCATGGTCTACTAACCTGGTGAGTAGTGATGATCTACTCACAAAAAGGATTGAAGGGAGATAGTTCAACCGTACGTAGTAACACCTAGCCGATGAAATTAGAATAAAGTTAAATTCTGGAAAAATTAATTTTGGCATACAAATCAAACACTTTCAAGATGTTAATTAGTTGGCAAACAAAAAAAGAAATTTTTAGCAACTAGCTAGGTTACTACCGTGGGTTCTGATCTGGAAAGCCGGTGGCAGAGGTTGACGGGGCAATAGTTAAGGCAGCAACCGGGGTCGTCGGAAATATTCAAGACTGCGACAACAATCAATAAAAGATAAGTTAATCTTAAAAGTTATTAAAACAATCAACACTGACATTGTGCAGAAGATGAAAAAAATTGAAACTGTGAGTAATTATGAAGAAGGTTAAATTCAGTGAAATTAGAATCAGGTTAAATTCTGGAAAAAATTTGGCATGACCTTTACGTTTTTTTAGATACTCCACACTTTTTTTACGCAAAAGCAAACACAATAGCAGCATCAGATCAAGGTTCAAGTGATTCTCAACAGAACGCACTAACATTTTAAGCATCATCAGACAGAGAACTGTTTGATTTTTTAAATATTTCAAATGAAAAACATGACTAAACAAATAAGCAAACAAGCATATGTCAAAAAACTTCTGGACTGGTTATGAGTTTAGACAAAATTTAAGCAGTTTGCAAATCAAATACTTTCAAGATGTTAGTTAGTTGGCAAACAAAAAAAGAAATTTTTATCAGCTAGCTAGGTTACTACCGTGGATTCTGATCTGGAAAGCCGGTGGCAGAGGTTGACGGGGCAATAGTTAAGGCAGCAACCGGGGTCGTCGGAAATATTCAAGACTGCGACAACAATCAATAAAAGATAAGTTAATCTTAAAAGATTAAAACAATCAACACTGACATTGTGCAGAAGATGAAAAAAATTGAAACTGTGAGTAATTATGAAGAAGGTTAAATTCAGTGAAATTAGAATCAGGTTAAATTCTGGAAAAAATTTGGCATGACCTTTACGTTTTTTTAGATACTCCACACTTTTTTTACGCAAAAGCAAACACAATAGCAGCATCAGATCAAGGTTCAAGTGATTCTCAACACCCAGTCTGTTACAGATTTATTACACTCATACTTTTGATATCAGTTACGTACGTATATTCAAGCAGTTGGTTGCTGACGACATATTATTATAAACACTGCATTCCATTATGGAATGATGACGACATCAAGTGACAACATATTATTATTCTATCAGGTCACTCAATACAAAACAGGATCAGGACTCTGCACCGCCTTTCTTGCTAATTTAGACACTAAAGACACAAATGTCAAGTTCAATGGCAACTCTTACCAATTACCCGCATGGTCTGTCAGCATTTTACCTGACTGCAAAAATGTAGCACTCAATACTGCAAAGGTACCGCTACCTTCTCAAGTCTCTACCATATGTTATATATAGCGGCACTCAACTCAATCAAAAATCAGGTATATTTGAATTCATTGACTAACAAAAATGACAAACAAATCTCACCATTCAGATCAATTCCATGGCAATGCTTCCAAAATACGTGTCTACACCCATAGACAACTACAACACTGAGTCCGATACAACATCATCATCATCTAGCAACAACTGGAGTTGGTTTAAAGAGCCAGTAGGAATCTCTAAAGACGCTTTTGCAAGACCAGGGTTATTGGAGCAGATAAACACTACAGCAGATCAAACTGATTATCTATGGTACTCACTAAGGTACTGTACTATCATCTACCTACTTACTGTAATACTTACTGTAATACACTGTCTGAACGGCTCAATCCAAACAGCTATACAAATCAACTACTCACATACTGCTTGAATACGTACGTATCAGTTACCTACTTACTGTTAGTTTGTTAGTATGACAGTTGGCATTTGTAAACAGATAAATACGTACATTGTTACTGGAAAAGATATCAATGCAATAATCAATATCCTTTCATTACTCTCTTCTCACTATCGTTTCTGTTCTATGCAATAATCAATATCCTTTCATTACTCTCTTCTCACAACCGTTACTACTGTAACACAGTCAAAAAATAAATGATAACCCTAATCTAATAACCCAATCAATCGAATAACTTCAATAAAATTCAACCGATTCCACATCACATAAGCAAGCAAATTTCAACCGAAGAGAAAAGAGGGTGCGAACAAGGGTGGAGGGATTACCGTAGACAGCTGGGGCGAATTCAGGCGACGGGTGTCTTCACCGGAGAAGCAGCAGCGATCTGGAAGGAGGAAGACCGGCGACCCGCGCTGTGGTGGACCGACGTGGAGCCGCGACGGTGGAGGAGGCGAGACTTCAGCTAGGCGAGAGGAGGTTGGGGCGGTGGAGGCGCCTGCGTGGCGACGCGCAACTGGGCTCGATGGAGGAGGAAGAAGGCGCGCAAGCTCGATGGTACAGGGGGAAATCGCCAGAGAAGAAAACGCGGGAGAAGAGAAGAAAGGAGGAAGAAGAACGGGGTTTTAATTAAACAACTTTAAACGACGGTTAGGGCAAAAACCGTCATTTTAAAACCAATGTGACGAAACAAAAACCACGGTTATATGTAAACCGTGGTTTAAAATCTTTGGCGTTAAACTTTAAATGACGGTTCGAAAAGAACCGTGGTTTATCGTCTCTATATACGACGGTTGACATTAGAACCGTCATTTATATTCAAATCCGACGAACTATAAACGACGGTTCCGGCCGGAACCGTCATTTATCGAATGAACCCTGCAACATATATGACGGTTCTGTTAAAAACCGTGGTTTATTTACTTTAAACGACGGGTACATCCTTAACCGTGGTTTAAAGTCCGTCATATTAACATTTTTTTCTACTAGTGCAAGTAGTCGTGTAGCCCGGTAACATGCGGGCTTCACACGTTCATACTCAGCATAGTTTTGCTAAGTCCTTTATTTTTACAGGTATGAAGCGGGAGGCAGACGGAGAGTAGGCACGGGTGACTACCATGGGGGTAGTCTGTAGGGGCAGGACTTTCTAGTAGTATGTTGTTAATGTATGGAATTTGTTGTACTTTCGGATCATGTTGTTGAACTAAGAACTTATGTTGTGGAATTCTCGGTACTTGGTTTGTAATTTCTATTGTACTTGGATTTGATTGTGTTTTAATTCTAGTCATTCGGACCGCAGCTTAGTATTGATGTTGTTGTTGTGTCAACCACGTGGGTGGTTGGCGTCTATGACACCCGAGTAGAAGTTGTGAATCCGCTGTTTCGTCTTTTCGTGATCTCGTTGGGTTACCCGGGGGTGTTACAAATCGGCCATGGAGTGGCAAGAAGAATGAAGGCTCACGTATGGCCTTAAGGAAGAATGAGAGTGTTCCTCTTTTGACAAATTAATGTCAATAATTGACTATTCTTTTCATTAATTATTTCCCTTGATTATTGGCTCAATAATGACCATATTTGATGCTCTCTTTCGGCTGGGTGGAAGAATTAATGGAGCTTATTTGACAATGGAAACTAGAAGACAAGGAGTAAGGTAGTATATGTGTCCTTTGATTTTTCCTAATCTACTTTGTCTTTGTTCCTCCCTTATATTTACGGTATTATAAGCATACATGTCACCGATTTTCTTTGTTTTTGAGACATAAGATCATGCTATGTTTGTTAGGTAACTAGGTAATGCATTTCTTTAGCATTTTCCATGCTTGATCAATCATGCTAATATTGTCTTCTTCCTTGTAGGTGTGCGGCAATGGAGCATGTGGGCAGCCTTAATTACTTGTAGTTTATAGGCAATTAGTGGTATAGTTAGGTTTATGTCTTTCTTTGATTAGTTTAACAGCAATGATTTGTTATTCTCTTGAGCATAACCGGTGGGTATAAGATAGCACATGGGTTGCTTTGTCCTTAACTAAACTAATCACTAAAGTAGATCTAGTATGTAATTTAATGCATTGCTTTTCATTTGTTTTCTTAATCTTATACTAATCTTCTTGCTTTTCTCTTGCAGATTATACGGTGGAGGAGGCTTCATTGACAGCATTTATTTGATACATTATCATGTAACACATGCTGGATGAGTCACACTAGCATAAGACAAAATTTTGAATTAAAACTAGTCAAAATCTACCCAATTTGGCGCATGATATAGGGACCAATTGAGATTAATTTTTCATTTAATTCCTGTCACATTATATTTTACTAAGACCATAATAATATGTGTAATAGGTTCCAGCATTTAATTGGTACATTTATACCATGGTAAAAGATGAAAGTTTTAAGCTAAAAATGCTGATTTTAGGTACCTTTTTGACTCAAAAATCGGCCCTGTTTATGCTATGAGTTTAGCATTGACATTAATTGATTTAGATGTTCAATTTATCCCCTTTTAATATTATCAATCGTGGCACCTCAAAAACTTCAAGGCAATTGCGTAAAACGCGTTTTTGTGACACCCGAAGGTGCGTTTTTGTGCTTTAAGGATTTTCTGAAAACTAATTAGTCGCTATGAGTTCCAAGTGTTTATTGACATTTTTTATAGTAAATAATAATATGCTAAGGTGTTACATTGAGTTATATGGGGTTATATAAACTCGTAACTCAATTTTTGGCCTACCGAGACACTCCCGGGGCAAAAAGGAGCGTTAAGAAATTCGTCCGAGCACTTTGTGTATTTTTGAAAAATTGGCTCGAGATTCTCTTTATAATGGTGAATATTAATGATAGGAACTCTTAGAATTAATTTTATAGGAGTTCATGCCACCTCGGCACTCCTCCTGGGCATTCCCGAGGGTTTAGGGACCCTCATAAGGCATCTCCTAGAACTTTGCGTTTAACTGAGAATTTAATGTGAGTACTTCATCTTAAATGTTTATTAAGGTGTCACGGTGCATTTGGAATGAGTGTAAAGCTTTACTTCATCCTATAATGTATTTCCGGACTTTCGGGCCTTAAGGGCCTTTAAGGGAACTCCCGGGCATATTGTATTTTTACTCAGTTCTAACTGAGGACTTGTGTTTTAAAGGTCATTAAATGGTCCTTGTTCAACTTCATATGATCTTTATAACTTATATACCGGTTTAACTTAAGGTCGGGCTTTAACGCACGTTTTTGACCTTAAGGAGTTTTACGTGCGTTTTTAACGCCCAAGTGTTTATATCCTTTCTTAGCGTTAATAATCCCCTAAATAATATATTTTTACCATTTTTGATTATTTAAATGTAAGGGGTATTTCAGTTAATGCCATCTTTAGTCTTCCACAAATATTTACCAATGTGCCATTTAGACTATTGAATACATTTTTTCCATGTGCATGGCATCTAGACATTGTTTAACAAACATGTCCTTCCAGTTCTAATAAGGAAGTTCAAAGAAAAAACCCTTTCTTGAACCCGTCTTTGGGTAGAGACCTCTTATCTAGTTTCCCAAACCGGACGTTAAGGTGTTTAACCTTATGAAAAATTTGTTGGCCGGACTGTAACACCCCTACCGCTAATTACGTCATTATCTCATAACCTGTTCCAATAATCCATACAATAGCAGCGGAATCCTTACTACAAATGGTGGGTGATACAATGCCGTTAACCACCCACTGGTTAACTAGGCCAAGTTCCAATACAATATCGGTCTGATGGACCAGAACACCGAGTACTCTATTTAAGACAATTACACTTCATTCCATTACCGATTCAAATAAAATACAATCCTTAATTCCATTTTATACCGAGTCTATTACGACCCTCAAACTGCCGATAACATTTCGGACTTACATACAAAATTTATAAATCAATACAAATGTTCTTAATCAACTACCCATGCTTAAGCAGCAACCCCGTCCTACTCTCGAACGGTATTCATCTTCAGGTACCTGAAAAAAATGGATGGCCCCAAAGGGGCTCAGCACCTTTACTGGTATGGTAGACATGCAACCCGTTACTACCGGGTCGCACCCAACTAATTCTCATCTTAACATGCGATTGACTTTATTTAAATCATAACATGAAGTGCAATAAACATCCATCATGCTCGCATTCACAATCAGCATTCAAACATAGAATACGATCACTACCAACACATCAAGGTTGTTAGCATACTGTAACTTACTCTTAGGCCTTGAGGGTTTTTACCTCACTAATGCCTTAATTACTTCATTCATTGACATATCCATTCTCTTTGGGTACTCATACTCACTTCCTTTTAGATTCATAGACACTATAGGTCTCAATCTTATTTCTCAAATACTCTTTCTTGGATACTTACTAAGTCATTACCCATGACCTCCGGGTAGAGTCATACACAAGACTTACCACCGGGCTTTCAAGTACTAGTATTACTTCCCCGGTTTTGACCCTACTCCGGGTCTAGGATAGTGGGAAGGTTGACTATCAAACAGAAGTTACTCTTAGTTCCTCAATTTCACAACATCCGAATCTCTACTGGACTACTCACATTCCCAAATACTCCTCTCTCGGAGTTATATTGCAATCTCATGGATTAGCCTAGAGCATCTCTCTTCATGTATTCTCATATTTAAGGGTTAACCCACGTTTCGAATACTTATATGTTCGGGACATTTTCTCATACTAGGTCGGATCCTCATGTAGGAGGTCGGCTATCTTTTGAAGGGAGTTTGATGGTCCCTTATGTTTCTTTTTACTTCTTTCTTGGGTTCATACCTTTGAACTACCATTGTTCCTCTATAGAGGTTTCTTTATACCCTTCCACTATTAATTATTTTGTGGATTGTTTCTTTTCGTTCTCTAACCGTTAATGGGAGTTTACTAATCCTGTGCATCTCTGAAATCCCCAAACCTAAGTATGCTAAGTAAACATCAAATCATGATGTATTAAGGCTAAAATATGCCTTAGAAAGATTGGTGGACAATTTAAACCAAGGAAAACATAAGAAAGTGCCTTAAAGGCAATCAGGGCAAAAACATGCTCTAAGCTTGGAGAGACTTGGGTGAGTACCCAACATCATGATAAGACCTTAGTAATATCCTAATGGTCATTTTAAATCAATTAGCGAAGAAAACCAAGCTTGAAAATAAGTTAAAACACAAAATGTGCTTTAAGAATTCTTAAAGCACATTTTTGAGAAATTGTCTTAGAATTGAGTTTTGAGTGGCTAAATGTCCATCATTACTCTTTAATCAACATGTGTAATTAGTATCACATTAGGAGGTCTAATCAATGGGAAATCAAAATTTCCCGATTATGTGCCTTGATTAGTGAATAGTAACTATTTAGTGCTAGTTTAAGTTTTAATCATATAAGCTAATAAGTTGGTCAACAAAGACCATGACTAGCCTCATTTATGGAAGGGGGCCGGTTTTTCTAAGAAGGGTGAGTCACCATAAGTAGTCAAATAAGAAAAAAAGAAGAGATAAGTAAAAGAGTACTATTTGCTTTATTAAAGCAAATACCTTATATTAGCCTACCTCTCTCCTCTCTTCTTCATTTCTTCTTCTTCACCCACGGTTTCTCTTGTTTTCTGTTCCAAACCGTGCCCAGCCAGCCTCCATGGTTGCTTCACCTTGCTTTGGCAACAACTTGCTCATTTTAGCTCCAAATCAAAAACTAAACCATATTATTCTTAGTTAGGTCAAGACCTATCTTCTATCTTTTCAAATCTTTCAAAGCTCCATTTGGTGCCATGAGAAACTCCATTGATGGGGGAAAATCAAGTTTGAAGAGCTCATTAGCTTCTCCATTCTCTTAAGGTAAAGAAAATGTAAGAAAACCATGTTTCCATCATTCCTTATACATGGCCGAAAATTTCTACTCATGGGGCCTTGTTTTATGCCTTGTTCTAGCTTGATTTATTCACCAACTAGTGGAGGTCCTATTTCATTCAATGCCAAAGTCTACCTTGAGACTTCAAAGGTAATCATCCACTTTTATGCCTTAGAACACATTTCTAACCTAGGTTTTTATTCCTTGAGGTTAGTGCATTGTTTAGTACTCATATGAGTTCTTATATTGATTAGAACATTGGCAAAAGGAATGTAAGTGGTGGCCGAGATTCATGCAAGAAGAAGGTCTAGGAGGAAGTTAAGATAAGCTTGAGGAAACAAGGTAAAATGCTTACCTAATGGTGGTTTAAGATTAAGGAATGAGTTTTAGATAAATACCAATGTGGCTTAGAGCTTACATTGAGTATCGGGTTATATAACCTAAGGAAAAGAACTTAAACAAGCTTATGAACTTGTGATTAAGGAGCTAATGAGAATGAGTTAGTAATATAAGTTTAAGGTGGATTCTAAGCATTATAACTACTATGAGATTGATGAGTGTATTTGCAGGTTGAAAGCTTTTATTTGTGGGAAATTCAGTGTTTAAGTTTAAGTCATTTAAGGCCTAAGAGCCATGTCATTTAAGAGCCTTAGTGCTATGCAATTTAAGATATTGCAATATATTGAGTATGATGAATAAGTTGATTTGGATGAGGAATTGTGATGAAAAGGACTTGGTGTGTGTGAGGTTATTGTGTGAGAAAAACAATGCATTTGGGCATGAGAATATACTAGAGGAGCTATGGCAAAATTTGAGTAGAAAATAAGTGTTTAGGTGAAGGTGGTGAATCTATGACCTAGGATTTACTAGGAGTCATTATGAAGAATTTGAGTGGAAATGAGTTAACTAAGGAGTTTTAAGGATGAGAATGACCTAGAATGGTCTATGAGGAATTTAGTTTAGGTGGGTGTATTGACACACCAAGTCATGAGATGAGGAATATAAGACTTGAGCATAAGTTTAAGGAGAAGGTATGATGTTTAAGGTGATTTGATTATGTTCTAAGGGGAATTAATGATTAAGGAAGTACTAGGAAGTCTTTGAGGTTTTCTTGATGAAAAGGAGTAAGATAATGTGTTGTAATGAGTGGTAATGACTTAGGCATTACCTTGGAGGATTTAGGAACAAGAGAATGTAATTGAGTATTTAGAACTTAGGCAAATGTTGGTAAACAACTAGGAAGGAAATAAGGTGTTGGTGTATGGAAGCTTAAGCTTTTGGAGGAACTTTAAGTAAATGCATAAAAGAGTTTTAGATGGTGAAAGATGCTTGGGAGATGATGTTATA
Source organism: Limonium bicolor (assembly GCA_023374045.1). Classification (NCBI taxonomy): domain Eukaryota; kingdom Viridiplantae; phylum Streptophyta; class Magnoliopsida; order Caryophyllales; family Plumbaginaceae; genus Limonium; species Limonium bicolor. The sequence goes on from CM041778.1 coordinate 47,004,384, forward strand.
GTGATGAGGGAAACATTTGGCATAGTGGTTACATTAAGTATGAACCACCACCTAGAAACCTAGAGGAAAGCATTACAAGTGTAGCATTATTACAAGGAAAATGCATAATGACTAAGGTGGATTTGGTGAATGGTTTAATGAGTTTGGTGGAGGTTCTAAGGTGGATTTAAGGTGCCAAGTTGGTGTTGGACCTATTAGGCACTTGTGGAAGAGTTTGGAATGGAAAGAACATGTTAATAGAAGAATCTGTAGAGGACCGACCCAGGGTCCGACCCAGTTCTGGGTCGGTCGGACCATGCTAACCCAGCAGAAATGTTTCGGCAATAGACCGACCCATAAGGGTGGGTCGGTCGGTGGGTCGGTCGGGCAAGATTTAATGAAGGAAAATGCTTCGGCAGAGGACCGACCCAGAGGGTTTTGGGTCGGTCGGTTTAGCTTTGGGTCGGTCGGATGATTTCAAGAGACGGAGGAGTTTCTGTAATGGACCGACCCAGGGGTTGGGTCGGTCGGTGGTCGGTCGACCCTTAACACTTAGAAAAAAAAAGAAATTTTGAATTCTAAGAATGGCATGGGTAATAAGGTATGCCTTTGGTAGGGTAGTAATGATTAGGACCCTAAGAACTTAAGAGATTAAGCTAAGTTAAGTATACTTGAAAGTTTAAGATTAAGTTTTAAGATTAAGTGGTAAGACTTAAGAAGTGTTAGGTTGGGATCAGTTAAGAAGTAAGGTAAGTAAATTAAGTAGTAATTAGGTTAAGTGATTAACAAACTAAAACTGAATGAATGTTTTAGGACTTGGAATTTGGACCCGAAGAGAGTAACAGCCGAACTACCAACGGTGAACGGTACTTGTTTCTTCTTGTGACCTGCTTGCTAACGAGGTGTCCCTCGGCTTGTGTGCTATTTGTTTTTGTGTGCTCACTAAACAAGATAAAGCATGCAACCGGAACATATTGTATATATGTATTGTATTGTTGTGTGATGTTTGAAAACTAACACAACATACCGTGAGAACTTACTAACCAGTGCTTAGTAAGGAATTGAGTGAGACTGAGGAACGCCCCCTGATGAGGGACGATATGAACCGAAAAAGGTTAACCAACAAACATGATCTTGAGACTACTACTAACTGGAACTTGAGTGAGGAAACCCGGGACTGACTCCGGTCATGCATGCTAAGGAAAGGGGGTCGGTATCTATAGCAGATTCGACTTCCGATTAAGGACTTGTCTTCGGACTTGTTGCCTAGGGCCGGTTGCCGGCTCAGCTACGCCGGACTCCCGTCCAGAGTAGGTGGCATTAAGATGGTGCGGTGGGATCACCTAAATCCCAGGTTCGAATTAGATACGGCCAATCCCTTCCAGGAAAGGTTTGTATATAGAGGTTAAGATTGAGATTAAGATTAAGTTAAGTTACAATCATTCCTGTTAAAGGATGATTTGTATATTAAGATTAAGATTATGAGGTTAAGATAAGTTGCAACCATTCCTTTTTAAGGATGGTTTGTAATAATAAGATTAAGATAAGCTACATCCACTCCTCATTAAAGGATGGTTGTTTCTAAAATTAAGATAAGACTAAGATTGAGGTGAGTTATAGGATGGACTAAGTTTAAGAGGGAATAATACTTAAGAGTGGATAACTAACTCTCTAATTAAGGGAACGCATTTAAGTCGTTCATTGTGTGTGAACTTTGATTGTTCATATCTGAGTTTTTGTCTACTGCACTTTCTATTATGTTGTGCATCTAATCAACCTCCATGCTATCGACAATTAGTCTCGTAGCCACGTTAGCTTGGGGGCCATGAGAGGATCGTACCACATTCGTGCTGACCCCCTCGGGGGCTTCTTTTTACTACACAGTGAACATCAGGAGGCGCCGTCGCGAGAGTAAGAAGGAGACCGCTGTTAAGGGTTTAGTATGGCCTACGAGTTGTGCATGTACACTCGTATGGCAATCTGATTAGTAAGATGTATAGGATGTGAGGGGGTTGTAAGAAGGTAGTAAATGCTAAGGTTGTTAGACTAATGTTCGGTATATTCTGTAGTCAGACCGTGGCAAGGTCCTGGATTGTAAGAATTCCGCTGTGACATTTATATATATATTGTTTAAGTTGCGAGACCACAATTGGATTGAGTTGGGGTGTTACAAAAAAGTGGTATCAGAGCGTAGTTACGCTCTGAAGACAAGAATTACCGAACTTAGGAGTATACTGAGGTTGAGTTTGAGTTATGGGTTAAGGGTTAGAGATAGAGTGTGAGGTGCGTTAGCCAGGACTCCCCGTGCTTACCGGATATCCATAGTACCTAGGCCCGCCCTCCACATCCCTAACCCTAATATGTGGAACAAACGCCAGAGAGAAAGTCTTCTCTTCCTCGGGGAAACCCGATCTGGCAGTTAGCTAACGGTAAGCAATACGAGAAACAACTTGTTGTACAACAGTTAAGGGAACGGGAGATTTTTTGATGGAGCGCAACAGAGAAACAGGCGCTACCTAATACTATCAGTAAGGGAACGGTAATTACCGGCAACATGGGTCGACATGCTACGCAGTCGAAATAACCCGCAACACACCAATGAAAGGAAAGCACTACGCAATGAATAAGGAAATTATAAGAGACATGAGTACCGGACAGCGGTCCGAGTGACATAACAGTGGATAAAACAAGCATAAGGATTGAGATTACTGGAAGGTCCAGTTAAGGAACGGGAACTCACATAAATTGTATACCGAAATAGGACTACGATGTAGTGCCTAAAGGAGAATCATTACTTAGTAACCACAACAAGATGTGTGGAGGCAGGAGCGAGGATTAAGACATAAGTAAAGGTTAAGGGATTCCCTCAGAAAGAGGAACGCCCTGATGTATGACAGTACTGTCAAACTACAAGGAAACTGCCGGATGGATTTCCCAAAATAAGAGACTTCGAGGATCCCGAGACTACCAATTACATGGAAATTAGAAGGAGGTTCACTACCCATGTACCTTGTACCAATACCCATCCTGCATGGCGCACTTGCCGTAGCAAGTGCTACCATGGCTAAGTCACACAGAAAGCCATCATGGCGAGATAAAAAGAACACTACAGTCGCGATACATATTAATACCGGATTGTAAATCCATAAGAACAGAAAAATAAGACCTTGGAAAGGCCCGACGGCCTGACCATGATGAGATGAGGTGACACACCAGTCAGCAGCTGAACTTGGACAGAATACTAAACGATATGAATATTTGCAACGGTATAACCCACTACAACAACAACCGGCAGTACGGTAAGAACACCAATCCCGAACTCCAAGGGGAAAACTTAAGAGATTGCTCGGTATCGCGAGCAAAAACACTATATAAGCAATGATATACAAGGGATGTATTACAAGATACTATTGAGACTGTTGAAATCGACTTGCAATGAAACGGGATGAGACTCCCGAGTGACCATTAAGGACACCAATGACAACATTCTTCAATGAAGGTGTTGGAAAACCCGGAAATCAAGGATAAAAAAATAAACATAAGCTATAACCTACTAAGATTAAACTCGTACAACCCTGAAAAGGAAGCTCAGAGGCTACCCCACAGAGCGGGCATAGTCGAGCCGAACAATTGATGAATGACAGTTAACACTGTTTGTGTAACTCATTAATACCCAAGTATGATTAATCATCAATGGGGCGTAGTCAGGAAGTTGAACGAAGCGTTGAGATGGAAGTATGAGATGACAGGATTATATCCAACTTGGACACCGTAAGGAAAACGCCTAATGCGAACCTAACCTTGATTGCTAAGAGACATAAGTCTAGTAAAATGACAGCATGTCAAAGACATTAAGTAACCTCAGAGCACCTGAACAACTTCCATAGCCGGAAGCAGGATGCAGCAACTTACCATGAAACCCGATATACATTTATATGTAACCTAACGGTGGATGAAGTTCCAGAACCACAATCTCATAAGGAAGACCTGCAGATGAGTAAGAGTACAAATAATGAACTGAGACATTAAGCATTAGGAGCCTACGAGCCAAGGATGTTAACCACATCAGAGCCCGAGGCGCAGTAAGTTATAAGAGAGCTTATTTAAGCCATGAGGAACTACGATGCGTAGAATGAACGGTTACCAAACCTACAATTTAGATTGGGAAAAACAATACCAAGAAAGGTACCAATGAGAATATTGAGTTAATGCTAAGGACAGGAGCGGAGAACGAACCATGCCTTTTAGGGTGGGGATACCTCTCCTTGTTGTGAGGCCATGAGTGGGAATGAACCCCTCAAAAGGGCTTTCACCTATTAGAGATAAGATACACTTTATTTAGAAAATGGAAACTATGAACCTTGAGATTACTTTAGAACATACCAGATACACTTGAGCGATAAGGAAGGTCGCACAGATAGACCCCATATCCAACACCCAGGATGTAAGAATTAATGATTGTCAGAGGTAAACATTGTGACTGCACATTGTGGCACGTCAATTGATCGATGCTCGGAAGAGCCTACGATTCAGTGGATAATTCCTTCAGTAACCAATTAAATCACATGGTAGATAACTCACCAAGGATGAAAGAAAGCGAAAGAAATTTGCCTAATTACGAATCTGAGATTGGAGCAGAACGTCTTTACAACAAGAGTCAACTATTTTACAACACCGTACGGCAATCGCCATACACCGGAATGAGAGAACTCCCAGTGTGTTTACACCAAGAAGGGATTGAGTATAAGTTAAGACATTAGAATAAGTGAGTAAGAGGTTGCACCATTAATGGGCAACATGGTAAAGGCCAACTACCACGATAGTAGTGGTCGTAAGTACAATAGTTAGATAAGTGAATTAAGTCATGGTGCGCGGTAAGGCGACCATTATGTATGAGCCGTCAAATATTGACACTAAGGCAATTAGATTTGTAAGTTAAGACCAGCATAAGTAAGAAAATAATGGAAGACAAACTGAGCATTGATGCCAGTAGTCTGGACCTAGTTAGGTAAGATTTTACAGGAAGCACACTACCCATTCCTTAAGGAACTGGAAGTGCATTCCTAGTAGCATAAATATGAGGAACAAGATAAGAGGCTCTACGAAGAGACCTCAATTATTAAGAGACCGAATCACGACGGAATACAGAGAGGAACTAGAGCATACCATACCCAAGAACGCAGTAAATGGATTTTCCTTGATTAACATCAAGAAGAACAATAAATGTTATTATGGAACGATGAAGAGGAGATCGACAACAGAATACTTCATAATTAGCAATAGCTAAACGTGTGACGGACACTATGAGTTTACTAAAACGAGACGTGGGACGACTGCACCCCACAGGGGCTTGCAGGCCTGACACGCTCATTTATGAGTTAGTTGGGTAAGTAGTAATGTACCAGTAAGGTACCCCATGCATGTAAACGAGTGGTGTAAGAAACACGGGAGGTAGTCGACTCTGTACCACCGACAACGACGCAAGATCAGACAAGAGCAGCTACTACTACAAACAGTTGAAGAGAAGAATTCAGTTGACCCAGTAACGCAGGGAATCAGAGAACAAATAATTAAGAACTATGAAGTGCGAGAAGCACGGATTGTTAAGTATAGACATAGAACATGTCTTAAGATGAGTAAGATTAGACTGTAAAGCGCAATAAGCACTAAACAGTAGTTTGAGATTAAGAATCATCCCGAGACCAAAGATCAGTCGAGGGGAAACAATTTAGACATTCGAGAAATACTAAGAGTATGAGCATAAAATCTCCAAGGAGATAGACGAGTTACAACTCATCAAGGCCGTGTATATATAAAGATAACACGTGTCCATTGAGAGACCATATTCCTAAACTGTAAGGACGCAGAAGGATATACAATACCACCAAAAGCTAAGTGAGGCAGTTAAGCCTAAGAACATCAGAGTGGTGCAGCGAAAGCTAGCAGATCACTACCTTTGAGATTAGACCAAACTAAGTTAAGAATACGGTATAAGCACCGTTAAGAGACTAAGTCATTTCTGATCGAATTATAATAAGATGGGTACGTGGAAGCTAGAATGCTTGGTAAGACTTAGACATCTTGAACTTATGTTCAAGATGATATAATGTTGATTACGTGGGCGTAATCCATTTTAAGGGGGTAGAGCGAAAACCGCTTAGCGTATGTTTGTGTACTGAGTACATAAACTACGATGTGCATAGCACAAAATAATTGAGAATATGTTTTACATAAACATTTGAGATAAATCATGGTTATTACACAGAAGATGTGAATACCATACATATTAAGTATCTATCTTGTTAACTCCGGTGTGAGTACAAGTTAAGTGAATTAAGGAAGAGGATTAAGGAGACTTAAGAATAAAATATATGAGGTATAGTCGATAGACTATGTGTGAGATAAGAATAAGATAACACTATGAGATATTATTTGATATGAGCATGAGAAGGATAATATGATATGTGGTATTTAGACTGATATGGAATTAGTAGGAATTTAGAGTCTTGGAGGTAGTTACTAAGAGATGAATTGAATGTTTGATGACTTAGTCCACACTTGGAGATGTATTGATTATGATTAGAAGAACTAAAAAGATAGAAAATTGGACATGAGTGAATTATCTGATGTTTGAAAATGACGTGGGAGGTGGAACTTGATTTTCTAGGATCAAGGGAAACCGAACACAAATTGGAGTGGAAGGATGGTTCTACACTGATGCTGATCACATCAGGGTAGGATTATTCCTGAAACTCCCTACCAGTGGTCACAAGTAAATTACACTAAGGATAGAGACTTTGGGATAAAAAAAAAAAATGAAGTTGGGGTTGCTTGTATTTTAATTAGAGGAATTATTCCTCACATGACCTCGTAAAAAGGATTACCTTTTTACTGAGTCTCGCCCATGAAGTCGAGGACGCACGAGCCTTTGTCTTCGGACCGGTGACATGGGGAAGCAGCGTGTTTGTTTCTAGCCCATGGTGACGAGGACGAATGAGCCATTGTCTACGGACCGGTGACATGGGAGAATACGTTGGAAGTTATGTGAATGTTTTAATCATCAAAAGGAACAAAAGGAATTTTGAGTGCTGCACATGCTTAAGCATGTTGTGTGATATTTAAGAATAAGCATATGGTGGACTTAAGATCCAATGAGATTAAGTATACATAAGTATGATCTATATGATCTAAGGAATGAGGTAAGACATGTATTCTAAAAAGAAAAGATGCATGGGAACTTTGGGGACAAAGTCTTTTAAGGGGGGTAGATTGAAACCCCAAACCTAAGTATGCTAAGTAAACATCAAATCATGATGTAGTAAGGCTAAAATATGCCTTAGAAAGATTGGTGGACAATTTAAACCAAGGAAAACATAAGAAAGTGCCTTAAAGGCAATCAGGGCAAAAACGTGCTCTAAGCTTGGAGAGACTTGGGTGAGTACCCAAATATCATGATAAGACCTTAGTAATATCCTAATGGTCATTTTAAATCAATTAGCGAAGAAAACCAAGCTTGAAAATAATTAAAACACAAAATGTGCTTAAGAATCTTAAAGCACATTTTGAGAAATTGTCTTAGAATTGAGTTTGAGTGGCTAAATGTCCATCATTACTCTTTAATCAACATGTGTACTAATTAGTATCACATTAGGAGGTCTAAATCAATGGGAAATCAAAAATTTCCCGATTATGTGCCTTGATTAGTGAATAGTAACTATTTAGTGCTAGTTTAAGTTTTAATCAATATAAGCTAATAAGTTGGTCAACAAAGACCATGACTAGCCTCATTTATGGAAGGGGGCCGGTTTTTCTAAGAAGGGTGAGTCACCATAAGTAGTCAAATAAGAAAAGAAAAGAAGAGATAAGTAAAAGAGTACTATTTGCTTTATTAAGCAATACCTTATATTAGCCTACCTCTCTCCTCTCTTCTTCATTTCTTCTTCTTCACCCACGGTTTCTTCTTCTTGTTTTCTCTGTTCCAAACCGTGCCCAGCCAGCCTCCATGGTTGCTTCACCTTGCTTTGGCACAACTTGCTCATTTTAGCTCCAAATCAAAAACTAAACACATATTATTCTTAGTTAGGTCAAGACCTATCTTTCTATCTTTTCAAATCTTTCAAAGCTCCATTTTGGTGCCATGAGAAAACTCCATTGATGGGGGAAATCAAGTTTGAAGAGCTCATTAGCTTCTCCATTCTCTTAAGGTAAAGAAAATGTAAGAAAAACCATGTTTCCATCATTCCTTATACATGGCCGAAAATTTCTACTCATGGGGCCTTGTTTTTATGCCTTGTTCTAGCTTGATTTATTCACCAAGGACTAGTGGAGGTCCTATTTCATTCAATGCCAAAGTCTACCTTGAGACTTCAAAGGTAATCATCCACTTTTGCCTTAGAACACATTTCTAACCTAGGTTTTTATTCCTTGAGGTTAGTGCATTGTTTAGTACTCATATGAGTTCTTAAATATTGATTAGAACATTGGCAAAAGGAATGTAAGTGGTGGCCGAGATTCATGCAAGAAGAAGGTCTAAGGAGGAAGTTAAGATAAGCTTGAGGAAACAAGGTAAAATGCTTACCTAATGGTGGTTTAAGATTAAGGAATGAGTTTTAGATAAATACCAATGTGGCTTAGAGCTTACATTGAGTATCGGGTTATATAACCTAAGAAAAGAACTTAAACAAGCTTATGAACTTGTGATTAAGGAGCTAATGAGAATGATTAGTAATATAAGTTTAAGGTGGATTTAAGAGCATTATAACTACTATGAGATTGATGAGTGTTTGCAGGTTGAAAGCTTTTATTTGGGAAATTCAGTGTTAAGTTTAAGTCATTTAAGGGCCTAAGAGCCATGTCATTTAAGAGCCTTAGTGCTATGCAATTTAAGATATTGCATATATTGAGTATGATGTGAATAAGTTGATTTGGATGAGGATTGTGATGAAAAGGACTTGGTGTGTGTGAGGTTATTGTGTGAGAAAAACAATGCATTTGGGCATGAGAATATACTAGAGCTATGGCAAAATTTGAGTAGAAAATAAGTGTTTAGGTGAAGGTGGTGAATCAATATGACCTAGGATTTACTAGGAGTCATTATGAAGAATTTGAGTGGAAATGAGTTAACTAAGGAGTTTTAAGGATGAGAATGACCTAGAATGGTCTATGAGGAATTTAGAGTTTAGGTGGGTGTATTGAACACACCAAAGTCATGAGATGAGGAATATAAGACTTGAGCATAAGTTTAAGGAGAAGGTATGATGTTTAAGGTGATTTGATTATGTTCTAAGGGGAATTAATGATTAAGGAAGTACTAGGAAGTCTTTGAGGTTGTCTTGATGAAAAGGAGTAAGATAATGTGTTGTAATGAGTGGTAATGACTTAGGCATTACCTTGGAGGATTTAGGAAACAAGAGAATGTAATTGAGTATTTAGAACTTAGGCAATGTTGGTAAACAACTAGGAAGGAAATAAGGTGTTGGTGTATGGAAGCTTAAGCTTTTGGAGGAACTTTAAGTAAATGCATAAAAGAGTTTTAGATGGTGAAAGATGCTTGGGAGATGATGTTATAGTGATGAGGGAAACATTTGGCATAGTGGTTCATTAAGTATGAACCACCACCTAGAAACCTAGAGGAAAGCATTACAAGTGTAGCATTATTACAAGGAAAATGCATAATGACTAAGGTGGATTTGGTGAATGGTTTAATGAGTTTGGTGGAGGTTCTAAGGTGATTTAAGGTGCCAAGTTGGTGTTGGACCTATTAGGACACTTGTGGAGAGTTTGGAATGGAAAGAACATGTTAATAGAAGAACTTGTAGAGGACCACCCAGGGTCCGACCCAGTTCTGGGTCGGTCGGACCATGCAACCCGCAGAAATGTTTCGGCAATAGACCGACCCATAAGGGTGGGTCGGTCGGTGGGTCGGTCGGGCGGCAAGATTTAATGAAGGAAAATGCTTCGGCAGAGACCGACCCAGAGGGTTTTGGGTCGGTCGGTTTAGCTTTGGTCGGTCGGATGAGTTTCAAGAGACGGAGGAGTTTCTGTAATGGACCGACCCAGGGTTGGGTCGGTCGGTGGGTCGGTCGACCCTTAACATTAGAAAAAAAAGAAATTTTGAATTCTAAGAATGGCAATGGGTAATAAGGTCTATGCCTTTGGTAGGTGATTAGGACCCTAAGAACTTAAGAGATTAAGCTAAGTTAAGTATAACTTGAAAGTTTAAGATTAAGTTGTAAGATTAAGTGGTAAGACTTAAGAAGTGTTAGGTTGGGATCGTTAAGAGTTAAGTAAGGTAAGTAAATTAAGTAAGTTGAATTAGGTTAAGTGATTAACAAACTAAAACTGAATGAATGTTTTAGGACTTGGAGTTTGGACTCCGGAAGAGAGTAAGCAGCCGAACGACCAACGTGAACGGTACAGTTGTTTCTTCTTGTGACCTGCTTGCTAACGAGGTGTCCCTCGGCTTGTTGTGCTATTTGTTTTTGTGTGCTCACTAAACAAGATAAAGCATGCAACCGGAACATATTGTATATATTATTGTATGTTGTGTGATGTTTTGAAAACTAACACAACATCCGTGAGAACTTACTAACCAGTGCTTAGTAAGGAATTGAGTGAGACTGAGGAACGCCCCCTGATGAGGGACGATATGAACCGAAAAAGGTTAACCAACAAACATGATCTTGAGACTACTACTAACTGGAACTTGAGTGAGGAAACCCGGACTGACTCCGGTCATGCATGCTAAGGAAAGGGGGTCGGTATCTATACAGATTCGACTTCCGATAAGGACTGTCTTCGGACTTGTTGCCTAGGCCGGTTGCCGGCTCAGCTACGCCGGACTCCCGTCCAGAGTAGGTGGCATTAAGATGGTGCGGTGGGATCACCTAATCCCAGGTTCGAATTAGATACGGCCATCCCTTCCAGAAAGGTTTGTATATGAGGGTTAAGATTAAGATTAAGATTAAGATTAGTTAAGTTACAATCATTCCTGTTTAAAGGATGATTTGTATTATTAAGATTAGATTAAGGTGAGGTTAAGATAAGTTGCAACCATTCCTTTTTAAAGGATGGTTTGTAATAATAAGATTAAGATAAGCTACATCCACTCCTCATTAAGGATGTTGTTTTCTAAAATTAAGATAAGACTAAGATTGAGGTGAGTTAAGGATGGACTAAGTTTAAGAGGGAATAATACTTAAAGAGTGGATTAACTAACTCTCTAATTAAGGGAACGCATTTAAGTCGTTCATTGTGTGTGAACTTTGATTGTTCATATCTGAGTTGTTGTCTACTGCACTTTCTATTATGTTGTGCATCTAATCACCTCCATGCTATCGACAATTAGTCGTCGTAGCCACGTTAGCTTGGGGGCCATGAGAGGATCGTACAGCATTCGTGCTGACCCCCTCGGGGGCTTCTTTTTTACTACACAGGTGAAACATCAGGAGGCGGCCGTCGCGAGAGTAAGAAGAGGATACCGCTGTTAAGGTTTAGTATGGCCTACGAGTTGTGCATGTACACTCGTATGGCAATCTGAGTTAGTAAGATGTATAGGATGTGAGGGGTGGTTGTAAGAAGGTTATGTAAATGGCTAAGGTTGTTAGACTAATGTTCGGTATATTCTGTAGTCAGACCGTGGCAAGGTCCTGGATTGTAAGGAATTCCGCTGTGACATTTATATATATATTGTTAAGTTGCGAGACCACAATTGGATTGAGTTGGGGTGTTACAATCTCTCTCATGTTCTATGGAGTTCTTGAGGGTACATTATCGTTATTCTCTAGTCGATAGTTCTCGTGTGTTTTCCATTCGGTAATTATATATGTTTCGGTCTACAACACTATGTTAGACCACACAATCACACAAGGAAGGTTAGCACGTGCATCAAGCATCAAGATATTCATACAATGCGATAAACATTTTTCATGCATTTATCTTGTTAAGCCGACACACAAGCAAACAGCACACAAGCTGAGTGAAACTCACTAGGACACAAGTTGCAAGAAAACCATACCTGTCGCCAAGGATTTACTCTAACATGTCATCTCACGCTCCTCAGTTAGTTCTCGAATCTCTAATAACATTTCGAGTGTTTCTATTAACATTAAGGTAGTACGGTATGTAAAAGACTGATACTCCCGTAGTTAACCCCGTTATCCCGTTAATCTTAATTTTGCTCAAGTGTTCTTAAGTTCTCAACTTCCTCATTCACTTCTCACACTTGTTTATACTTGTAGTGACCTTTACATGTCACCAAACAAGTCCTAATCATTATCTAATATCATCCCCATCCAATTCCCCCTCATTAGAACCCATTAAAACACTAATGGTGCAATTTCAGGGGTGGTCCGGGACATGGTCCGGCCACTAAGTCCCGGACCAATGCATGATTTAATTTTCGGCAGAAAAACAAGTCTGGTCCGGGACTTGGTCCTGGTCTTAGGTCCCGTACCAGTTGCAGAAATCACTCTCGGGGCATTTTTAGGTGTGGTCCAGGACTTATTCCTGGTCCTAAGTCCTGGACCATAGCAAGAATTGTCAAATTTGATAGTTTTCAATCTCTAATCCAACCTCAATTCTTACCCAATCTTTTCCTAATCTTTCCACATGTTTCCAAACATGTTATAACACCTTAAACACTCATTATACTTCCTAAATCATTGGTCAAACTCTTTACTAACACCTTGTTCAATTCTATGAGTTTTCACCCCAAAAATTCTGCACTTGTACACTGGTGCATTTCCAAACTTCTCTTGACAGTTTACAACTTTCTTCAACCAATTTGACCATTCCAAATATTCCTAGGCATATTCATTTTCATTACTCAAGTTAAAACCTTATTTTCAAAGTCTTACACTCTAGTTCTTTTCTAGCCATTCCAAGACATTCCTTCTCCCTATTTGCTACAGATTTTTGTTCACCTCAATATACTCCTTCAATTAACATCCGAGGGTGCGTAATCAACTAGACCAATCCCCAACAACACCTAGCTAACCCTAGGTCATTCTCCACTTATAACATCACCTAAACTCCTAAGGTTTCTACCAAAATTTCGCCATAACTTCCCTACAATGCTAACATATCCAAATTTCACTATCTTCATCCCTAAACCAAAATATCCACAATTCATCATCCATTCACCTAAACCAATTTCAACTAGCCAAATCCATCATGGATTCTACCAGCACACAATACTCATTCAAAACTCTTCTCACACAATATAATGCAATATCTTAAATGCTTGGCTCTTAGGCCTTTAAATCACACAACAATCTTACCATCACATTAGGCATAACCATAATTCTCTCTTCTAGCTACCAAACACATTTTCAACTTACTTTGGTTCATTCATTTAAACTTCCCATCCTATAATTCTAAAAGCTATTAGGATAGTCTTTAAGGAGGATTGTTTACCTTAAGCTCATAAGTTCCTCTTTTCTTTTCCAATCTTCTCCTCTTCTCTTTCTTGATTGAAATCGGCCAAGTTGGTCAATACACTTGCCAACTTCTAAATCAATACCAAAATGGGGAATTAGGCACTAAACAATACACCTAGACTTATTAATTAAGCTAGGATACAAGGAAAGGTGCTTAAAGCACAAAGATGGAGAATTACCTTTGGAACCCTAAAATTGCTTTTGGCCATGAATTAAAGGAAGGCTCCAAATAAGCTTTTGAGGCTTGAACCAAGGCTCATTCAAGGAAGGAAAAACAAGGCATTGGGGAGTCAAAATCGGTCACGTAAGAGATGAAGGAAGAAATGAACTTTTGTGATTTTTCTTGCCTTAAATGAAGGAGGAGACTCCCTAGCTCCATAAAATCTGATTTTCTCCTTCAATGGTGCTATACCCATGGTGGTCAACTGTAACACCCCACTCGATAAACTTGTAATAATCACTCTCGTAGCATAATTAGAGACGTCTCACAGCGGAAGTTAAACTACATTAATCCTCACTTGGGTGTCACATGCCATTACTCACACATGCGAGTAAAGAAGCATAACAGAAATACAATAATTCAACAACAACTAACCGCAGTGATGAACGAGATATTTACTATAACTTCCTAAACATAACCTAATAACTATGACAAATGAGTACTTAGAGAATTCCCGGATTACAACATACTAACATGAATCAATCCCAGAAGCATGACAAAAGTCGAGGTCATCTACCCACGATCCCGCACTCCGGCGCCAATCATCAATCACCTGAAACATAAAATGTCGGTGCCCATGGAGGGCTCAGCGCTTGGTCGAGTATGTTAAACTATGTTGTCCTAGACCCTTTAGGTCACTTAGGTCAATTAGCCGTCTGAACATGAGGTTGATTACATGCTAGTTCATATTGCAGTTTATATGACAGCGATAAGTGACATAAATAAGCATCTAGCATTCCATCAATGAAACCGTACATACACCATATACAATACTCAATGAGCACAATACAATACACAGTATACAGTATACAACACACATTATTGGAACGCGTAATTATTTCCACTCGGATAATCGTAGTATTTCCTTTAAATTACGTTAGTCACCATAAAGTTTTACTCTCCATACCGATGGGCGTCATGTTAGGACAGCCCGTAAATAACCTTACTGGACAGTAGTCCTCCCGTACATACAAGGTGCTCATTGCCAAGGATCATTCGATCCTAGGACTTCCACTTGCCTTATAAAGACGTCCATGAATGGCCGAACCCGCGTGCCAAAAGCGGTATCCTTTCTCCAACAGTCTATCAAGGCCTGTCGGAATATAGAGGGAGTCGGTCCGATACAGACGTTATACTCCGGTGATCACCAATGCACAACCAACTAGCCAAAGACTACTTGGGATTTCCATACCATATACCACAGACCAACACTCTCCGATATGTGATTAATTCTTAATCAACTACCATAAGTAAAGTCTTAGGTCTTGGAGAAGTCATTACCATTACAATTACCTTCGAAGTCTTATATACTCCCCTAGAAACGATCTAGGTTATATTCATGATTGAGTATCAAGCTCTAGAGACTGGGGATCCCGAGTCTCGTTCCTAAGTGTTTTACTTAGGTTCATTAGGAGTAAAGTTCTCGAATATTAGTATTCCAATCGCTTGAGAAATCATAGTAATATTGTCTGAAGACGTCACACACAATAATAATCGCTTAACAAATCAGGGAACGAATCCACACAACATGCATAGCACACATATCACTCTTATCACATAACCAAACAATACCCGAACCCGAGGCTTCCCTCAGGGGTTCAGACCACAAAATCCAACATACCGTACACGGTCGACGCTCGTGTAATAATCCCCGCGTAGTCTCTAGCACTGACAATGCTCGCGTCTACCCACTCGTACCTTTGGTACATACGTTGATCTAATATCAGCATATAACCATATAACTCAAACTTACTTAATCATTCTATATCAAACCCTTACTTCCATCCCGTAGCTAACCCTTAGTTACTCTCTTGGTCAACTCGATGTTCGTTAATATTAGGGATTTACAATTCGTGAAATACCCCAAACCTAGATATGGTGTTTAAATAATGAACTAAGATATAAAAAGGCTAAATAATGCCTTAGGAACATTAGGAAACAATTTAAACCAAAGAAAACACAAGGAAGCACCATAAGAGCAATTTAAGCAAAAATGTGCTCTAAGCTTGGAGTAACTTGGTTTAGCACCCAAATATCATTCTTAGACCTTAGTAACATCCTAATGGTCATATTAAATCAATTACCAAAGAAAACCAAGCTAAAAAACAAGCTAAAACACAAATTGTGCTTTAAGGATTCTTAAAGCACATTTTTGAAAAATTGTCTTAGAAAGGGGTTTTATGTGGCTAAATGCCCATGATTACTCCTTAATCAACTTGTGTACTACTTAGTATCACATTAGGAAGTCTAAATCAATGGGAAATCAAAAATTTCACGATTATGTGCACTAATATGTGAATAGTGCTCAAATAGTGCAAGTTTAGCATTAAGTCAACATAAGTCAATTATTTGGTCAACTAAGACCACAAATATCTTCTTAAACAAGAGGGGGCCGGTTTTTAATGTGGGGAGTCACCACATGACTAAACAACTAAAGGAAAAAGAAGAGATAAGGCAAATAGTACTATTTACCTTTTAAACAAAAATCTTGCTTTTAGCTTCTCTCTCTCCTCCTTTCTTCATTTCTTCATTTCTTCTTCTTCCCACTGATTTCACCTGCTCTCTTTCTTCTTCATTCACGTAGGAAGAAACTCCATGCTAGCTCCACCTTCATTTGCTTGCCAAACACTCATCTTAGCTCCAAAATCAAAACTAAGTACATATTTCTCTTAGTTAGCTCAAGCCCTTTCTTTCTATCCTTTCAAATCTCCAAGAGCTTAATTTTGGTGCCAAGGCAAACCGCCATTGTAGGAGGAAAAATAAGCTTGAGGAGTCCATTAGCTTCTCCATTCTCTTAAGGTAAGGAATATGCAAGAAAAATCATCTTTCCACCACTTTTCTCCATTACCGAAAATTACCACTCATGGGGCTTCATTTTTATGCCTTGTTCTAGCTTTTTTTCTATTCTCCAAGGGCTAGAGGAGGTCCTTCTTGATTCATATCTAAGCCTACCTTAAGACTTCAAGGTAAAATATTCATTTTAATACCTTAAAACACATTTTTAACCTAGGGTGGATTCCTTAGGGTTAGTGTATTATTTAGCACTCATTGGAGTCATTGGATATTGATTAGAACATTGGCAAGGAGAAATAAATTGGTGACCGAGATTGTGCAAGGAAAAACCTAAGGAGGAAAGTTTGAGAAGCTTGTAAAAGAACAAGGTAAATTGCTTACCTTAAGGTGTTTTATTGTTTAAGGGAATGGGATTTAGATATAGGATAAGCTTAGCTTAGAGTTCACATTAGGAAAGGGCTATTAAACCTAGGAGAAACAATTATTATATTTGAGAACTTGTGATTAAAGAGCAAATGGGAAATGAGATAGTTAGACATTTAAAGGGTGAATTACAAGAGCATTTATATTTCAATGGGAGCCTTGTTGTGTGTATTTGCAGGTCAAAGGCTAATATATGTGGAAATTCAGTGTTTAAGTTTCATGTCATTTAAGGGCCTAAGTGCCAAGTAATTTAAGTTTATGCACTATATTGTGATGTAATGTAGTTTTGGTGTAATTTGAGTGTTAAGAATGTGTAGAAAGAATTTGGGTGTTCAAGGTTGTTAAATGGTAAAAATTAAGTGTTTGGATGAAGAAATATACTAAAGAATCCATGTCAAAATTTGGTGAGAAAACAAGGAGTTTAAGGTGTATAAATGAAGTTTGATGACCTAGAAGGTACTATGAATTCTTAAGGCTTAAATTGGCGAAAGAAAGTGAACTAGAGTGTTTAAAGGACTTAGGAGTTGTCTTGAAGGAATTAGAGTTTAAATGAGTGAGTTGATGCTCTAAGGTTATGGTGGGAGTGTGATTAAGTCTTGTGCAAGTTTTGATAAACAAAAGGAAGAGTAATGCCTTGTGAGAATCTAAGTGTAAGCTTGAGGAAGTTGAGAAGTTTGTGTAAAGGAAATGGGAATGAGTAATAAAGCTTTAGGAGTGGTTATAATGCTTACGGAGAAACATTTTGGATAATTGAGGTTTTAGGCAAGTCTACATGTTAGTAGTGTAGGAAACTAAGTATAAGTGTTAAGAATTTTGGAAAGAACTTGAGTAAATAAGCAAGGAATTAGGTGTGAGTTGGTGGATGGATTAGGAGGATTTCGAGGTGCTAAAATGATGTTAAAACATGCTAGAATACTTATGGAAAGTTTAGGAAAAGATTGGATGAGAATTGAGGTTGGAAAGGGGTCAAAAATCATCATTCTGGACACATTTAGTGTTGGTCCGGGTTTGCAAACAAGTACACAAACCCGGACCACACCAAAAACTATCCAGAGAGTTAGCCGTGGCTTGGTCCGGGTTTACATCCCGGTACACAAACCCGGACTAGTCACAAATCAGTCCAGAAACTTATGCGATGTATTGGTCCGGGTTTACATCCTCGGACACAAACCCGGACCAATCAAAAAAAGCCATGGAATATTGAAAATGGGGTTTTAAGGTTAGGACTTGTTTGGTAATGATATTATAAGATTGTTAGGACATAATTAATGACATATAATGGTCGTTAGGGGCATAAACAAACTTAAGAAATAATGAGAAGTAAGTGGCTTTTGAGGTTAAGGTTAAACTATAAGGACTTAGTGATTATTAGTGGGTAAACATTAGTGGTTAAGTAAGTTAAGTAAGTTGGGATGAGTTAAGTAACTAATAACCTAAAACTGAATGAATGTTTTAGGACTTGTGAATTGGGACTCGGAAGGAGATTAAACAAACAACCGTCGACGGTGAACGGTACAGGTTTCTTGTGACCTGCTAGCTAACGAGGTATCCCTCGGCTTGTGTGCTACTGTTTATTTGCTATAACTAAAACAAGATAAGGCATGCAACCGGTTTTTATTGTTCTCGTTGTGTGTGTGTTTTCTTTACACTAACCCACGAGACTTGAGATTGGATTGAGGAGAGGAACTATATTTCGGTAGTGGTTGGTTAATACCCGTTAAGGTTTAACTAACGCATGGTTTGTAAGATTTTCACTAACTGGAGCTTAAGGGAGTGAGGAATCCGGGACTGACTCCGGTCATGCATGTTAAGGAAAAAGGGGGTCGGTATCTGAATCAGATCCGACTTCCGCTTAAGGACTTGTCTTCGGACTTGTTGCCTAGGGTCGAATGTCGGCTCAGCTACATTGGATTTCCCGTCCAAGGTAGGAGGCATTAAGATGGTGCGGTAGGATCACCTAAATCCTAAATGTTAAGATAAGTTGTTTATTCAACCAATGGAGTTAATAGCTCATTGGCTAGGGTTGCTTTTGAGCCGACAAAAATAAACATTGAGGTAATATACGACCAATTCTATTTAAAGGACGGTTTGTATACTAAGACTGAGATAAGGTTTAAGAGAACACTTTTAAGTTGTTCATTGGGATGGACTATGATTGTTCATCTGTGGTTTGCTGTTTTACTACACTTGATATTATGATTCTGTATCTAATCAATTTCCATGCTATCGACAATTAGTCGTCGTAGCCCCGTTAGCTTGGGGGCCACGAGAGGATCGTACCAGCAAATTTGCTGACCCCCTCGGGGGCTGTTTTTTTTATATTTTTCAGGTAAGCGTCCCATGAAGGCTCACCCTAAGAGTAGGGGCGGTTAGACTTAGGTCGGGTTTTATTTTGAGTACGGGTTGCGCCTGTGCACCCGTCTGTTGATATTAAGACTTATGGAAGTTATGTTGTTGCTTGAGATACTATAAACTCGGTTGGTGGATGTTTTGGATAATACTATATTTTGGATTAGCGGTTGTAAACGTTTAAAGTTCGGTATAACCTGTTGTTCAGACCGTAGCAAGGTCCTAGTGCTAGTTTAATTCCGTTGTGACGTTATAGTTATGTTGTTAAGTTTGCGATAACCACGATTGGCTTAGGATGGGGTGTTACAAAAAGTGGTATCAGAGCGTAGTTACGCTCTGACCAAGAAATACCGGACATAGGTGACCACCGAGTTAGGATAGGAGTTAAGATATAAGTAATGGGCTAAGGGTGTGAGAAGTTAGAGTGAGTAGAGTCAGATGACCACTATTAAGGGTGGATCGTCTTTACCGTCTACGGACGTTATAAATCCATGAACCGAAACCGTTGTGGATACGAACCTAATGTGAGTTGTGCTTATTCAGATGTCAGGAAGGAGAGGAGGCCGTGGCCGTGGCCTAGGCGATGATGCTACTGAGATACCGGGAGGGCAGACGATCGCAGAGATCGTAGCTGCCGCGTTAGGGCACATGGGCTATCAGCCTGGTGTGGGTGCACCATGATAAGCCGCAGACTTATCATATTTTATGTGCTAGATTTAGTATTATAATTATCTAAATAAGGTTAAATATATGTTATTTATGTTATATTATGTCTTAAAGTATATTATTTGTACAGACTTATGTTTTTGTGAGTTTTCTGTGCAAGGAATGATTTTTCTAGGTAAAAGTTCAAATGATGCCGGACTCTATGCCGGATAAATCCTGCACGGCACGAGCATAGATCAGAGTAGAGGCTTTGCCGGATACGATGCCGGGTAAATTCTATCCGACATAAGTGTAAAGTCGCTTCGGTTGACCATACGACAGCACATGTGTTCCACGTGATTTCCAACCGCTGCGGGTATGATGTCGGGTATCTCCTACCCGGCATATGCACTGTTTCACGCGGAATTGGCGGTTTTGACCGTTAACAGTTGGGCACATTTCCCACGTGTGCCGGCTATTGATGATCCGGCACGACGCCCGGCAAGAGACATTTTGAAGCCCTATAAATAGGCCGTGAGTCTACATCATTTGACACACTTCAACATACCAAATCCACGCCATTCACTTCTATATTTCTGCCTCACTCCATTGTTGGTGTCCAAAGAAGTCTACGGACCCATCCACGCAAGAGAAGAAGAAGACCTTGTCGGGTTAAGGCTATTAATATCTCCTTCTCCCTCTTTGTATCCTCTTCTTATAGTTGTGTGGATGGTGATGTAGAATTCTTTGTTAGGTTTTTGGTTAGGGAAGATTTTCTTGTAAAACTCTTATGAGCATTTATGGAATTTTCAAGTTTTTTAACCCGAGTTCTAGTCTTCATGCAAAGTAGAATGAAGTAGCTATTTATTCTATTATCTCTAAGTCCTATTTAAGGCTTTCCCAAGCAAGAGTAGGATAGATTAGGATTTTGGTAATCTTTAAGTTTGTTGTTCCGAAAGAGGGGCATCAAGACCTAAAGTTTAGGGTTAATCTCTTATTTCCCATTATACTGTTTGTATTCGCGGCATTAGCTATGCACGATGCAAGTATGAATATTGAGTTCCTTTATTCAGACCCGATTCTGGAAGTGTTATTTACGGAATGTACGATGTCGGATGTAGTGCTGGATGGAAGTTGTCCGGCACATTCAAAGGCCTTGACTATGCCGGGTAGCGGAGGTCCGGCATGTCACCCGGCATATGCATTTTGCGAGACCAAATTCTCTTTGAGACTTGTCACCCTTGATTATTGGTCTTACGTTACTTTTGCATTGACATCTTCTCGAATCAAAGTTAGTACTTATTTAGTTTAGGATCACATTTACTTTTCCCCCCTTGTTATTATAGAATAGGCTTTTGCCCGGATTAGGACTAGTTTTCTATAAGTCCCTTGGGTATGATTCTCTCGGTCGTAATATATTTACACTATACTCCGACCGGGTTTTATTTGCTACCCATAATAGAGTTGTAGGTTTATTTTGTATTTCTTTTATTATTTCATTCTTTTAGTATATTCATTTTATCCCTACAAATTTCTAGTTAGCAAATTGGCGCCGTTGCCGGGGACTTGGAATTAGTCCAAGTCCTAAATTCGGTAAAACGCCCTATTCTTTATTCTTTACTCTTTTATTCTTTGATTTTTAATTCGCTTCTGTTCTTTTCAGATTTGAATGCGCCGTGCATAATGCCGGATATCTTATTCCCGGCATAATCGGAGGAAGTCCGATGCCGGACAGGTTTTACCCCATCATGTCCGGCACTTTCAAGTTATTTTAAAAATTCGTAAAAATTTTTTTAAAAATTTATATCTTTGCACTGATTCTTTCACTTTCGTTTATTTGGCTCTCCTAATACTCCTTTTTATTTTTTCAAATTTGATTTTCGAAGAAGCCGTGTTAAAGGCCGGGTATTTGATGTCCGGCATGCTGGAGGAAGTCCTAAGCCGGATAAGATCCACCCGGCGTACAACCCGGCATCTAGTCTCAATTTTTATTTTTTGCATTTTCTCTTAAATTTTAGAGTGGTTATAAATACTCTGTCCTCTTGCACATCTATCTCATCTTTCCCTTCTCTTTTTCGTTTTACTTATTCCTCTTTTTAAAAGATTGCACAAGCCGGACGCAACGCCGGATTAAACCGACCCGACAATATTGGAAGAAGTCCAATGTCGGGTGTCGCACGCCCGGCACCGCATCCGACATACATAAAATTTTGTTTCTTTTTTTAATTTTCATAATTTTAATTATTTCACTGTCTTATTATTTATAAATACAAAGTATTATAACGTTATGTCTTGCTCCTCTTGGATATTTAAAAGGTGAATGCTTCTTCGGTCAACGAGTACTCCTGAAAATTTAGCCAAATTTGATCCGGAGATCGAGAGAACCTTTCATCGCTCCCTCCAACAACAAAGAAATCCACAAAGAGCATTTCCTACACCAATGGCAGCACCAACCGTCCGCAACATAAACCGGCCTTCCAACCAAGGCCAAAAGCCAGCAATCGGCCTCCCTCTCCTTCCACAAAACGAATACGATGAATGGCAAAAACTTAAGCCATATCATTAAATCTGATGCATCAAGGAATTGGGTTTGTTCAACGGTACAAACCCAGACGATGCCTTGCACCACATCACCAAATTTCTACAACATACAAACAACCTAACCTCCACGAATAATGTCCTCCAATACGCCAGACTTTCTCTCTTTCCTCATAGCCTTACGGGGAACGCCAGCAAGTGGTACCACAGTCTGACCCCCAGTACCATCACCACATGGGAGGACATGGAAACTGAGTTCTATGATAAGTTCATGCCTCCAAGTCGCACCCTGGAGATGATCGCCGATATTTACAACTTCAGACAACCTACTTCGGAGAACATCTGTGAGACTTGGGACAGATTTAAAAGGTTGCTGCGCACATGTCCACACCACGGCCTCACCAAGGAACAACTATCTCAGTTGTTTTACAAAGGATTGATCAATCAATGCAAGACGATGATCTTATCCTCCCTTGGTGCAGATATATTAAAGAACCCTGGATCAATTCCTTAATGGGGTTGAATCTCTTTGCGAAGAGATTAGGGATTGGGCCACCGGTGGAACCAGGGGTAGTACCGCTGGTTTATATCAAGTGGGAGAGGGCGATGCTAAATTTGACAAACTAATGCAAAGTCATGAGCAGTTGTTGGAGAGCAATGCTCAAACTTCTACAAAGGTTAGCGCTCTATAGAAGGTGGTGGAGCAAATAGCAATGAACAAACTTCCTCAACAGGCGAACGTGGTTAGTGCATGACCACACGCTCCAAGCCCTGACATGCCCGACTTTCAGAATGTTGAGGAAGCCAACTATGTGAGTAACCAGGGTATCGGCAGCCAAGGCAACAGGGGAACCAACCACCTCACAACTTTCCAAGCCAAGCCGGCTACCAGGGAGGTCCAAGGTAATACAGACCATCCCATCCTGCATCATCATCAGAGGCTGAAATGGCTGAACTTCGTGACATGATGTCAGCCCTGATGAACAAGACCCAGGACACTCACAACGAGATCTCGACCATTCGCAAGGAGCACAAATCATTGCAGTTGCAATTACAGCAACTTCTGACGCAACCACGACAACAAGGTCAGCTCCCTTCCCAAACACAAACCAATCCAAGGGAGCATGCGAATTCGGTCACTATCCTGCCCAGGATCTCAGATAATGCCAAATAGCCTAAAAAGCTAAGTGTAGGGCGGGTCCTCCTCACACCTTCAATATAAAACAGGGGAGCCTTTCTTACCATTTAATTTTTCTCTTTTATTTTTTCTGATTTGTTTTGAGTACTTTCAAAATAGTTATTTTAGTTTCTTAAAAAAACATTAAAAATTAAAAATTTCAATTTTATTGTTTCTTTTGAACACTGGGGACAGTGTTCCAGCCAAGTGTAGGGCAGGGATCCCCCTTAAAAAAATAAAGTTTTATTTATAATATGCATAAGTTGTGAGTTTCATCGATGTTTTACTAACCTTTTTGCATGTTTTTGATTGAGATGAGATTAGGAATGATTAATGCTTGTTCTCTCAAGAGGTAAGCTTTCTAATGACTTTTAAATTCCTGTTTTTAACTTCTTGATTCTTTTTATTTAACATGAGTACATGATCTTGCTCCTAATTCCTTCCTTATTGTACTTCTGGGTACTTGTTTCTTTTCTTTTCAAATTGTGAAAAATCTTTTGGGTAAAAATCTTTAAAAGGGTTTTGGTGAAAAAAAGAAAGAAGAAGAAGAAAAAGAAAACAAAAGAAAGAAAAAAATCTTCTTAAAAAGGAAAAGCATTATATTCCATGAGGTTGAAAAAAGATGCCTCAGAATAAAAGCAAGAAACGAGAGTTTTTTCTATTATTTTTCTCCTAAATTCCCTATTCTTCAATGTAAAAATCATGGTTGATTCAGAAACCCTTGCAAAATAGGGCTGAATATTAAACCATCGATGAGTGTCTTGGCCACATTCAGAAACTCTTGAAAAATAGAGCTGAATGATGGAACCCGGAAAAAGGACAGATTACAAATCCCTTTTGCCAAAATAACCCAAAAGTTTTGATCGGTTTTGAAATTCTTTATTTTACCCATTAGTATGTTTGGATAGACGAGGTAGATTAAGTGATACTTGTGAAATAGAATCAGGCAGTTAGAAATATTTATCTAATTGTCATTCTAAAGTTTATCTGTTTTGTGCATAAGTAATTACTCCTTTCTAATCTTGTTTTGCTCGAGGACTAGCAAAAGGTAAGTGTAGGGCCTTGATAAGCCGCAGACTTATCATATTTTATGTGCTAGATTTAGTATTATAATTATCTAAATAAGGTTAAATATATGTTATTTATGTTATATTATGTCTTAAAGTATATTATTTGTACAGACTTATGTTTTTGTGAGTTTTCTGTGCAAGGAATGATTTTTCTAGATAAAAGTTCAAATGATGCCGGACTCTATGCCGGATAAATCCTGCACGGCACGAGCATAGATCAGAAAAGTGGCTTTGCCGGATACGATGCCGGGTAAATTCTATCCGGCATAAGTGTAAAGTCGCTTCTGTTGACCATACGACAGCACATGTGTTCCACGTGATTTCCAACCGCTGCCAGGTATGATGTCGGGTATCTCCTACCCGGCATATGCATTGTTTCGTGCGGAATTGGCGGTTTTGACCGTTAACAGTTGGGCACATTTCCCACGTGTGCCGGCTATTGATGATCCGGCACGACGCCCGGCAAGAGACATTTTGAAGCCCTATAAATAGGTCGTGAGTCTACATCATTTGACACACTTCAACATACCAAATCCACGCCATTCACTTCTATATTTCCGCCTCACTCCATTGTTGGTGTCCAAAGAAGTCTACGGATCCATCCACGCAAGAGAAGAAGAAACCTTGTCGGGTTAAGGCTATTAACATCTCCTTCTCCCTCTTTGTATCCTCTTCTCGTAGTTGTGTGGATGGTGATGTAGAATTCTTTGTTAGGTTTTTGGTTAGGGAAGATTTTCTTGTAAAACTCTTATGACCATTTATGGAATTTTCAAGTTTCTTAACCCGAGTTCTAGTCTTCATGCAAAGTAGAATGAAGTAGCTATTTATTCTCTAATCTCTAAGTCCTATTTAAGGCTTTCCCAAGCAAGAGTAGGATAGATTAGGATTTTGGTAATCTTTAAGTTTGTTGTTGTTCCGAAAGAGGGGCATCAAGACCTAAGGTTTAGGGTTAATCTCTTATTTCCCATTATTATGTTTGTATTCGCGGCATTAGCTATGCACGATGCAAGTATGAATATTGAGTTCCTTTATTCAGACCCGATTCTGGAAGTGTTATATACGGAATGTACGATGCCGGATGTAGTGCCGGATGGAATTTGTCCGACACATTCAAAGGCCTTGACTATGCCGGGTAGCGGAGGTCCGGCATGTCACCCGACATATGCATTTTGTAAGACCAAATCCTCTTTGAGACTTGCCACCCTTGATTATTGGTCTTACGTTACTTTTTCATTGACATCTTCTCGAATCAAAGTTAGTACTTATTTAGTTTAGGATCACATTTAATTTTCCCCCCTTGTTATTATAGAATAGGCTTTTGCCCGGATTAGGACTAGTTTTCTATAAGTCCCTTGGGTACGATTCTCTCGGTCGTAATATATTTACACTATACTCCGACCGGGTTTTATTTGCTACCCGTAATAGAGTTGTAGGTTTATTTTGTATTCTTTTATTATTTCATTCTTTTAGTATATTCGTTTTATCCCTACAAATTTCTATTTAGCACACCACTCCACCGCCATAGCCCCGGGAACCGAATTGGGTGAAGAGTCTGGCTGACCTTCGACCCGCACACTTTAAGGGGGAGACTGATCCCGCCAAGCTTGAGGCGTACATCTTCGAGCTGAGACCGCCTTCGAGTCCCTTGACGTCCTGCTGGGATCAAGGTGCGTCTGGCTGCATTTTACCTGAAGGGAGCAGCAGGCGATTGGTGGAAGCTGGTGAGGGCCGAGCATGTGGCCAATCCAAGTTCGGCTGGGAGCAGTACACAGCACTACTATGGGCCAAGTACTACCCGCCCATGTCCAGACGAAGAAGCGCTTACAGTTGGATGCGCTAAAGCAGACGGACAGATGACGGTAGACGAGTATTACTCAGAGTTTACCGCCTTGCTTCGTCTTCTGCCTGGTCTTGGATATTCAGACCAGATACTGGTGGACCGCTTCTATGGCGGGCTTAGCCATCGACTCCGCTACGGCATGGGCGAGTTATACTACCTTGCAGGTAATGAGAATAATTGAGATGTGAATAAGTGAATACGATTTAGATTTTAAGATATAAGGGAACTAATACTTTGGGAAGAGGAGTGCTATCATGACGCTGCTAAGGTTGATATACCGTCCAGCTGAGGGACGAGGACAATGCTAAGAGGAAAAGTGCCGGTAAGAGTACGGAGAACCAAGGGCAAGGCGGTACAAAAACAGAAGTACCAGCCTCAGGCCCAGAAGAGTCAGAATCAGAAAGGGAAGGAAGAAACTGAGAAGGCTACTGAAGAGCCGCTTAAGCTGACCTATGCTATTGTTGCGAAGCCCCTGCGCTTAGGGCGCCAAAGGGAAAGGAAATGTACATTGAGTGAATTGAGGAACATTTAGCAAACCGTTAAGATACGATTACTAATATTGAGGATGATCAGGATCTGAGACTGGGAAGGGATCCGGTGGTGGCTACCAACGACGCTACATCTGTCAGTGGTGTCACAAGGACCACCCCGGGCTCGATTGTAAGGAAACAAGGTGGAGTGCAACTTCTGTGGGGTGTACGGGCACCGAGATTACGAGTGTTTCCAGAACCCCGAGAGTAGAGCCTTTAGGCCCGAGATGAAGGGCAAGGGCAAGACCGATCAGGCAGCTGGAGCTGACGGTCAGAAGGAGCGCAGCAAGCTGCAAACAAGAACCCCCGGGTAGTCCAGAAGTCGGGACCCACCCTCACATGGTGGACCGGGACGAGGAGGCTGAACCCTCATCGAGACCAGGTACCGCCATAAACCATTAAGTAATAAAATTGCCTGCTTACCGCATTTTGCATGCTTTGGTGAATAATGAGTTAGATGAGAATAAGATGAGATTAGAACTTAAGTAAGACATAACCTATTACCACCTTAGGAAATTTCAACATTTGATATCCATACCTTCAACACCTAACACGGAAGGCGCCGACATCGAAACCCGAGACTTTCCAACCGAACAATGTCAGGTTATCCACCCAGGTATGATCTTATTAAGGGGATACCTGACACCCAAAGCACAGATAGCCATCATCAGGAGATGCAGTCAACTAGGATTGGGACCGGGAGGTTTTTATACACCGAAGTACCCAGGGGAGCAAGGATGAAGTTAAAGATGATTCCCTAGGCAGGGATTGGAATCCGTATGCCAAGACGTACCAGACCACGAGAGCACAAGATGGAGTCTCACCACCGGGGATACCCGAAGAGTTCCATCCGGTTATTACACAAGTCGTGGAGATCGCTCAGCAGTTGGAAGCTGACCCGATTCCAGACATACAAGCAGATATCTGCATTGTGAATTTCAACGAGAAAGACGGGCGACTCGGACTACATCAGGATAAGGATGAGACAGCGAGTCTCTCGAAAGAGGGATACGGCGAGCAGAAGCGTGCGGACCGTGCTAATAAGTTAATACTTAAGTCAGGGATGTATTAAGTTATGGGAGGAGAATCAAGAATGTCATACCATGGGATTAAGAGAATTAAGCTAAATACAGCACCGTCAGCAGTAATTAATGCGACGCATATGAGACCAGGGCGGTTAAACCTAACCTTTAGACAATATTAGCCATGTAATGTTTTAAGTACAATGTAAGGAATGAGATGTAAGAAAGAAGCACATGGTGTAAACAGGATGGTTATGAATAAAATAACAGTGTTGTTCATATTAATTGTTACGACTCTTGTTATACCATCATTACTCAAGAAGCTTGTGAATACAATTAGGTTATGGACTCGGTACGGAAGGTGCGCTAAGCATACTTACAGAGGCACAGGCCGACGCAAGCCGTACCACGGACGCAACCCCGGACGTCTCACGTCCGTACCACGGACATAACCTCGGACGCAACAAAAAAGCATGTCCTTACCACGGACAGAAACTCGGACGTGACACGTCCGGGTGAGCCATATCCGGACACGTGTAAAATGACTGCGCCGAATCCAGAAACCACGCGACTGAAATTCTCACCGTCTTCTCTGTTTTTCCTCAATTACGGCGCCCACAAACTTATCTATCTACCACATCAAACGTATTTGGCGTCGTCTCCCTTATTTTCTTCACACCCACCAGCCTACTATAAGCCTTGTCCTCTTTCCCCTCTTTTCTCCTATATAAACCCATTTCTTCTGCCTCTATTTTCACAATCAATCACCACAATAGCACACACACCCACACCCACCATTCCCTATCCTCCTTCTCAATTCTCCCGTAACACCATAATACCCAATTCTCCATTTTTAATTCTTTTTCATTTCACCACCATATTTCCTTATATTCACATATCACCCCACATATTTTCCATATCATCCAAATCACTCCATTCTCCCCATATTCAGCAGAAGCAGTATATTAAAAGGAGAGGAAAGAGGCAGCAGGGCGAGAGCGAGTGCAGACCCGTTCTTCTCAAGCAGTCTCCGAAATAATGGCTATTTCTATCTTTACTCTATTTTTATTTCTATCAATGTCTGAGTAAATTTATATTTGTGCTTAGGATTGGTGTTTGACCCCAAATAATTCAGACTTATTTATAATATCGAATTTGCTTATAAATATTTGTTTTGTCTCTTTAAATTATTAAATGCTTAAGAACTGGTCATTTTTATGCATTTACGGTTTCTCTTATTTCAATGATTTTGTAAATTCAATAATAGACCACAAGAGAGACAAACGTTAGATATTATCTCCTTAATTAGCTGATAAAATCCATCGCTGTTATTAAAAGAATTTTTGCTTAATGCTAATTAATGATTTTAGACTTTTTCTGTTAGTAAAAAGTTTATTGAATTAATTAAGATTTGACCTTTTCTATGCTTTAGGAAGGCCACAAGATAATTCTTAAACAGACAAATAGAGCAAATTAGGATTAAAAATTAAAGTCTGAAGTATATTTGGGCGATTTCATCTTCCTTAGCACATTTTCATCCAATTGATACACAATAGTTTTATTAAAGCTTTTAATTGTTTTTATCTGTCCACCCCAAAAACACCAAGATTGCCACTGGCTAAACCCCTTTTTATTTATTGTTTATTAATACCGAAACTAGGAAAATTGAACAATTTCCCTGAGGATACGACACTTGTTGTACTACTCCAACTAGGTGCACTTGCCTATTAGTTTGCAACAAACTATATATAATATTGTATAGATTTTGCTCAACAGCAGCCCACACCGGCGAATAGGTGAACTGGTCGTGAGTCACCCCAGACTGCCTGGAGAGCACCCAGCTAGACACGAAAGTGCCTAGAACATGTCTTAAGACATGTCCCACTATCTCTAACTCAGGTAGTGGGCTCCAAGTCATTTCCAATGCTTTGCGGCATTTATTGAAATAGTATGTTTTTCCTTAAAAGAAAAAAAAAAGAAAACATGTTGTTTTCAGACCTTGATTCTAACATTCATAAATATGGTATGTGTCATAGAAAAAGGTCTTTACAAATTTCTCATGGACGTCAAATTACACACGAAAAAAATATATTGCTAAGCTAACCACTAACACTCTTTATGGATGTTTTTTATTAACTTAACATTATATTAATTAATACGTATATATGGTTTAACTTAAACTTATAAAAATATGTTATTTAAAATAGTTAAAATTAAACGATACACATGTCTATAAAATAAGACAGAGAACACTAAACATAGGGTTTCCCCCATAAAGTATTTAATCTGATTTATATATATTATGTGGAAGAAAGAAAAGATTTATTTCATTTGTAAAGGGTGAAGGTTTTAATTACTTTATCTTCTTCCGTTGTTTAGCTACGAAAACCTCTACTGAAATGTACTCCCACCCCCTGCAAAGACCTTCATAATAGACTCGGCCCCATAACAACACTAAACATAGTACCTTGGGGAAAATAGCGGGGCTTCAGGATTTGAACAACCCACAGATTATGAGCTTTAATCATCCTCCAACACTGTCGCATCTACATAGCTATATTCAACACTCAAAGTCTTGAAATCCAAGTCCACCATCTCATCTCGAGGACTGCCACATTCTTGCTTTTCCAGCATAGAGCCCTCTTCGAAACTTCACCCTTCCATCAGAAAGAAACCACAAGGCCTGAATGCCGTATCAAGGTTTTTAGGCAGCATAATAAGCCCCATGATATAGCTAGGTATTGCTTGGAGTATATTTGTTTATTTAAAATCAACCTACCCGCTTGGGAAACATGCCACGTTTGACCATGAATCTTCGCATGAACCCGATTATTAATATAGAAATAGATAGCTTGTCTACTCCGCCTAATTCTACTTGGAAAGCCCAAGTGAAGACCTAAGCTTTCCACTTGACGAATATCAAACTTATTGGAGATAGAAGAACTGAAATACCCAGGAAATTTTAGTTAACCTTAGTGTGTTTTCAAGATTAAAGTGGATTGCTCTAGTGAGTATCTTCCGGAAAAATGTTCTAGAAGAATATTTTCAGAAGAAGGTAGGACGCAACGGATTATGGGACCCGTTGTTGTCTTTATTTTCACCCACATGTCTTTCTATCATTTACCCTTTACTCATCGTTCCCTCCTCCTGTTAGTAATGAACCACGAAACTAGTAACTTAGAGAATTAGTGTCTATCTTACATCGTCACAATTCCCTTGTTCTTAAGTAATATGTGAACCACCACAAATAACCTTAAGCCAGACTTTTTAAGTAAGAAAAAAAAGACTCAATCTTCCTGTTGTCGCTTGACAAAATTTTTCTATATTTAGCAAACTCTCAGTTTGTAGCTTCTACACAACTCCTTAACGTGAGAGCTATAAATTTTTCAATCCTATTTGCTGTAATGTTCATCAATGATTCATAATATGAAAACACTTTTAAAACTTGGACTATTGGGGACGGGATTACTTCGTTAATTTGTAATAGTCTTCTTGTTTTATTAAGTATTGTCTCTAAAAAAGACGCTTGACCAAGTAATGGAGTACTCTGTCGTTCGAGCTCTGAGTTTAAGTGATGTAGAAGTGTTCGTAGCTGTTAAGCAGGGTTTTAAGAAAAATCGTTGTGTACACCATTTGTGTATCTTTTTGTGAACTGTTGTTTCATTTCTGTGACTGATTCGGTATTGTGAGTGTTACTCATTAGACTCTATTTTGGTGACATGGATGATACATTGCGTGTATGGAATTATGTTGTTTACTGTTATTGTATTTTTTTTTGATAGAAATTGATACTTTCATTAAAACAGGGGCAAAAGTCAGATTATGGGCCCTTCAACGGTACCATTCTCTGAGAAAGTATATGAATTGGGATCTAAATCCAACTTCAACTTAATCAAAATACATGAAGAGGACTCCGCTACGATTACCATACCTAGTCCAAACAACAGCAGAACTAACATAAACCAAGTAAAGTTTAAAAAGATTCATACAAAGATTACATCCATAGCTACAAATACTACCGGGAAACTTGAGCCATCCAATGTACTTGATTGTACGAACCATGCCCTTTCTAAGCAATCCAAGCGTTAGATCATACCAATAGCTAAGGCTACCCACCCAAAAGGGTAAGCTCCAGAGCATTTTGATTTGCTATGAAGCTAACAATCTGCACTATAATAGTGCTGGAAATGATACTTTTGAAATTCAGACTCGTCTTCTCCAGCTCATGGGAAAAATCATCCTCCATTGCATACTTGTTCCACACCTCTTGTCTCTCTTGCATCTCGAGACCGCAATGTCTGAGCCTTCACCAGAATCTGAAAAGGAAAATAGAGGAGCTCCAAAACACTGAAATAGGAAGACAGTAAAGAGGGGCCAATCTTCCTGTTTGCACATGGAAGAAAAAGAGGACAAAAGCCTCTGAAATCGCCTCCTCTCGGAGAGCGATATGGGTTTGGGAAGAATTATTGTTGTAGCGAGATGGTGTGAACCGTGGAGTGCAGTATTCGATGATGGTGGAGCGTTGT
The DNA here is from genome assembly GCA_023374045.1 of Limonium bicolor. NCBI lineage: Eukaryota > Viridiplantae > Streptophyta > Magnoliopsida > Caryophyllales > Plumbaginaceae > Limonium > Limonium bicolor. The sequence goes on from CM041778.1 coordinate 47,036,935, forward strand.
TGATGGTGGAGTCTGGCGAAGCGGCAGACGATTTCCTTTTCGCCAATAGAGCAGAGGGGCTAGGTCACAGGAGAGAAGGGCGTGAGCCCCCCCCCCGACGCTTCTCTTTTTCTTTGCAATCACCCATTTACTGTTATTGTATCGGTACAAGCATGACTCAATTGGTATGATGTTGATTAATGGCATGTTGATTAATGGCATGTTGATAAGATGAGAATTAGTCAGATGTTGGACATGGTTGCTATGATTGTTGTGTGTGCTTGATAAGGGAAGCTTTCTCAAAATTTTGTACACTGATTAATGTGTTGCTACCAATGAATTACAGTTAAGCCACTATGATCTACTTCTTCTGGTTAAAAGTACCTTTGGGGGTGTGCACACTTAAGGACACAAGGTGAGGTGGATTTGGTTGAGCTGTGACCCCACTCACTGGTGCGGCGCGCTCCAAAAGAGACGGTTCAAACTGTCTAAAAACGACGGTTTCGAACCGTCTCTTATACTGGCGTAGTTTATTCAATATTATCTTAAACGACGGTTCAAAACCGTCGTTTAAGAACGTTAACAGACGGGCGAATTGGGGACCTTAAACGACGGTTCTCATAAACCGTCGTTTATAGTCACGTTCCCACGCGCATAAAACCGTCGTTTATGATCATTACCAGACACACGAAAGATTATAAGAGACGGTTCTATCGCGAAACCGTCTTTTATAGACTTAAACAGGCCGCGCCATTTTCACTTTAAGAGACGGTTTCTGTTGAACCGTCTTTTATAGTATATTTTTTAAAAAAAAAATTTACTGTTTTTTCATTCCCTCTGTAATCACAAATGATTACATCCACAAAACCTGCATAATAGCAGCATTGTACAACAATATTTTCACCCAAATATGTAATGTGGCATTCATTCCCTCTGTAATCACAAATGATTACATCCACCAAACCTGCATAATAGCAGCTGTACAACAATCATATTTCACCAAAATATGTAATGTGTGGCATGCTTCACACACAGATTGCCATTGCAATTTAAAAAGCTACAACACAATCATGACAACAGCTAGTCCAACAGTGTAATCGATACTTTTTACACAAATTAAACAAAAAAGTGTGAAGTAAAAACACACAATGACAACAGCTAGACAGTCTTGTAGTCACTCTCTTTTTTGACTCCCAATCCTATCCATGAAATCATTTTCCTCCTTTGAGCTTCCTCTGTCATTGCTGCCACCGTTGACGCGGATCTACAAAGATACAGAAGAAAATACATGAAGACTTAGAGAGTCAATTATCTCATGATCCCAACTGTTTCATCAACATCAAATACTTACACAAAATTATAAGAACTCATAGATACGTACTCTATTTCTTGAAACACTTGATGATGAACAAACACATCTGCTCTCTAACTAATTGCAGATCTTTGACCGAGTAAGTTTTGCCCGAGTTCTTGAAATGTTCTCGAACCTGTAGAGAACAAGATAAACAAATATGTATGTAAAGACACATATTTATTTGTTTTAAACAAAAATGATAGACAGATTTATAAAATGTATATGTAATGGAAAGTATAATATACCTCATCATCTTTTGTGAGCTTCTCTATGTTTAAGACAATTTCCAACATGTATCGCATTACATAGTAACCACAACTCTTAGAGTCCATTTGCCTTGGACACTGACAAGTATATAGAAAACAAAAACAACAGTCAAAAATAGCAAATTACGACTAACACAATAAGATAAATAACTGTACCTCAAGATGAACAATTGAAAGGTTGTCAAACTGTTGAAGAACCGTCTTCATATAAGCACTGTTAAGTTCAAAAATTAAATCATTAATTCTGGTTCATCATATTATATAGACAAACAATAAGTTGCATTCATTAACTAACACTTACGCTTTGAACAAGTCGTCGATTTGCAAGTCACGATACATTCGTAATGGGTCAAGCACAAGTAATTGTGATGTTGCCATGGAGAACACAAGGAGTACCCAATGGTTGCTACGATTGTAATTTTGAAAAGAGTTATCATATAATAATACAATAAGTCACAAACTTAACAAAACGAATTAAATGCAAGAGGGAGAGTATTACGCACGTCTGATGGAAAGGGATCATCACGTATCTACTACTGTTTTGAACAGCCTTCGTTATACCATGCGACACATAGTTCCTGTATCCGACCGGGTCTCTGTTTGCAGAATCTAGCGATGTTGTTTCAGGGCATAAGAATGTCACCACTTCTCCAATTTGTTATGACGCAATCTAGCTTTCAGATACCTTCAACAAAAAAAAAAATAATTAAAGGTGGAATAGCAAAACCAATACATAACAAGGTAGTCCTTAAATTACAAGTTATTTTATTTAAATTTATTTTCAAATGTAAGAAACAAAAAGTAACACTTACAGGGAATATGCTTGGATGATAGATATATTCAACAAATCTCTACACAACATCTCTTTGATGTCCTCAAAATTTATTATTGTTCTTTGATCCGCTTCGTAATGGAAAAGCCACTCAGATAACAACACTGACACGCTAGTCATATGCAGACTCTTTTACAATATCAGTTCATACAGTATCTTCTCATACTTCGCGAAATGACTGATCACAAAGGGGGGACACAAACTTCTTTCGCTGAGCTTCAGTAGTTACCATTGTCTGCATAGGTTCTTTCCCCTTGGATTTCTGGTTGCCTCAGCCAACTGTGTGTTCTCTCGATCAACATCCATTGATTGGTTGATCTCTTCATCACGGTTTCCCAATCTTCTCGTTTGATCAGGGATCTACCCAATCATATATAATACAACGAACAAAGAAGTTAAAACAATGTATAATTAAAGGGAAAACAATTCATAAAAGATTTAGACATACCTCATCAGTGATGACAATAAAACTGACTGGTCATGGTACAATAGCACCCTTCCCATCAAATAGTGTGACTTTGCCATCAATATCCATGGGAAGAAAAGCATTCTCAAATCCATCAATGATGGTCTGCAGGATTACTCTAGCATAGAATGGGGGAAGACGCTTGAGATTAATCAATGTAGTTGATGCTGATTGTAGCACAGTACCGTATGCAGCATCCACAGGATAACCATCAAGCGTGATTTGTAGACGACATGTTTTTTGTTCCTAAAATAAGTAAAATTACAATTTAAATGTGAATAAGGCTAGTATTTTTTACAGTCATACATTTACCATGACGAACAAGATTAATAGAGACATACTAACCTTAGATTAGCAAACGGATTCAGAAGGGGCGGTACAACTAGATGAAGAATTCGGTCGGGTTAGATCAGTTTGTTGGTTTCGTCCCCCCAAAGCCTTAGAAACAACCTCATTCACTCTCCGATCTACAAGTGCAGACACCTCATGCTCCGTCAGACTTTTGGAGGTGGACTTTTCAAATACAAATTTCTGACGCACTTGTCCCCCGAAACCTCTAACCCTTCCAGGATGATCCTTTAATCCAAGAAGTTGATTCAGCGGATCATTTTGACTCGGTGGAGCAAATATATCTATCTCCCCTCGCTGGGAGGCTTCAGCCTAGTAAGATGATCCAAAAAATAAGCAATAAGTTATAAATTGTAAAAAATAAACTTTTAAACAAAACTGTTATTATTGAACAAGTTAAACACTTACAATCTGAGCAGCCAACTCTGATGTCTCTGGTCGCGGGTGTACTATCTTCCCATCCTTATCTACTTTTGAGTGACCCAAAACGTAGAGCTGAACTCGGTTGGCTTCATACACAGTGTCGATGGGAACTTCAACGCCATCGCCATTCTTTTTTGTGAGCAAACGGCATCTTTCCACTTGGGAATGCTACCAGTGTATCCCTTCCGGCCTATATACTGTTGAAATCTATTTTTTGCTCGGTTTGCCCTTGCTTTTTCTTGAACCTCCTATCAATACAAATCATTAAACTATTCATTAAAACAATATATACACATATTAAAATTTGTGTTATACAAATTTAGATTCAAACTTAAATATAGATTCATTAAAACAATGTATACCATGAATTGCTCCGACGTGTGAAACTTCTCGAACTCTTCCCATTCTTCCTGTGTGATCATGCCATCATAAAATATCCATGGTGGCACATCGCGCGATTTCCTGATCCAGTTTGCCACCAAGAAAGATCTGAACTGCCTCGCCCGTGCAGCTATAAGTGAAAGAACCGTCGTCCACGCTTCATCTGGTATTTTGTACCGTTGTTGAACTTGCTGCCACATTGATTGTGAACAATGGGACTTCGCAAGATTTCCTAACATGCTTGTGAACTCAGCTTTACAGTTTCCCCAGCTTCTGAAGTATTTATCCCAAATTAGATCAATATCTGCATCTCTCTTCAAACCACACCCCTCTGCTCGGCCCCCTACCCTTTCGTTTGTTTGACGATTTCTGCTGTTGTGGCTGCTGCTGTGGCAGCTACTGTAGCTGCTGTTGTGGCAGCTGTGATGGTTCATAGTCCATCAAACCCACACCCTCATCACAATATACGTCTAGATCATCCATATCGATGTCCATTTTGATTCCTGCATGCAATATAAATAGAAGATTTAGATAATTAACAAGTAAATGAAACTAAGAAATTATAAATACGGAAACAAAACTATCAAAATGGAAAAGCCATAAATAAACTATTCAATGTCATTGATGGACGAAAGAAATAATAAATAAGCTCACATTAATCAATCCACATTCCTTCGTCATGGTCTGACCGCACAAAATTTGTAATATGGTCCAACTCTGGTAATTGAATCGAAAGGCTTGGTATTTCATCTTGCATGTCGTATTCATCCTCATCGACCACACCATGCACACCAACTATTCCTCTTTTTCCTTGAAGTACAAAGGACCATCTAGGATTAGATTGGTCAGAAATGTAATATACTTGTTTCGCCTTAGTTGCAACAACAAACGGCTCAACTGTGGGTGTTGCACCACCAAGATGAACTAGTTTCATACCATGTTTCTCCTCACGGTAACCATGTCTGTTGTCAATCCACTTGCACCGAAACACATAAGTCTCATATGCGGTGTAATCTAGAACCCAAATATCTAGTACAACACCGTAATATGATTGTTTCAACTCCACTGGATTTTGACCCATACCTCTGACATTGTACATACTCTGGTAAGCAACCACATTGATGCCACTGTTTTGATTCATTGATTTTTGATCTTGTCGTTCCATATAAAAATTGTAGCCATTTACGTCATACCCTTCGTATGAAACAACAAAGATTAGGACCAAGTGCCAACGTCTTCACTAATGCTGGCACTGTAGTTGACTGGTTCGAAAAAACTTTATCCTTGAACCATTTCACAAACGTTTTATTCTGCTCCTTTTTTAGCCTGATGTCACTCATTGTTGGATTTTGTGCTGCAAGCAGGGATAGGTGCATTTCAAAATACGGTTCTACAATTTCAAGGTGACTCAGCACAACTAAGTGAGTTTGTTAAGGGTTTCAATATCAATTCTCTTCATTTTTCTCCCAACGGTACCGTTTCCCTGGAGTCTTCCTTCGTGTCTAGATCTAGGAAGACCAATGGATTCAACATCTTCCAGATAGTGAGTACAAAAATCAACAACTTCCTCTGTTATATATCCCTCTATAATACTTCCTTCCGGACGACGACGATTCTTCATTTTTCTCTTCAGTATACCCATGTATCTTTCAAAAGGATACATATAACGAAGATATACAAGGCCACACTCTTTAATCTCTCTGAACCCAAATGAACCATGATGTCGAAGAATGAAGGAGGAAAATACATCTCCAACTGACACATCGTGACAACAAGATCAGCTTGTAATTTGTCTAGATTATCCACATCGTGAACTTTAGCAGATACTGCTTTGAGAAACACGCAAAGGATGGTGATTGCGTTTCTCACCGCATCAGGTAGGATCCCACGAATTGCGACGGGTAAAAAATCTTGCATTAATACATGATAATCATGGGATTTCATTCCAACTAATTTCATATCAGACTTTGAAACAAGTTTTCTTAGTTAGACGAATACCCTGATGGCACCTTGATATTGTGGAGGATATTGCACAGACTATGTTTCTCTTGTTTTGACAATGTGTGACATGCAGGAGGCAAGAACATGCGTTTTCCACGTTCTTGTGGCCAAAGATCTTCCCTTATGTTCAAATAAATCAAATCTCTTCTCCCCTTTATGTGATCTTTGGTCTTGCCTGGTATGTTCAAGAGGGTTCCGGTAACACTCTCTCCGACATTTTTTTCGATATGCATTGCATCAATACAATGTCTGACATCTAAATGTTGCCAATACTCAAGTTCCCAAAAGATTGACTTTTTCCATACACTTTTCTCTGTGTTTCTTGTCGAAGGACCAAAGTTGTTGACAATATTATGCACCTTTTTCCATACACCTTTCTCTGTGTTTCTTGTAGAATCACACCCCGAATACAGCGGTGTTTTGGATGAATCCAGCAAAGTCGCATAGGTGTCTGGCCTATTGTAAAAATCTTGTTCAACATCTTCCAGCATTGCAGCAGTGTCATCGTAATCTGGTTCATTGTCTACTATGTCATTGTCATCGACCACAATTGTTTGATTATCTTCAACTTCCTCTAGTTCATTACACATGACATCTACTGCCCTCTGATCATGCCACCGGACTATATCTTCATAGTCTTTTGTAAAACCACGACGAATCAAATGTTCCTTTATTTTTCTATCCCTTGATACTTCAAATAGTTTCTGCAGTCCACGCAAGGACAAAATATGTATCCCTTATTAGCAGGAGTCAGATTATCGACCAGAACATTGCAAAATTTGTCAACTCCCTCAAGAAACTTGATATCCAATTTTCCGCTGTACATCCATGAGTTTGCCATCTGATATCCTTTAAAATATTATTAGTGCCACATGTGAAAAACCAAGGGCAAATTGAAGAATTAATGAAGCAATAATCACGGCAGAATAATTGTTGTGATGAAGAGTAGGATATGGACTGTTAAGTTTGTTGACTTTGCATCTTTGTCAGTCATGACGAGGATGAACAAAAGGAATAATCACGGCAGAAGAATTGTTGTGATGAAGACTAGGATATGGACTATTAAGTTTGTTGACTTTGCATCTTTGTCAGTCACGACGAGGATGAACAAAAGGAAGTCTACTTCATTGTGGAGGGGAATAAGGTGTTCAATGGACGGGTAATTAACTATATATGTTGCATAAGCATATATTACTTAAGGAAAACATTTTAAATGTACCTTATTCGATGCAGATGATAAGCGTAATAGTTTGGTGATGAACAAACGTGAGGAATCCAATCAGATTAACTGTTTAAGAAAATAGAAAGTAACAGTATAAAAATTGTAACTACAATTGTAGTGCAAATGTGATAGTCAAAACATAATAATGAAAGCAGCAAAAATAGAGGCGGAGTAGTAGTGGCGTTTTAAGAAGGTAAAAATTATTGTAACATACCTTAAATATGTAGGCGTACAATGCTCAAATTTTCAGAGGTGAAAAAGTGCAGCAGTTTTCCAGCAGCAGTTCTTCATCAACAGTAAATTAGAAGCAAATCAGCAAGAAATAAGAATAGCATTAACAAATCATCAAGTGCAGGTAAAAAACAAAAGATAGAAAATTTCACAAGAAAATTTGGCATGGTCTCCCCTGTTTTTCTTTGTTTTCCCGGTTCTAAGAACTTCCACAACTTCACTCAAAAGGATACCATTCAACTCACCAAGCGCATCACTAGCAATTGCAACCATAATGATGGCTAGCCCACCAAGCACACTAACAATTCATCAAGGTTTCACACTTAATGCCACCACAAAATGCAACCAAATAATCTAGTAGCTTAGGCAATTAAGGCTCAAAATGGGCACACGAGCTTCCGGTATCATCCATAATGCAACAACACACATTTAAACATCAATGAACAATGCTAAACAAGACATAATGTAATTAAAAACCTAAATCATCCGAATATGATAGGAAAGTCAACAAATTAAATACTAGTAATAGAACCAAGTTCAATATGAACAAGTTTGAGTGTATTACCGGTTCTAAAGTAGACTATTTTCAGCTTGTACAAAATCTGGTGTACAAGATGCACCAGTTTAGTTATTTAGTCACTGCAAGGCGTGGACACAATCAGAGAATGAAGAAATCACAGAGCATGAGTTTCCTAATTATGGCAAAGAGAAGATGGTAAGTTCAAGTGTATTACCGGTTCCAGAGTGAGATGTTTTCAGCCCATATGTTAAATCTGGTGTGCAGCAGCCCGGTGATAAGTATCACTGTAGAATAGCGGTAAAAGAAGAGAATATAGTTCAGTACAACAGTAAAAAAAGATGCGAAATGGTGTGTTTAAAAGGGAAAACCAACCAGAAATCCGCTTTAACGACATAGCAACAATAATACTCAAATTTGAACCACGTAACATCAACTTGCTTGATTATTCGGTTTCCATATTTGTGTGTATATTAAACTTGATCAAATAGAGAATCAAAAAGAAAATTCATTCATGCATGAGAGGAGTTTGACGTCTGACTTTATTAATACGATAAATTCCCCAGTCAAATTGCTTCATTGGAATAATTCACAATCTAATAATACTACAAAACAACTCACTTAATTAAAATAATAATTCTATTTACAAAGATCATACTATATATAATATTAGTTACCTTCCCATTCAATATCACCCTCCCCTTTATCTCATCTCATTCTATCAATCTTGTTCATATATTTATTTTCGGATCCAAAATGAACGATAACAACAGCAAAGTCGGCCCTCCCCATACTCCGCCCACCTATGCCGACACTAATCCAAAGAATCCTGACGTAGAACATCAATCTTACATTGAATTAATTAAACTAGTCTAGTCCTCTTCATATTTTCAACCAATCAATTATCAATCTCTACATTGAACATCAAATTTGGAAGTCTAATATGCAAAATACTAATCTTGTAGTATTATAACTATAATCGATTATCAAAATTACCGTCAGTATATTACCGGTTCTAGCTTGGGTCTGCACGGTGGACAGCAAGCTCGAGCTAGCCAACAGACAACAAATTCCTCTACGGGCAGCAGATAGGGAGAGACGGTGGTGGCGTTGGATGTGGTTGCGATCGACGACAGTGGTGGTGTTGGGCGCTGTTGCAATCGACGACGGGAATGGCGCTGTTGGCGACTGGCGACAGTTCCTGGCTGGGGCGAAAAAGCAGAAGGCGGCGACAGCAACGGTGGACCGACGGCGAAACTAGGAGGGGGCGGTGGACCGACGGTGAAACTGGGAAGGGGCAGTGAACGAGAGGAAGATGATGGTGTTGAGAGAAATCGCGAAGTCGAGAGGTCGGGGAGAGATCAGAAATGAGGTGTTAGGTTTATTTTAGATAGATTTTAAAAGACGGTTCTTCTAAAACCGTCCTTTATAATGCAAGAGCGCGCGAGAATGTAGACATAAAAACGACGGCTAGATCTTAACCGTCTTTTATTAGCGTTTTTAAAATACGGTTGTTACTAAACCGTCGTTTAATATACTACGAGGCGCGCTATTAAATAGAATATAAACGACGGTTTTAATATAAGCGTCATTTAAGAACATGTAGCGCGGTAAAAATCATCATTTTAAACGGCGGTTTACATAAACCATCATTTAAGATGTCTTTAAGTTGCGCGCGTGCATCCAATAGGCTTAAAAGACGGTTTTCACCAGAACCGTCATTTATAGACCGTTTTTTTGATATTTTTTCTACTAGTGACTTGTTGGTTGTCTGTAAGGTTTTCCCTTCGGGGGTTATTGGTTGAGCCACGACCCTACTTGTTGCGTGTCTATAAGGTTTTGCCTTTCGGGTGTTATTGGTTGAGCCGCAACCCCACTTGTTGAGTGCTCATAAAGTTTTCCCTTTAGGGTGTTTTCAAAGGCTTCTTCCTTTATCTAATCTTGTTGTGTATGGTTGATTATGGAATCATGGATTATTCTGTGGTAGATTTGGTGTATTTGGTTTACTTGGTTATATGGTAAAGTTATCAGAGTTTGTTGTGAATAGTTGGTAAGGGATTCATAAGTAATTATTGTTCGGTACACTTGGATTATTTGGTATATCTTGTTATATGAAGGAATTGTGGAGTTTTGTATTTAATTTGATTTATGATTATGTATGTTATATCTTGCTAAAACGTTTCCGAACAAAATGAATTACAAGGTGAAGCAATGATTTACTCAGTTTCCCTGATTTTTGTAGTATATTTCTGTGTGTGTTTTGTGATTTATGGCTGCAGGTTGATGTATGATGCTTTGTCTTGTGTTTGGGGATGCATAGTTAAATATCACTTGGGAGTGTAGAACGTATTTTGAGTTGTAATTAGTTGAACTCATAATGTTGTATCAGGAATTTTTGTTCCAAGTATATAAGAGATCTTGAGTTAAGAGTTAGCCTTAGCACTCACTTATGTGGGTGTGGCGATAATGCCCCGATTAGGATTCCATTTATTTTCACTACGAGTTTTTTAATATTGGTTAAGTTATACACGGTAGAAAAATCGGGGTGTTACAATAATGCACTCTGCGTGGGACACTAACAAGAAACATCATCATTGACTTCTGGGCACTAACACTCTGCCCTGAAGCCTCTTGAAAATCTTCCAACATAAACGATAATTGTCTACCATTTTCACACTTGCTTCAGCAAATAACACACAATCATCAGCAAAGAATAAGTTGGTAATAACAGGAGCTTGTCTACAAAACTTCACCCCTTTAAACATCTTAGATCATGCAGAAAAAACAATACTAGTTGGTAAAGCCTCCATATACAGCAAAGAAACAAATATGGTGACAAAGAATCACCCTGTCTCAACCATCTCCCCCGGAGAAAACACACGGCCAGGATATCCATTAATGACTACATCAATTAAGATGTAATAACACATTTCTTCACAACTCTAACCCAACGTTCATGGAAACCCATCTTGTGAAGAACGACAAACCAGAAAGGCCACTCAACACAATCATAGGCTTTGGCCATGTCTAACTTAATCGCCAAGGAGCCCTTTGTCCTAGCCTTGGAGCACCACATATAATAAGTGAACTTCGTGAGCAACCATCACATTATCAAATATTAATCGTCCTGTGACTAAGCAAAACTAACCTGACGAACTAAAACCTTAGCAATCTCCCACTAAATAGAATTGCATAATGATATATGATGGTAATCATCTATTCCCTTTGGATTATTTTGCTTCTAGATCAACACTGCATGGGTATGATTAATTCCCTCATGAAGAGCATCAGAATTAAGCACACCAAGACTAGTATTAACAAAATTTTCACCCATAACATCCCAATAAGAGCGAAGAAAGATACAATTAATGTCATCCAGGTCTAGGGCTTTATTAGGGTTCATATCCTTAACATCTACGAGAACTTCCTCTCTTTGAAAGGGCGCTCCATTTACCCGATTTAGCATCCGTGACTCGGACTTCCATACATGCAAGCAGATGATGATTCTCTACAGGGTGTAAAGAGGCAAATAATTGTACTAAGAAGCTTCTTGCTACCCGTTCAATATCCTCCCAGCTTGTCCACCTTACCCCCGCAACATCCACCATCTTAGCAATCAGATTACGTCTCTTCCTAGCAGCATCTTGAATGAAAAAGAAACGGGTATTACGGTCACCTGAATGAATCCAGTCCTACCTAGCTCGTTGAGCCCATCACACTTCCTCTTTTGCCAACAAAGTATCAACTTCCTTAGAAGTTTGTCGCCATACTTCCGCATTACCCTCCACCCTCTACTTCACAAGAGTATCAAATTGAGACTGTAAATGACCCAATTTAACACACTCTTGTCGGAACCGACATGCCCTCAACGATGAAGTTGCCGGCCACATTGCAAAACATAATCAACATATTCAGCATGATAAACCCCACTTGCCTCCCAGACTTGTTCAACAATTTTCTTACACTTCGTCTCTTCCACCCAACAATTTTCAAACTTCAAAGGCTTCGGCCCCCGCTACATCCTATCACAAAGAAGCAACTTAAGAGGTTGATGTTCAAATGTCCCTAATTCAAGTGAACAACACGGGCCCTTGGAAAGCGCATCATCCAAGCATGATTTGCTAGGACTCGATCGATCCTACTGTAGGAATTATGCCTTCCCCACTTCCTGTTAGAAAGGTAAACAGAGATCCCAAGAACCCAAATCCATTAGCTCCAACTCATCCACTCACTATCTAATATCATCCATCCTTCTCTGACATCTTACACCTCGTCCCTTATTCTTAAAATCGTACAGGATATCATTGAAATCTCCCATCAAAACTCAAGGACCCTCATACATCGAACAAAGATGATGCAAAAGATGCCAAGTACGCCACCGATCTTCTTGGTGGACCATCCATAAATCCCTAAACAACACCACTCCCCACCCAAACCACTGCCATCAATAATATATTTGATATGATGAGCGGAGTAAGGCACCAATTGGACATGCAAATCTTTTCTCCAATGAAGAGTGACACCAGCACTTCGACCAATACTATCAGCTGCAATTCCAAAATAATCCCCTAAAGAATGCTCCACTTAATGCATAGCCACATTCAGGAGTTTTGTTTGCGAGAGAAACAACACCATAGATTTTATTCACCTTCTAGCTTCCCAAACCCTACAATTTAATTACCGCCATGCAGCTTATCACGCCACCACTTCAAACAACCACCCTACCTACCAAGAAAATCTAGGAACCCTAGAACCCATAACTCATATTGCCTAAAGAGAACTGAGAACTCCGAGGAAAACCAGAGAGGAAAAACATGGAAACCACTCGAGAAAGGAGAACCTTAAGGAACAAGGCAACTACAGGGCAGAAAGAAAAGAAGAGAGGAAACCCTCGCCAGAGAGGGAAACAAGTTGTCCTCTACCAGTACATAGTTATGACAAACATTTTGCAACTGACCTCTTATAAAACATCAAGAATTTTGACTAAAATAAATCAGGCATAATCAATTTAAAATTTTGTGTATTGCTAAACAATGTCGTTGTATTGTCTATGTGTCGTGTCACTTATACAGTTTGTACATATTAAAAATACAAGAGTAAATTACTGGGAACTCCCTTGAGGTTTTGAGATACTACCGGTAACCACCTTGTGTTTATCATAATTATTGGTAACCCCCTTGAGGTTACGATCTCTCTTACTACGAGCCCCGAACTATAGCTCCGCTAATAAATCATTAACCCCTTGCTGACTTGTCAACTTATTCATTAAATAATGCCAGACTGGACAAAAAACACTACTTAATCAGCATCGTCTAAGTTTCTCCCATCTCACCGCTATTTTTTAAAAACGTCAACCCTAACCTAAGAATGGTCATGCGTTTTTAGAAGGTTGTTTATCTGCTATGCAGTACGCAGAGCTTAAGAATGAACTTGTCTTGGTTTTAGACCATTCCTGGGTCAGGGTTGACGTTTTCGGAAAATACCGGTGGGATAAACGAGACTTAGACGATGTTGATTAAGTAGTGTTTTTTGTCCCGTCTGGCATCATTTAGTGAATAAGTTGAAAGGTTATCAAGGGATTAACGATTTATTAACGAGGTTATATTTCGGGGGCTCATAGTTAGAGATACCGTAACCTCAAGGTGGTTACCAATAATTATGATAAACACAAGGTGATTAACGGTATTATCCTAAAACCTCAAGGAGATTCCCAATAAATTACTCAAAATACAATTATTGTAGGCTCATAGTACTAACATGCAAATACATTTAGTACAATTCAATAACATCATACGCGCATTAGTAATAGTAAAACACGGTGATAGGTTTCCTCCCTCTCAGGTTTCCTCTCTTTGCTAGGGTTCTTCACCCTTTTGCAGATCTCCTCGCCATGCATTGGGCAACTCAGTTTGATGTGCTGATTCCTTCGCCACCAACCATCTCCCGCCTCCAAGATTTTGCCACAAACAAACACGCAATTAAGGCTTTAGGCTACGTTTACGCGTTTCCACATGCAAATCATTGCATAGAACCCAACTAAAAAACCTCTTCAACTCCGCAACTAAGCTGTCATTTTTTAAAGCCTTGTCTTCTCTTTAGTCGGGCCTTACATCTTCCTCCGCCATTGCATTCTTCGTCTCCTTTGCGCGTACTCCCTCTATTCCTCCTGCTTTACTCCTACTACAAACTTGTTACTCCCGTCATGGCTGCTTCATCTTCCAAGGTTAACGACATTGCCATTCAGTATCCAAACTTAGCCCTCACGGCAGCTGAAGAAGCTTCTCTAGAAGTGTCTGATGTCGTAAATGCAGAATCAGGGGTTAACTACGCCGCTCTCTTCTCGGTAAGCTCCTCATTGCTTGATCAGTTGATCTCAAAGGTATGGCTCGTTCTTTTTCCAAAATATGGAGGATAGAAGATCAGCTGAATGTCCGCAACTTGGGTTCCAGTATATACCTGTTTGAATTTCTGATGAGGAACGGAAGTTTGATGTCATTAGTCGAGGTCCGTGGACTTATGAAGTTGCTTGATGGTTTTGACTGAGATTGATCGAGACAAGCCCCCTAGGGCTCATGCTTTTCAATATGTACCGTTCTGGGTTTGGGTCCATGATGTTCCCATGTGGTTCCTCAACCCTTTATTTGCAATACAAGTTGGTAATAAGATTGGTCACTTTCTTGAATATGTTGACTGTGACAGACGGTTTGCGGGCTCCTTTCTTCGTGTTAAGGTCATGCTCAATCTTACCCGTCCTTTGCTGCGCTTTGTAACCATCTCCATTGCTGGGAAGCCATCGTTTTGAGGCTGTCTTATGAAAGGTTGCCTACTATCTGTTTATCTGTGGTTTATTTTATCATGTTGTTAAGGACTGCCCACATAAGTCTGAGGTTACGGGTGCTGTATTCCCGTATGATCTATGGCTAAAATCTAGCACTTTTGGTTCTGCCCGTCCACGCCTTGCTTCTCCACCTTCTGCGCCAGCTGGCTCTAGCCTTCCTCATTTGCCGGCGGCACACCAGCCACTGCTCTTTCCCTAACCCATGCCATGGAGGGCGTGGAGATTACAAAGGAAGCAGTTCCGGAAAATGCTGAGATCGAGGAGGTGAGATTGTGCCTTCACCAACAAGTTCAAGCAATGCAAGCGTAAGAAAGAGGAGGATGATTGTGTTTATTCAGAAGCTCGGGCCCCTGCTGGAGTGGAAGTTGCTGATTCTTCCAAGAGAGCCAAGAGCGGTGATCCAGGTGACTCTACACTAGAGGAAACTCTTGGGGCGGCCTCGGGTCACCCAGAATAATGTCGGTATTAGTGGTGAACAGCCGTGGGTTGGGCTCTGCAGCGGCAGTTCGCTGGCTGTTGGGTGTGGTGGCTAGTAAAGCACCTCTTTTTGTAATCATGTTGGAAACAAAACTTTCTTCTTTTGAGATGTGATCTGTAGCATCTAGATTTAGGGGGTACAATTGGGTAGCGGGGGATAGTGAAGGTAGGAAAGGGGGAGTGGCGTTATTTTGGCAAGATTGTATTGATGTTACTTTGTCTAGTTTCTTGTCACATCATGTTGACGTTTTTGTATGTAATCTTGGGGGCATGAAATGGCGACTCACGAGAGTCTACGGATGGTCTAATGAAATCGAAAATTAAATGGAACACATGGCGGTTGTTACGTTATTTCCATGCGCAGTGGCAGGGACCATGGGTTCTGGTGGCGACTTTAATGAAATTTTGCATCTATGTGAGCATCGTGGATGAGGTTTTCGAGCACAATCCACAATGGGTGCTTCCCGCTCTTGTCTATCAGATTGTTCTTTGGGTGACTTGGGCTATCGGGGCACTTGTTTTACGTACACTAATCGAGTAGGTCAGGCACAAAATGTAAAGTGTCGGTTGGATCGTTTTGTTGCTAATGACTCTTGGTTAGCGATTTATCCAGATACCTAAAATTATTATTTGCGTTGGGGACGGTCAGATCATAAACCGATTAAGTTGCTGCTCTTCAGCCATCCACCCGGGTGGCCCTAAGCCTTTTAGGTTTGAAAACTGTTGGGCTGTGGATGATCAATGCCGAAATATGGTGCAGTCAGTTTGGGTTAACAATCACTCTCCCGCCACTTATGCAACAAAAGTCAAAGTTTGTGGTCAAATGCTACGTGCATGGGGAACCAAGAAGATTTGGGTGGAAAAGAAAGCTCTTCGATGGGCCCAGCAAGAGCTTGATCAAATTGCCAACCAGCCTCCTACGTTGCAAAACTTATTACGTTGGAAAACGTGCTCCTTAGCAGTTGACTCTCTTTTAATGCGTGAGGAAGTTAGACTCCAGTAACGATCCCGACAAAGTTGGTTATAGGCAGGTGACAGAAAAACAACAGGTGTTTACAACAAATTCCATGCTCGATCCCGCAGGAATGCAATCTTTTCGTTGTCTTCCCCTCTTTACCAACTGCCTCCACTTGGGATGGTGTGGAACATGTGGCATGGGATTGTTTCCAAACACTTTTCACAACCACCAATCCTCAGCCAGATCTGCATCTATTAGCATGTGTTGAAGATAGGGTCCCTGCTGATATGTTTCTTTCAATGGGTCAGTTTTCACCCGTGAAGAGGTGGTAGCAACTTACCAGCAATTGAACCCTTTGGAGGCTCCTTGCCTAGATAGCATAAATAGGGTATTTCTTCGTACTTATTGGCCCATTATTAGTGATGATTTTATTACATCAGCTTTGGACTTTCTTAACTCAGACGCTATGGTCCCATCCATCAACCATACGCATATTGCATTGATCCCTAAAAAGCCTAGTGCTACTTCTATCACGGAGTTTCGCCCCATATCTTTGTGTAACACTCTATACCACGTCATTTCAAAAGTTTTGGTCAATCGTGTGCAATATGTGATGCCGTTTGTTATCTCAGACAATTAGGGTGCTTTTGTTAAGGATGTTTAATCACAGATCAGGTTGATTACGCATGAGATACTGCATTTAATGCGCACCTCTAAGGCCAGGTTGCGTGGTTTTTTTGCTTATAAGGTTGATATGTCCAAAGCATTTGACAGGTTTCAGTGGTCTTTTGTATTGGATGTTTTGGATAGGATGGGTTTTTCACCCTTTTTGGGTCAAAGTAGTTCGCAAGTGCCTAACAACCGCTACTATGGCTGTTCTAATAAATGGCTATCCAGGTACCACTTTCTGCCCTCAGCGGGGTCTTCGCCAGGGAGACCCGTTGTCACCTCTTCTATTCATTTGTTGCATGGAGGTTCTCACATCGGCTCTCCGGCTTGCATCTCAAGTCAATCATTATTCAGGGTTCACACTTCGCGGTCTCCCTTCATCTATCACCAGCTTACTTTTTGCAGATGACTGCATCCTGTTTGGCAAGGCAATGCATTCCAATGCGCAGGCTTTGGCTGATATACTTGATAATTTTAAGTTGGCGTCCGGCCAGTGCATTAATGTGGATAAGTCAATCATGTTCTCCCCATTTGCCAGTGTCTCTACGACAGGTCATTGCGTCAACTTTAGGGGGACGCATCGTTAATGATGTGGGTATATATTTGGGCTTCCTTGTTAAGATGGACCGTAATTGGAAGGCCATTTTTGCCTATATTAAGGATCGGGTAGCGAAACGGATTCATGACTGTTCCCATCACACTTCCCAGGCTGCACGTTTGAATCTGATTAAGGCCATTTTGCAAGCTATACCAACATACGTTATGTCTATTATCGTTTTACCCCAAACTCTATTGAAGACCATTAAGAGTACAATTTCGAAGTTCTGGTGGAGTGGCTCCTCGACTAAGTCAGCTATGCATTGGACAAGCTGGAAAACACATGCCTTCCTCTCAGCTCAGGGGGTTTTGGGTTCCGAGATCTTCAGAGGTTTAATCGGGCCCTTTTAGGCAAGCAACTTTAGCGCATTCTAGAAAACCAGCAGTCTCTCCTATCGAGTTTTATACAACATGCTATCTAGGCCAAACTCCTCTTCAGCAAGCTCAGCCAACGTCCAACGCAAGTCCCATTTGGGGGGATCTTTTAAGTGTGAGATCTGATCTGATTGATACTGGAGGCCGCAGACTCATTGGTAATGGCCACACCACATTTATCCGTGACCGCTGGCTCCTCTCCAAGGAGGGCGGCAGGCCCTGCCTTTGGGGACTATCGCCACATTTACAGAACGCTAGAGTTTCTGATTTGATGCTTTCACCAACTGCCTGGAATGTCCAGCTTCTTCAAGATAATTTTCAGCCAGAGGATGTGCAGCACATTCTAACTCTGCCTCTTCCAAATGATAATCCATCACATGACTCATGGATTTGGGGATTCACTTCCTCTGGGAGCTATTCTATGAAAACTATCACTGTGATGTTACCCTTTCTCGGTCTGCGCAACCAAGTACGTCCTCCTTGTCTGGTTCTCCACAGGGTATGGCCATTAAGCGTCTTTGGAAGATGGATATGTCTCCTCGTGTCCGCGTTTTGGATGGAAAGCTTTTGCATGGCGCAGTTCCGTGCCAGGATATATTGGCTCATCGATTGCACTGTCCTAATTTGGCATCGTGTCCTGTGTATGACAACTGTGAAACCTTGCCCTATTTTTTTAACCTGTCCATCTGTCATGCAATACTGGGACCGTCTAGCTGTGCTGCTTCCACCCCCGGTCTCCACAAATGCTGGTTTTATTGATTGGTTCACACAAGCCTGTGCTACCATGTCCCTCTTAGACCTTGGTGTCCTCACTTCTCTCATGTGGAGGCTTTGGTATGCCCGCTGTCAACTAACTCACCATCGGGTTAGGATTTTCGAGGCTGGTAGGTTTCAAGCTGATAGCTTCCTACGCAATAGTTCGTCTTCATCCAACCCATCTACTATGACATCTTTGTCTACCCATTGCTCCGCTAATGCTCACTAGGTCAAGATTTTGGTTGATGCTTGTAACACCCCTACTACTCACTTAACAACTAATCGATAATCGCAGCGGAAATAAACAACTAAACAATAACTAAACGGTTCGGTGCTACAACGCCGTTAACCACCCACGTGGTTAACAAGGCAGAATAAATACAAGTGTACCGGTCTGATGATCAGACTCCTGAGCATTAGGTACTAACATCCATATATACATAACCAACATACCAAGTGTTTAGCAACATTCATCACTGTAAACTGTACACATAAACTCCACTGTCAACTGTCAACGACCGTCACTGTAATACAAACGGTACCAAAACTATAACGCCACGGGAGCACAGGTGCATCCCGGGCTCAACATCCAAAAATAACCAAAGTACTCATAACCTAAGATCTAAAGCCATTCCGCTTCCTCGATCCTCATCCTGCAATATAAATATGGAGCCCCCGAGGGGGTCAGCAACCCTTGGCTGGTATGGTTAACGCGCAACCCATCAGCTACCGGGATACGCACAACTAATTGTCATGATGACATGGCATTCATTTAAACATACAACATATATATCATCGCAAGAGTATTGCATAACAACATCACACATAACATACAAGAACGAATCCTTTTAGGAAGCGAACCAACACAATTAGATCCCATGGAGAGCCTAGAGAATGTTGCCAAACTCATGCTAAGCTCGTTACATAACTCGTTATCGTCCTGTTAATTGAACGAATAACTTAACACAAAGGTGCGTTGGATATAGTGATCCAAGCACACCGAACAAAACATAGTATGCCCCTGTGGCCCGACGTGAGTCAGTAAAATAGCCTTGGATAAGCTAAAGGGAAGGTTGAGAGCCAAAATGGAAAACAACCATAACATACAAAGAGAATCGAACCGGTTATGACATCGACTCCCATACTCACACGCGTGGCCGGAACTACCGGACTCCTCACTTCCCAGTTAGCACTTGTTAGAAGTTCAACATTGAACTCAATATACAAATCGCAAGCAAGTGGTTAAGTCTTGTTAGACACACACAAGGGAAATGAGTCACACCTTAAAACATAGTAATATAAACAACTATAAACTCATTACATGACTTAAGTCTTACAAGGTCATAAACAAACAGAAAACAAAAAACATAAGGTGTGTAAACCGGTAGGCAATAGACTGCAAGAAAACCATACCTCAGTCCTTGCTTCGATTTGTTTCCACCGTAGGCCACTCCGATACATGATTAATAACGTCGGTTAATTAACTTACTAAGCTTCAATTTTACTAAGTACTTTACAAGACTATATGATATGGTTTAACGCCCAAACTAATCCTTGATTACCTTCATCACACCCCTAGGGTTAACTACATAGATCACATTCTTTTCTTTTTTTATTTAAGTTTTGGGTCAGTCCGACCCACCGACCGACCCACCAACTGGGTCGGTCCATTCCAGTAATTCTCGGATTTGAAAAATTCTACTTCGTCCGACCACGTCCGACCCAAGTCCTCTGGGTCGGACCATTCCAGAAATTTTACCATCTTTCAAACTCACCCGGCCGACCCATGTCCGACCCAAGTCCCCTGGGTCGGACCGTTCCAGAACCATGCACTGGCAACTTACAGAGGCCGACCGACCCAACCTTGGGTCGGCCCCTGGGTCGGTCGGTCGACACCAGATGAAATACCCCAACTAAATATGATGATTAAATTTTCTAATATAGTATTTATGGGCCTAATAGCGCCTAAGTAATTTTGGGTGAAGAAAATAAATCCAATGAAATGAGTAAACGCTTTAAAAATGAAAAACGTTACAATAAGCGTTATATACCAAAGGAGGTACGAGACCTCGGTAGAGCATTACATAGATTCTTAAGGCTTATTCATGCCTAATAGATGTACGGGAATAATTCCCGAAGAAAATAGATCCTCAAAACGGATTAAAAAACACAAACGAATCCTAAAATGCGCTTTTCGAGGAACCGAGGAAAGGGGAAAGAGAAAACGCGGTTTCAACCGGGTTAAATAGACCCGTAAAATATAAGTAATAAATAGTCATTAATAAATATTACTGAAGGTCTAGAACCAAATAAATTAATTAAACGAGGAGAAAATTCCGAAAAACGGGTACCGGTGAGTGAATAGTGCAAAAAACGGGTAATTGTGGGGGGTGTAAACTGTAATGAGCACAAACTAATGTGTCCAACTTTGTAAATAAAATTTTTCAAACCCACATGGGGCTGGTGTGTCCGATTGCATACCCCCTCACACCTCTCCTTACTTCCTTTTACTCACAAAAGACAAAAACAACTACAATTCAAAAAGTAACATATTTTACTCTCACACTCTCTCTCTCCTATCTCACATTTCCTCACTCACGTAACCCACTCCCTCACTCTCTCTGATTTCCTTTCTTCTCCAAACCGAGCAGCAAGCAGCATGGAGGAATAACAAAAACAACACAAAGTCTCACTTCTCTCCTTTGTAACTCCCTCAAAATTGTCCAAAAGTATACCATTGTCTTCCTCTCATCAAGAGCAACAATTATCTCTTTTCAAAACCAGAAAAGAGCATTTTCGTTTTCATGGGTATACCCCATTTGGAGCTTCGAGACTACCATTAGAAGGCCCTCCTTCTCCTTGTCTTGTAAGGTAAAAACATTCTCAAAAACTTCATCTTTTCTAGCCTCAAAGGCAAAACGAAATCTGAGATAAAACCCTTGGTTACTCCTTGTGTTCCAGCCGGTTTGGGCTCATTGGTGGAGTTGGAATCTTGTCCTTGAACCACTCCAAGCTTTCTTTGCACTCTTGAGAGGTAAAGGAAATTCTAAACCCTAAACCTATATTTACCGTAAGTAATGTTAGGTAGTTGGTATTGAAATTGTGGGTTATGGTATTAGACTTGTGAAACGCTACAACCGGTGGAGGAAAGAAAGAGAGGAAGGAAGAAAGAGGAAGGAAGAGAAAAGAAAAACAAAACAGAAGCAAAACGTGAGGTAATGAAACTGCTCTGTATGTATTTTGGGTAGTGAGTGTATATGTATGGTTCAAGTAACTGCAACTGAAGCAATCGAAATGGAATGAGCATAATGGTATTAGTAGCATTAGTGTATTGTTAAGTTAGAATTTGTCAAACGGAAACAAAAATGAAATGCTGCTGTTAACGGTGAGTGAACTGATGCATATGTATTTGGAAACTGTCAAAATGCATAAAATATAAACTGTTGCAGGTTGAAACAGATTGGGTTGTGAATGAATTAGTGTGAGGAGAATGTAAGATTATAGGGGGAAAACTATGGCAAAATTTGAGAGGAGATGTCACTTAGAGGCTTGTAGCAATGTATAAGAAGAAGGAAAAAATGAAACCGAAAAGTAGCATCCAGTAGTAGAGCAGCAGTAACTCGGTGGAACTGCAACAGAGGAGAAGAAAAATTTGACAGTGAATGGTTTTGTTATCAGTATAATGAGGGAAGAGATTTAGTGATGGATTAAAGTAGGTTTAGATGTTGAATTAAGTATTAAAACATGTGAGATTAAGTGTAGAAGCAATGGGGAATCAATGAGCCAAAGGAAAGAAGAAGAACAGAGTATAAAAACGTCCCAGTCGAACAGACCATAGTTGGTCCGGGTCTTAAGCCCTGTAATAGGTCCCGGACCAACCACTCAAAACGCCCGAGAGTTTGCAATTGATTAAGGGTCCGGGACTTACCCTTGGTGTAAGGTCCCGGACCAATAGACAAAAAATCGTTCGAGTGCTCCACACACCTGGTCCGGGACTACCTTAAGTATAAGGACCCGGACCACAACAAAAAGTAAGCCGAGAGTTCTGAAATGTGTAGGTCGGGACTTAGGACCTGGACAAGGTCCCGGACCAACACCAAAAACCCACCGAGAGAAATTTTAATGGGGTTATAAGTTAAGGCTTGTGTTTGGGTATGTATATAAGTTACTTGAGACCTAATTAATGATAATTAAGGGTCATTAGAAGTAAAAATAAGCTAGAGTAAGAGTGAGAAGTAAGTAAAGAATGAGAATGAAAGGTATAAGTATGAATTAGTAAGTATGTAAAGTGAATGATAATGATAGCTTAAGATAATTAACACTTAATTAATGATGTTAAAGGTCTTAAGAAGAGTAAACAAGTGTAGGAATTAACGGGGAGTAAGGACATAGTGACATGAGTAAACTAAGTATACCGGGATAATGGGGTAAGTACGGGAGTAGTAAATTCTTTACCGTATGAGCATAGTATTAATGACTGTTTGAAAACATTATCAGTGGAACATGTGAACAAGGAACAAGGGAACACACGGGTAAAGCTAACCCCGTGAAAGGTATGATTTCCTCATGCCCGTATGCTAACCGAGTTACGTTGATTTGTGTGCGTATGCCGGCTAATCAAGACAAGCATGAAAACGGTTTATTGCTTTCATTATATGTCTTGCTGTATGTTGATGAGCTAACCTTCTTGAATGACTGTGGGCTTTACGTAGTGCGTAGACCGACTCATAGGTGAGTCTTGTTGTGTATTGGACTCGTAGCGAGAGTCATGTGTGAATTAATGGAACTGTAGCAACGCACTAACCGACAAACCAATAAAAGGTAACGTAACCCAATGAACTCACTAGAAGTGTGAGAGAGTGTACGGGAGTATACCTCCCGATAACGGTAGGAGAAACGAAATGAATAATCCACAAACGAACTAGTGGAAGTTATAAGTAACCTCTATTAGAGGATTAATCTTGGTGCAAACATGAACCATGAGAGTAGTAAAGAATGATGAGGGATCTCCAAACCCCCTTGTAATTAGTCGACCCATTATGAGAGGACCCGACTGATGTAAGTATGCCCCGAACGAGAGAGTATTCGATATGTTGGGGAAACCCTTAATCTGAGGATACTAGATGGTGGTAATTCCCTAAGCTAACAGAGGTTATCGAGAGAGATCTTCTAGGCTAACCCATGAGGTTGTATTGTGCTCTGAGAGAAGAGTGTTGGGAATTCGTGTAGTCCGGTAGTACGGACATTTGAGTATTTGAGGAGCTAAGTGTATAGCCCTCGTATTGTAGGTCCGGTGGTGAGTCTTGAGTATGACTCCGCCCAGAGGCCAAAGTAATGAGTATTGCGTATGTATGAGTAAGGTAATGAGTATCGAGTAAGAAGCAAGTATGAGTATGTAAAGAGTACTGAGCATTGAGTATGTATGAGTAAGTATGAGTAAGTAAGGAGTATCGAGTAATGAGTATGCATAAGTGTAGTAACGAGTACGGAGTAAGAAACGTGTACGTGTAAAGTATCGAACTGGAGTGTTGAGTATGTAGGAGTAAGAAGTAGGTACGAGTGGAGTAGTGAATACCGAACATAGTACGAAGAGTAATGAATGAATAACAAATACGAATGGTTGACCATCGATCTACCTTCCTTAGTAAGTATTGAATTTGTATGTGCATGTAAGTATGGTTGTTGTATTGTTGTAGCATGAGTATGTATGTAAGCATGTAAATGAACTCCATGTATATTCGACCCAAATTAGTCGATGTACCGCGGTTAGCACGCGGTATATGCGGAAGTCATATTCAGCGTAAGCTGACCCCTCGGGGACCATTTTTAGTGTGCAGGTACCCGAAGCTGATCACCGTTCGAGAGAGTAGGACGGGGACTGCTGCGTAAGCATGGGTAGTTGTGTGTAGGGATTGGTACTCGTATTGTAATGCGAATTTGGAAGTTTAAAATTGTATCGGTAATTTAAGGATTGTAGTATACTCGGTATAGTAATGTATTGGAGTTGTAATTGGATTATGGATGAGTATGCAACGGGAAGTATTGTATTGTTTAGAGGCTCGGTATGTTCATATTCATCAGACCGATAGTATGTAGTATTGTAACTCCTTGTTAGTCACGTGGGTGACTAACGGCATTGTACACCCGCCGTTGTGTAAGGAGTATCCGCTGCGAAGGTAAGTATTTGTACAGTAATGACGGTATTAGCGGTAGGGGTGTTACACTCTCAACATACTCATTTCTCATACAATTACCAATCGGGGTTCTCATTCCCCTGGAGTTTCTCTACTCCTTTCCACCTCTAATCTCACAAATAATCAAATTTACACAAGGAGTGGATACCAATGTTTATGTAACATAAGTACCAATCATCCAAAACAAATTCTTTTGCGCTATGCGCATTGTAGTTTACGCACCTATCACGTAAAACAACACTTCGCGGTTTTTTAGTCTACCCCCCTTAAAAGGGATTACGCCCACATAATCTATCATGTGTCAACATTGGATATTGGTCTAAGGCGTTCAGCCGTCATGGAGTGTTCTAACTTCCATGCGGTCTATTATACAATGTTCCTTGATCAAAGGGTCTTAACCGTATTACCAGTTAGTCCCTACATCAAAAATTTTCATCGGAGTTATTAAACTCTTAACCGGGTTCGATTCTAGCCTAAAAGGCTTCAAGGCATTGATAATTAGCCATGCATTCACTAGGTGTATTAAATCTTAGAATTCTGGGCCCACTAGCTTCTACTGCGCGACCCTGATAACTTAGGGTTTATTCGCCCTCCTCGTTATCCTCAATGTGTTACACATCACCTTTCCGTCCCTTTTAATATTGGGAATAAGGTTTATCCATTAAGCGTGGTATTTCTTACCGTACGTGAATTCAATGAGCTTCGGATTTTCTATCCAGCTCTTTGGAATCTATGTACATACTATTGTGTACTTCCGTGATTATTCACTTAATCCTCTGACCCGTTGTCGGTTGAGGTTGAGCCACTACTTAGCATGTAGTGCTTCCTCTGTTGTCAGTGGTTTCTGAATTATGCCCACTTATCTGATTTTATACAAGTGTTCTTCACTTGTACGACCTTGCATTTTCTATGCATCGGTTCTTATGACTTCGTACGTTTCCTTCAACTTTTACCACAATTGACATTGTCCCATATTCCTAGCTATCCCACTAGATCACTACTGCACAAGTGCAATACCAAAACACTCAGTCCTACAGACTGTAGAGGCGTAAACCCTTGGTAGTAAATCTCTTATGCAATTGCAATAGGAATGAACATTGTTTCCTTGTGTGTTGTTTTATCACTTGGTGGAACTCCTTACTTGTTGCCCGGTCTGTCAGCCATTTCCTATTTAACATCTCCATATCATTGTGTGATTGTTCACATCCATTGGTCACTTGCTGCGCACCATGTTTGTGTTTGTTTACAACTTTGGTTTCCATGGCATCCGTTATCATATCGGCTTCTGCTCATGTATTTCTACCATTAGATAATGGTTCGCCATTCATTTGGCTGTTCACTGAATATACTATAATTGTGTTTCTGTGCTCTTTGAGCGTTATTGATTTTCCACTTCACATTTCCACATATGGTATTTCTTCTTAACCGATTACTCCTCGGTTTTCAATAATTGCTATCAAAGCTTATTTCACATTGCCTGGCAATAATTGTATGCTCAAGCTTCACTACATTAGTAGTTCTGAGAGAGAGATATTTTCAGACATTATTGATGGTATCCTCTTCTTTGGGATCTGTATGTTCACCGCTCTAGCTACCAACTAACGAGGGGTATTTCTACTCGTTAGTTAATAACCATCTTCACTGGTGCCGTTCTTGGCAACTCTCCATATGATTCACAATGGGTTTGCAACCGTTGGATTATGTTGTAGTAGGTTCATGGCGTATTAGCCATGTTGCCTAGAGCTCCGCTCATCTTAGGCTGTTCACAAGTATTGCTTCTCCATATATCGTAAATTGGTTTGGAGGTAACACTGGGCTCCATGATAAGGATCATTGCTTCACGCTTCCGTCCGCTGGATGCCTTTTAAGTATCTTGGTATTGATCGGTACCATTTATCAGTTTAGGGTATCCCCTGGTAAGTGGGGTCCTTTCGGTGTTCTCACTGAGTGTTCATTCTGCCTTTTGTGTTTTATCATGACATTTAGTCCGATACCCTCCTTGGATTGCTCCTGGGTGTTATCCAGTTATGCCATTACCCTTGGCTAACTTAGGAGTATGTTCAGTGTACTCCGCATTGGGGTTCTGGGTTCCAAATGGTCCCATTTAGGGTTATAACGTCTCCCGTTCTTAGGGTAGACCACTGATTCTTTTCCTTATGTTTATAACTGGTTTGATATTATTTTGGTGGATGGTATTTTCCGGTACCTTATAAGATCACTCTAGGTATTTTACCTTGTTCCTTGAACATTAGTGTGTTTATGTTAGGCATTGCCTTATTGTGTTTAGACTGGGTTTCCATTCCAGCTAATATGCTTCGTTTCAATATCCTTGAGGCATATCCGATGTCTTTGCTCAATTACTAGTGCTTCTCGCACTTTCTAACTCTTAATCGTTCTCCTAGAGTGAGTTCTTGACTCTTTTAGCTTCGTGAGCTTATCTGAGTTCCTTCGTTTGTTTGAGGTGTCCAGCTGTTTCGGTTTGAATTTACCTTATGGTCCATAGAACGGAGCTGACTACTTCCCGTGTGTTGTACACTACATGTATACATACGTGGGGTACCTCATTGGTACGTTACCACTTACCTGACTAACTCACAAAAGGGTCTGTCAGGCCCACAAGCTCCTTCGGAGTGCGGTCGTCCCACATCCCGTATTTGGGTACACTCGTAGTGCTCATCACACGCCTAGGTGAAGTATTCTATTGTCAACTCCTCTTGTATCATTCTATGATACTCACCGTGATTCTTATGGTTTGGTTTTTAAAAATCTGAGGTTTAAAAGAAAAGTTTAGGGTTTTGAAAGAAATTTTTTGGGTTTTGAAATAAAAATCTTGAGTTTGAAAGAAATCTTCATGGCGTTGCCATGTTTGAGGTCTTGACCAAGTCTAGCTTCTCGCTGACTGGTATGTTCGTTAATATAATGGTCGGGCCGTTAGGCCTTTCCAAGGTTTCATTCTTCAAGTCCTTAGGTTTGGTAATCCTGCCTTTGCTTCCATTGTCATGGTGGTACTTTAAGTACTTGTTAGCCGTTAAACGTCTTCCAATTGCCTTGTAGTTGCTGCACTTGCCTTAGCAAGTGCGCGGGTAGGTCAGTTTTCAGGTTAACATGTACCGGTTACGGTATTGTTTCCATCCGTATTGGCGGTTTTTTTAGCTCTTTCATCGATCTTTTGATCTTAGTGATCAATCTCCTGAGTAGCTTCTCATTTTCCTTGACAAGGTTGTCGATAATTTGGGTCCTTTCCCGATCCTTGAGGTACTCTGTGTACCTTGCTTCGTTGCTCATTCCCACGCCCTTAAGGGTGGTTACCGAGGTTTGAGAAATCCTTAGGAGCTACATCATAGTGCTGTTGGTGTATGTTTTATGAGTACTCCCATAGTTGCCTGACTATGTTATTCGGTTATCACAACCTTTTGGCGTTATAGGTTTGGAGTTATCCAACCTTGACTATTTCCATAGTCGGTTTCTATACCGTTGTTGGTATTTTCAAGCGTTGTAGTCCGCAGACTCTCTTGTCTCGGTTTTGTACTCCGCTTTTCCGCTTCCTTGCATAGTTGTGCTTCCCTTCTTGTCGGCTGTGCATGGTTCTCGCGACTGCGAAGCACGTCGCCCCATGGTGCCATAATTTCATTATCTTTTGGTTGGGGTTTCCAATCTTCCGCTATAAAGTGCGGTTAATGTCATTCAACTGAGAACCATCTCCGGGATTTCAAGTTCTTGGTCTCTACCGTATGACAGGTTCTTTCTCTTTACAAGGTTTATTTTACAACTGCCAGATCGGGTTTTCCCGAGTAAGAGAGGTCTTTCCATCTCTCTGGCGTTTTTATCCCAACTTTATAACGGGGGTTGCGGAGGGTGGGATTGGTTATGTAGGTATCCAGATCACACTGGAAGTTCCTATCTAACGTACCTCACACGCTAACACTCAACCCTTAGCCCTAAGTCTCTAATTCCTAACTCGGTATTTAGACCTTCAGAGCGATACTTCGCTCTGATACCACTTTTTGTAACACCCCTACCGGTAATCACACAATTATCTCCTAACCCGTCTCAATTACCAACAACAATGCAGCGGAATTCAAACTACAACCGGTGGGTGATACATGCCGTTAGTCACCCACGTGACTAACAAGGCCAAATCCAATACAACAACTCAGATACATTATTGGTCTGATGGATTATTATACCGAGTACTACAACCAAATTATACATTCCATTACTTGATCAAATCTCAACCAAATACAAACTTCATTCCCATATTATATAATACAACTTCAATTATGATCTATACCGAGTATCTACTACAATTCCCAAACTTGTCGACCACATGTCGGTCTTACAATTCCATAATACAAAACAAATACAACTTCTTAAACAACTACCCATGCTCAAACGGTATTTGGCTTCAATGTTCTTGTAAAATAAAAAAGGTGCCCCTAAGGGCTAAGCAAATTGCTGCATATAAAATTCGCATACCCCTCGTGCTAACAGGGGTACGCCGACTACTTTGGTCGAGAACATGCGGTTCATTTTAATTCAAACAGCATGCAAGGCAACAATACATTATATATGTATATTGGCACAATCAAGGTTCAATAGAGTACAAACACTAACACACACATCAGGAGGTTAGTTAAATATACTATACTTAGGCCTTGAGGGTTTCTACCTCACTATGACATGCTCAATTACTCATTGTCTTACCCACCCTCTTGGGTTCTCTTACTCACATTCTCTTACTCTCAACCTCAAGCAAGTTCTACAATACTCAACTCAATTCTCCACTCAAACTTAATTTCTCAAGTTTCTTAAGTCTCTCAAGTCTCAACTTAATTCTCAATACTCAAATTATCAATACTCAACTCAAGTTCACAATTCAAATTCTCAATACTCAAGGGTATCTTTTAAGTCTTTACCCACGACCTCCGGGCAGAGTCATAAATAAGACTCACCACTGGGCTTACAAATACAAATGGAGCTATACAATTAGCTCCCAAAATTCTCAAATGTCCAGTTCTCTACCGGACTATTCAAATTCCCAAGGCTCCTCTCTCGGAGTCATTTCATAATCTCATGGATTAGCCTAGAGGTATCTCCCTCGATAACATCTATTAGCTTAGGGAATTACTCAATGTCTAGTATTCTCAGATCTAGGGTTTTACCCAACTTATCGAATACTCTCATGTTCGGGACATTGTTTATGTTAGTCGATCCTGTCATCGGGGTTCGACTATCTTTCTAAGGGGTTTGGTGATCCCTTACCATTCTTTACTCCTCTCAAGGTTCATGTCTTGAGCATTCATTAAATCCTCTAAGTAGAGGTTCTTACATACATCCACTATTAATTGTTATTGTGGATTAAATCAGTTCGGTTCTCTAACCGTTATCGAGAGTTTACTAATCCCGTATACTTTCTCACATTCTAGTGAGTTCATAGGTTTATGTTATCGTTTCTTAGTTTGATAGTTTGAGTGTGTTTCCACGTTTTCCTTAATTCGCAACATGACTCTTTCTATGAGTCATGAATCAAACAAGACTCAACTATGAGTCGAACTATAGCACACATTCCACTCTCAAGCAATTCATCCGCAATCACACATTTCATGAATTATACAAACTTTAATTTCAAAATATAATTCAACAACAAGCAATACAATACAAGCACTACAAGGTGAAATAATCCGATTCGTGCTTTTATCTTGTTAAGGTGATCACACAATCAAACAAGCACACAAATCAGAGTAACCAAGGTAGCATACGGGGCATGAGAAAATCATACCTTACACCTTGGTTTACTTTTACCGTGTCTTCTCACTTTGCTCGGTTTACTCTTGGTCCACTGATAATATTCCAAACATCTCTATTAATTTAAGGTACTACAGTATGTAAAACTAATACTCCCGTACTTAACCCCGTTATCCCATTATTCCTTAGTTTTGTTCTTGTGTCCTTAAACTCACAACTTTCTCAACCACTTCTCCACCTTGTTTACACTTCTTAGGACCTTTAAAAGTCACCAAACAACTCCTAAACATCATCTAAAACCAATACCATTCAAACCCTCAACCCTTAAAAGTACTCACAGTTGAATTCTGGGGGTGGTCCGGGACTTGGTCTAGACCCAGAGTCCTGGACCAATACACTGATGCACTCTCGACCTGTTTTCTACCCTGGTCCGGGACTTGGTCCTGGACCAAGTCCCGGACCACCTCCTGTTTTCACTCTCGGCCTATTTTATAATGGGTTCAGGACCTTATACAAGGGCTAGGCCCGAACCCTGCTAAAACCCGTTACTATGGTAATTTTTCAACCCCAAATCAACCCTTAATCCACCCCTAATCATTCCCTAATCTTTCCACAAGTTTCCTACATATTTAAACACCTCAAAACATGCTCTAAGCCTCTCCAAATCATTGGCCAAATCCTTACTCCAATTCTTGCTCAATTTCATAAATTTCAATTCTCACATTCTTGCATTTTGCACACTTGTGCATTTCTACTTCTTCTTGATAGTTTCTACCTCCTACCAACCTTACCAAATTACTTAAATAACTATTCCAAACTATTCCTAGACAATTGCACTTCTAAAACCCAAGTCCAACTCTCATCTTCCTAAGTCTTGCACACTAACTCATTTCTAGAATTTCTAAGATTCTCATATGCCATTTGCTACAGATTTTTACATCTCTCTTTCTAGTTCTCCAAATATCATCTCAAGGTTATTAATCAACTCTACTCAACCAAAATGAACACTTAAGTTTCCCCCACTTACCAAGCCACTTACAAACACTTATTTCCTACTAAAATTTTGCCGTAGCCTCCCCATAAATCTTACATCCTCAACTTCATCAATTCTCACCAATTTTAATTGCTAATATAGCCACACCCTTAAAGGGTCCTGCTAGGACAAAAGCTCAACCAAAATTCACCAAACCAACAACATAGCTCACAAACTCAAATGCAATGGCACTTAGGCCCTTAAATCGTCATAAGTTCACCAATTTTCTCAAATATCAACCAACACATTACTACCACAAGTTTTTGGTTTCATTCCATTAATTACCCATCCCAAGTTCTAAAACAATCAAAATAAGCATTAAGGTGAGTTTCTTACCTTAAGCTCAGAAATTCTTCTTTTCTAATCTCCTCCTTCTCTCATTCTTGGTCAAAACCGGCCAAGTTGGCCAATCACTTGCCAACCTCAAAATCAACATTCAAATGGGGAATTAGGCTCTAACTAATACCCTTATACATTTTAATTTAGCTAGGATTCAAAGGAAGGTGCTTAAAGCGCAAAAATAAGGGATTACTTTGACACCCTAAGATGAGCTTTTGGTCATGAATCAAAGAGGAGCTCCCAACCACCATGGAAGGCTTGGAAAGAGGCTCAAAACAAGAAAGGGAACAAGGCATAAGAGGGGCAAAAATTGGCCAACACTACAAGATGGGATAAATATGTGTTTTCTTAGGAACTTTTTACCTTAATGGAAATAGAAGCCTCCAAGCTTCAAGATGGTGCCATTTCCTCTTCAAATGGGCAAAATCCATGGAGATGAAGTTCATCATTTTGGTATTTTGAAACGAGAGGAAGATAGAGAATGATGAGAGGAAGAGGAATATGTGGTTATTTTTGTGTTTTGAGCTTTAATGAAGCTTGGGCATGAGGTTGAAGATAGAGTAGCCATGGAAGCCCTTCAAAATCGTTCAAACCAGTAGAGAGGAAGGGGGAGCCGGATGGAGGAAGGAGGAAGGGAAGAAAGAGAGGAAAGAGAGAAATGAGGGAGGAAAGAGAAGAAAAGTTACTTTTCTAACTTTTTGCTTTTTCCATCTTCTTTTATTTTAGTTCGCTAGGTGTGTGTGGTTGTTTTACGCTATAAAAACCGGCCCACACACACATATATATATATATATATATATTTAAGTTGGAGCATTTTTCATCTTTTACAGAAAATGCTCGTTAATTTACCCGGTTTTAGCACTATTCACTAACCGGGCCCGTTTTCCAGGTTTTTCTCATTTCTTTAATTTTAATGGTTCTTAAGCTTCCATTAATGCTTAATTATAGTTATTTAATGAACTATAATTTTTACGGGTTCGTTTGACCACTCAAAGTCACGTTTTTTGGGTTTTCTCGAAAAACGTGCGCTAAAGCTTTATTAGCGTTTTTAATTCGTTTTATGGATCTGTTTTCTTCGGGGATTGTTCCTATATTAATTAGGCCTTATTAAGCCTTGTAAATTCATCTAAGACCCTTGTCGAGGTCGTATTCCTCCTACGGTCACATAACGCTCAATTTAGCGTTTTTTCACTTTTTAGGTGTTTTTCTCTTTTCTTTTGGATTTATTTTTTTACCAAAATTCTTTAGGCACTAATAGGCCCTCAAATATCATATTAGAGTAATTTAATAACCCTGATTAAGTTTGAGGTATTTCAGTATGCCACAATATCAATTCCTAGCTCTCTACAAGTTGGGACGAGCTCTTCCTCAACGTCCCTCGTCCATAAAGACCACTTCATTTCCACAGCAGTGATTGTGTGGACAACATTTGCTCTCCTAATGGTAGAAGGATATGCCTCAGATATCCCAATGTACTTGATCTTTCGCTCTTTACTAGTTTCTTCAGCTCCATCATGGTGATTTCTATTGGAACTATAGTATCAATACGATGCACATAGTAGATATCGATGCAGTCTATACCAAGCCTCTTCAAGCTAGCCTCACAAGCTTCTCTAATGTATGCAGGGTCACCCTTTATGCTAAATTTACCCTCTGATTCAACATGATTAGCAAACTTTGTGGTTAACTGCACCTTCGCTTGCCATCCACCTTTCAAAGCCTAAAATTAAGTATATTACAAATGGAGAAATTTGATTAGAAAAATTTATGTGCTATTTTATTTCACTTCATGCGGAAACAAGTAAAGTCTTATTAAGGGTTGCGTTGATAAGAAATATTGTGTAGTGAGAGACTCATAGATACTACAACAACTATATACATACCTTGCCAACAAGAACTTCATTGGTGAAAGGCCCGTAGATATCGGCAGTGTCAAGGAAGATGATGCCGGAGTCAATGGCATGGAGGAGAGCAATCATGTCCTCCTCAGGCTTTAGAGGACTGTAGAATGCAGACATGCCCATATAACCAAGTCCTTGAGTGGATACCTCGAATCCTTGAGAACCCAACTTAATTGTTTTAAGCGGTGCCATTTTTTCCCTCTTCTTTCTTGAACGACGATGTTTCCTCCTTAATCTGGTATCTCTTCTCTTGATTATGGGGACCAAGAGATCAATCCAATTCAATAGAAGTCCCCACAGAAGGATTTTCGGGAGGGGACTGGAGCTCTAACCCTCGTGATTATCGGTAGCCCGTCTAGCTACCGATTAGGTCAGTTTTTCTATCGGATAATGGACACGGTTCTGATAGATATTTGGTCTCACGGAAGTAGCTCCAGGACGGGAACATGAGGATTGTCACTGTTAGCTGCCACCCAGTAGTTCTATACGATCTGGCTGCCCTTAAAAGAAAAGGGCCAGTGAGTAACAAAGAAGTAAACATAGGCTTTATTCCGGTTAAGGTCTCCTGTAAATTTGAAATTGAAGACGTGAAGCTAAGAGCTCGTGATTCACGATGTCTTGCACAAGTACATAAGAGACCACGTAATTGCACAAGAGACATGAACGAAGTCAATGGCCTAATATCCCTTCACTGGTGTCATTAGTTTCATATATACCAACCGGGCAGTTGCTGTTGATACTATTAGGAGGACCAACTTTGAGTGGTGCAGACATCCTAGGACGATGCCTCCACATGCAGTTTTGCAATGACGAAATCTTTATACTCTGCTGTACAACTAGATCTTGAAGCCTTTTTGTTGTTTCTTTCTTTGCTGTTATTTTTATTGTGACTGGTTTTCACCAGCAAGTTATAAAAAAAAAAAAAAATAGTACGAGTGAGAGGCCTTTATATAGCATGTCGAGCGAAGGGATTCTAGTTTGAAAGATTTGACCAACCATACTGCCCTGGAGTGATGGAAAGACAGCGGATATTTTTATTTGAAAAGTCAAATGTTTCGAATTTGAAAAAGTAGAAGGTTTCTATGTTAGGCGTGGGAGCTTGCCATGACTCAGTATTTGGGCATAATCTTTGTCAGATTCAATGTGAGTGGAGACGATGGGTGGTAACTTTTGCAAAAGTTTGGGCACTTTCTAGCTTTCAATTATCAACCATCTAACTTGCCTGTTGTACAATAGAGATATCGCAATAGTTCTTCGATATATTAGTTTCAAGTTGTAGAAACACTCTTATCACCGAAGTCAATAAGTGGTACCAGTTACTTACAAAATTACTATGGTCCTTTCTTAAATAAAAACATTTCCTAAATATAAGATAACACATTTCAAGATTAAACAGAGACCATTGAGATTTTGTCATCAAGAGTAAGTAACAAAAGTATCTCTGTATATCAATCCTTCCTCCGTATTTCAAGGCGCGTCAAACTATTCAGACCTCACCCGGAAAGCTTTTTTTGGACTTGTCTACGTACGTAAACCTTTGAGAAGGAATCTAACAATTTCCCCAAAGTTGATACAGATTTAATTTGCCACTAGCTACCCATACCATAAATTATCAACTTGAGTTGGAGTCGACGAGCTGAGGGGAATAAAGGGTCTGAGTCCCACTTCCTTGGCATTCCAGACTGGTCAAAAAAGGAGCGTTACATGGAACCTTCTACTTGTTCCAAATTCGACTTTTCCAATGAAAAATGGACCCGCTGTCTTTCCATCACTCATGCTAGACCGTTCGTCAAATCTTTTTACTATTAAACAAAAATCCTTCTGCTCGACTTGCTCTATATAGGCCCTTTCTCGTACTATCATCCACATCCAAAATCAAAGCAAAACAATCTCATAGCAACACAATAAGAAGATATCAAATTTAGGAGAACATCAGCTTGCAAAAGAGAAAGGAGGGGAAAAAATGGCATCAGTTAGAACCATTAAGTTGGGTTCACAAGGGTTTGAGGTATCTGCCCAAGGACTTGGTTGTATGAGTATGTCTGCATTCTATGGTCCCCCAAAGCCTGAGGAGGACATGATTGCTCTCATCCACCATGCCATTGACTCTGGCATTACTTTTCTTGACACTGCTGATTTTTACGGACCATTCACCAATGAAGTTCTAGTAGGCAAGGTATATATATATATATATATGTTGTTTCTAGCCTTGAATCTCTCATATTCACATATTTCATCTAAGCAACAACCATTAATAAGATGCTTTTGGTCTTCTCGTGAAGCAAAACAAAGTTGCACATTATTGATTTTTCTAATATATTTCTTCATCTGTAATATACTTTTAGGCTCTGAAAGGTGGGTGGCGAGAAAGGTGCAGCTAGCTACAAAGTTTGCCAACCATGTCGACTCAGAGGGTAAATTTAGCATAAAGGGACCCCACATATGTTAGAGAAGCTTGTGAGGCTAGTTTGAAGAGGCTTGATGTGGACTGCATCGATATCTACTATGTGCATCGTATTGATACTACAATTCCAATCGAAATCACCATGATGGAGCTGAAAAAATTAGTGGAAGAAGGGAAGATCAAGTACATTGGACTATCTGAGGCATCTCCTTCAACCATAAGGAGAGCACATGTTGTCCATCCAATCACTACTATTCAAATGGAATGGTCTTTGTGGACAAGAGATGTTGAAGAAGAGCTTGTCCCAACTTGCAGAGAGCTAGGAATTGGAATTGTGGCATATAGTCCTCTAGGAAGGGGATTCTTCTCCTACGGACCCTCCATGGTTGAGAACATGCCTAAAGATGACTACAGACAGGTTTGCAATAATTTCTTATGGATTTTGTTAGGAAGTGGTCCTATAGTTGCCTCTTATGAATGCATTTATTTCTATATATCATCCAAGAACAAACAAGAACAACTGATCTTGTGAATTATTTTCCTTTGAGAAATAGATGTTGCCAAGGTTTCAAGATGAGAATTTGGAACATAACAAGCGCTTGTTTAAGAGGGTTACCGAGATAGCTGAGAAGAAAGGGTGCACCACTGCGCAACTAGCTCTTGCTTGGGTTCATCATAGAGGAGATGATGTGTGTCCCATCCCTGGAACCACTAAGATTGTCAACTTTGACATGAATGTTGGAGCTTTGTCTATGAAACTAACAAATGAGGAGATGAATGAATTAGAAACCCTTGCATCTACTGATGCAGTTAAGGGACATAGGTATGGTGGTGCTTCCCCTACATTCCAAGATTCAGAGACTCCGCCGTTATCCTCCTGGAAGGGCGAATAGAAAGCTTCCTATCTCTTCAGGAATTACAACTCACAAAGTAAAATGCATCAAGAGAGTTTCTATCATAATGAGTATTATAGAATTATAAGTGATTTTTGAGTTTACAATTTTTTTTCCGTCATTGTTTTTTGTTTTCCCTATTTACCTTTATTCAACTATATATGTACTTGTATTCAACTCTACATTTTTTAACGTCTTTAACTATAATAAATGTAAGGAACTCCTATTTTTCTTCCAAATCAATCATATCTCCATACTATAAAATCTATTTTAGAACCTATTTTCGTCGTAGATATTCACATATCGATGGTGAGAGGTTACTTATTTATGTTTATGGTCTCCTACTCTAATGCTCGACGAACAATTTTTTAATGAATTGTTCATAATTTCACTCATTGAACGTAAGGCTTCAATACAATGAGCACTAGTACAAAAAAGGGCTATTTTGGCACCCGTATTTCGGCGGTTGTAGTAAAACCGCTGAGATAGGGTGTCTAAGTGACCGCTGTTCAAAACAAACAGTCTATTTCGGCGGTTGTAAAGAGGAACCGCTGAAATAGACTATGAAATGTATCTATTTCGGTGGTTCCTCCTTACAACTACCGAAATAGACTTTTTCCCCGGTTGAAAATTTCAAAAAAATAATAACTATGTCGGCGGTTGTAACAACAACTGCCGAAATAGGTGAATTTAATGCTCTATTTTGGCGGTTGATACTAACAACCGTCGAAATAGAGTGCTTAATATCAACCCCCAAACCCTTCTTCAGACTTACGCTCTCAACCACCTCTCTTCTCTCTGTACACGGCGAAACCAGGCAATTTTAACCCCTCCACCACCGCCCGAACCTCCGACCACCGCGCACCGCAGCCGCTTGACGTCGCCTACCTCCTTGCCGTCGTCGTCGACCACCGCTCTCCGTACACGGCGCTTCAATGGCAACTTCAACCACCACCACCACCAGCCCACCGTTTCAGTTTTTTGTAACCGTAATGTCGTTTTTCAATTCAAATTTTGTCATTCTTTTGTAATAATGATAGATTTAGGGTTAATGTGTTGTGGATGTTGAACTTATATGTGTGTGCAAAATGTGTATATAAAAATGTCTATTGATTTACTATTTTTTACTAGTGCACACAACATGCTCGATAAAATGTTTGTATGTAATATAATATTT
Source organism: Limonium bicolor (assembly GCA_023374045.1). Taxonomy (NCBI): domain Eukaryota; kingdom Viridiplantae; phylum Streptophyta; class Magnoliopsida; order Caryophyllales; family Plumbaginaceae; genus Limonium; species Limonium bicolor. Next base: position 47,075,311 of record CM041778.1, read on the forward strand.
TTTGCTGATTTTGTGTGTTTGTGCCACTATAGACAAAAGAACAAGCAAACTACTACATCACATTGAAGACGTACGGGCTGAAAATAGTTCATTCAAGAACCCATAATATACTTTAAACTTAACTATTTCTTCATTATTTTTGCTAACTATTATATTGTATTCCTAACAACATTAGTTCTCTTCATTCTCTACTTGTGTTTGTGCCGTCGCCCGCCGCTGCCAGTCGTCACCGGCCCCGTCGTCGCCGATCGTCGCCCGACGTCACCAGAAGTGACCCGCTGAAACCTAGAAAATGCTCTATATTTGTAAGTTCGAATTTCAGTATAAAAATTGTTAATTTGTTGTTATAATACTCTGATTTAGGGTTGAATGCATTGTTTGTGTTCTTTGCAATGATAATTTTGGAGTCTTAGCGTCTCTTTTATTATCTAGATTGCAAACGTGGGTGAAAGCTATTCATTTTCTGTCCGGTAATATACTTTAACTTATATATTTATTCTCTTCATTCACTATAATTTTGCAAACCTATTTATGAACAATAAACATACATGTTGTTGTGTTTTCTTTCCATTTTTTTGTTTTTGTGCATTTGTGTAAATTTATTAGAAGTAGTAGTGTTGCATCTCTCGCACACCAGGCTACCTCTCGGACACATATTCCCCTCTCTCTATAAATCCACAAAAACAAGTAAGTATTTTTACTTTGGATTTGTTTTAATATATGAACTAGTTCGGGTAGAATTGATAATATGTTTGATTATTGTTGACAATTAGGTAGTGAGAATATGGTATGAAAATGTTGGTCTGATGTTGTTTGCCGGTTACACTAAATTGAATTGATTTTTTTAAATGGTGGTTTGATCATTCAATTTGTATTTAGTTTAATTTTTACTATTGTTGGAATGTTGTGGTTGCAATGACTTTGGTGGGTGCTTAATAATATGCATGGGATGTGTATAATTATGAAAAGGTCATGCCAAATTGTTTCTAGAAATATGTTTGTAATATTGTATTTTGTGTCAACATTTAACACCAGTTTTTGTTTTAAAAGTGATATGATTTGTTAAAATTAAAATGCTAGTTTATTTTGTGTTTGGATCCTTAGAATTAGGCTAGACTACTTGATAATCATCCCAGTCATGCTCCATTAGGAAATAAACATGTGCAACTAAATACAAACCATATTACATAAATATTTTAGTTTTACGTAGGATAACTCACACCTGTGATCTGTTGCACATATAGTATGGAGCGTGATTGGATGTATGGTGATCGAGGGGAACACTTTGATAAGATGCTGAAAGAGTTTTGCAAAGCTACAGTGTAACTCAAGGACAGGACAAAGGCGGTGAAAATTCCATGTCCTTATGTTGATTGTGGTGTGGTCCGAAATATTCAAGCATTGACATCATACAATTCCATCTGAAGACTGTGGTTTCATGCCACATTATAGAAGATGGACTTTCCATGGAGAATCTACTGAAGATAATACTTCAACATCCTACAGTCATGATCGGTGTCACTCAAGAACCGAGTAGACATTCGATACTACCAACGAGTCAGATCAATTCCCAACTAATTCAGGAGTCAATGTTGACAGTGAGATGACTTACCATGATGATCATATGGATGATATGCTTGATAATGTCGAGGACAATTTCATCGACAGGCCGGAGGAGTATCAAAGGTTGTTGGATGCGTCCAAGATAGCCTTATACCCTACGTGCATTAAGTACACAAAATTGATGGCTGTTCTGAATTTGTTCAACTTGAAATGGAGATATGGATGGAGTGACAAGAGTTTCATGGCATTTCTTGAGTTGGTTCATGATATGCTTCCAGATGGGAACGGTCTCCCTACCACCACTTATAAGGCGAAGAAATGGATGTGTCCAATGGGGATTGAGTATAAGAAGATACATGCATGTCCCAACAATTTTATGTTGTATAGGGGTGATTACGAACACCTAGACAACGGTCTGAAATGCTCATTGTCTAGATACAAGCTCAAGGATGGTGACTCCTCATCCCCTTAGAAAAAAATTCCCCCGACTAAACTTTTGTGGTATTTACAGACCATACCTAGGTTCAAAAGGTTACTTGCCAATCCGAAAGATGCGAAGAACTTACGGTGGCATGCAGAGGGCAGAAAAAGTGATGAGAAACTAAGACATCCAGCAAATGGGCCTCAGTGGAGAAATATCAACAGACGGTACAAAGAACATTTCAGACATGAAGATAGGAATCTGAGGCTTGGGTTATGGACTGATGGAATGAGCCCATACGGCACGTTGAGTAGTCAACACAATACATGGCCTGTTCTGCTAGTGATCTACAATTTTCCCTCGTGGTTGTGTATGAAACGAAAGTACATCATGTTATCGCTCCTAATATCTGATCCCAAGCAGTCAGGTAATAACATTGATGTGTATCTTGCACCTCTGATTGATGATCTGAAGCTATTATGGAATGAAGGGACCGTGGTATATGATGCTTATGCAAGAGAAAATTTCACGCTCAAGGCTTTATTGTTCTATACTGTCAACGACTTCCCTACATATGGGAACTTGTCTGGTTACACGGTGAAATGAACATTTGCATCCCCCATATGCGAGGAAGACACTTGTTCGGGCCGTTTAAAACATTGTGGAAAGAATGTGTATATGTGTCATTGATGTCTTCTGCCCGAAGATTTCCCTTATCGAGTAATGAAGAGAAAGTTGTTCAATGGTCAGGCCAAAACTCGTGTGACCCGTCTACCTTTGAGTTCTGAGGAAGTGTACGAAAAGGTTAAGGACATTGCAAATGTATTTGGAAACACATCAAAACCGGCGAAGAACATTTGGAAAAAGTGTTCCATCTTTTGGGATCTACCTTATTGGCGTCATCTTTCTGTGAGACACTGCTTAGACATCATACACATTGTGAAGAACGTTGGTGAGGCAATGAGAAGGACTTTGCTCAACATACTTGACAAAACAAAAGACGGATTGAAAATCTGAAAAGACATGCAAACCATGGGTATACGAAAGGAGTTACACCCACAAGAGAATGGGAAACGAATATACCTACCTCCTGCATGCTACACGCTCTCAAAGGCTGAAAAGATTAGTTTCTACAAATTTCTGCCACTGGTGGAACGCGAGCCTTTAATGATGGTGGTTTAATCACGGCTTTAACAGACACAGTGATTAATAGGAAGGCCAGAATTAATTAGCGACGATTATTGAATTAACGTAATCAATAATCGATCGGAGGTTGGCGCGCCTTTTTTAGGACGGACTTTAGATGACGGTTATTAGTGAAACCGTAATCTAAAGTCCCGTGTTGACGTGCGCTTTACGGTCAACGGACTTTAGATTACGGTTTCACTAATAACCGTCATCTAAAGTCCGTCCTAAAAAAGGCGCGCCAACCTCCGACTGATGGTCAACGACGTCGTTTTGACCTGACGCCAAATATTTCCCGTATTATTTGATTTTTTCGACTCCGCGCGTAATCTAAATTACAGTTAACGACGTCGTTTTACCAGTGTATTTTAGATTAATAAAAACTTTATATTAATGTGTTACCTATGTTTGAAACCCAACATATGCCAAATAATTATCGCGCTATTTTTTTAATTTTGTTACACTTTAGATTACAGTTAACGACGTCGTTTTACCAGTGTATTTTAGATTAATAAATACTTTATATTAATGTGTTACCTATGTTTGAAACCCAACATATGCCAAATAATTATCGCGCTATTTTTTAAATTTCGTTACACTTTAGATATTGGTTCTTTAGGAACCGTCATGTAAAGTGTGACTTTAGATTACGGTTTACATGTAAACCGTAATCTAAAGTCCTTTTAAACATTTGCCTATACTCTGCACACTGTACTCACAGTAACTCTTCTTCTCTTTCGCGCTATCTTCCTCACTGAAATCGCCTCCTCTCTCCCGTCACCTTGCTAACGGCCATCGCCGCCGTCGCTCCCACACTGGTGGAACGCGAGCCTTTAATTACGGTCCAAAACCGTGTATAATTACGGTTCTGGACCGTAATCTACGCGGGCGTCAATAAAGATGGCGACGTCTTTAATTACGGTTTTAAACCGTAATTAAAGGCCCTTTTCCGTCCCGCGTGTCATTGACTTTACATTACGGTTTTACTAATAACCGTAATGTAAAGTTGACACTTTAGATGACGGTTTTCACAATAACCGTAATGTAAAGTCTTTTGGCCGCGCGCCCAAAGGACTTTAGATTACGGTTATTGTGATAACCGTCATCTAAAGTGTAATTTTTTTTTACAAATCTACACAATTGCAACAGAGACAGAATTGTAACAGATAAGCAACAGAGGGCATCAGACCAACAAATGTGCAGAAACTGCACAATTGAACCACCTGAATCAAATACCAACAATACAAATTCATTCTCTGCGCACAATTGCAACAGAGATAACATCTAATATACACCAGATCGAAAATCTGTTACAGAAATATTCAATTGCAAATTCATTCTCTGCGCACAATTGCATATTCAATCTGTTACACAATTGCAACAGAGATAACAATTGCAAATTCATTCTCTGCGCACAATTGCAACAGAAATATTCAATACAGCAGCTAGAATCTGTTACAGCAGCAGCAGCTAGCAATTCATTACAAAAAATATAATCTGTTACAGCAGGCAACTAGCAGAATCAGAGGGCTACAAAGGTAGCAGTGTAACCTATACATGGTAGATACAGCTAGGATGACTCCCAGCAAGAAATAGCATAAAACAGAAGCGTAAAACAGTACAAAAACGGTGCAGAAAACTGTGAAAAACAAAATCCATCATAGCAGCATCAGAGCTAGCTAGTCTACCACTCCATTCTCATAAACATGGCTGACATGCTCTCTCTGACATGCAACAAGTCGTTTGGATGATAAGTCGAGAATTTGGCAAAATGCTCTTTAATCTGCAACAAGAAAAGGAATGGAAACATAATGAGATTAAGATAAAGACACAAAAAATCTGCCGAAAGAATTAAATACAAGACAGCGTTCGTATTACCTTGTCTTTATCATTCTTAAAACTTGGGAAGTACCCGCAGAACTCGTACATATACCGCATCACGTAGTACCCGCAACTCTAGAGTCCTTTTGGGTAGGGCACTAAATCACCAAAATTCACAAATGTAAAACAATTGTACAAAGATAATAGCAGCACGAATGAAATACATGAATTACCAAACCTTGATGTAATCGACGGTCAAATCACCAAACTCTCCCTGTGGGGTTTTTTTGTAACAACTGTTACATATATTAACAAAAGCGTTTAGCAAAATGAACAAGTACATTAATTTTGGTTCAAAAAACTTACAAACAATTAAATAGTAATAAAACTTACTCTTTGATTAAGTCTTCAGTGTTGAATTCTGTCCACTGCCCTAGTGGATCTAGAACGAGCAGAGTAGCGGTGGCAGCGCAGAATATAAACAAAGCCCAGTGGTGGCTACAATGTCAAATACAAAATGAAATGAGAAATGAAGGTAAAAAAGTTAGCTAATTAGTATGTAATTTTATATCAGAACTCACGTTTGGTGATACGGCATTAGAATGAATAATTTATTCTGTCGATCAACAACATTGAAGCAATGAATCATGTAATTACAAAACCTCCCCGGGTCCCTAGTGACTGAGTCGTACGATAAACGCTCCGGGCACACCGCAGTAATGGAGGTCATGTCCTTCTCAGCACATCTCTCAAGCAGACCTCTATTATATCACATGTACTATAAAAAGTTAGCCAATGCAACTTCATAGATACTTATTCTATATGTTTTTACAGTATGAGGAAAGAACACTTACTTTAGATAAGCTTGAATAATGTTAATGTTCAGATAATCTCCACACATCATCTCTCTGATGTCCTCAAAGTTGATTGCCGTGATCATATCTTCTTCGTAGTGAAACATCGACTTTGGAAGCGTCATCATGAAGTTGTTAGTTTGAGATGACTTCAACATGATCTTGTCGTAGAGATTCATCTGCTTGGCCCCCAAAACATTAACAAGTTTTTGTGGCAGTGCGAGCTTATTTTTAGGCGCCTCAGAAGTCCTGGTGCGACCCCGGACGGGCGCTGGATTCTTACCTTTCGCACCCCGACTCACTGGATTCTTACCCTTCACACACAAACAGTAAAGCATAAATGTAAAGATAATTACTAATTGATTATTATAGTAACATTAAACATTTATCTAGAACATACCCTTGTACTTCTGACAGGATTCGCCGGCGCGCTGATCTCTTCTTCTCTGGGCCGGGATACGCGGCGAGGAAGCTCAGGGATCTCAGGATTCGCCGGCGCGCTGGTCTCTTCTAGTCTGGGCCGGGTTACGCGGCGAGGAAGCTCAGGGATCTATAGATTAGATTAGACACTTAATGCTAAATAATGCATTTTATTAGATACTAAATGGTTGTCAAACAGTCTTACCTCATCGGTGACAACAATATAACATGCTGGCCAGGGCAATATGTCTCCCTTCGCTTCGATCAGCGTGCATTTGTTGTCAAACGCCATTGGAAGGTATGCATGCTCAAATCCATCAATGATCAGGTCCAAGGTCACACGCGCGTAGAATGGGGGTAGACGTACGAAACTGATGAGCGTGAGTGGACCTGATGGCAACACCGTCCCGTAGGCCGCATCTACAGGGTGCCCTTCTAATGGTATTTGGAGACGGCATTTTTGTTGCTCCTTTAATAAACAGAGATAATACGTGAAATAAATAAGTGAGTCCAATCTAATACTATTTAAATGACTTTATTTTAGGAGAAAATAGTTAAACAAAGCTAACCGGATGTTGGCAAATGGGTACGGGTCAGCGGCCGGAGCACAACTAGACGAGGAAGACAGTCGAGGAGGATCATGCTGCTGCTGCTGAGTAGTCGCATGTGCGATCGAATTCAACGCTTCCTGCAGCCTCTCCTCGAAGCCCGGCGCTCAGCAGCCTTTCTCTCATTAGCTTGGCGCTCAGCAGCCCACTTACGCTCTACCATCGCCTCGACTTCAGCAGCACTCATCTGACCCTTCCTAGCAGATGGCGGGAATACGTGCTTCTGACGTACTTCTCCCCCAAATCCTCTAACACGCCCCGGGTGATCCTTCTTCCCAAGTATTTGATTGAGAGCGTCGTCTTGAGAAGGAGGAGCGTGTATGTCTACTTCTCCTCTCTGTGCCGCTTCATACTGTCCAATTGTCAAAGAAGTTAACACTAAATTTAAGATCAACAAACACTTGAGTATATAAGTAAATTATTTAACAGCTACTTTCAAATACTTACAATTTGGTTAGCCAGTTGTTCCATCGCAGCATTAGGAAATATCCTCTGACCTTCGCTGGTCGTTTTCTGGCGTCCCAGTATGTACATCTGCACCCTCCTCGCCTCAGAGACATCCTCGATCGGGCATTCACTTCCATCCTCGTTCCTCCGTGTCAGCAAACCAGCTTCTTTCCATCCCTCGAGGCTGCCCACATATCCCCTTCGTCCCATGGTGTGGGGGTAGAGATTAGCTTCACGGTTTTGCCGTGCTTGTTCTTGTATTTGCTGTTAAGAAAGTACAACAGAAAATTAATTAGAAAATCAGGGATAAAGCATTATGAGCATTAATTAAGAAAAGAGTACACACAAACATACCCTGAACTCGGGGGGGTGCCGCTCAACGAACTCCTTCCACTCCTCTTCAGTGATCATGCCATTGTACACAACATACGGCGGAGGCTCACGTGGGGGCACCCTGTTGATCCAATGCTCAACCAAGTAGTGGCGGAATGATTTAGCTTTGCCGGACACCAAAGAAAGAACGGTCTTCTTCACTTCTTCTGGGATCTTGTATCGTTCTTGCACCTTCTTCCAGATGGTCTCCTTAACTTCTTCCGGGACTTGTTTCCATGTGTGGTTGATGCAGCAATGTGATCTGGCCAGAGTCCCTAGCATACTAGCGAACTCTGACCTGCTGCCCCCACCATACCTCCCATACTTGTCCCACAGAAGACTAATCTGATCCGGTTTCTGCAGTTTCAACCCACGGGTCGGACCTCTACCTCTGGGTCTCTGAGTAGCACTCGTAGAAGGTGCACTCATGGAAGGGCCAACAGCAGCAGCGGCAGATGTAGATGGGCCAACAGCAGCAGCGGCAGATGTAGATGGGACCGGTACCATTTGCTGCTCATTTTCCTCCTCCTGACGACAAAATAAATCGAACTCTTCATCAGCCATGTCCGGATCAGCCATGCCTGCAAGGATTGAAATACAATTTGAATTAAATTAAGCATTTCATAATGGTCATATACAAGCAAGAATAAATAAAAGAGTGTTAATTTCATATAAATTTTTATAGTAATAACTTACATACACCATTATCTCTCAACCCACATTCCCTCGTTATGGTCTGATCGTATATACTCACGATGACCTGTGACCTCAGCCTCTTCCAATGAAATAGGAACAGTTGGAGGTTCATCTTCTGCATCATACTCATCCTCATCAACCACACCATCCACACCAACTATTCCTCTTCTCCCTTTAAGCACAACAGACCATCTAGGATTACAGGGATCAGTTACATAAAATATCTGCTTAACCTTCGTCCCAACAACGAATGGCTCAACCGTGGGAGTAGCTCTAGACAGATCAACCAGTTTCATACCATGCTCCTCCTCACGGTAGCCATGATTGTTGTTAACCCAGTTACAGCGGAAAACACACATTTCGTAGCTGTTGTAGTCCAATACCCAGATGTCTTGTATAACACCGAAATATGATTGTTGTACTGAGACTGGACTATGACCCACGACACCGATGTCATATAAGTTTTGATAAGCTTCAAGCTCTACACCACTGTTTTGTTGATTGACTTCTGATCCTGACGTTCTGTGAAAAAGGTGAATCCGTTGACATCGTACCCCTCATAAGAAATTACATCCAGATTTGGTCCAAATGCAACTACTTTAATCAGTTCAGGCACATTCGTGGACTGATCGGACAACACTCTGTCTTTGAACCATCGGACAAATGTCCTATTCTGCTCATTTTGTAGTCTAACGTCACTCATGTTTGGATATTGTGCTCTTAAACACACAAGTGTTCATCAAAGTATGGTTCAACATCTTCAAGATGACTTAGCACAACTAAATGAGCTTTGTTAAGAGTGTCTATGTCAATTCTTTTCAGTTTCCTTCCAACCGTGCCAACACCCTTCAATCTGCCCTCGTGTCTAGAACGTGGAAGTCCAATGGTATCGACACCTTCTAGGTAATTGGTGCAGAAGTCTACAACTTCCTCTGTGATAGTGCCCTCTATAATACTACCCTCTGGGTGACGACGGTTCTTCATTTTCTTCTTCAGGACACCCATGTACCTTTCGAACGGATACATGTAGCGAAGGTACAAAGGACCACACATCAGAATCTCTCTTACAAGATGCACGAGGAGATGTATCATTATGTCGAAGAACGATGGAGGAAAATACATCTCCAGCTGGCACATTGTCACAATAAGATCCTTTTGTAATTTAGACAGAGTGTCCACATCAAGAACCTTAGACGAAATGGATTTGAGGAAGACACTGACGTTTGTGATTGTGTGTCTGACAGCATCCGGCAAGATCCCACGTAGTGCAATTGGCAAAAATTCTTGAAGTAGGACATGATAATCGTGAGATTTCATTCCTACTAATTTGAAATCTGTCATGGACACTAGGTTTCTTATGTTTGAGGAGTAACCTGATGGCACCTTGATGTTGTAAAGGGTACTGCATAGACTATGTTTCTCTTCTTTAGACAGAGTGTGACAGGCAGGAGGCAAGAATGTGCGTTTTCCACGTTCTTGCGGGCCAAGCTCTGTGCGTATGCCCAACTCAATTAAATCTTTTCTTCCTTTCAAATGATCCTTTGTCTTTCCTTTTATGTTCAAAAGGGTGCTAGTGATACTTTCACCCACGTTCTTCTCGACATGCATCCCATCGATACAATGTCTAACCTCCAGATGCTGCCAGTACTGTAGTTCCCAAAATATTGATTTCTTTTTCCAGACACTTTTTTCACCACTTTTGGTTGGCGGCCCGAAGTTGTTCACAATATTATCCAACTTTTTGTAAATCTCTGTACCTGTCAAAGGCTGGCGCGCCACGCTGTGATCAGTTTTCCCATCGAACTCTTTCGCCATCTTTCGATACTTATGTCCTTTTGGAAGCATTTTTCGGTGGCCCATATACACGGTTTTGCCACTATGTTTCAAGCGAATGCTACAAGTGTTTTCACCACAAATCGGACACGCCAACGCCCCCTTGATTGAATAGCCTGAAAGATTACCATAGGCGGGGAAATCATTGATTGTGCAGTACAACATAGCACGCAAATTGAAGTCCTCTTTACTGAATGAGTCGTAAACCGTAGCCCCTTCATTCCACAAGAGTTGTAGATCCTCTATCAAAGGTTGTAGGAATACGTCAATTTTGTTGCCCGGTTGCTTTGGACCCGATATTAACAAAGACAACAAGATGTGTATTGGTTTCATGCATAACCACGGCGGTAGATTGTAAATAACCAAAAGCACAGGCCAGGTACTGTGTATGCTACTCAAAGTACCGTAAGGGTTCATCCCATCCGTGCACAAGCCTAGCCTTAGGTTTCTCGGTTCGTTACCAAACTCAGGAAATTTTACGTCTATGTTTCTCCACTGTGGTGCATCAGCGGGATGTCTCAATCTGCCATCCTTTTTCCTGTGAACTGAATGCCACCGAAGATTCTCTGCGTCTTTCTCAATGGAGAACAAACGTCTGAACCTTGGAATGATGGGCAGGTACCACAGTACCTTAGCTGGTGAACCTTTCTTACTACCGCTGATGTGAGTTTGTTGTTTCTTATACCGTGACGCTCCACATGCTGAACAGCTTTCAGCAAATTCATCCGATTTCCAAAACAGCATGCAACCATTTGGACAAGCATGAATTTTCTGGTACCCCATACCCATTGGGCACATCATTTTTTTGGCTGAGTACGTAGTCGTTGGTAAAACGTTGTCCACCGGAAGAACGTATTTCAATAGTTCCAGGAGGTCAGTGAAACTTACGTCGCTCCAGCCATGTTTCGCTTTCAAGTTGAATAGCTTGAGGACGACACTCAACTTGCTTAACTTTGTAGGGTCACACCCGGGGTACAACGGTGTTTTGGATGAATCCAACAAATTTTCATGCTTGTCTGGCGTGTTAGAGTAATGTCGTTCCACATCTTCGAGCAAAGTCTCAATGTCATCATCCCAGAAATCTGGCTCAACGTTCGCTGTAACGTCTTCTGGATCACCAGCAACTGTATCATCTCCAAGTTCTGTTTCTGTGTTTGCCTGACCATTATCCCCTTCGTCAGGCTTAATAACATCGAACGCACTCTGACCATGTCATCGGATTATGTCTTGGAAATCTTTTGTAAAACCGCGGCGGATCAGATGTTCCTTAATTGTTTCAACGCCGCGATATCTCAGATTGTTTTTGTTATACCCCAGATTTTTTTTTATTTCCTTTCTGATTCGCAAAGGGAGTTTATGCTATTTTGTAATCTTATATTAGATTGTCTATGACATTCTCCTAATGTCATTATGTTAGATTGTGGAAGGAGGGCTAAAGATGTCTTTTTGTGTTCTATTAGTAATTAAAGAGTTAAGGACTGATTTCTTATTTTACTATTTCCTAACTCTCCTTTCTCAACTTTCTATTCACGATCAATTGCTCCTTCCACTATCCTGACATTCTCACACGACGGTTCTTACTCGCTCTCAATAACCTCCCTTTGCTCCTCTTTCTCTTCTTCAATTTCCTCTCGATTATTAACTGTTGGAGATCTGCTGGTGGAATTCGGTTCTTCTATCAGTCGTCAGTCAGGTTGGGTTGTAGATTTAGTTCTCTTCTCTATTGAGTCTCCTTTCCCTTTTTCTGATTTTGATTTTGTATTTGGGAATGGTTCAATTTGAGGGATGATCGTTCGAATGGAGATTCGAGAAGGCAGTTCGTAGAGTCCGCAGAGATAGCGTTGCTTCGGATGTGAGGTAGGTGGTAGATGGATTCGGTTGTGTATGTGCACCCACGGGGGTTTCGTTCCGGTTTCTGTATGTGAATTCTTTGACTCTCTGATTGATGATGTTTTGGGTTGATTTTGATGTGCGTTTGATGCGTTAAAACCCCGTGGAAATGTGTTTTCGATTGGCTATTTTGCAACTAAAAGTTATGTATGTTTTGTGGCTTGGTTCTGGCTGATTTCCGCAAGTGATTTTGCAGTTTTCGCAGTGTCCGAACATGTGTCTGAACATTGAAGTTCGGACATCATACGCCGGCAGATTTTCAGACTCTCGGTTTATGTCCGAACATGCAAGGTCGGACGCATGTTCGGACAGGCCTTTGTTTTGGCATAACTTCTTCGTCTGAGCTCCGTTTTGAGTGCCGTTTGCGGAGTTGGATTCCTCTTTTCGAGTACTATCTGTTTAAATATGTTTTAGCACATGTATATGTGTCATTTGATTTTAAAATCTTTGATAAGCCTTTGAACTCTTATTTGCTCTTAAAGTGAGTTTCAACTTCTGATGTTGGTTTTGACTTTCGTATTTCATTGGTCTTGGCTTAAGACTTGTGTTTCAGCTTGTGTATTCTGTTTTTTATTGTACTAAACCTTGGGATTGGGTGTTAGCACTCAGCAACGCCCTTTGTTCTGTTTTGATTAAGCTTATGCTTTCTGCTCTGGTCTGATAAAGATTTCGTTCTATTATGTATAAGGCTTTGATCTGCTCTGAAAGCTTCTGTTTTGGGACCTAGTATCTCTGTATCTGAACCTTTGGATGGCTGGTTTAGCTGTCTCGTAGCGCGCTATGTAGGATATCCTTCTGCTCCACGGGTGATGTTCCCCGTTCTGTTCACAGGTGTTCCACCTGTTCTGTTTACGAGTGAGGTTTCCTCGTTCTGTTCACGGGTTGTTTACCCGTTCTGTCTGTATGCTTTGAATGCTAGTGTCCCACTTCTATTCGGATTCTGTTCTTCTGTTTTGACAGACTGCTGTGTGCTTTCTGTCCTTTGAACACCTCTGTTTGTTTTGCTCTGCTCCCGTCTGCTCTGTCTGTTTGAAAACTTAGATAGGCTGCTGTGTGCTTCCTGTTTGTTGAGGATTTCTGATTTTGTAAGTGCTCTGCTTCGTCTGCTCTATCTGTATTTGATTTGAGTAAGTTCTGGATTTTGCTAAGCTTCTGATTGTGTTTAAGCTTTTTGAGTTTGTTAAGCTTCTGATTTCGTCAAGCCTTCAGCTTTAGTTTACCCTTCTACTAAGTTCTGGATTTTGCTAAGCTTCTGATTTTGCTAAGCTTTTGATTGTGTTTAAGCTTTTGAGTTTGTTAAGCTTCTGATTTCGTCAAGCTTTCAGTTTCAGTTTACCTTCTGTTATTAAGTGTATGTTTTGACCACCGCTTAGCTTCTTTTGTTTTAGACTTCAGTCTTTTTGAAAGACTTCTGCCTTGTCTCTTATTTCACTCTAGCTAAGCGCTTTCGTATATGTATATATATGTATGTTCAGATTATATTTTGAGTATGCTCAGCTGATGAAGTTTATCACCTGCTGAGCAATAGTTTTGCTCACCCCTATCTCCGTCTGATTTGCAGGTTTTAGTTCGTGCTTGGAGATTCAGTTTCAACTTTTTGTCTTGGCATTTAAGTTTTGTATTCAGCTTGTTTGGCCATGGTGCCCAGTTGTAATTAGATTATGCTTTGTATTTCAGTTTGGCTTCCGCCTGTGTATTGTAAAGACATGTTGTAATCTTTTATTTGGTAATATATGAGCATTAGTTCTATTTTGGGGTTTCGATAGTGTAGCCTTGCGTGTCTTACGTAATAAGCGCGCGGCGTGTAACGGTCTCTCACTCAGGGTGGTTTTGGGGTCGTTACAGTTTTGGCAGTCGATACACGGACAAAATATGTATCCCTTGTCTGTAGGTTTCAGATTGTTCGCCAACACCGTGCATAACTTATCAACTCCTTCTAAAAACTTGTCGTCAAAATTTCCGCTGTAAATCCACGAACGTTCCATCTCCTTCTAGCTTTATATGAAGGCAGCCATTTCATACCGTCACCCGTGGCAGAGTCTTTACACTTTGTATCTTATCAACCTAAATCCATCCATGAGTATTAAATCCCACCGGTGAACGTATTTTTAATATGTAATTTATTGAAAATTTCGGCAGCATCTCCCTACAGTTCTTCAAATGCACGATATTATGATATTAATCAATAATATATGCATTCGAAGAACAATAAAGAGATACTGCTGAAATAATCAATAAAGTACATATTAAAAGCACATTCACACCCTAGGGTGAGATTTAACAATCGTGGACAGTCCCGACAGGGACTGCCGAAGATAACCTATTAGTATATCTTGGGCGGATAACTATGTTTGGTAGTTTGTCAAATATTATATGTAAATATATAAATCTTACCTCTGGTAGACGATTAGCCATGCTAAGACGGTTGAGGTCGGAAGCCTAAATAAAGTCGTAGACCTGATGCATAAATGAAAAACGACAACATTAGAATTCATCAAAAATCAAGGTTAAATGCTAGCTAAACCGGAAAAAAAATGGACAGCATTCTCCCTATATTTCTAACGTCTCCAAAACAGTTTTATCAAAGTCAAATTCCACAAGCACCATCTAGAACTGGTAACATACATAAAACTTATCTTCTACTGTAAAATGAAGTTATTTATGACTCTCTGCAGTACTTCAGATTGAAGGACTGAAACTAGTCATTCTAGAACCATTAAAAACCAAAACTCATCTTATTCTTTCTGGTGTTATAACAATAGCTTGTTGATTCCTGTCACAGCTTGTGAATCAAACAGAGCATCTGGCATAGCAGATTGAGCGTTGAAATGAGCTATTTTCAGGAATCGTAATATACTTGAACTTACATTTCCTGTGGCAGTTTTTAAGTAGTAGCATTTTTAAAACTACACTATTATGTATTAATTGTAATACTCAATGCTAAGAATAAATAAATACAACAGTTTACAGTTTGGTTTGCAAAGTTACCGTTACTAAGCACCGAAGTGGGCAAGTAGTGTAGAAATCAGCCCACGAACTAGGTTGCAATTAACAGTGAATCTGGGCAAAATATATGAACAAGGTTAGAACATTTGCCATTACACTCTCAGGATTCGAAACAAACGAGGTTAGAACTTGCAATCGCAATGCATGTATATGAACTAAGTTAGAAAAAAATGACAATCAATCGATCGCATACCCAATACGCGATAAAGACGTCGACGGTGAGACCAGTGGTAGATGGGTTGTGACCGGCGGCGATGGGAGTGACAAAGGTGGTGGGAGCGACGGCGGCAATGGCCGTTAGCAAGGTGACGGGAGAGAGGAGGCGATTTCAGTGAGGAAGATAGCGCGAAAGAGAAGAAGAGTTACTGAGTACAGTGTGCAGGGTATAGGCAAATGTAAAAGGACTTTAGATTACGGTTTACATGTAAACCGTAATCTAAAGGCACACTTTAAATGACGGTTCCTAAAGAACCGTAATCTAAAGTGTAACGAAATTAAAAAAATAGCACGATAATTATTTGGCATATGTTGGGTTTCAAACATAGGTAACACATTAATATAAAGTTTTTATTAATCTAAAATACACTGGTAAAACGACGTCGTTAACCGTAATCTAAAGTGTAACGAAATTAAAAAAATAGCACGATAATTATTTGGCATATGTTGGGTTTCAAACATAGGTAACACATTAATATAAAGTTTTTATTAATCTAAAATACACTGGTAAAACGACGTCATTAACTGTAATTTAGATTACGCGCGGAGTCGAAAAAATCAAATAATACGGGAAATATTTGGCGTCAGGTCAAAACGACATCGTTGACCATCAGTCGGAGGTAGGCGCGCCTTTTTAGGACGGACTTTAGATGACGGTTATTAGTGAAACCGTAATCTAAAGTCCGTTGACCGTAAAGCGCGCGTCAACACGGGACTTTAGATTACGGTTTCACTAATAACCGTCATCTAAAGTCCGTCCTAAAAAAGGCACGCCTACCTCCGATCGATTATTGATTACGGTTAATTCAATCATCGTCGCTAATTAATTCCGGCCTTCCTATTAATCACGGTGTCTGTTAAAGCCGTGATTAAACCACCGTCATTAAAGGCTCGCGTTCCACCAGTGCCACCACCTTTGTCACTCCCATCGCCGCCGGTCACCACCCATCTACCACTGGTCTCACCGTCGACGTCTCTATCGCGTATTGGGTATGCGATCGATTGATTGTCGTTATTTTTCTAACTTTGTTCATATACATGCATTTCGATTGCAAGTTCTAACCTCGTTTGTATCGAATCCTGAGAGTGTAATGGCAAATGTTCTAACCTTTTCATATATTTGTGCCCAGATTCACATTAATTGCGACCTAGTTCGTGGGCTGATTTCTACACTACTTGCCCACTTCGGTGCTTAGTTACGGTAACTTTGCAAACCAATCTGTAAAATGCTGTATTTTTATTCTTAGCATTTAGTATTACAATTAATACATAATAGTGTAGTTTTAAAATGCTACTACTTAAAACTGCCACAGGAAAGAAAGTAAGTTCAAGTATATTACCGATTCCTGAAAATAGCTCATTTTCAACTCCTGCTCAATCTGCTATGCCAGATGCTCTCTGTTTGATTCACAAGCTGTGACAGGAATCAACAATGCTATTGTTATAACCACCAGAAAGAATAAGATGAGTTTCGTATTTTAATGGTTCTAGAATGACTAGTTTAAGTCCTTCAATCTGAAGTACTGCAGAGAAGGTCATAAATAAACTTCATTTACAGTAAAGAAGATAAGTTTATGTATGTTACCAGTTCTAGATGGTGCGTGTGAATTTGACTTTGATAAACTGATTTGGAGACGTTAAATATAGGGGGAATGACTTCTCTCTTTTTTCCTCTTTTCTCTCTCCTGTTTACCTTGATTTTGATGAATTCTAATGTTGTCGTTTTTCATTTATGCATCAGGACTACGACTTTATTTAGGCTTCCGACCTCAACCGTCTTAGCATCGGCTAATCGTCTACCAGAGGTAAGATTTATATATATACATATAATATTTGACAAACTACCAAACATAGTTATCCGCCCAAGATATACCTAATAGAGGTATATCTTCGGCAGTCCCTGTCGGGACTGTCCACGATTGTTAAATCACACACCTAGGGTGTGAATGTACTTTTAATATGTACTTTATTGATTTTTCAGTAGTATCTCTTTATTGTTCTTCGAATGCATATATTATGATTAATATCATAATATCGTGCATTTGAAGAACTGTAGGGAGATGCTGCCGAAATTTTCAATAAATTACTATTAAAAACACGTTCACCGGTGGGATTTAATACTCATGGATGGATTTAGGTTGATAAGATACAAAAGTGTAAAGACTCTGCCACGGGTGACGGTATGAAATGGTTGCCTTCATATAAATAGCTAGAAGGAGATGGAACGTTCGTGGATTTACAGCGGAAATTTGGACACAAGTTTTTAGAAGGAGTTGATAAGTTATGCACGGTGTTGGCGAACAATCTGAAACCTACAGACAAGGGATACATATTTTGTCCGTGTATCGACTGCCAAAACAATCTGAGATATCGCGGCTTTGAAACAATTAAGGAACATCTGATCCGCCGCGGTTTTACAAAAGATTTCCAAGACATAATCCGATGGCATGGTCAGAGTGCGTTCGATGTTATTAAGCCTGACGAAGGGGATAATGGTCAGGCAAACACAGAAACAGAACTTGGAGATGATACAGTTGCTGGTGATCCAGAAGACGTTACAGCGAACGTTGAGCCAGATTTCTGGGATGATGACATTGAGACTATGCTCGAAGATGTGGAACGACATTACTCTAACATGCCGGACAAGTATGAAAATTTGTTGGATTCATCCAAAACAACCGTTGTACCCCGAGTGTGACCCTACAAAGTTAAGCAAGTTGAGTGTCGTCCTCAAGCTATTCAACTTGAAAGCGAAACATGGCTGGAGCGACGTAAGTTTCACTGACCTCTTGGAACTATTGAAATACGTTCTTCCGGTGGACAACGTTTTACCAACGACTACGTACTCAGCCAAAAAAATGATGTGCCCAATGGGTATGGAGTACCAGAAAATTCATGCTTGTCCAAATGGTTGCATGCTGTTTTGGAATCGGATGAATTTGCTGAAAGCTGTTCAGCATGTGGAGCGTCACGGTATAAGAAACAACAAACTCACATCAGCGGTAGTAAGAAAGGTTCACCAGCTAAGGTACTGTGGTACCTGCCCATCATTCCAAGGTTCAGACGTTTGTTCTCCATTGAGAAAGACGCAGAGAATCTTCGGTGGCATTCAGTTCACAGGAAAAAGGATGGCAGATTGAGACATCCCGCTGATGCACCACAGTGAAGAAACATAGACGTAAAATTTCCTGAGTTTGGTAACGAACCGAGAAACCTAAGGCTAGGCTTGTGCACGGATGGGATGAACCCTTACGGTACTTTGAGTAGCATACACAGTACCTGGCCTGTGCTTTTGGTTATTTACAATCTTCCACCGTGGTTATGCATGAAACCAAGACACATCTTGTTGTCTTTGTTAATATCGGGTCCAAAGCAACCGGGCAACAAAATTGATGTATTCCTACAACCTTTGATAGAGGATCTACAACTCTTGTGGAATGAAGGGGCTACGGTTTACGACTCATTCAGTAAAGAGGACTTCAATTTGCGTGCTATGTTGTACTGCACAATCAATGATTTCCCCGCCTATGGTAATCTTTCAGGCTATTCAATCAAGGGGGCGTTGGCGTGTCCGATTTGTGGTGAAAACACTTGTAGCATTCGCTTGAAACATAGTGGCAAAACCGTGTATATGGGCCACCGAAAATGCTTCCAAAAGGACATAAGTATCGAAAGATGGCGAAGAGTTCGATGGGAAAACTGATCACAACGTGGTGCGCTAGCCTTTGACAGGTACAGAGATTTAAAAAGTTGGATAATATTGTGAACAACTTCGGGCCGCCAACCAAAAGTGGTGAAAAAAGTGTCTGGAAAAAAAAATCAATATTTTGGGAACTACAGTACTGGCAGCATCTGGAGGTTAGACATTGTATCGATGGGATGCATGTCGAGAAGAACGTGGGTGAAAGTATCACTAGCACCCTTTTGAACATAAAAGGAAACAAAGGATCATTTGAAAGGAAGAAAAGATTTAATTGAGTTGGGCATACGCACAGAGCTTGGCCGTAAGAACGTGGAAAACGCACATTCTTGCCTCCTGCCTGTCACACTCTGTCTAAAGAAGAGAAACATAGTCTATGCAGTACCCTTTACAACATCAAGGTGCCATCAGGTTACTCCTCAAACATAAGAAACCTAGTGTCCATGACAGATTTCAAATTAGTAGGAATGAAATCTCACGATTATCATGTCCTACTTCAAGAATTTTTGCCAATTGCACTACGTGGGATCTTGCCGGATGCTGTCAGACACACAATCACAAACGTCAGTGTCTTCCTCAAATCCATTTCGTCTAAGGTTCTTGATGTGGACACTCTGTCTAAATTACAAAAGGATCTTATTGTGACAATGTGCCAGCTGGAGATGTATTTTCCTCCATCGTTCTTCGACATAATGATACATCTCCTCGTGCATCTTGTAAGAGAGATTCTAATGTGTGGTCCTTTGTACCTTCGCTACATGTATCTGTTCGAAAGGTACATGAGTGTCCTGAAGAAGAAAATGAAGAACCGTCGTCACCCAGAGGGTAGTTATAGAGGCAACTATCACAGAGGAAGTGTAGACTTTGCCACCAATTACCAGAAGGTGTCGATACCATTGGACTTCCACGTCAGAAGCACGTATTCCCGCCATCTGCTAGGAAGGGTCAGATGAGTGCTGCTGAAGTCAAGGCAATGGTAGAGCATAAGTGGGCTACTGAGCGCCAAGCTATTGAGGAGAAACAGGCTGCTGAGCGCCGGGCTTTCGAGGAGAGGCTCCAGGAAGTGTTGAATTCGATCGCACATGGACTACAGCCAGCAGCATGATCCTCCTCGACTGTCTTCCTCGTCTAGTTGCTCCGGCCGCTGACCCGTACCCATTGCCAACATCCGGGTTAGCTTTGTTTAACTATTTTTCTCCTAAAATAAAGTCATTTAAATAGTATTAGATTGGACTCACTTATTATTTCACGTATCTCTGTTTATTAAAGGAGCAACAAAAATGCCGTCTCCAAATACCATTAGAAGGGCACCCTGTAGATGCGGCCTACGGGACGGTGTTGCCATCAGGTCCACTCACGCTCATAGTTCGTACGTCTACCCCCATTCTATGCGTGTGTGACCTTGGACCTGATAATTGATGGAATTGAGCATGCATACCATCCAATGGCGTTTGACAACAAATGCACGCGAGCGAAGCGAAGGGAGACTATTACCCTGGTCAGCATGTTATATTTGTTGTCATCGATGAGGTAAGACTGTTTGACAACCATTTAGTATCTAATAAAATGCATTATTTAGCATTAAGTGTATAATCTAATCTATTATAGATCCTGAGCTTCCTCGCCGCGTAACCCACCCCAACTAGAAGAGACCAGCGCGCCGGCGAATCCTATCAGAAGTACAAGGGTATGTTCTACATAAATGTTTAATGTTACTATAATAATCAATTAGTAATTACTTTACATTTATGCTTTACTGTTTGTGTGGAAGGGTAAGAATCCAGTGAGTCGGGGTGCGAAGGTAAGAATCTAGCACCCGTCCGGGGTCGCACCAGGACTTCTAAGGCGCCTAAAATAAGCTCGCACTGCCAAAAACTTGTTAATGTTTTGGGGGCCAAGCAGATGAATCTCTACGACAAGATCATGTTGAAGTCATCTCAAACTAACAACTTCATGATGACGCTTCCAAAGTCGATGTTTCACTACGAAGAAGATATGATCACGGCAATCAACTTTGAGGACATCAGAGAGATGATGTGTGGAAATTATCTGAACATTAACATTATTCAAGCTTATCTAAAGTAAGTGTTCTTTCCTCATACTGTAAAAAATAGAATAAGTATCTATGAAGTTGCATTGGCTAACTTTTTATAGTACATGTGATATAATAGAGGTCTGCTTGAGAGATGTGGCTGAGAAGGACATGACCTCCATTACTGCGGTGTGCCCGGAGCGTTTATCGTACGACTCAGTCACTAGGGACCCGGGGAGGTTTTGTAATTACATGATTCATTGCTTCAATGTTGCTGATCGACAGAATAAATTATTCATTCTAATGCCGTATCACAAACGTGGAGTTCTGATATAAAATTACATACTAATTAGCTAAATTTTTTACCTTCATTTCTCATTTCATTTTGTATTTGACATTGTAGCCACCACTGGGCTTTGTTTATATTCTGCGCTGCCACCGCTACTCTGCTCGTTCTAGATCCACTAGGGCAGTGGACAGAATTCAACACTGAAGACTTAATCAAAGAGTAAGTTTTATTACTATTTAATTGTTTGTAAGTTTTTTGAACCAAAATTAATGTACTTGTTTCATTTTGTAAAACGCTTTTGTTAATATATGTAACAGTTGTTACAAAAAAAACCCCACAGGGAGAGTTTGGTGTGATTTGACCGTCGATTACATCAAGGTTTGGTAATTCATGTATTTCATTCGTGCTGCTATATCTTTGTACAATTGTTTTACATTTGTGAATTTGGTGATTTAGTGCCCTACCCAAAAGGACTCTAGGAGTTGCGGGTACTACGTGATGCGGTTATATTACGAGTTCTGCGGGTACTTCCCAGTTTTAAGAATGATAAAGACAAGGTAATACGAACGCTGTCTTGTATTTAATTCGTTCGGCAGATTTTTTATGTCTTATCTTAACTCATTATGTTTTCCATTCCTTTTCTTGTTGCAGATTAAAGAGCATTTTGCCAAATTCTCGACTTATCATCCAAACGACTTGTTGCATGTCAGAGAGAGCATGTCAGCCATGTTATGAGAATGGGTGGTAGACTAGCTAGCTCTGATGCTGCTATGATGGATTTTGTTTTTTCACAGTTTTCTGCACCGTTTTTGTACTTTTACGCTTCTGTTTTATGCTATTCTTGTGGGAGTCATCCTAGCTGTATCTACCATGTATAGGTTACACTGCTACCTTTGTAGCCTTCTGATTCTGCTTGTTGCTGCTGCTGTAACAGATTATATTTTTTGTAATGAATTGCTAGTTGCTGCTGTTGTAACAGATTCTAGCTGCTGTATTGAATATTTCTGTTGCAATTGTGCGCAGAGAATGAATTTGCAATTGAATATTTCTGTAACAGACTGAATATGCAATTGTGCACAGAGAATGAATTTGCAATTGAATATTTCTGTAACAGATTTTCGATCTGGTGTATTTAGATGTTATCTCTGTTGCAATTGTGCGCAGAGAATGAATTTGTGTTGTTAGTATTTGATTCAGGTGGTTCAATTGTGCAGTTTCTGCACATTTGTTGGTCTGATGCACTCTGTTGCTTATCTGTTACAATTCTGTCTCTGTTGCAATTGTGTAGATTTGTAAAAAAAAAAATTACACTTTAGATGACGGTTATAAATCTAAAGTCCTTTGGGCGCGCGCGCCGAAAGACTTTACATTACGGTTATTGTGAAATCCGTCATCTAAAGTGTCAACTTTAGATTACGGTTTTACCAATAACCGTAATGTAAAGTCAATGACACGCAGGACGGAAAAGGGCCTTTAATTACGGTTTTAAAACCGTAATTAAAGACGTCGCCATCTTTATTGACGCCCGCGTAGATTACGGTCCAGAACCGTAATTATACACGGTTTTGGACCGTAATTAAAGGCTCGCGTTCCACTAGTTCGGTAAAAGTACCATCTGGGTACTCTTCAAACTGGAAGAACATTGTATCAACGAAGGATTTGAAACTTTTAGGCATGAAATCTCACGATTATCATGTACTAATGTTATATCTTATTCCAGTTGCAATCCGAGGGATATTGCCATCTGATGTCAAAAATGCTTTAACTCGGTTATGTTTCTTTTTCAACGGTGTTTGCTCCAAGGCAATTGACATAACATATCTAGATGATCTACAACATGAAGATGTTGTCACATTATGTCAAGTTGAGATGTATTTTCCACCATCTTTCTTTGACATAATGGTGCATCTAATTTTGCATATCGTTTGAGAGTTACAATTATGTGGTCTGGTATACTTAAGGTACATGTACCCTTTTAAACGGTATATGGGTATTATGAAAAGTAGAATGAAGAATAGGTATCGACCAGAGGGGAGCATTATTGAAGCAACAGTGACTGAGGAAGTCACATAATTTGTGACCAATTATTTGAGTGATGCGGAGTCAATTAGTATCCCAAAACCACGACACTACGGCAGGTTTAAGGGTAAATGTGTCATTGGTAGAAAGATTGTGCAAGTTCCGCGTCATCTTATTCATCAAGCACATTTATTTGTCTTACAACACCTTGAGGTTGTTGAACCTTATTTTGAAACCCCATATGGTTGAGTTAAGGCATCAAAATCCTATGAAAGACCACATTTGGCTGACAAAGGAACAAAACTGAGTTTTTGTCCAATGGTTCAAAGATCATGTGTTGGCATTATCATCATCAGATCCTGAAGCTGTAAGTGAAGAGATCAGATGTTTGTCAATCGGACCTGAAACTAATATTACATCATTTGAGGGGTATGATCACTAGTACAAAAAACGCCTATTTCGGCGCCCCTATTTCGGCGGTTGTAACAACAACCGTTGAAATAGATGCCCCAAAATTCTATGTCTAAAAAAGGCACCTATTTCGGCGGTTCCTAGCTAGGAACCGCCGAAATAGGTGCCTTTTTTTAGACATAGAATTTTCGGGGCACCTATTTCGGCGGTTCCTAGCTAGGAACCGCCGAAATAGGTGCTTTTTTTAGACATAAAATTTTTGGAAGCCTATTTTCCCTTTTTTTTTCAAAAAATTCGGTCGGCGGGAAAATTTGCCTATTTCGGCGGTTCCTAGCCAGGAACCGCCGAATAGGTGCCTTTTTTTAAACTAAAATTTTTGGAAGCCTATTTTCCCGGGTTTTTTTTTCAAAAAATTCGGACCGCGGGAAATTTCAGCCTATTTCGGCGGTTCCTAGCTAGGAACCGCCGAAATAGGTGCCTTTTTTTAGACATAAAATTTTCGGAAGCCTGTTTTCCCGGTTTTTTTTTTCAAAAAATTCGGACCGCGGGAAAATTTCAGCCTTTTCGGCGGTTCCTATCTAGGAACCGCCGAAATAGGTGCCTTTTTTTAGACATAAAATTTCGGAAGCCTGTTTTCCGGTTTTTTTTTTCAAAAAATTCGGACCGCGGGAAAATTTCAGTCTATTTCGGCGGTTCCTAGCTAACAACCGCCGAAATAGACTTTATTTCATATATATATCGCAACTGCTCTTCATCTCTCTCCTCTCACGGTAATTTTGCAACTCTAACTGGCGAATGTACTTGCTAACACTCCTCTCTGCATCTCGCTCACCAGATTGAAAACGGGGTTGAAGTAGTTCATTCTAGAACCGGTAATATACTCGAACTTATCTTTTTTCTCATTGGAGAACAAGCTACATGCATGCTCTGCGCCTTTCATTCTCTTTGTTTTCTACGCATCTCTATTCTCTTCTTGTGACTACGCCTATGTAGTGACAAATCACTGAAACGCGCATCTCACTCACTAGATTGAAGACGGGCTGAAGTAGTTCATTCTGGATCCGGTATATACTCAAACTTATATTTTCTTTTTGGAGAACAAGAAAATACATGCTTTGCGCCTATTTATTCTTTCTTTGTGTTTGTGTCTCTTTATTCTCTTCTAGTGTCTGCGCCACTACAATCTCTTCACACTCACGGTGATTTTGCAAGGCAAACAAGAAGCTTACATGCTCGTGCCACTGTTCATTCTCTTGCGTTTGCGCCTCTATAGAGATGCAAAACTGTTGCATCTCGCTCCCAAGAAAGAAGTCGATGCAGCTAATTTTTTTATTTTTTTAAAAAATACCTATGGCGCGGTTGTTAGCTAGGAACCGCCGCCATAGGTGTGTTTTTTTTTTTGAAAACCACCTATGGCGGCGGTTCCTAGCTAACAACCGCCGCCATAGGTGTGTTTTTTTTAAAAAAAAACAACCACCTATGGCGGCGGTTGTAGCTAGGAACCGCCACCATAGGTGTTCTATCTCGGCGGTTGTACAACCGCCGAGATAGGGTCTCATCCCTATTTCGGCGGCTCCATTTCGGCGGTTCTAGAACCGCCGAAATAGACCTTTTACAACCGCCGAAATAGGCCCTTTTTATACTAGTGGATATTAGTGGGTATACATACTACACTGTACGCCAAGATGCCAAATTGATAAACTAGAATAGTGGAGTAAAAATCAAAGCTGCAACCATTGAGTACCACAGCGGTAACCGATCTCAACCAGTTAGGAACTGTAGTTGGTATTATGTGTCATCGAGGACATTTGGAAACTAGACTACCACATTAATTCCTTTCTGTTGTTCCAATGCAAGTTGGTGGACAACCGACGTGGATGCTAAAATGATGGAGGGCTTACCTTGGTTGATCTTTCACGTGTCAGATATAAGGATGATCAATTTGTTCTGGGAAAGGATTGCGAAAAGTGTGGTACGTGAGTATCTGAAACTGTAGATGGTCTGTTGTTCTTCCAGGAAGAAGGCCCGGTTGTAATCGAAATGAAATTGGGATAACATGACAATGAAACGGTAAGGGAAATTCCCTTGTTTCCTACTGGATTACCGGATTCGATTAATGTTACCGAAAACGATTTGCTTTATGCATGATCAGACCATGATAAGGGTGTTTGGGTTGAAAATATGAAATGATTAATTTATGTTTTCGTGTCAAGTAATGTTGTTAGTAGAATGTAGACTGTAATGTCATCTTAACTGTTATTATTATTATTGTTATGCTTCATAGTATTTATGTTAATTTGTATAATGACTTTATCTGATGAGAATGTTTTATTAATTTTTTTTGTAGTGGATGATCACCCTATGGATGACCCCGTTGGACAGATTCTCATGACTTGAGAAGCTGAGCCACAACAGAATAGACCAAGTAAGCGGGTCACAAGAGGCGGAAAGAAAAAGAAGAGCGACCAGTTAGCTGCACGTGAGACTGAGGCTGTCCCTTCACAGCAAACTGAAGAGCCGCCAGTTGTCCCACTAGAGGCCAAGAAGCAAAAAAAGAGAGGTCCCACGCTTGGGTTGTAGGCTAACGCGGGTCCTCCTACAAAACCGGTGCAGTTCAATGAGTACAACTAACCTCTTGGAAATTGGAAGAATGACTTCACCGCTTATGGTAGCCATTTGGTGAAGTCATACTGTAACATAAACCACAACTGGAAGCAAGTGCCTCAAGCATTGAAGGATACCATGTTTGAGCTTCTTCAGGTAAATCTCTACATTATTAGTATGATATTGTAAAATAAAAGAATATTTATGTTCATTTTACTAACTGACTAATCATGCATGTAGGCTCGTTTCTCCTTGGATCCCACACTTAAAAAGGATGTGCTGTCATTGATGTCGAAACATATCTGGGACCACAAGAATAAGTTAGCTGACAAGTTCATTTACAAGATGCCTGCTTTAGAAGATCCAGATGCTTCAGATCATGATCTCAGTGGTGAGAGGCCACCATGGGAGATTTACAAAGGCATCACCGAAGAGCAATGGTTACAATTTGTTGAGTCACGTCTTACACCAGAGTTCCAAGTGCATTTTATTGTCGTACATACATATGTTACGCTTTCTTATGTCTTTTTTGTGTTTAATTTCACTAAACATGATCATATTAATTTATGCAGGCTCTCCGTGAGAAACAATAAGCAAATGCTAAGAAGAATTTGTACCCTCACCACTTAGGTGGAAAAAGTATTGCTCAATGAGTACCAGAATGAGAGCAAAAGGGTTATCTGCCCATGGATGGCTCATTGGATATCAGTGGCAGAAGAATGAAAGTCTGGGAGTTAAGCCACGTTCCGAAGAACTCTACTCCTGAAAATCCTTAATATGATGAAGCCACAAGAGTAGTTATTGCTCAAATGGTAAGTGATATCATTTCATTTTTAGTTGAAGTGTTCATTTCATTTGTATATGAACTTATGATAAACTAATAACTGTATTTGTGTGTTGTATTAGGGTGACTTAAGCTCTCAGCTCACCCAGGGCACCTGGACCTCAGAGAGGAATGATGATCCTCTTACACGCGCTCTTGGTAAGAAGGATCATCCAGGTCATGCCATTGGTTTGGTAGGCACGCTGGTATCTGCCAGGCATTTGGCGTACCCGGGTCCAAAAAAGAATAGGGGAGGACGATCAAATACTAGGAGCACCTAAGAGTGATCCCTGAGATGGAGCAGAGGATTCATCAGAGCATTGACGAAAGGATCGCTCAGGCTATGTCATGGTTTCAATCACAGATGCATAGCAGCCAAGGGGTTTCTCGACCACAAGCTGAGTCACCGATTCAGCAGCAGAGTGCACCAATATTAGGAAGTAGTGTCCACTCGGCTGAGCCGTTTCCCCATGCATCTCTAAAGGTTAGATCAACATTTAAATTGAGTACATGACGATTAAGATTTTTCACTTGATTACTAATATCATCATAGAACTAGGATTTCACAAATTTCACCTAAACAAGTTCCACATAGCATTCAGGCACCCACTGAGCGCACGTTGGTTTTACAAACTGGAAAATAAGAGGTCATGGTGGCATGGAGTACACTTTTCCTTTCAATTACAAGTGATATTGTGCACGGTGAACCACTCCGTCCATACCATGCATGAGTGCTTCTGGATGACTTTGTTGTAGAGCATGGTGACGTCTGTTTATCGGTGCCTATCCCACAAAGCCCTACACTGCGTTCTGCAAGATCTGTGACAATGCAGTGGCCAGTACAAATGGTCAAACTCTCTGGGCAGGTAATTACTCTTAATCATTGCTCTAAAACTATTGATATACCACCTTGCATCCATGTACTTAATTTGTTAATATCATAGAAAATGAGTTGACCAAAGACTGATAAGGGAAAAGGAAAAAGAATTGCTGCACCTGTTCAATCAAAGGCATCCACCAATTTCATGATTAGACCTGATTTGGTTGAGCAAAGAATATTGGATGGCTTATCGACTAATATGAAGATTCTACACTCATCGTTGCTGCTGCTGCCACCTCACTGTGATTCCATCACTGTGGAAGATCACGAGAGGATATTTCACCATCAAGTCGAAGCAGGATATACACATCAATTTGAGATATATATGTCCGACTTCAAGGAATGTTTCATGAGGGATTGGTTGAATGTGTCGATTATCAAGTTAGCCTTCATGTGAGTGACTTCTACCTTTTATTTTTTGAATGCATTGATTGGTGATGAATTAGATGTTTAAATGAAAAGTAAATAACTAATGATAGTGTCTTCATCGTGCGGGCATGTGCATAATAAGGCGATTGACGTCTACCAAGATCACAAATTCAGATTCCTGTGTCTTGATATGTGCTGTGAAACCCAGATGAAAAGTGACATGCAAGGCCTTATGCAATATCTGACGAATGCCATATTTCAATGTGCAGACAAGTCATTTATTATGCTTCCATATCATCAAGGGTATGATATTTGACTATTTCTCTTAGTATAATCTATTTATATTTTGTGTTAGTTGTTTAATGATTTCAACACATTGGGTAATTTGTGAACAGTCGACCTTGGTCATTGCTTGTGCTGGTGATGCAGTACCCTCGAGTCTTGTAATTTGACTCACTTGGTAGGGGTGTCAAGAGACCAAAGATCGCCAACGCAATATTGAGGTAAGTTTGTTATCTTAAACAACAATTGTCATTACTTAACATTAATTGTTTCAAAACTCCCTACTGATACTTAAAACTATATTGCTGACGTATATAGTTCCATGAGAGCTGCATTCATGACAATGGAAAAATCATTGAAGAATAACATCCCTTGAAACCTAGTCAAGGTACTCTATAATTGCTAAATTTGTGTGATAATGCCAATACTAGTTTATAACTTTTAATATGTGTGTATGTATAGTGTTCGGTGCAGCCCGGGGGTTCGGAATGTGGATACTATGTCATGAGATTTATGAATCACATAGTAGGAGTGTCGTCCCTTTTACCAGATCACTCGTTAGATAAGGTAACATTCTTTAAAAGTTTAGTTATGCTCTTTACATGTTGTTAGACTTGTAGGTTTTAGATTACTGTTCAATTTTTTTTCAAGGCTTACGAAGAATTGCTCCAAGGTGGTCAATATGAAGATAATCAAATTGTTGAGATTCTTGAGGATGGTCGGAGTTCGTCTGCACAAGTTTAATGAATTGTTGATGATGAATATAATTAGTGAACTTTTTTAGTATGTAATTGTAATTCTGCACACTTATGGATGGTATGGTAGATTTGAATTGTGATGTGGTTTTTCTTTGTAATGAAAGTGTTGTAATTACATGGGTTTGTTTTACTCTCAAATTGTGGCGGGTCGTTGATATTAATTGGGGGCTTTTAGAACTTTATGAATGTGTGCTGGAGCTCCCTGTGTGGATGCAACTATATTACAGGTCTCATTGAATCATTTAGTGTGTGTGTGGTGAGTATATATACTAGGATGGAAAAAAACGGGGGCTATTTTGGCGGTTCTAAACTAGGAACCGCCGAAATAGATACAAAAATAGGGCTTATCTCGGCGGTTCTTAGCTTACAACCACCGAGATAGACACAGGGTCTGTCCCAAGGTTGGTCCCTAGGGCGGTCAATACCAGAATGTATTCTGGAACGAACCGACCCAGGGACCGACCCTGGTTCAAGGTCGGTTCATCACAGAAAGCCTTCTGGTATTGACCGCCCTAGGGACCGACCCTGCGTCTATCTCGGTGGTTGTAAGCTAAGATGTGGTTAGCTATTGATTTCGGCAACCACCTATTTCGGCGGTTTGGTGTTACAACCGCCGAGATGGGTGCACCTATTTTGACGGCGCTCATTTCAGCGGTTTACAACCACTGAAATAGGCCCCTTAGAACTGCCAAAATAGGTCATTTTTCTACTAGGGAGACTGAGTGTCACCATACTATTTTGATTAACAAAGTTAGTTTGAACTCAGAAATATAGAGTGAGTAAATTGTTTTTCTTTTTGGAAAAAAAAAGAATGTTTCTTCAGCATAAAAAAAAAAAGAGAATATAGTTTCCCATTTCGTGCAAACTTCCTACACACTTGAAGATAAGGCGCATAATATTGTTAAAAAATAGAACTCCAGATTTTCTGGCCAGAAAAATTGTTGGTATATGTTTATTATTATTGTTATAGTTTTTTAGGACTAGACATAGATAAGAGAAAGAGATAGATCAATTGAAAAAGGTAGAAGCTTGATTGTACGAAACAATACTAGACTAAGTTGAAGAGATTCTTAAGTGTGCATATTAAACACTGACTCATATTTGTGTGGATCAATCTCGCGTGATTTATCTACATGAATTTTGATGGAGATATTGAACTTCTGGTTTCGTATTGATAGAAGTTATTTCTTCAAATATGTGTTTCACTCGCCTACTAGTAACCAAAGCCAAAAGCACAGAAAGATCAGGTATGGAATGAAACCTTGTGAGAGCTTACACACTCCTTTCCATATCGGTAGATGCAAGATTGGGCCCTGTTCGGCATGGCTGTTTTACAGCTGGTTTGGTCTGGCTGTTTTGCAGTTATTTTATATGTGTCAACATATTATTGGAATAGAATTTAGGACCCACGTGGGATCCACACTGAACCCATCCATTTATATCAAAAAATGCTATTTTAAAGGCGAAGAGAGCCTAAAAAGCGGCAAATGTGAGATGTAAGGATATACAAATTATCAACATACAATGGCTGTTAAAAAAACGTTATATTCTTCTCATATATTTATCTCAATTCTCTCTCCTTTCTTAAACGCTTCTCACCCTTTGGCGGGAGCAGTGCCCTTAGCCTTGCCCGTTTTCTTTATCTCTTCCCCACCATCACTATCTTTGTGAGGTGGTAATG
Organism: Limonium bicolor; assembly: GCA_023374045.1. Classification (NCBI taxonomy): domain Eukaryota; kingdom Viridiplantae; phylum Streptophyta; class Magnoliopsida; order Caryophyllales; family Plumbaginaceae; genus Limonium; species Limonium bicolor. The sequence goes on from CM041778.1 coordinate 47,106,491, forward strand.
ATTGCCTTACATGCTCTAGAAATCAACCGCCTTTACCTTGTTTCTCCGACCTGTGTACAAAACTACACAGGAAATTTCATCACTACCTTTGATCTCCTTCCACTTTGTTCGCCTTCACCTTGTTTTCTTCACCGCCTTCACCTTGTTTCCTCTTTCTCTCCTTCTTATAGTTTCTAATGGCTGAAATGATGGAAGAACCATGGTCGAAGAAACTATTAACCGTTGTGCGACCCTTGCACTCACAAAAGAGGTTGAGCTGACGGAAGTGGACGGTGTTGATGATCAGGACTTATCTTCCCATTTGACCGATGCTTAATGTGTAAGCCTTTCACTCTTAAACCACCTGATCTATGTGCTCTGGAAACTTCACTGGCGACATCTGGCAACTGGATGGCAACTTCACTACTTGGCTAGCAGGTAAAGGTCTCTTCTTTCCAAATTTGAGAAGATTGACTGCTTGCATTTTGTTATTTCGAAGGGACCTTGGTGTTATGACGGGTCTCTCTTGATCTTCCAACACATCGACAAGAACAAAGCCCTACGAGATCATGAATTCAATTGGTTCACTACGTGGGCTAGAATTCATGATGTTCCATTTATCTATCATCATAAGAAGTTTTCTAGGAGGAGGGTGGAAATCGATTGAGCTGCTTCTTGGATTATGGTGAGAAGGAGGATCGGATTAGTGAAGAGTTCATGAGGATTAAGGTCCTTTTTGACGTTAAGAAGCCAGCCCTAAGGTGCATTTTGATAAACTCTTCAAATAATGCGAAGCTACTCGGATTTCTTACAAACAAATGCCAAATTGCTTTCAATGTGGCTTCTTCACTCATATGAAAAGGACTGCCCTGTTCAAGTTGTGTCTGCTGATGGTACCTTCCCCTATGGATCATGGTTGAGAGCTTAATCGATCAGACCTAGTCAACACTCTCTTTTGACATAAAATAAGAATGCTTGGAAATCTGCATGTGGATTAGCTAATTTTAAAGAGAATTTAGGCCCTGTCCAAGCAATAGGTGGAAAGGCAGATCTAGAGAAGGATAAGAACCAAATCGAGACTCAACTTGAGGGTCCTCATCATCCTCTTCTTCCCCAAAGGATGTTGGTAGCTTCATTGGTCAAATGAAGAATAAAAAGGCTGAAAATTTTGTTACACATGCTGGTTTGGGTAAGAGGTCTTTGGTCAATGAGTTTTTAAGGAGCATCGGGAAGGGGCTAGGGGCTCACATCTACGGGGCCAGATAATAGAAAGGGCAAGGCTACAACAATGAACCATCCAAAGAAGTGGAGCTGATTTGGACCTACACAACGGCTCTGTTCGATTCATCTCTGACTCTCCGGCGCAATTACCAGCACTCAGATACTAATCATAATTAGCTGTTCAAATTTGGATTTGAACATGGATCTGTAACTAGCTAGTACCTCGATTGTTTTACCTTTATTTTTCTTGCCTAGTTGAACTATCCTTTTAGGCCTAATCCTTATTATCTATGGGTTAGATGTCGGTTTAGGCCTTTGGTGATCTGGCAAGCTTCTTCTGTGGCATGCAAGATACTCACACAACGTCCCATGTTGGATTAGGCTGCATATAGTATTTTCTCGGTTTGGTTGCACAAGATCCAAGTATGGTGTGTACTGATGTCATACTGGTTGGTTGTGATATGATGAATGACAATGGTTGGATTGAGGCTTTAAAAAAAATACAATGCCCATTCATTAACCGTAAACCACTTTATTACCACTATGACCATGTTTTAAATTTTGGATATCATAAATATGTTTTGATAATGCACTTCTCGACAAAAAAGATGTTACTTGATCATCTATTTCAAAACACGACTTAGAACATGGCGTTTGCTCCAGGTTCTAATATGGCGTAAAGGCATTTTAGTAATCTCCATCCCACTCTACTTATCCTCTACAAATTCTGCCTTTCTTTCTATTTTGCATATAAATTTCCACAACCAACTCACTCTTTCTTTCATCAATCTCACCCTCTTCGCCATCACATCTTCATCCACTCCCTCAAAATTACGTCATACTACCCTTCTTCTACTCCTCAAGACAACTCTATCGGCGGTGCCATCACAACTCACTTTCTCTTTCCACCTCTATCTTCCTTATCAGTCTCTTACTTTCTCTCTCTCTGCCTACCTTCTCCGCCCTTCGATCCAACCCTCACAATCGTTTGCCTCAAGCTTATTCACTTCAAGGTTCACATGCTCCCACACCTCTTCGTCAACATTGTCTGGCGATGACCCTCAAGGTGTGTAACCGTGACGCCCTACTCCGTTGACTTAAGCAATCTCTATGTTGCGGTCACTTACAGCGGAAGAGAGCTGGGTCACATAACTTTTACCGAAGGACATGTATGTTCCTTTTCACCAGCTAGGTTGCAAATTATCATCGTGAAGAGAATGAAGAAGGCCGAAACATGTATATTCCTCATTGACCAGCGTCATGAAGAGAATGAAAAAGGTCGAAGCATGTATATTCCTCATTCACCAGCGCCGTTAAGAGAACGAAGAAGGTCGGAGCATGTATGTTCCTCATCCACCAGCTGGGTTGCAAAATAACCATCGTGAAGGGAATGAAGATGGCCGGAGCATATATGTTCCTCATTCACCAGTTGTTTTTTTTTTTCTGTTGTTGCTTTTTCAGGTGCAGATGGAGCTTGTAGAGGCTGAGGAGGATCATATATTTTGTAGGGATTTTGTTGTTGTATATGAACACATCTAATAGGAATAGTGAATCTTATTGTTTTGAAAAGTGAATCTTTTGGTTAAGAACAGTGAATCTTATCACTAACTTATGCGATAACTTTTTTTATTGTGAGTGAATCATTCGTTTGAGAAAAGTGAATATTGTGTTTTTGAAAGTGAATCTTATGTTTATGAAAAGTGAATCTTCAGTTTAAGAAAAATGAATCTTACCACAAACTTATGCGAGAACAATATGAACCTTTCATTTATTGAAAGTGAGTCCTTTGTTTAAGAAGAGTGATCTTTTGCTTATGAAAAGTAAATCTTATGTTCAAAAAGGTTAACCTTTCACATTCAATAATATGAACCTTTAATTTATTTAAAGTGAATCCTTTGTTCGAGAAAAGTGAATCGTATATTTTTGAAAAGTGAATCTTGTATCTTACCACAAACTTATGCGAGAACACATGAACCTTTCATTTATTGAAAGTGAATCTTTGTTTTAGAAGAGTGACTCTTTTTTTAGAATTGAATCTTATGTTTATGAAAAGTGAATCTTTTGTAAAAATGATTGTTACCACAAACTTATGCTAGAACAATACGAACCTTTCATTTATTAAAAGTGAATCCTTTGGGTTGAAAAAAGTGAATCTTATATTTTTGAAAAGTGAATCTTATGTTAATGAAAATTGAATCTAACCACAAACTTATGCAAGAACATGCACCTTTCATTTATTGAAATTGATTCTTTTGTTTAGAAAAGTGAATCTTATACTTATGAAAAGTGAATCTTTTGTTTAAGAACAATGAATCTTACCATAAAATTATGCAAGAACAATATGAATCTTTCATTTATTGAAAGTGAATACTTTTTTAGAGAAAAGTGAATTTTTTGTTTTTTAAAAGTGAATCTTATGTTTAAGAAACTTAAACTTTTCACAATAAAAAATGTGAATCCTTTGTTTTAAAAGTGAATAATTTTGTTTAAGAAAAGTGAATCTTCCACAAGATCATTTTGTTAATGAATAAGGTTTATTTACTATTAAGGAAGATTCATTTTGTTAATGAATAAGATTCACTTTTAACATACATAACATACACTCATTTAAAGAACATAAAATTTTAGGTTTATCGGCTAAGAAGAAATGGGCTTTGTTGACGGTACAACAAGAAATGAAGAATCCTTGCTCGAGCTTAAGATTCGAAGAGGTGCGACAACATGGTGATTGGTTGGCTTCTCACGGCCTGGAACGGACATAGTAGGAAGCGTTGCGTTCAACTCCTCTACGGAAATGGTTTGGGGTGAATTGATCTCAAATTTGAGGAGAATAATGTCGCTCACCTTACGCACTAGAATAGGAGCTAGCGACAGTCAAACAAGGTGAGGATTCCATTCGAGCCTATTACACCTATGTCAAGAGCATTTGGACTAGATTGATTCTACTAATACTTTGACCACTTGTTCTTGCTCAAGGAATGAACAATTTAGACAATATATCAGACCATAATGAGCAATAAAATTCCTCATATCTATAAACCCTAAATATGCTCAAGTCGGGGAAATTTCTTAATGATGTCGCCACTCCTTTCTGTTCAACAAATCTGTTTCTTGCTCATTTAAGAAGAGCAACTAAAGAGAGTAGGATTCGGGGGAAAGTAAGAGGAAAATACCATTTCCTTCGCAACAAATTTTTAGGGAAGAACAACAACAAGCGACATCAAGAACCTGACCAAAAACCTAAGACAAAACTCTTTACGTTGTACACACTATGAGAAAACTAGGCATACAGAAGAAAAATGCTTTGAGAAAATTGGTTACCCACCAAATGAAGGCCAAGAGGAAAAATAGTTCAAGTCTTACTAATGCCCTATATAACAGAAATGGGAGTCCCGTTGAAGATTTGCTGTAGTCCAGTCCAAGGGCAAGGGAGTCTACTACAAGGAGTTACAATGTTGAAGAAGTAAATAAGATACTGACACATGTATCAAAGAGCCGAGAAGAAGGAATGAATGAAAGACTTAGCACGGTAAACACCAGCTAAAACTTTGTCGGTAATCACCTATTTAGATTCTAGAACAAGATCTATATCTGAATGTCTTTTTGTTGCAACCTTGAAAAATCATGCTACTAGAAATATTCCTGATTGGATTATAGATTCGGGTGCCTTCGAACATATGTGTTGTGATCTTTCTAAATTTGCTAGTTATAAACATCTAGACCATATACCCATGGTGATTATGCCTGATGGGTATCCACAAAAGGTTAATATTGTAGGCACTGTGAGAATTAGCAAGTTGATCACCTTGACTGATGTTCTCTATGTTCCTTCCTTCAACTTTAGTCTAATCTTTGTAGCTAGATTGGCTCAAGTAATGTCTAGAAAATTTTGTTTTGATGATTCCTATTGTGTCTTTCAAGATTCTAGAAGTTTGCTTGAACATCAAATAGGGAGACAATGTTCTGGAATTTATTTGCTTGACTGTTGAATAAAAATGAAGGAGATGAGGGAGTTGTTAGTAGTTGTGTAGTTGAAAGACTTGCCTCTATTTTTTATTGTACATATACTTTATGCCTTTGGCATCATAGGTTTGATCATTTACCTATCAATAAAATAGAACATTTGAGATTAGTCGACAAACATCATTGTATAAGACAGTTTATTTGTGAATCATGTTGTAGAAAGAGTCATCGAATGCCTTTTCCTAAGAGAAGTGATACAAATACAAAAATCTATGATCTTGTTCACATCGATGTGTGGGTCGTTAAAAAGTTTAGACTCATGATGAATACACCTATTTTAATGACCATTGTTAATGATAGAATAAGAGCTACTTGGATTCAATTGATTAAATATAAATATGATGCTTTCAAATAAATAGCAGATTTCCTTAACATGATCTGCCTTCAATTTGGTAAAAATGTTAAGAGTATTAGAACCAACAATGCTTATGAGTTAGGATGTTTTAAGGATAGCTCTGAATTTCTAAAATCTAAAGGAATCAAACACCAACTCACATGTGCCCACACCCTAAAACAAAATGGGGTTGTGGAGAGAAAACACTATCACATCTTGGAAACAGCTAGAAGTTTGATGTTTCACTCATGCTTACCTCTAAAATTTTGGGGTGAAAGTGTACTGACTCCTGTATACCTCATAAATAGAATGCCCTTGGAAAGTGTGTTAGGGAAATATCCTTATGAGGTCTTATAAAAAAGTAAGCCAAGCTATGAAGAACTTAGAAGTTTTGGAAGTTTGGTATTTGCTCACAAAAATCATAATCTTCATGACAAATTTGCTTCTAAATCTTCTAAGGCAGTTTTTCTCGGTTATGCTCCTCATAAAAGAGGTTATAAGCTATATGATTTGGATAATGACAGATTTGTTGTTAACAGAGACGTCAAGTTTTATCAGAATATCTTCCCTTTTAGGTCAGGAAATAGAGCATTACACTCGAGAGATACTGTACAGTATGTGCACAATGATAAACAAAATCTAATTTTTTCTTATATAATCCTTATTTACCTCATCTAAATATCTTTGATTTTGAGGAAACAAATGAGATTCATCATATACATGAGTTAGACGTGGGCAAACAACAGGAACAACAAGAAACTGTTACTGAACGGCAAAAACAACTACTGAACAACAGTGCTCAAAAGATCTGAGAGGAGCAGAAAAATGCCAAGGCACTTGCAAGATTATATCGTGGGAAATGCAAACAAGAGGCAAGAGACCCACCAGAACCAGCTAAGTACCTAGATCCTTTGTCACTTATTCTATATGATAGACTGAAATGCTAATCCATCTGCATTTAACAATGAGGAACACACCTTTGAAAGAGATGTCGATGATTGCTTGTATTCTTTTGTAAAACCAGAGTGGAGAACTACTTTTCCTGTTAATAAGCATGCTTCTTCCTACTAATTTACTTCAGTTGATACTGTTGTTAGTACAGAAACTGAACCCATTGATTACTATGAAGCTATTAAGGATGAGAAATGGATTAAGGCCATGATAAAGAGTTTGATGCTCTAGAAAGAAATAAAACTTGGGAGGTTGTAGATCTTCCAAGAGGCAAAAAGGTGATAGGATGCAAATGGGTCTTCAAATTGAAATATAAAGCAGATGGGATTCTTGAGAGACATAAGGATAGGTTTGTTGTTAAGGTATACACCCAAAAACATGGCATATACTACTGTGGAGGGTGATTTTTCAGTATGAGGGGGGTCTATCTAAATATGGTCTGACTGAAAAGCCTAGATCCAAGAAATTGCCATTCTGTGGAAGGTGAAAACCCGTTATTCTTGGCATCCCTCAAATACCTACTAAATCGTCGTCTTTCCCAGAAAGCGTATGGGGAATGCTAGTGAGCACTACACCCGCTCTCAATGGGCTCCACGCGGACTTATGCCTCTATAAGGCGAAATTGACTAGAGTCGCCACCTAGTTTGACCTAAGATACTAGGAAGGAAGGGAATGAGGGTTCTAAGAACCGTTAATTGACTCTGAAATTGTTGCCTATGGATAGGACTTATCTGGTCATTTGCAGAGATTCTATGTGGGTTCGCACTGGGTTACACCCCTTGGAAGTGGCAACGACCACGACTTCGGATTGGTGCCCGAGGAAACCTCGGTCTCCAATTGTCGGGATTGCCTTCTTTCAAAACCTTATTAGAGAGATTCAATTAAAGCCAAGGATAGGATCAGGAGGAGAAAAATGAGTGGATGAGGCGAGCTTTACTGCCAAGCTAGCGCCAAGAAGAAGAATTGATGAATTCGAATAAGTATGGAATGAAAGATTAGGAGAAGTCTGAGGTTGAGTGGATGAACAAGACTTAGAGTTTGATAGTTTGAAGTTTGTGGGAGCTGAAGAAGGTTTGAACGTTGAGAGGTATGAAGAACACCTTAGAGTGGGAAAAAAGGGTTATTTGTTTGGAATGGGGTCACACCCTAGATGGGCTGCCTACGTACTCAACTTCCTGTTGAGATCAGACCTTACGTAGTTCACTGTTATGGTTTTTGGAAGTTTTGATGTTTGAGGAGTTTGAAGATGTATGAGGTGTTCGAGGTTTAGAAGGGTTCGGAGTTTCGAGAAGTTTCGGGTTTGGGATGCTAGTTTGTGAGACGCTCAGGTCTGTAAGACGTTTGAAACCTTGAGATGTCGAAGTTTGTGAGACGCTCGAGTCTGTGAGACGCTCGGATCTGTGAGATGCTAAGGTCTGTGAGACATTCGAATCATTGGAATGACAAAGTCTGTGAGACGCTCGAGTCTGTGAGACATTCAGAGTGTGGGGGAAATTGAATTGGGATTAAATAAGTTTTTGTTTTGAGTTGGAATTGAATCGAAGTTGAATGAAATTTTGATTTGAATTGGAGTTGAAGTTGAATTGAAAGTGGATTGATTTTGAATTTGAATTTGAATGAAGGATGAATTTGAAATTGAAGTCAAATGAATTTTGATTTGAATCGGGAGTTGATTTGGAATTGAATTTGAATGAATTCGGAATTGAATTTGAGTTGGGATGAATTTGAATTGAAGTTGAATGAATTTTGATTTGATCGAAAGTTGATTTGGAATTGAATTTGAATTTGAATGAATTTGGATTTGAATTTGAATGGAATCAAGTCTAAATTGGGTCGAATTGAATTTGATTTACATGGAAAAGGAATTAGGTTTGAATTAGGTTTGAATTGAACTTGGGTCGGAATTGAACTTGGGTCCGAATTGGAAAAAGGGCCGAGTCAAAGTTTGGGTCATGGTCAATGTTTGGGATGGGTCAAAGTCGAGACAAGGTCAAAATTTGGTTGGTCAAAGTTGAACTGGATGAGTCGAAATGGGCCGAGTGGGTTAATGGGCCGAGTGGGCTTAATGGGCCAAGTGGGCTTAATGGGCCGAATGGGCTTAGTGGGCCGAATGGGCTTAGCTAGAAGTGGGTCAAGAAAGGAGTGGGCCAGGTTGAGTGATTTAGGCCTGGTTTGTTATTTGGGCTTGTTGGAGAGAAATTTTGAATGAGAATGTTGGTCTATATACATATATATACATATTTTAGGTGTGTGTTTTAGGGTTTAGGGGTGTCACCACCACGAGATTGGTCAATGACCTATCAGGCCAGGGGGACCCCTCTATCCTAATGGGTTGGACCTAAGGACATAGTAGGGCTTAAATAGTAAAGTTTTGTACAATGGAATGAAACGAATTTGCAATGAGGCTGGATATACAATATGTACACATATAACACACATACAATCATATTGAAATCACTGAAGACACAGCAATTAATGAGATCAAATAATAATAACAACAGACTGAATAAACAAATATGTTCACGGTTATTCAAGTGATGTATACATGGGATGAAAATTTGAAAGCTAGCTAGGGCCATCTGTAATATCGATTTACAATTGGTGCAAAAAGCGACGGAAGCATAACAGAGGCAAAGCAGAATCGCCATAAAAATCAACGATAATGTTAAGACAATGAAATAGCATAACAAAACAAGACTTTGCAATTATATGAGTGGGTTTCAAGTGAAGATTCAACCAAAATCATGCTAATATCAACTTATAAACCAAATTAATGCGCAAGGAGCAAAGAGTGATGCTAGAAATGTAAACATGTTGTTGGTCATGATTAAGGAGAGATGTAGGTGATAGGAAACCAACCTACGGGGTGGCCTGCCCCCGGTTTATCATTCGGTCAAATACATATAATCTAGCCGATTTAGGTGGTCAAATGAATCCCGTGCAAAAATGAGCAAATATCAAACCGAGATCCACAATCTGTCGAGCCCATGGTCAACTCCAAACCAAGCGAGAAGCGCGGCCCGAGTCAAGCAAATGCTAGTTCAAGCCGAGCAAGCGCGATCAGCATCTAGTTGAAAATATGTACCTCGGCCAAGTCACAAAATATGGTGATGAGATATGGTTTCGAACAAAGCAATAAACATATACAGACCAAACTCGAAGATCCAACACATTAGGAAGTCAGGTGACTGCTGATCGTGTCTATTAAGAGAACTGGTTAACCGATTAGAAAAGTCAAACTCCTTTTATATTTTTTTGTTGTTTTGCTATCTTTTTATTCAAGCAATAAAACAGCTACAACCATTCGAACTGTAATTTTTGAACAAGCAAACCAGTTGGCCTAGTTTACCGCTTAATCATTTCTATTTGGTCGTGCTGCTATCAGAATAGATACTAAACACATTATTTCTATTATTCAAACGTTTCCAAGAGCACCGCAAGTTGACCACACATGTAAAACCGAGTAGACACAAAGCGTACACATTCGAATATAACATAAAGCATGGTCAAGCGCATGAACATTCGAACACACATACGCTAAATTAAAATGACTTCATAAGATACTCGGGTTAGTGATAAACACCGAAACAGGGAGAGCTATTATGTCCTTACGTGAACACTTGTTCGTTCTGAAAGATCACCCAAGGGAGGAGGTTTCGTCCTGTATCTAGCCAGACGAAACAAGGAGAAGGATGGAGATGTAGCTCGCATGCCAGAGAGGGGAAGATATGCTAATAACACCCGAATAAAGTTAGCAGCCATGTATAAAAAAGCAGGCGGATGAACACACACCAGCCAGAATCGGTCCCGACATGAAAGCGCAGAGGCTTGTAACCCACATAGACTTGAGGAATACTCCTGCACTCTTATGAATCCAATGATGCTTCGGGCATCCTATTGAGGAAATTAGTTTAACAAAATAAAAGAATTAATATTCTGATTTCATTCCTAGCATCTCTCCACTAACTTAACCATAACCTTATTTCCCTCTCAACTACCCTACTACTTCTCCACTTCTCCTTAGATATAGGATCAGCAGTCTGACTATAACGTTAACATTGTATGCATCTGTATGTATTTAAGCACTCATTTGTCAAGAGAAACAAACACATCAATTACTATTTCCTTACATGGTATCAGCTTAGGAAGATCCTCTGCAAACCTCTCATTCTCCCACCGTGCTGCAACTCGTCAGCAACCCCACCACCAACCACCTACTGACGGCTAATATCTCCACACCGACTCGGCACCTCTCTGTCAACATTCCCAAATCAGCACCCCTGTGCTTCACATTTATCATCACTCGCCGCTAAATTAATTAGCCGCCTTCCACGAACGTATACATACATCCATCCTCCAATTGCTTTACCGGATTCCATCATCTCCATAGCCACATTCATCGGCCGTGTCATTCACTCACCGTACCATCTTAGCATTCCAAATTTCCTTTGCTGCTCACATCATTCAACGCCACCATCCCCGTCCATCATCATCCCCATCTAATCCAGCCTTTCCGTACCCGACATCAGCACCTTCATCCCAAATCGCCCACTCTTTCTCACTTCTACACACACCACCGACCTCCCCATGGCAAATCTCTCCACAACGCTTACAAACCCCAATGATGCCAATCAACCTTTCATCATCGTCAACCTCTCCAATGTCATTAAATTGACCCCTCAAAACTTTATCACCTGGAAGATCCAAATGAAAGCAATACTTCAAGGCTATGACCTTTTAAAATTCATCGATGGCTCGTCACCTCCGCCGGCGAAGACCACCACCGCCGCTGAATCATCCACCCCCAACCCAGAATATACGGCATGGCACCGCCAAGACCGCTTGCTTTTTGGTGCTCTCGTCGGCACCCTCACTCCAACCGTCGCCCCGCTTATCACCCGTGCCAAGACCACCAAGGACGCGTGGGATACCTTAACTTCTACCTACGCTAATCCGTCGAAGGGAAGAATTAACCAGCTGAAACAGAAACTCCCGCACCACCGTCAAAGGCGCCCAATCCATCTCGGATTATATCCAAACGATCACCGCCACTGCCGAACTCGGCAAACCTGTGGATGCCGAAGATGTCGTCTCCCACATCTTCATGGCTTAGATGAGCCCTACAACGCCATTGTCGACGCCATCAAAGCCCGGGACTCTACTATCGACCTCGCCGAATTACACGACAAATTACTTGTCCGTGAATGGAGCTCACGTCGCACCTGCTGCTACCTTCAATCCGCCACTGTCTGCTCCACCTCCAAGTCCGCTCTACCTCCTCCAAGCACCGCGGCTACCCAACAATCCTAACATTGTCCGCAATACATTGCTCCTTATCCCCGTCAGTTCTCTCCCCAACCCCTCCCCAGCACGCCAACCCCCGCACTCCCCACGGCCAACCACCCCGCGCGCCAACCCCTCGATCATCCACCAGCCCGTCCCCCTGTTCCATCCCCCCGCCCTTTCCAGGTCCTCGTCAATCCCCAAGGTCATTGGATTACAATTTGTGAGGACTTCAAACGTCAGTTCCCCAACGCCCCAACCACCACCACCACCGCCCCGACAGCCCCAGGCGAACACCATCACCACCAACCACCCTCCGACCGGCTACCTCCTCGATAGTGGCGCCTCCCACCACGTCGTCAATGACCCCAGTCATCTCACAGCAGCCTACCCCTACAACGCCCCGATGAACTGTTCATGGGGAGCGGCGAAGGTTTGCGAATAACCTCCTCTGGAACTCTTTCGATTTCTAGTTCTACATATTTATTTAATTTACATAATACGTTGTGTGTCCCCTCCATGACCAAAAATATCGTCTCTGTCTCCCAACTCACTAAACAGCATAACTGCTCTGTCACATTTTTACCTGACTCTTTCTCTGTGAAGCACCTCACCACAGGTAAAATCCTGGCAACCGCCACTGCGCAAATGGAGTATACACGTGGCACACTTCCCCCCGACTGCCTACCACATAACTCCCTCTTCCAGCAGCACCTGGCATCACCGTCTGGGCCATCCATCAACATCCACTTTTCAGTTTCTCCAAAAGCATTTTCAATTTTGCAGTTCACAATTTTCCCAAAAAGATTGTACTGCATGCCAGTTAAATAAAAGTCACAAACTTCCATTTGCTCAGTCAAGTTTACACTCCTCGGATAAACTTGAAATAATTTTTAGCGATGTCTGGACCTCCCCCACTCCCTCCTACAATGGATACAAATATTATATTTTATTTGTTGACCACTTTACCACGCTATACTTGGCTCTACCCACTCACACGCAAGAGCGACTTTCGATTATTTTTCCCCAGTTTCACAAACTCGTCGAAAAATATTTCAACAAACAAACAAATCAAATTTTTTATACACCGACAATGGTGGTGAATATATCGGTCTCACCGGTTATCTCAAAACTAACGGCATCAGTCATTTCACCACACCACCCCACACCCCAGAACATAATGGGATTCAGAACGGAAAAATCGCCACGTGGTCGAAACTGGTCTCTTCTATTAATGCCTCCTCTCTTCCCTACCACTCTCTGCCATCATGCCATGTCTACTGCATATACTATCAATATCGTTGCCAACCTCTCACTCTCCAATTAGACACACCTTATTATCGTTTATTAAATAATCTATGAACTATGAAAAATTGAGAAGTTTCGGTTGCTTATGTTATCCGTGGTTAAAACCATACACCACTAACAAATTGGACCCAAAGTCCGTTCCTTGTGTATTTGCAGGCTATTCCACTACCCAAAACGCATATTACTGTTTGGATCCCCAAACTCACCGCGTTTATATTTCCCGGCATGTGCAGTTTAATGAAGATATCTTTCCATATAAAACCATGCCATCTTTCCCCGCCCACGACTCGTCCGCACCAGACACCGACCCAACAACCTGGACCTCAGTCTCTCTACCCATTCCCATCACCCAACAGACTCCAAATCTCCCCACGCTCAATTCACACTCACTAGCCCAAATATCCACGCCGCCCCACACACCCACGACCCATCCCCACATACCTACCACCATACCCCCCTACCCCCCCTCTCCAACTCACGCTGACGGCGCCCACTCAACAGACCCAGCCCAACATCTCCCTCAACCCACTCCCTCTCTGTCCGTGGCCCACCCAACCTCGCACGCCCAGTCGTCTTCCGCACCCCGCCCAAACCCCAACCCCCCCAATCTCCTACACCCCCTCCCTCAAGACATCCCGCATACAACCCATCCCCAAGTCACACTCCACACACCTACCTCATCCTCTCTACTACCGCCCCCTTTCATCCATCAGCCCCAACATCATCCCACAACACCATCTCCCTTACAACTAATGCCTGACCGCCCAATTATCACCCGATCACAACATGGCATCACCAAACCCATTCAGAAACTAAATCTCAACGCCACCATCTCCTCCCCTCCTGAGCCCCGTACAATCACCCAAGCCTTGAAACACCCCTCATGGAGAACGGCGATGCAACAGGAATACGACGCCCAATCCGCAATAACACTTGGGCACTCGTATCTCCTCAACCCACACAAAATGTTGTGAGCACAAAGTGGATCTACCGCACAAAATACAATCCAGACGGCTCTGTTGACCGTCTCAAGGCTCGTCTTGTGGCCAAAGGCTTCACACAAAGACCCGGCTGGGACTACAATGAGACATACAGTCCAGTGGTCAAACCGATCACCGTGCGCGCGTCCTCACCCTCTCGCCGTCTCCAACAACTGGCCCCTCCGCCAACTGGACATCAACAATGCCTTTCTTCAAGGCTCCCTCCATGAAGAAGTCTTTGTCTCCCAACCACCAGGGTTCATCGACCCCGATCGGCCCCATCATGTTTGCCGCCTCAACAAAGCCTTATATGGCCTTCGCCAGGCCCCACGTGCTTGGTACACAGAACTCAAGTCCTTCCTCCTCACTCAAGGTTTCCACTCCTCCTCCAAATCCGACACCTCCCTCTTCATCTATAGCCGAAACCAGACCACCCTACTCCTCCTGGTGTATGTCGACGATATCATTGTCACTGGCAACACTGTGACCGCCGTCCAACACCTCATCACCACCTTGTCCAACCGTTTCTCCCTCAAAGATCTTGGTCCACTCTCCTACTTTCTAGGGGTGGAGGTCATCCCCACCACCCCTGGCCTGTTCTTATCACAGCGCAAATACATCCAAGACATCTTAACCAAAGCTGGTATGGATCAATGCAAGCCTTCCACCACCCCAATCTCATCCACTACACCTCTCATCCACAGTACCACAGACCAACTTGACAACCCCACTATTTATCGCCAGCTAGTGGGTAGCCTTCAGTACCTAGGCCTTACTCGCCCGGATATCGCCTTCACTGTCAATCGGCTCTCCCAATTCATGCAAACGCCCACACACCAACACTGGACAGCGTTGAAACGTCTGCTTCGCTACCTCTCGCCGGCACGATGACTCACGGAATCCACATCCGTCCCCATAAGTCCACCACAATCAACGCTTACTCTAATGCTGACTGGGCTGGCGATCATGACGATTATGTATCAACGACGGGATACCTCATATACCTTGGCACCACACACCGATTTCTTGGAGCTCACGCAAACAAAAAGCCGTCGCCCGCTCATCAACGGAAGCAGAATACAAGGCTCTTGCCGATACTGCCTCTGAAGTTTTGTGGCTCCTCTCCCTCTTGCAGGAATTACACCACCAAGTGGCTCCGTCTACAATTCACTGCGACAATATGGGTGCGACATTTCTCTCATCCAACCCAGTATTCCACTCCCGGATGAAACACGTGGCAATAGCATATCACTTTGTTCGTCAGAAAGTTCAGGCAGGCACCTTTCGAATCCAACACATCCCACCGCCGACCAACTTGCGGACGTCCTAACCAAGGCTCTACCAAGAATGCAGTTTGACCGCAATGTTACCAAGCTCGAACTCATCCACCGACCGTTCAGCTTGCGGGAGCATATTGAGGAAAATAGTTTAACAAATTAAAAGAATTATATTCTGATTTCATTCCTAGTATCTCTCCACTAACTTAACCATAACCTTATTTCCCTCTCAACTACCCTACTACTTCTCCACTTCTCCTTAGATATAGGATCAGCAGTTTTGACTATAACGTTAACATTGTATGCATCTGTATGTATTTAAGCACTCATTTGTCAAGAGAAACAAACACATCAATTACTATTTCCTTACACATCCTCCATGTCGCATGAGCAAGCAAAATATGAAATGATAACCAGTGCAGAAGAGGAAAAGGGTACGGAGCTGCTGGGTTTGCAAAAGTTGTTGATGGTGAAGAGGAATGTTGGAGGAGCAGAGTATACGCTCTTGCTCGCCAGTTTGAAGGGTTGAAGAAACCCTGAACACATATGCTCCTTGTTAGCCAGATGCTCCTTGGTGGTCAGTGACGATGAAGGGAATGAAGTGGGGTGGAGCAGATTGCTCCTATTCGCCAGGCAAAGAGAAAAGAAGAAGGCGCGCAGAGCTTCTCGAGTCGCCATTTGAAGAGAGTGAAGAAGGCGCCAAACGTCCGTGAAGATAATGTAGTGCAGGGCATGCATGTTCCTGGTCGCCGTCAGAGATGCAGAAAAATCGACGGGAAGATGATGAACTAGGCACAGAGCTCCAGTGGCGGACCGAGGTATTAACCTGTGGGGGCACGTGCCCTCACAGGTTTTTGGAAAAAATATATATATATGTCTATATATATATAGTAAAAATAAATAATAAATGTTAATAGATAACTAAATAGTAAATAGTATAACCGAAATATGATGTTTTGACATTCAAAATAGTGCATGTTCAAAATGTGGGTTGATGTTATCAATTACTACAGCTACGAGCATCCCCACTCATGAAATATATTAGAATCAGAGATGTACTGGTTGGTGATAATCTAACACTCATGTAGAATCAAATATATTATTAGCCCACTAACAATAATATTATTATGTATCATTTTTAAATGATAGAAGACTCATATAAAATAATTGTAATATAAATATTAAATATTGTTTTTCAATTTAATTTTTAATATTTTGTTTGACAGATTGTTATTCGATAAAAAGTGCCCCCACTAGAGGCGGATGAGGCTCCAATCCCTCGAAATTTTTGAAAATTAGTTCAATGACCTTATAAATTTTTGAAAAATACAAAATAACATAATATTGTAAAGTGTGATGGTGTCAAAAATTTTTTTACCTCCATAATAAAATTTTTGGGTCCACAACTAGCCCCCACAGATTTTAAACTCTAGGTCCGCCACTGCAGAGCTCGCGTTTCTTGTTTCTTCGTCGTCGGATGAATAACATGAAACGCAGAGGTTATATGCTCCTTGTTCGTAGTTCCATGAAGAGAATGGGAGGATGTCGAGCTGGGTTTTCCATATTCTTCGGTTGGCGTGAGTGTGGGATTTGAAAAATGAGTTTAGAACTGTGTGCTGGCTCCTCGTTGCCAGTTTTGGTTGTAAACTTTCCGTGAGTGTGAGAATGGAAAAAAAGAGAGCTTCTGCTTCTTGTACGCTGGTGAACAGCATGAAGACGCAGAGTTGCAACGTGAAAGAAGAAATGAATGCGGTGCAGAGCTCGAGTAATCTTTGCTTCGTCCGGTGAAGAAGATGAAGACGACGCAAAATCTCTGCACGCTCCTCTTACGTAACTGAAGAAATGGACATGGCACAAAGCTCTTCCTCATTCACCAGTAAGATAGATCGAGAGCATGTGCGTTTGGAGATGGCAAGGAGCTGGTGTGCTCCTTGTTTGCTAGTCATGATCGACAGTGTGCTCCTGTTCTTCAGTTGAAGAGATGCCAGCGCTGAGCACCGAAAAAGACGAGGATAGTGGTGAAGCATGTATGCTCGTTGCTCGCCAACTGAATGCGCAGAATCATCCACCATGAAGGGAATAATGTTCGGCAGCAGCGTGAAGAAAAATGACTGTAAGAGATGGATGGATGCTCTTTGTTTACAGATAGAGGCGAATGAAGGAGCTGCGAACAGAGAGGGGTTCACCGACAAAAATTTTCAGGGTTGGGATTCTTCTGAGAGAAAATGAGAGGAGGTTGGTCATGGTGTGACTTCGATTGAGTAAAGAGGTAGAGTGTTCTTCTGTTTTTTTTTTGGTTTGTAGTCTGATGCTCTATGGAAGATGACCATGTGGAGAAATATGGTGTAGTTTTCTAACGGAGATGGTGAAAATATCTGGGAATGGGTTCGAGCGGCGGTATCTTCTGCTGATCCCTATGTGATTCTGTTATATAGTAGAGAGTAGGGTTTTTTTTTTGTCTGGGCGCGAGTGAAATGGGCAGCCGAGACTGGCTTCGCATGATGGGCCATATGTGGTCTTGGAGTAGGCCGGGCTTTGACAAGTTTGACTGAACTTGCTATTTGGTTTGACCGAAATGAAGCAAGACCAAAAAGGGGTGCCTATATACCTAGATTTGAATCCAAGAACTGCAACACTCCTAGGACTTACACTACCCAATCGAGCTAATAACAGAATTTGTCATAAAATTATAACTCAAACCAAATGAATCCTTTAAAACATGCAAGCGCTTTAAACAGAAATGCAGAGTAAGACAAAAGAGTTTTATCAATAAAAATGAATTGTCTTCGTAGAATAATGAAAACTATGAAACGTAAATAATAGAATACAAAACATAATGAAGATATATAAAGGACGAAATATCATAATGATAAGTACATGAAATAATGAAATGGTACTGTATGATAAAAAAAAAAGTGAATGTCCGAAAAAAAAGGAAATTGATTTACCTATGTACGTGTGGTGGAAGAAGGGTAGAATAAACAAGTAATAAAGTAAAATGAAATGAGATAAAGTAAACTGGTAGAAAAATAACATGAACTCAAATTAAAAACGAAATGGTAAATAAATAAGCTAATAAATAGAAACTAATCATGAAATAAATCGAAAATAAAATGGTAAAGGAAGTACATAACAAAAGGGACGGGTTTGACAACTAATGCTTTGAAAATTGGTTTAAAAGAGTTGTGACAAAATGACAGTTTCGTTTTGGTATGCACATGAACATGTTTGAAAAGAAAGGCAAAGACTTTCCTATTTTATGTTATTTCAAAGATTTTTTTTATGGGGTGAGAATTTTTGGTGTCTACAGATGGCTCCCCTTGATTCAATTTGCAAACCCTTGCAGAATTGGATCAAGGTTGAGAGGGCACCGAAATTTCTCTTCATCGGCTTATGGACGCAACCACGATTGCAAGAGGATAGGGGTGCATGATCGACCCATGACGTTGAATTGGAATGCAAAATATTTACAATTAGTCTTAATACAAAGGTTTTGATGGGTGAGGGACAAACCCTGACAAGTATGGTTGGATTTGTTTAACAAATTTTGAACAAGAACAATTATTTGGTTAGGAACCGAGAAAGAAAGGACTTAGAATTAGCCTCAACTAGACCTCTTGACATCTAGCTATAGGACTTATGATGAGCCTATTACTTTTCATTGTGTCCGTACTAGTAGCGTTATAGCTGCCTAGCAGGTGGGTGTGAAACGATCTTGCACTAGTAGCGTAATAGCTGCCTAATGGGTTATGAAATGAACGATCTCGCACTAGTAGCGTAATAGCTGCCTAGTGGAGGAAAAACGGCGGGACCGCACTAGTAGCGTAATAGCTGCCTAGTGGGTTATGAAATGAACGATCTCGCACTAGTAGCGTATATGCTGCCTAGTAGAGGAAAAACGGCGGGACCACACCAGTAGCGCAATAGCTGTCTAGCAGGTGTAAAACAAAAAATTTGACCGCACTAGTAGCGCAATAGCTGTCTAGTGGGTGTAAAATGAAAGGCGACCGTACTAGTAGCGCAATAGCTGTCTAGCAGGTGTAAAACAAAAATTCGACCGCACTAGTAGCGCAATAGCTGTCTAGCGGGTTGTAAAATGAAAGGCGACCGTACTAGTAGCGCAATAGCTGTCTAGCAGGTGTAAAACGAAAGATTCGACCGCACTAGTAGCGCAATAGCTGTCTAGCGGGTGTAAAATGAAAGGCGACCGTACTAGTAGCGCAATAGCTGTCTAGCAGTGTATAAACCGAAAGATCGACCGCACTAGTAGCGCAATAGCTGTATAGCGGGTGTAAAATGCAAGGCGACCGTACTAGTAGCGCAATAGCTGTCTACCAGGTGTAAAACGAAAGATTAGACCGCACTAGTAGCGCAATAGCTGTCTAGCGGGTGTAAAATGAAAGGCGACCGTACTAGTAGCACAATAGCTGTCTAGCAGATGTAAAACAAAAAATTCAACCGCACTAGTAGCGCAATAGCTGTCTAGCGGGTGTAAATTGAAAGGCGACCGTACTAGTAGCGCAATAGCTGTCTAGCAGGTGTAAAACGAAAAATTCGACAACACTAGTAGCGCAATAGCTGTCTACTAGCGGTGTAAAATGCAAGGCGACCGTACTAGTAGTGCAATAGCTGTCTAGCAGGTGTGAAGATGCGTCAGATAATGAGCAAATTTTGTGGGTATATGCATGATGAGATATATGTGATGTGAGGTGATTAACCAATGTATTAATTGAATTAAACTCCCACTTTGTGGATGTAGGTTTTTGTGTGTGAGCAGATGGCTCTATAGTAACATCAAAATCTCGGGATGGCTCCGGCATGGCTTCAAGGGTCTGAGATGGCTCCAGCACGCGTTGATGGCTCCAGTATGCACTGATGGCTCTGGTAGGCACTGATGGCTCCGGTGTTACCAATGGTCTCGGGGTGGTTGGTAGGTTTGACATGGTTGGTGATTTTGTGGCAATTTGTGGGCTTTGATTGCCTTGAGATTTTTTTTTTCAAGGTGGTTTGATGGCTCCGATGATGGATTTATTGATGTTTGACGGGATTTATTGTGGACTTTGTAGTGAGTGAATGGTTTTTCATGGGTGAACGATGAAACACAGGTGCATGACTTGTTGGGAGTTCACATCATGGTTCCAAGATTTTTCATGGATGGCTCCAGGATGACCTTGTGCGATTGAGCATGACGATGCTTTGGTTGGTCACTTTAATGACACCGAGGGGAAAGGGAAGTTTTCGCGTTTGATGTGGTCGCACCCTGGGCGGGCTGCCTACGTACTCAATTCCATTTGAGATCAGACCATACGTAGTTCGATCCTTCGTTGGTGAGGCTTTGATGAGGAAATGGCTTCTATGTAGCCCTAGGGATATTCTCGATGTTTGAGGATGGACCCAGCATGGCTCCCGATTGACTTTGAGTTTGGTGCCAATGAGGCTCGAGTGTGACAGTGGATGGCTCCAGCTACGGTCCCCTCATGGCTTCGGTGTGGTTTCTGCATGGCTCTCGAAGGGCTCTTGGATGATGTTTTGGCATGGCCTTAGGATGGCTCCAGCTTTGACTTCCTTGAATCAGGAGTTGCGCTTCAAAAAAACTGCAACTGAAGTCGACTTTCAACGAGACTAGGCAAAGTTCTTACCAGTCAGATGTTAATGATGAAGTGCCTATGATGCATGCAAACACTGGGTGCAAAACATGATGCCAAATGCATATGCAGTTTTTGGAGAGAGGGTACGGTCCTATCTCTGTTAATACAAGGTTTACGAATATAGGACATCTCCGGTTCGATCTTGAGTGATTATTGAACTCGAATGCGTGAATCACTTTCCTCTCATGGAGGGATATGGGTTAATCTCTCGTGGGTATGGTCGTGTGTGCTAATGGTGTGATGATATTGTCGACGCTCGGAGCAGTATCTTCCTTAAAATTTCTTTCAAGGTTCTGGACTTTCCGATCCTCACAAATTCCTCAATTGCAATGGGGTTAGCTGTTTATGATTTGGTGCTTCGATCAAAGAGTCACTCGCACTCGAAAGACCTTGTGGGGTAAGGTCACACTCTTCCGCTCATGGTCCATTTGGGATGACGGGACATGTTGATAACAAGTATGAAGCTTATGATTCATGTTTCAGATCCGATACTTTTCAGTTAACGCTCATCAACTAACGAGTCAGAGGTCTTTTATTTGGGTTATAACGGGGCTGAGGGGTATGATGTATGTCACATGGGACTAGAGGATTTATTTGGAAGTTGTGGAGCTTTTGTGCAATAAAGGACATGTTTCGCCTTTGCCATTGGTGGAATGATTGGACGGGTTTTGATAACCTTTTATTGGTTTCTACGGGACATCATTGGTCCTTCTGATTTGGATTTCTCCTTCTTGCCTCTTCTGGTGTTCGATTTGAACTTTCTTCTCATTGTGTTTTTTGAAATTGCATTTGGCTCATCAACTTTCTCAAGTGTTCTCTGCTTTGTATTTTGGCTTTAAGCTTTGGAGTTGCATTGACTCATCGATCTTCTTGAACATTTTTGGTGTTCTTTTTTTTGTTTGGCTTTGGAGTTGCATTGACTCACTGATTTCTTCAAACATTTCATTTGTTGTTTTTGTGAAAGATGGTGTGGGAGAGACCATGGCTCTGGCTCCTTCGAGATCCTCTATTGCAAGGGTGAGTAAGTATGTGTATGTGAGTTGGCATGTTGTGGAGTTCGCAAAAAAAGGTTTATCGTGAAAGGCTCAACGAGGCTCACTAAGGGATTATGTGCAAGCAGTCGAAGCTTTTTGGTTTTGTGGAGATTTTGTTCCTAAGTGCCTCGTCATTCTCATTAGTCAATGATTGTTTTCTTACTATTCTCGAATCTTTGCATGAATCACAGTTTGTATCCTGTTTATCGACATTGATCTCACTCTGAATTGTGCCTCTCCATGTGCTGAAGGAATGCACATGTCGCTCGTGGTTTTACCTCTGTGGACTCGCTCTATCTTTTCTCATCACTCATTGGATTGTCCAAAACATTCATTTGAAATTCAAAGGAAAATACCGCTCTTCGCACACTACTCACTTGGTTTGTGGTGCTGATTTTGATTGGACCCTTGTACTCATTGACGGGTCGAGAGTTAAGTGGTCCATGCACTTTGTTCAATCAATCTCTCGCGATTTTCCCGAAGATGTCGTTTCGATATGGGAGTATGCAAATGCAATTATCTACCATGCGATGTATTGTGGTAATATGGGATTACCATGTATAGGATGCATGAAATGCTGAAAATGATGAATTGAGATGGTTGACTGAATGTTTTTTTGTGTTTGTTTTGTTTTTTGATGCAATGCATGAGTGGTAAAGTTATGACTAGTCTCGCTTGAGCCGAATTCAGCTTGCGGTTCATGAAGCTCATCCCGTCATTGTTGGCTCTGAAGGTGGTCGAGTTGTGGTGATTGTTGTCGAAGAAGTAATTCTCGAGTGAGATCAGGTTGGTGATTGGCTCCTGGATCTTGGGACTTTTAGGGAGTGACAACTCCCGCATGGTGACCCACTGATATGACATGGGCTGCATTTTCTGGGATTTTTGAAGGTATGATTTTTTTGGACTTTTGGATGTATGATTTTTTTGGATGTGTGATTTTTGGATTTTTGGATGTATGATTTTTTTTTGGATTTTCGGATGTACAAATTTTTTTGGATTTTCGGATGTACGAGTTTTTTTGGGATTTTTTTTATGCTTTTTTGTGGTTGTTGGTCTCTATGTACATGGTATGCTGAATGGGAAAAAAGCTTGAATGCCCGGTATTTCTTGCTATCACTTCGAAGATCATGTCGCCACTCATAGGCAAAGGCAGTTATTCACCTGTAACAAACGACCATCACTATAGAAAGAAAAATCTGACAAATGTTAGCATGCTTGAAAAATGGGATGAATGCTCGTGTGAGGTGTGTTGGAAATGTAACATGTGATTCTGCATTTTCCTGAGATGAGCGTGATTCATGCATGATTAATGAATTTGAACTGAATGAGAATGCATGCAACTCTTTTCCTTTCTGCCATGAATGTGTTGCATGCTTTTGTTGTTGTTGGTTGTTTTTTAGCTCGTTTCCAAAAGAAGCTACATTTTAGAAAAACGGTTTTGAAAAAAACGTGTTTCCGAAGTGGTGGATTTTTGCAGTAGGAATTTTGATGCTTGGTCATTCGTAAATAAAATTGGGAGTGGGGAAACCCTATACACAATGATCTAAATGAATTCAAAGGAAATGTATAACCTATACACAAAGTCTATTCAGAAATTGACAAGAGAGAAAAGAATGCTAGGGGAAAACCTATACATCAATTCTAAAAGTCATTAAATGGGGGAGTTTGAGCTTAAAAACTTCTCCCGAATTCTCCTTTCGTCTTCGAGCTTCTGACTGATTGCTTACGCTCGGGCTCCTGGTTGGCTCTTGGCCGGCTACTCTTCGTCTTCGCACTCTTGACCGGCTACTCATTCGTTTTCAGGCTCCCGCAACGGGGCAGTATTATGATCAAACAGAACGGGTTGGTGTTCTTCTAATTTTCAACAGTTTGAACTCGAACAGGTGTTCCTAATCTTCATGTCGCTTGACCCGGGTTGGTATACCTCTGATTTTGTATTTAAACGGTTGGTGACAGTCTTCATGTCATGCGGCTCTCTCCACGGGTTGGTGCGCTTCTAACCTTCAGCTCGATCCGCGTAGCCGATCTTCATGCCGCTTCACTTGCTCCGACGAGAGGAATGGGGAATATTTTGAGAAAGGAAAAGTGAATGATCGAGCACTAAATCTTATGTGAAAATCCACCACTTTTGTGAAAACACAAAATGACTAGTACGCTCCACGGTAATGACCGCTGCTCTTGAAGGTGGGTTGAACTTCAAAAATAACGGATCACAACATGGGGACTAAATCATTTATTTTGAAATACGTTTGTGAGGAATGCTATTTCGAAAACAACATCTGTGAGAAATGCTATTTGAAACTCGTTTGCAAAAAATGGGTTTTGAAATCTGTTTTAGAAACTAGTTTTGGAAAAAAAACATTCGTGGAAAACACTGTTTGAAAATCATTTATAAACAGTAGATTTTCGAAATCTGTTCTTTGCAAACTGCTTGATAAAGTTTGTTTTCTGGAAGACTTTGATTGAAACCGATTTTGAAAATTGTTTTGGAAATAACAATTTTGGAGATCATTTTTTTTAATCATTCGAGATGGTCGACTCTCAAGATATTTCATTGGAGTGTTTGACATGATTGATTTTCTGATTTTTGTTAATTTTTGAAACATGATCACACATAGATGTAAGTGCAAAATAAAAAACGTGGCTGATTTTTTGTGGAGCTGAGTGTGAATGATTGGGATAATCACCTTCCAGGTTAATCAATGCTTCCATACCACCGGGGGAACCATCGTCCCTTCACTATTCATCTCTCGGGATTTATCTCTGTTATGCCTTATGGGGCATGTCATCAAGAAAGTCCGAAGTGCTTAAGTTCGAAAGGTCAGGATACCCGAAGTGATACAGTCACACGAGCCACGGCCGGGGATTATCACAACATACTCACTTTTGGGAAACTTGGGGAAGCACTGCATGGGGTCCGGTCTCCCCTCGTCTGCACGATAAGGTGTGTCTAAAGTCCAAATTATTCACTGACTACGTTGTGCCATGTATGGGTATCCGGTAAATACGGGATCCTCTATGGACGTGTAGCGTGACATTGGGCTTTAAAGACACCCGTGGTGCAGAGGAATCATAGAGAGCTGAGCCCATGCAATCTTCAGGGTAAGGCAGAAGGGTGGTCAGACAGGCGGCATACAAAGGGGTGACTACCCATAAAACCCGTCCTAGACACCAGATTAGGCAGCTGGACACTGAAGGCTCATAGTTCACTATATGCTGGCTCTGACTCGGATATGGAGGATAATTTTGGATCATGAGTCTTCAAGGCGTAGGTCGGTGACCGTCTCGCCTCGCGGGCTTAACCACTCAATGAGTGACCCGACTCATGGGAAATCAATCGTGGACCGATTGGGATGTCGTGACTCGTGGAAATAGGGGTGACACAGAGGAATGCATGTCCTAAGCTACCCATGCACTCACAACTTGTAAATGTAAAGGCGGTAACGGTGTAGGTCAATGACCGTCTCACCCCGCAACAAGCAACAATAATATGAATGCGGTAAATAAAGCAGAGAAGAACAAACAACCCTATCTACTAACTGTTTTGTCTTGAGGGCGGTAATTCCAATTGGTTGTTTTTAACCTAAAGGGAAGTTAGCTTCATTCAGTCCTAAGTGTCTCTTTCTAATCGTGAGCTAATCATTAACCCAATTGTTGTAATGTTTGTTGAGGATCTAATAAATCCTATCTGTCCTCATCAGATACACACTCTAAGTGTGGAGTAGAATAATCCTAAAGGCTTGGAATGAATCTCTTGAAGGTTTTGAAAGAAGTGGGGAAGTCCCGACAATTTTGAATGGAGTTCAGTCTTCCTTGACCAATTTTTATGGGAAAAAAAAACTTACTCAAGTTTTCCCCAGTAGAGTCGCCATTCTGTGGAGGGTGATTTTTCGGATATAAGGGGGGTCTATCTAAATATGGTCTGACTGAAAAGCCTAGATCCAAGAAATTGCCATTCTGTGGAAGGTGAAAACCCGTTATTCTTGGCATCCCTCAAATACCTACTAAAATCGTCCGTCTTTCCCAGAAAGCGTATGGGGAATGCTAGTGAGCACTACAACACCCCTCAATGGGCTCCACGCGGACTTATGCCTCTATAAGGCGAAATTGACTAGAGTCGCCACCTAGTTTGACCTAAGATACTAGGAAGGAAGGGAATGAGGGTTCTAAGAACCGTTAATTGACTCTGAAATTGTTGCCTATGGATAGGACTTATCTGGTCATTTGCAAGATTCTATGTGGGTTCGCACTGGGTTACACCCCTTGGAAGTGGCAACGACCACGACTTCGGATTGGTGCCCGAGGAAACCTCGGTCTCCAATTGTCGGGATTGCCTTCTTTCAAAACCTTATTAGAGAGATTCAATTAAAGCCAAGGATAGGATCAGGAGGAGAGAAAACGAGTGGATGAGGTGAGCTTTACTGCCAAGATAGCTCCAAGAAGAAGAATTGATGAATTCGAATAAGTATGGAATGAAAGATTAGGAGAAGTCTGAGGTTGAGTGGATGAACAAGACTTAGAGTTTGATAGTTGGAAGTTTGTGGGAGCTGAAGAAGGTTTGAACGTTGAGAGGTATGAAGAACACCTTAGAGTGGGAAAAAAGGTTATTTGTTTGGAATGGGGTCGCACCCTAGATGGGCTGCCTACGTACTCAACTTCCTGTTGAGATCAGACCTTACGTAGTTCACTGTTATGGTTTTTGGAAGTTTTGATGTTTGTGGAGTTTGAAGATGTATGAGGTGTTCGAGGTTTAGAAGGGTTCGGAGTTTCGAGAAGTTTCGGGTTTGGGATGCTAGTTTGTGAGACGCTCAGGTCTGTGAGACGTTTGAAACCTTGAGATGTCGAAGTCTGTGAGACGCTCGAGTCTGTGAGACGCTCGATCTGTGAGATGCTAAGGTCTGTGAGACATTCGAATCATTGGAATGACAAAGTCTGTGAAACGCTCGAGTCTGTGAGACATTCAGAGTGTGGGGGAAATTGAATTGGGATTAAATAAGTTTTTGTTTTGAGTTGGAATTGAATCGAAGTTGAATGAAATTTTGATTTGAATTGGAGTTGAAGTTGAATTGAAAGTGGATTGATTTTGAATTTGAATTGAATGAAGGATGAATTTGAATGAAGGATCATTTGAATGAAGGATGAATTTGAATTGAAGTCAAATGAATTTTGATTTGAATCGGGAGTTGATTTGGAATTGAATTTGAATGAATTCGGAATTGAATTTGAGTTGGATGAATTTGAATTGAAGTTGAATGAATTTTGATTTGAATCGAAAGTTGATTTGGAATTGAATTTGAATTTGAATGAATTTGGAATTGAATTTGAATGGAATCAAGTCTAAATTGGGTCGAATTGAATTTGATTTACATGGAAAAGGAATTAGGTTTGAATTGAACTTGGGTCGGAATTGAACTTGGGTCAGAATTGGAAAAAGGGCCGAGTCAAAGTTTGGGTCATGGTCAATGTTTGGGTTGGGTCAAAGTCGAGGTCAAGGTCAAAATTTGGTTGGTCAAAGTTGAACTGGATGAGTCGAAATGGGCCGAGTGGGTTAATGGGCCGAGTGGGCTTAATGGGCCAAGTGGGCTTAATGGGCTTAGTGGGCTTAGTGGGCCGAATGGGCTTAGCTAGAAGTGGGTCAAGAAAGGAGTGGGCCAGGTTGAGTGATTTAGGCTGGTTTGTTATTTGGGCTTGTTGGAGAGAAATTTTGAATGAAAATGTTGGTCTATATACATATATATACATATTTTAGGTGTGTGTTTTAGGGTTTAGGGGTGTCACCACCACGAGATTGGTCAATGACCTATCAGGCCAGGGGGACCCCTCTATCCTAATGGCTTGGACCTAAGGACATAGTAGGGCTTAAATAGTAAAGTTTTGTACAATGGAATGAAACGAAATTTGCAATGAGGCTTGATATACAATATGTACACATATAACACACAGACAATCATATCGAAATCACTGAAGACACGGCAATTAATGAGATCAAATAATAATAACAATAGCCTGAATAAACAAATATGTTCACGGTTATTCAAGTGATGTATACATGGGATGAAAATTTGAAAGCTATCTAGGGCCATCTGTAATATCGATTTACAATTGGTGCAAAAAGCGACGGAAGCATAACAGAGGCAAAGCAGAATCGCCATAAAAATCAACGATGATGTTAAGACAATGAAATAGCATAACAAAACAAGACTTTGCAATTATATGAGTGGGTTTCAAGTGAAGATTCAACCAAAATCATGCTAATATCAACTTATAAACCAAATTAATGCGCAGGGAGCAAAGAGTGATGCTAGAAATGTAAACATGTTGTTGGTCATGATTAAGGAGAGATGTAGGTGATAGGAAACCAACCTACGGGGTGGCCTGCCCCCGGTTTATCATTCGGTCAAATACATATAATCTAGCCGATTCAGGTGGTCAAATGAATCCCGTGCAAAAATGAGCAAATATCAAACCGAGATCCACAATCTGTCGAGCCCATGGTCAACTCCAAACCAAGCGAGAAGCGCGGCCCGAGTCAAGCAAATGCCAGTTCAAGCCGAGCAAGCGCGATCAGCATCTAGTTGAAAATATGTACCTCGGCCAAGTCACAAAATATGGTGATGAGATATGGTTTCGAACAAAGCAATAAACATATACAGACCAAACTCGAAGATCCAACACATTAGGAAGTCAGGTGACTGCTGATCGTGTCTATTAAGAGGACTGGTTAACCGATTAGAAAAGTCAAACCCCTTTTATATTTTTTTTTGTTGTTTTGCTATCTTTTTATTCAAGCAATAAAACAGCTACAACCATTCGAACTGTAATTTTTGAACAAGCAAACCAGTGGCCTAGTTTACCACTTAATCATTTCTATTTGGTCGTGCTGCTATCAGGAATAGATACTAAACACATTATTTCTATTATTCAAACGTTTCCAAGAGCACCGCAAGTTGACCACACATGTAAAACCGAGTAGACACAAAGCGTACACATTCGAATATAACATAAAGCATGGTCAAGCGCAGGAACATTCGAACACAACATACGCTAAATTAAAATGACTTCATAAGATACTCGGGTTAGTGATAAACACCGAAACAGGGAGAGCTATTATGTCCTTTCATTTTACACCCGCTAGACACCCGAAACAGGAAAGCATGGGGTGAGAATTTTTGGTGTCTACACTACCAAGAAACATTCTCCCCCGTTGTGAAATTCAGTACCTTTGTGCCCTTGTTTCATTAGCTTGCAAACGGAATTGGATCATTAATCAACTAGACATTAACAATGCCTTCTTGCATGGAGATCTTAGGGAAGAAATGTACATGCAATTTCCCTTAGGTTATAAAGCTTCACAGTAAAATCAAATTTATAGGCTTCGAAAGTCCTTTTATGGCCTCAAGCAAGCATCTAGGCAATGGCATGAGAAACTCTTCCTTTTTCTTTTGAATCTAGGATTTCAACAATCCCTTAATGACTATTCCCTTTTTGTGAGGAAAAGTAAGAGCAAATTTGTCTTTCTAGCTGTGTATGTTGATGACATTCTCTTGACCGGAGACGATAGTCATATGATTCATGTCATAAAAGAGAAACTGAATCTGGAATTTAACATTACGGATCGGTGTGCTGTAAGTAATTTCCTAGGTATGCTCTTTATATTTGTTAAAGATGGAATGGTTGTCGTTCAAAAGTAATATGCTGAGAATCTGGTTAGAAAATTTCATTGTGACAAAGAATAACCTACTGTAGGACTGCTAGAACTCAACACCAAGCTGTGAAACATGAGGGAAAGTTGTTATCAAAACCTCTCCTCTACAAGAGATTATTATGGAAAATTTCCTTCCTTGCTCATAACGGGCGAGATCTTTGTTCAGCTATTCAAACCTTGAGTCAGTTTTTACAAAAGCCAACTGAACAACACTGGGAGGCAGCCCTCCATACTCTAAGATACATTAAAGGAACTACAGGATACAAATTGTTTTTCAATAAAAGAACTAATTCCCGTTTAAATGCATTTTGTGATGTGGATTGGGCGGGTTGCCCGAACACGAGGAGATCCAACAGTGGATTCTGCGCTGAACTGGGAGGCTCCCTTTTTATCCTGGAAGGCGAAAACTAGAAAATGTAGCTTTATCCTCTCCTCCCCGGGCAGAATATCATTTTATGTGGTAAGCTAGCAACAACAGCAATCAGCTGGATGACCAAAATCTTACATGAACTTTGGAGTTGAAAATATTCTCCCCATACCTTTGAAATCGGACATCCAATCTACAGTCCATATAGCTAGGAACCCGGTGTTTCACGAGAGGATGAAACACATCGAAGTGGACTGCCACTCTGTCCGCCAAAAAATACAACAGGTTCTCATTGAAATACAATTCTTTCCTTTAAATCTATAACTGGATGATGTTCTCACTAAGACATTAGCAGGGAAGGACTATCCATCAGTCAAGCAACAATATTTGGGGATGGTTACGATATAGTCCTCCTGCATGTTATGTTCTGCATTACTGATATAGGTTCTGTAATATTACCGTTAGTTTCTGAGTGTAATTAGTTTGCTCATACTGTTGTTATATAAGGCGGTAATGTTTCCAGATCTGTAATATACTGGTTAATTAAGGAAGTATTGGCCTGCTAATAGAAAGTTTTTTACTCTTTAGTGTTATATCATCCTTTCTCTCAATCTGCACCCTCTAAGTTAACAATAACAAACAAAATAAGATGAAAGAGTTTCGTCCTTTATAGAAATTACCGAGTCTTGGTCCTTCGTGTTGGTTATATTTATTTAAGTAATAAATAAAAGATAATATTTATTTGTTAAATATTAGTTACAACCAACGTCAAATAATATTGATAAGAATATTTGTTATTCTTATCTCTTTCTGTTATTATTATATATAGAGATATGGAATTAGTTTCCAGGAGTGCGTGCATACACAATATCCAGAATCTCTATCTCCCACAGAATACACAGTTAGAGAGAGCCGTGTTAGGGTTCTTAGGTCGTGGATAGTGTGGGGAGTGCTGCTGTGGTCTCCTCCACCTGGTAGACGCGAAGGCTTTATCAAGTTGACAACAAGGGAAGGGCGATTCGGTTGACAACGAACAAAGAGAACGATCCATATTTATTCCGCTGCGCTCAAGAGGTAGGTACCCTAATCTATATATTTCTAACAGTGGTATCAGAGCTAGATTTGTTCTTTTTGATTCGTTAGTTGCTGAGAGTAATCAATCGGCGAGTATATAACTTTGTGTGGAGATGTCGAAATAAAATTATTGCGCCGAAGCCCTAACTTTAGATGTGGTGTTTCCCGTATTAAAACAAAATTAGGATCTCGATTATGTTGTCACCACGCCAACAATTAGTTTTCAGATCGCGATATGACTTGACATATGTATAATTGAAAGTCTAAATTCTGGTATAGATATAGTAATGCTCCCTGCATTTTTTTTAATATAGAAACAGGGTTGTAGTGGCCGTTGTTTGTCAATTTGCCGAATATGATAGATATGGCAGACTTTTTATTCTAACCTAATTCATCATGTATGATGAATGAAGATATATGTATTGGTGGATGATTAGAATTGCATTTCTTCTGCCAAGGTTAGTTTTTGATGCGATTAGATTAATCGCCGTTTTTATATACTTTTGTGTGAGTTTATCCTATTGCAGTCGGCTCATTGACGAATATATTTTATCAATATACGGAACTTAAATATTGTGCTGTTTTTTATTTGTGTATACATGGACGTTGGATACATGATTTGTATTGTTAAAAAGGAGAGATCGAGTATGGGAAATTGCTTTATTAATGGCCAGTTTGGTGTTAGTTGCGTCAAAAGGAAAGGATAATTGCGCACTGTGTTTAATAAAGGAAAATAGTGAGCATATTTTGTACTGCTTATCCGAATTAGTTTAGGAGGATTCTCTGTGATATGCAACTGTGTGAGAAGATCTTGCCTTATTAATTTGGTAATATAACGAATAATGGAATTTGTTTCCGTTAACTTCGGTGAGAGATATATATTTTTAATCAGAATCGATTGTTTGATTTGATCACCATTGTTTTGTTATTCGCACTTTTGGGTGGCGAATTCTCTGGTTATATTAGATTAAGCTAGATATATAAATGGGATTTGTTCCTATTTACTTCAAAACAAAAATGCAGAATAATTGGGTTCTAATTTAGAGATTATATATCGATTACGTGATATATCTCTTTGTGAGTGTTTTATATCTTCTTGGTTATTATTCTAACGTGTAAATATATCGAATCGGATATGTATAAGTTACATAATAATATATATAATACTATAAATATATGTTTTCGTAACATATAAAGGTTGTTAAATGTTTTTGTAACATTGAATTCTTACAGTTGTAAGATTAATATTATTGTTCGTTTTTGTGACGAATATTATTGTTCCATGTTTTTAGTAATTGTTATTCTATTATGATATGAATAATAATTTTATTGATTAGTACTGGACATAAGTTGTTCAAAATAATTTAAATTAATCTAGTTTGTCTAGATTGTCTTTTGTAGACATCAAACAATTTAATCTTTTGAACATTAGTTGTTCATATAATATCGATCAATCTAGTTTGTCTAGATTGTATTTAGTAGACACTATTTAATTAATAATTCTTTTGTAGGAATTTATTAATGGAACAATAATACTGAAAATTTGTTTTTCATTGATAATGGGAACCGTATAATTTCAAATTTGTTTTGAAATTATAAATGCATTTGTTGCGTGTTTATGGTATGTTAATTTGTAAGTCTAAGTACTGAAATTGATTGTATGCGCGGAGCATATTTTTGTTTCTTATACTTTGATAAATATTTTAACAATACTATAAACAAGTAGTGTTATGTACACGTGTAAGACACAACAACTAATGACATCATTTTTTTGTAAGATGGATGTTGTATCGAAGAGTATTGTAGCAGATCTTAACAAGGTGAAAACTAACTGAACGAAATTATGACACGTGGAGTCGTAAAGTTCAGTATGTCTTGGAAGACCAAGAACTTTGGATGCAACTCTACAAGTCATGGAGGCTCCGTCTGCTGAGGGACACTCCGCCCAGGCACGTAGGGAGCTAGAAACCTATAATGCCTGGAAGAAGAAGAGTCGCACTGCCCGGATCATACTTTTAAGTAGTATGAGAAGTGACTTGATGCTGCGTTTTGAAACCCATCAAACTGCTAATGGTGTATGGGAAGCAGTGAAGCGAAACTTTGGAGGAAGCACTGTTACTCGTAGAAGACAATTGCAAATGCGTCTTGATAGCTACAAAAAGAGGTCTGATAAGACTATGGCTGAACATATTACTGCCATGTCTAATATGGTTAATGAGCTTAAGGCTGCAGGACATGAGTTGTCTGATGAGCAGCAAGTTCAAGCTTTGATCAGATCTCTCCCTCGGAGTGTTGAGTGGGATTCTCTGAAGCAGACTTTAACCCATGATGATAACATCCGCACCTTTGATGATGTTGCTCGTCATTGAGTTGGAAGAGGATAGGTTACTCTGTGAAAACCAGCTAATGAGGTGTATGCTATTGATTCTGACAATAGAGGTCATAAGAATCATAGGCATAAAAGAGGGAATAATGGTAACAGTGACTTTAAGAAAGGGCAGTGGAAGAAAAGGAAGGGAGGCAAGGCCAATGGTGGTAAAGATCCAAAGAACCAGCCAAAAGCTGGTGGTGCTAGAGGCAAGTCTAAAGGTGTTTGCTACAATTGTAGGAAATCAGGGCACTTTATTAAAGATTGCCCAGAGCTTGAGGTATTTACTTGGTGTTCATACCTTTCCTCTTGTTTTGTTGCTTCATGTTATGTGTTAACTAATACATGTTCTATGTGGACTTGTAGACACAGCAACAACAGAGCACGTGACTTGGGATCGAACATCTTTTGTAGAGTTTCGCCGGATTCCTAGAAGAGGAAGCCAAAATATTTACATGGGGAAGGATACCAGCATTGATGTGCACAAGATTGGAACCTGCAATTAGTTTTGCATAGTGGTCAATCTTTGTATTTACATAATGACTTGTATGCCCCTGAAATAAGGCGAAATTTAGTCTCTTTTCCATCTCTTCTTAGGTTAGGCTTCAAATTTGTTTTGAAGGATCGACTTTAGTTGCTTAATATTGGTACATTTTTCAGTAATAACTCTTTATTGAATGGTTTCGTAGTATTTAATGCCAAATTTGGTTTAAGTAATCATATTCATTCAATTTATGTTATTAATTCTGATGATTCAGAACTTTGGCATGCTACTTGGTCATATTGGTATTGATCGGTTGAATAGACTAGCGAGAGAAGAGCTCCTTGGTGGAACTCAGAAGCTATAACTCGCTAAGTGTGAGCCCTTGTTTAGCTGAAAAATCTACTAGGAAACCATTTTCTATAGAGGAAAGGACTACTCAACCATTGCAGCTAATTCATTCAAATATTTGTGGCCTAATGAGTATGATTGTCAAGCTTGGTGCCTGATGTTTTATCATATTCATTGGTAACTTCACACGAATTTGTTACGTGAATGAAGTAGAGAATAAATTAACTCTCAAAGTTAATTGGGAGAAGAACTGAGATGATTCTCGTGATGCCACTTTCTTAGTAAACGATGTCATCCATTTATGGAGTAACTAGGGATCAAGAGTTCTATGAACTGGATGATCCTAATCAACAACCAGATTTAAGTAATCAGAATGATATAGTTGTTGAAGATGTTCTTTTGAATCCTCAAGTTCAGGAGGAGGAACACAATTGACGTGAGCCTATGACTTTTAGAGACACTGTCTCAGGTTTTATGGATCTGAATGGATAAAAGCAATGGAAGAAGAGTTAGTGTCCAAGAACAATAACCAAGTTTGGAACTTGGGTGATCTTTTATTTGGTAAGAGGTTATACTCAAAAGGAATGAGTCGATAATGATGAGACATGTTCACTTGCAGTGAGATTTGGGTCCATCCGACTATTTTTGGCTATTGTTGCCCGTCTGGACTTAGAATTACATCAGATGGATGTAAAGACTGCTTTCCTAATGGAAATCTTGAGGAGGAGAAATATGGACCAGCCTCATGGGTTTGAGGTTAAGGGTAAGAGAAGAGGTATGTCGTCTTCATAGATCCATCTATGGTCTTAAGCAGGCATCCAGACAATGGAATATTAGATTCCATGAGGCAATGGTCGAGGACAAGTTTTCCATTATAAATGAAGACCATTGTATGTATATAAGTTATACATACAAAGGATTTGTCATTCTAACTTTGTATAGATGACATCCTAATAGCCAGTGACAACTTGGATCTAGTTTCTACTAAAAGCTAGTTTGACATCGAAGTTTGACATGAAGGATAAGGGTGAAGCCAGTTATGTACTGGGAGTCAAAATATTAAGAAATAGGAAGATAAAGATCTTGGGTTTGTCTCAAGAGAATTACCTTACCTTAATAATATTTTGAAAATATACCATCTTAGTGATTGTATACCCAATGACTCTCTAACCAAAAAGATTCTATGCTTAGTGCAGGTATGGACCTAACTTAAAAGAAGTAGCCTATATGAATAATGTATATTTCAGTGATGTTGGTAGCTTAATGTATGCTATGTTGTACACCACTGGATATCTGTTATGTAGTTGGAATTGTTAGTCGTTTCCATACAAATCCAGACCCTGAACACTGGAAGTTGTCAAAAGTTTTTTTTACTTTAGAGCACAGCAAACTATGTGTTATGCTATGGCCATGGTAATTTTAACCTTGTTGGATAAAGAATGCTTATTCTCTTCAATATTTTGTTTGTCAAAATATCATGTTGTGTATTGATGTCAATGAACTAAGGCATACTTTCTCACACAAGTAGCCAGCTTCATTGGATATATGTTATCATGAAGTAATGCTAACTTTGTCTTAGTGACTCAAAGTTGTGGGAGACTTTTGTAGTCTATATTAAAAGGGTTATTGGTTAATCCACATGGGATATTTAATAAAGGTTCCTGTACCCATGTAAGTTCATTTTTAGCCGAGTGGGAGGTGTCTATGTGAACCTTTTGACTCGTGTGGGTGGGAGTTGACATCCTCTATGTAAGAGAACTCCCCACAGCGTACTTTCATACGGTACGTGCTAGCGACCTCATTGAAGCGTATGGATTGATCCTTGCTCCTTCGCTGTGTGAGTCAATGTTTGTTATTTGCACCTTTTGACCTTTTGACTTGGGTTGTAATAGTGGTAATGATGCTGCTACTTTGGAAGGATTACCAAGATTCCATGTTTTTTACGGTTTTAGTGTAACCTTCTGGGAAAGCGGTTATTGCCATTAAGATACGATGCCAAGTAAAAGGAAAAGTTTACAAGAGTAGTTCAGACTGAAGTGACAATTGCTGGCGCCAGTAACTTTAGTAGTTATAGTGATTGGTCACAGTATCCTGCTCATCCATATGTTGAAGGATCTGGGTTGAGTTTGGATTAGTCGAACAGAAATTGGACTTGAGGTGCTGGCAACTTTTTTTTGATGCTTCATTCTGGCCTGAGAGGTTTGGTTTGGAGTTATCCACATTGCAGGTGTGTTGCCAGGTCGCACGGCCTATTTGCCTGTATGAAACACGAAAGCTCTCAAGTATTTGACCTTTGGTTGAGTGGGAGATGTTGGTTATATTTATTTAAGTAATAAATAAAAGATAATATTTATTTGTTAAATATTAGTTACAACCAACGTCAAATAATATTGATAAGAATATTTGTTATTCTTATCTCTTTCTGTTATTATTATATATAGAGATATGGAATTAGTTTCCAGGAGTGCGTGCATACACAATATCCAGAATCTCTATCTCCCACAGAATACACAGTTAGAGAGAGCCGTGTTAGGGTTCTTAGGTCGTGGATAGTGTGGGGAGTGCTGCTGTGGTCTCCTCCACCTGGTAGACGCGAAGGCTTTATCAAGTTGACAACAAGGGAAGGGCGATTCGGTTGACAACGAACAAAGAGAACGATCCATATTTATTCCGCTGCGCTCAAGAGGTAGGTATCCTAATCTATATATTTCTAACACTTCGAAATTAAAACATCATCAAAATGATATTGATCATCAAATAACATGTGGTTAGTAATTACAATAAACGAAGGATATAGTTTCAACATTACTTACGTTTATGCACATACTCATGATGAAAGTAGAGCTGATCATAATGTGTCCGGCCCGGCAGCCCGGTCCGACCCGGCCCGTAAAAAAGCCCGACAAGCCCGAACCCGATAGGGCTTCCGGGCGGGCCTGGACATAAAATAGGCCGAATGAAAAACCGGGCCGGGCCGTGGCACATTTTTTGAACCCGTGGGCAAGCCCGGCCCGGCCCGATTTTATATATTTATTATTATATTTAAAAATTGTAAATATGTATATATATATGAATTTTATATAATATATACAAAAATTAGATATAATATATAAATTTTAACTAAGTTATGTATATAATATATTAATTTTAAATAAGTTATATATATATAAATATTAATTTTAATTTTTTTTTATAAATTTATATAAAAAAATTAAAAACAGGCCGGGCGGGCCGGCTTCGGCAAAGTCTGGAAAAACCGGGCCAAGCCCGGCCCGGCCCGAGAATGTAAAATCCGGGCTTGGTTTTTGAAAATAGGCCCGACGGGCCTAAAATTGTCCTCTGGCCCGGCCCGAACCCGGCCCATCCGCCCGAATGATCACCTCTAGATGAAAGTAGGATACAATAGTAAGAAGAAGCTTAGTCCATATAACATTCCAGTCTTGCTAGGAGGTGTTGAAATATGAAAAGGAGTCCTAGAGATGATTAATTTGGGGTTGATTACATATTCATTGGTTCTATAATGAAATGATACAACACTAGTTACTCTTTAGTGATCAACTCATTAATGACTAAAAGTCACTAGAGGAAAAGGGCCTTAGGAAGGGGCAGGGGGAACCACATGCTCCTATTTTCATTCTTTTAATAGTACGTATCTGGTTAGAAGCCATTTGAATAATAATCTTTACTTTAAGTATCACCTATATGCGGAGGGTCCATGTTAACCCACCTTTACTATGCTAAACACTCCCCCATGTTTTGTCATTGGGAGAGTGCCTCAGTTTAAGCTAAGAGGCCGTTCGTCCACCACTTTCAAAAGCTACTATGACTAGCTTTTCTATTAATCTACCCCAATTTAACTTATTATAACTTGACACATATGCATTGGGTTAAATTTCAACAAATGATCAATTGACACATGGCAACATTAATCTATCTGTTTTCTAAAAGCCGTGAGAGAACGGCCCCTAAGGGCATCCACAATGGTGTGGATTCCACCCATAATGTTAAAAGAGAAAAAAGAAAATGATGAGGTGGAGGAGAGAGGATGTGAGAGGGGTTCTTAACTAAGACACCCTCTTTTTAGAGAACCTAGGTAAGTAAGAGAGAGATTGTGAGAGAAGATAATAAAATAATATTTATTAGTGGGTGGAATCCACTTTACCATTGTGGATGCCCTAAGAGTAAACCGGAAGAGTTTTCCAACACCTCGAGGTCCACATTAATCTAAGTAAATACTATATACTCTTAGACAGCAGTATCTTCAATTGTACAAGGATAGAAATCATACATGTGATGAATTTCGAACAAGTTAGATACTTGGGTGAACCTGTCTCTTCGCACGAACTAGGTGATAAATGATAACCAACTTTCTGATAAAATCACTTACTTTTAAGTTCCGACAAGTCTAGCAATGTTGGAAATCTTTTACTGGTGGACTCAATCCAGTGAGTGTGGAGAAGCCTTTTTGTGCTATCAATGATTGAGATCAAGGAAGCAAAATCCACCTCAAACTAGATGTTTACGGTAGTGGGGATCAGTGTAGGATAAATCCTTTGCAATTATATCTGACAAGAATAAAAGATCGTAGCACTATGAATGAACTCTGATAAAAGAAGTTCATTTTTATAGTATGCAAGTTTGGATTTTTTTTTCTTCCTTTTATTTGATACAATTATAAGCTTCAAAAGTTCAAAACTTGAATACAAGAATATCTAGATGAATAAAAGTGGATAAGGGAAAAACAAAAAGATGGAAAAGAATTATAAAAAGTTGTTAACAATCATAAAACCACTCATAATGTGTAGGGTTTTCTCATAGTTGCATTTCTTGAAAAGACAAGAACCTTTCTACTCGGCCTTCCAAGAGGATAAGGATGGAGTTTCTGAATCTTGGAAGGTAGTGGATGTACCACCATACCTATCACCCTTAACCGCATCAGTTGATGCAAGGGTTTCCAATTCGCTCATCTCCTCTTTTGATAGTGCCACAGACAATGCTCCAACATTCTTGTCAAAGTTAACTACCTTAGTGGTTCCAGGGATAGGACACACATCATCTCCTCTATGATGAACCCAAGCGAGGGCTAGTTGTGCAGTCGTGCACCCTTTCTTTTCGGCTATCTCGGTAACCTTCTCAAACAAGTGCTTGTTATGCTCCAAATTTTCAGCTTGAAACCTTGGCAACATCTGTTTTCAAAGAAAAATAATTCACAAGATCAATCGTATATCCTGATACTTCATCAATTTGTTCTTAGATGAACTTAGTGGAGAGATTATGATCATAAGAGATAGTCATAGGATTATTCCACATATAGTCCACATGAGATTACTACAAACCTGTCTGTAGTCATCCTTGGCCATGTTCTCAACCACAGAGGGTCCATAGGAGAAGAATCCCCTTCCTAGAGGACTGTATGCCACAATTCCAATTCCTAGCTCTCTACAAGTTGGGACGAGCTCTTCCTCAACGTCCCTTGTCCATAAAGACCACTCCATTTCCACAGCAGTGATTGGGTGGACAGCATGTGCTCTCCTAATGGTAGATGGAGATGCCTCAGATAGCCCAATGTACTTGATCTTTCCCTCTTCTACTAGTTTTTTCAGCTCCATCATGGTGATTTCTATTGGAACGGTAGTATCAACACGATGCACATAGTAGATATCAATGCAGTCCACACCAAGCCTCTTCATGCTAGCTTCACAAGCTTCTCTAACATATGCGTGGGTCCCCCTTAATGCTAAATTTACCCTCTGAATCAACATGGTTGCCAAACTTTGTGGCTAATTGCACCTTCTCTCGCCACCCACCTTTCAATGCCTAAAAGTATATTACAAATGTAGAAAATTTATTAGAAAATTTTGTGTGCAACTCTGTTTTGCTTCATGTATACAAAAACAAGAAAATTCTTGTTAATGGCTATTGCTTATAAGATTTACGTGAATTTGGAGATTCAAAGATACAAAAACATATATACACACCTTGCCAACTAGAACTTCATTGGTGAAAGGCCCGTAGATGTCGGCGGTGTCAAGGAAGGTAATGCCGGAGTCAATGGCATGATGGATGAGAGCGATCATGTCCTCCTCAGGCTTCGGGGGACCGTAGAATGCAGACATGCCCATACAACCAAGCCCCTGGGCAGATACCTCAAGCCCTTGAGAACCCAACTTAATTGTTCGCACTGATGCCATTGTTTTTGTCTTCTCCCTTGAATGATGATGTTTCTTCCAAATTTGGTATCTTCTGTGGATTGTTTTGCTGTGAGATTGCTCTACTTTGATTTTGGATGTGGATGACAGTACGAGTTAGAGGCGCCTTTATATAGCCTGTGGAACAAAGGGATTTTTGTTCGAAAGTTTTGACCAACCAGACTGGTCTGGAGTGATGGGAAAACTGCGGGTAATTTCATTTGAAAAGTCAATAACATTTCGAATTTAGAAAAAAAAGTGGGAGATAATAATAAAGCTCTCCAATATTTGAATACGCTCCCTATATTTGACCGGTCTAGAGGCGAAGGAAAAAACTACAATTCCTTTATTCCGCTGAGCTCGAGGATTGAAGCTCAAGTTGATAATTTATCGTCTGTTTGTTGGTGGGACTTTAAATTGCTGTTCATACGGAAGTAGCATGCATTATTTGATTCCTTCCGGAAGGTTTAGTTTAGGGTAGACAAGTGGGATCGAGTATTCGGGCATCAAATTGTCTCAAAACTTTGACGCGTCTTGGAAGCTTCTGAATGCGGAGGATTCAACGGAAAGACACCTTATATATAATTTGTAATGAGACATGTTATATGTATGTTCGATGGATAGAATTGGATATAAGAAGTGCTAGGCTAGCAATGATTAGCAAAACACCAGCCAACCATATAGGATAGAAGTTGGTAGCAACCATTACTCTTTTTTTTTAATTACTACAACTTAAAACTAATATATTAAGAAGAAATATTAAGGTTACAGTATTGTACTACGAAACTTAGATTTCCCAAGCTCAAAAACTCTGTTAAGATTTAATGAAGGCTTAAAGGTTCATTAAAAGTACTTAAAAAATAATTATAGTTCTAGTATTGGCTTCTTATGTATCAGATTTGCATCAAAAACATGGTTGATAGTTGACATGTTAGGATATTCATGCAAGTTTCCGGCAGCCCAACTCACAACAATGTCATAAAAAGGATAAAACATATACTGGTAAAAAAACACATCTTGGACATCTATTGTTTTACACTTTATGCTTATGTTTCAAGTTTAAACAGGATGTCAAATACGGTACGGTACACCGTTTTAAACGGTCGAACCGCCGTGTCTATCATCAACCGAATCAAAGCGGTCGTCTGTTCTCCGCATCTGACTTTATCCCGTTTCGTATCTAGCATATACGCCATTACATATGTATCGCCCGTACTTGCTGAAAAAATGGTTAATCTGTAAATTTAATTTACTGAATAGAATTTGATGCGATTACTAGCATTTCAAATACAAACGGTTAAATTACCCTAATCTCCTCTCTTAATTTTACTTACTTTATATACTGCCATTGCCACTCTGACCTGAAAAGTTTCCACAAAAATTATGAAATCTGAGATGGGCTTGCCCTGCTGTTTTCTTCTATAAGAACAGAGTATTGAGTGTGTGGTTGTTATCTCCTGGACTGTTGCTGCTACTTTCATTTGCCCACTTTTGGTTGCATTCTAAATGTGCATGCGCTGCCCCCTGTTGCTTCTATTTCTACATGGCGGGGTTTTCTGTCTCTTTATTCTACAATTGAGGTGTACGCGCTACCGCTTTTCCAAATCTATAAGGTTTTGTCGCTGATTTTTGTGCACTGCTATTTATTTGATTGCTACTTGCTAGTGTTTTTTCCAATGACTCATAGGTCTTTGACAAAAACAGAGCATAATATTGCTATGATTGATGCAGAAGAAAGCAGCAACCGAATGACGGATTATATATTTAAAATATACACTAAAATTAAATTAGACATTTTAAAATTTAAATTAAAAATACATATAGACTATTGAGAATATATTTATAGACGTTTATACGTTGCAATGCAATAGAAGAACATAAATGATATGTACGAGTACAGTACCAACTTAATTAACGTGAAATTTGTAGTGATTTTTGTTTCATGATTTGAAAATTATACTAATTTACTATGGTAGTTATTGTTTTTATTTTGCACGAGTTATAGTTATCATTTTAATCTATATGCGCTCTAGTTATTTTATTTTATATGATTTTTTAATTATTTAAATAATCATGTACATGCTACCCATCTTAGATTGCTGGCTGATGATTATGCGCCTTTGATTGGTAAGATCACGGCACGTATTAGCCACTGGACTGCAAGAAACTTGAGTTATGCGGGGAGACTGCAGCTGGTTAATAGCACTCTGATCAGTATACAGAGGTTTTGGGCGAATATTTTCCTTTTTCCGAAGAAAGTTATGTTGTTGATCATCAGGAGATGTAGGAGTTTTTTGTGGAGTGGCTGTGAGAATAGTAGGAAAGCCCGGTTTCTTGGCAGAATATTTGTCGTCCCAAGTGTAAAGGTGGGCTGGGTAATGGGTATCAAGGAAATTCTTTCCTGGAATAAAGCAGCAATATTGACATTCTTGATTAATTTGAATGGATCTGAACATTCTGCTCTGGTTCGGTGGTGTAAGGTTAACTTACTCCGTTCTGCTGATATTTGGAGTGTTAAACTTAGTGGTAGTCACGCTTTCTGGTGTGAAAGACTTGTTTGAAGCTCAGAGATGAGATTATCAATAATAATCTCAGACCTGCTCTGGAGAACTGTTTTCATACTCAGGGAGTTGTTAAAGTGCGAAGTGTTTATGAGTTAATCCAGCCTTGCGTGTCTGATAATGGCTGGGATTTGGTGCTGTGGACAAATTATTGCTCTCCTCATGCTTCGTTTATTTGGTGGTTATCTTGTCATAACCGCTTAGCAAGCAAGGATAGAGTTAATAAATGGTCTGCTGGTATTAGTACAGAGTGTGTGTTTTGTGGGCAGCTGGAAACTCGTGACCATTTATTCTTTATGTGCGATTTTAGTAGATTGATATTTACTGAAATTCTGCACCTTTGGTTAGTTTGTAAGCTTCCTGTTAATTTTTCTGATTGTATGGCGTGCCTGTGGATGCTAGGAGAAAATCATCCTTGGTGTTTAAGTTACGGTGTGCGGCTGTGGGGATGGTAGTGTATCACATTTGGAGAGCTCGGAATGATGCTGTTTTTTCGAATGTGCCTCCTGATTGGAGGAGGTGTGTGGTGATGATTAAGCAGGAGTTAAAAGTTAGATGGGGTAGATTTCATTTTAAGTCTAACAGGAGGAATTTCAGGGTTTGTATGCGATTTGGTCTGCTTGACCTACTGAGTCATTAGTTTTTGCTATTGTCCCTGCAGTCTGTTGCAGGTTTAGCTTTTTGTTGATCCTTAGGTTGTATGTTTTTGTTTGTTAATATAGCTTACCTTTCACTTCAAAAAAATGATAGTCAGATGATGGGTGAGAGAAACCAAAAAGGTTACATGAAGCTGCTAAGTTTGTGGATGAGGTAAGGAAAGCATGGGCAGAAACAGGTGTCCCTATATTATCTTATGGGTGGAAAGACAAGAGGGGTAGACAATTGTTTGACTTTGTTGTGAACAACCCTTATGGGAATGTATGTTTATGTTCAATTGATGCAAGTGATGTCGTGAAAGATGCTAATTTGATTTGCAACTTGCTTGATGAGGTTGTGGAGGAAGTGGGTAAACATTTGGTTGTCCATGGTATAACTGATAATGCTTCGAATTACAAGAAAGTTGGGCAACTATTGATGGAGAAGAGAAAGAGATAGTGGTTGACTCATGTGCTGCTCACTGTATGGATATAATCTTAGAAGACATTGGAAAATTACCTGAACATAAAGCTGTATTAACAAAGGCTAAGGTCATTATTTATATTTTTATATTATATAGGTTGCAACATTGTTCTTATTATTTTAGCTTGTTGATGTTAATAGGTGATATCATTCATTTATAACCATTCATGGTATTAGCTTTGATGAGAAAATATGCGAAGAAGGATTTG
Source organism: Limonium bicolor (assembly GCA_023374045.1). Taxonomy (NCBI): domain Eukaryota; kingdom Viridiplantae; phylum Streptophyta; class Magnoliopsida; order Caryophyllales; family Plumbaginaceae; genus Limonium; species Limonium bicolor. The sequence goes on from CM041778.1 coordinate 47,150,952, forward strand.
GTCCATCCTGTGCCAACACGATTTGCAACTAGTTTTTTTACACTTCAACAGCTTGGTGGATCTACGTGAACAATTGGAGCAAATGTTCACATCAGTTGAGTGGACAGGATGTAAACTGGACAATAGGATGACCATCTTAATGTCAAGAAGATTATCTTAAGGGATGAACTATTTTGGTAGAATGTCATGTATGCTTTGACAACAACAACAACACCTCTAGTTAAGGTGTTATGACTAGCAGATTGAAAAAAAAGGTCCTGGGATGGGGTTTCCTTATGGTTTGATTGATGAAGCTAAGGAAAAGATAGGTTCATACCTGAAGGATGATTATAATTCATATCCAGAGAGATATGGAGGATTATTGATAAGCAATAGGAATTCCAACTACATCGAGATTTGCATGCGGTAACTCATTTTTGAATCCACAATTCCAATATGCGACGAATAGATGTACTCATCCTGAAATCAAGAAAGGGTTAGTTAACTGCTCGACAAAATTAATCTAAAAATTTAAAGAACAATCTTAAGCAATGAAACAACAATTGAGCTTCATAATGAAAGAGGGAATATTTGGGCTCAAGCTTCAATCCTCTAAGTTATTATACTTTATCAGCAGGACAGACTCCATTAGTCCACTCCAATTACAAACAAAGATATCGAATTTAGTTATTTGTTGCCACTATACAAAGTTTATCATCAAGCAAGGTACATACATGATACATCCATGGATAAGTTTTTAGTATCAACTTCCAATTACTGTTTTTCCAGGATATCAAATTTACCTACTATTTTAATTATGAAGTTTGAAGGCTATGTTTCTACAAGTTAAAATTATTATTGTTGTTTTTGTATATATATATATATATAACAGCTTTTCATTTATGCAAACTACTTTATATTGTTTTGGAAAAACTACAGAACTATTGTTTTAAAGCAGTAACTATAAAGTTTTTTACACCATACATTCTAATGGATATTTCCGAGAACATTTTTTACGGTCGTTCTCTTTGCTATTGACTGAATAAAATTCTCTTCGCTAACTACATGTATTTATATAGTTAATTTTAGATATATTTTGTGTTTATGATTTCTACAATCATATCCACCAGAAATCGTATAATTTTAAGTTGTAATAATTGTTAACCTAATCATAGTATTTTTCTTTACTAATCAATGTAATTTGTTTTATAGAATGGCCAATTTGAATAAGGTCGATTTCACCCCTTTGGATATTTCGGGTCGGAATTATTTGTCTTGAGTATTGGATGTCGAGCTCCATCTCGCTGGAAAAGGTTTGAAAGGTGTCGTTGAGGAAAACAATGAGATTTCTAAGCAAGAAAAGGCACAAGCTATTATCCTTCTAAGGCATCATTTGCATGAGATCCTGAAAAAATCAATATCTAACGGTCAAAGATCCCCAAGAACTTTGGAAAAATCTAAAAGATCGTTTCGACCACCAGAGGACTGTGATCCTCCCTCGTGCACGCTATGAGTGGATGCACTTGAGGTTACAAGACTTTAAAACATTCAGTGAATATAACTCTAGCATGTTTCGAATTGAGTCGAAACTAAGACTGTGTGGTGAAATAGTGACAGATGAGGATATGCTAGAGAAAACCTTTTCAACATTCTATCCGTTAAATGTTGTAATGCAGCAGCATAGATAAAAGGGTTTCACCACTTATTCTGAACTGATTTCATGCCTTTTGGTGGCTGAAGAGAATAATAGTTTGCTTAAGCAAAATCATCAAGATCGCCCGACTAGATCAGCCCCAGTGCCTGACCAAAATGTGACAACTGCTAAAGTCAATATCAATTAATCCACTTTTGTGCATAAAAGTGGTCGTGGGCAAAGTCGAGGTCGTAGCCGTGGAAGAGGCCGCTATCAAGGGCGTGGTCATGGGTATAAAAGTGGTTGGATTAAAACCACTATTTCGAAAGATGAAAGAAAAAATTTCAAGAAGGATAATACTCCAAGAAATCGGGACAAGGAAAAATGTCATAAGTGTGGTATACACGAACATTGGGCAAGTGAATGTCACACGGGACCACACCTTGTGAAGTTAAATCAAGCCTCGTTAAAAGGAACATATGTTGAAGCAAATGCTATAGAGGCTAACATCATGGAAGCAGGGGCTTCCGACAAAACTCTTTTGAAGGCATCTGATTTTTTCAAGAATATTGACAGTACCCCAAATATTGGTTTAAACCCTCTTGAGTATTTGTCTTTTGGGGACATGGATAATGATTTTTTTGTGAAATTTTTAGGCATCTTGTGTTTTTTTATTTTTCTTATGTTTGGTCGCACCTTTTGGTCATATATGATTATCTTTCTTATGTTTTATTTCCTTTTATTTTGGAATAACAATCTTGGCGTTACAAGCCTTGATAATATGTACCGTTTTTAATAATAAAATAAAATTATTACTATTATTGTTTTATTTAATGCCGTGAGTATATTATAATCAATTTTATTTTTTTTAGGCCATCAAATGGCCAGTCTTCATGGCAATGAGCTATGTCTTATTGATAGTGCCACCGCACACTCCATCTTGAAAAACTAGATATATTTCCATAGTCTCCATGAGAGTTTGGCTCGTGTTAATACTATTTTGGGTGCCTCGGATATGATTGCAGGTGTTGGGAAAGAAGCAATTGTGTTCCCAGGGGGAACTATAATTGACATTGATGAAGCTTTATATTCAAGCAAGTTTCAAAGGTACTTGCTAAGCTTCAGAGATATTCGAAAGAATGGCTATCATATTGAAACTCTTGGCCAACATGGTAATGAATACTTATGTCTGACATCCCATGAGAATAATGGGAAACGAGTACTAGAAATATTACAGAATATAAGCTGGGCTTATATGGGGTATTTGTTAGTCCTATTGAGATTGATATTGTCACTAACCAAAAGTTAGTATACCAAAAAGTATTCAGCTTATGGCAAGACAGATTAGGTCATCCACGGGAAACAATGATGAGGAGAATCATTGTAAATTCTAGTGGGCACCCCCTTAAGAACCAAAAGGTTCTAGCATCATGTGATTTGGCATGTGCGGCTTGTTCTCTTGGAAAATATATCACATGACCATCACGAACAAAGGTGAATGATGAATTACCAATATTCCTTGAGTGGATTCAAGGTGATATTTGCAGGTCTATTTGCAGACTGTATATCGTGAGTGTTGGAACTGGTGTAATTAAAATAAAAGAAAAGAAATTAAAACTCAAAATAACTGTCGGGCTGCAAACAAATCCCGGTCGTAGTAGTATAGTAAAGTGTAAGCGACCGGATATCGAACCGTGGGACTAAAGGGAATTATTAAGTACCTAAGCTTGTCACAAAAAGGGGGGATTAATTGACTTGTTTTTACAAATAAAAAGGAAAGATAAAATAAACTAAGTTAATAGATAAATTAAATGGGACTTTGGTTCAGGTTAATAATATCTGCTCTTTCATGCTATGTCTACTGGTTTAATTATAATTGTTTGGCAAAATTCCTTTTATTATCTTAAGGACTAATCATAGACTCATAAGAACTCGTTTACCAGAAAATGCAAGGTCCGATGAAAACTCAAGCAGGCACTAGTAAACGGCATTGTAAAAGGAATAATATTCTTGCAACTGAGTACTAACTTATCCGATGAAAACAAGTTTCCTACAGTTTTACGCCTTAATTAACCTATCTATTTTTTCACCGATCAGATTAAAAACAGATTTGTGAAGCATTTTAATAAATTCATGAGGTTTATTAAAAAGGCGAGATGACCTTAAAACGCAACAAACTGTATTTAAATAAAACCAGTAAAACATATTGCATAATTAATACAAATACATAATAACCATTCCCAGAGTATACGTATTCTAGCCTAACATATTAAACATATAAACAGAAACAAGAGTATGTAGAAATCATCTATAGTCACTCCTGCATTCGTTCTGCTATTTTGTATACGTCGGACTAGAGGTGGAAATGGTGGAATGGAAAGAAAATAAAATGGAGAAGACGGGAGAAGAGAAATGGGATGAACGAGTGAATTGTGGTGTAGTGGATCGATGATGGATCGATTGGATGGATTGGAACCTCGGAAGGAACACTGGAGAAGATAAGTGGAGCGTGGGTTTTATAGAAGAAGGAAGAGGAAGAAGACAGAGGGAACACCGCATGAGGAATTTAAGGCAGGCGCCTGATATGGTTAATGAAGTAGATGGATATGTTGTAGGCGCCGCAAAGGAAGAAGCAACTTGGGGAAGATAGTCGGCGAAGAAGAAAACCAGTTGCGTTAATTTCTGGATCTGGATCTGGACATTCACAGGCGTCCGTGTTTATTTCCCCGGACCTCTCTATCGCTCTCCTTAGTCTTGTCCGCCTCAAATTACGCGGACGTCTCACACGGTCCTCTTCTCTATCTCTTGTCCGCCTTTAATTCCATGGACGCGGGGCGGACACGGGGCGGACGTGACACACGGTCCTCTTCTCTATCTCTTGTCCGCCTTTAATTACGTGGACACGGGGCGGAAACTTCTCTATTTTCTTCTTGTCCGGCCTTTTCTACACGGACGTGGGACGGACGTCTCTACTCCTGTCCGCCCTTTGTTCCACGGACGTGGCACGGACGTGCCACAGAAATAAGGCCAATGGCGTGCAACTCGCGTGACTCATTTTAATCCCTTTTGATATGTGTGTTTATATGACATTTTTCCTACATTTAACACATATAATACATCAGTTAATATCACAACATAATTATAGGAAACACCCAAGATAAGTGAGAAACATTACTTAAAATGCTACAAATTATAAGGTGATTAAACCTTAATAAGTCTATATGTTTTGCACTTATCAAACTTCCTCACACTTGGCTTTTGCTTGTCCTCAAGCAAAATTAAGGAATATAATTATCTCTAAGCCGTAGTATAAAACAAGATTAAATAAGTGTAGAAGGGAATTAGACAAAGTGACAATTGAAAGAATAATTCTGCTCTAAGAAGTAGGTCTTTGCAAACAGTGAAGAAGAACAATTTAATAAAAGCATAGAAAAACTAGATTGCAGAAAACAAGTTAGATTAACCTAGGATTTTCCTCCAATTTCAATTCTCTAAACCGGGATGACAAGGGGTGTGAAGTATTGCCTTATTCCGCAGTACCTTTCAACACCACGTACTCATGTTTATAAATTAAAACTGCAATTTATTACTTTCATTCATTTTTTTGAATGCGAAGATTGTATATACAAAACACACACATTTTTTTAATTGCATTATTTTTCGGTACCCCAGACTTTTCTCTCTATCCTTGTAGCGGTGTTGGGTCTTCTATCCCAGATCACGAGACCTTAGGTAGATAGGTGTTAAAGCACCCCGGAGAACTTAATAACCGGATAGACAAGGCCTGTTTTGGTTTAGAAAAATTCATAAACAGCGGAGTACCTTGTCTTTATCCTTTTCTTTCCTAACTTTCTAAACATTTCCAAAATCCCAAGCTAAGTTAAATTGGTTTTTACAATTAGCAGGTCTATCATATTTCGAGTGAAAATAGAGTATTTTGGTTGAAAATAATTTTATACAAACTCTTTTAAATAAAACTATCTTTCAGTTGTCACTTGACATAATTTCAAACACTTCTACAATTATTTAATCTTATTTTTTTTCATTTTTTTTATGTTGGCAATTAGAGTAGCAAAAAGCGAGTGTGGCATTATCGAACAATTGTCATATTTTCAGGGAAAGGTCTCTACTTCCTCACACTTGATTGGAGCAATGTCCTCATTGTTCAAAATTAATTCAAGAAAAAGGACCTTTCAAAATATGACAGACTCATAAAGGATTACATTAAATGAGAAGCGTTAAATGTCAGATAGGTTGAACATTAATATAATAAAGAAAGAACTGAGACTCCCGTTGTATCGTAGATTGAGGAAGGTGTCCTTCCTCACACTTAAAGCTTTGGTAGGGGTGAGACGTTCCTCGCACTTAAGTTCACGCAAGTGTCCAACCGAAGATATCGAAATTTTGCAAAGCAACTGAGGTTGCTTTCCATATGCGAGTCCAGCTATAAGTTCGAATATAAAATTTATTCTGAAAAGAAAAACAGTATAGCCAGCAGAACTCAAATTGCACCAGAATTAATAAAAGGCAAAACATAAATAATAAAGCATTAGTCGTAAATAAAGGCATAAAATAAACTGCACTGTTACCTTCCTGAATACAACAAAAGTTTGACAAGGTTAAAACAGTATGAGTCTACAAAATGTTAGTGAACAGGAGAGAAATATGAAATAAAACAAAAATAGAAATAAAAATCACTACGGTGGCGGTGGAGGCTGCGCTGATCCCTGGCCTATCTGAGCGAGGAGATGCTGTAAGAGCTGAGCGGTCCGCTCCTGCTGCTGCGCTGTCTGTGAATGCAACTCGTCACTCCGGTCCAAGCGCTGTGTCATCTGTGTCTGCTCAGCCAGCATCCTCTGCTGGGTCTGCTCAAAGCTCTCAAACCTCTGATGCATCTGCTGCTGCATCTGATGGAAGGCCTGAATCTGAGCATGCAGATCTGCCGTGATAGGAGGTATAGGAATAGGAGCTGGGATCTGCATCACAGCGGTCGTCGGCACGTAGGGCTCCTCTCCCTGTGCAGTGTCAGCGGAAGGTGGCTCGTCATCAGCTGAAGGTGTAGCTCCTGTAGAAGGCCCTGCTGCAGTGGAAGAAGCGGTGGAAGACCGGCTAGCACGACCTCTGACCCAGGTACCGTCCTCTAAGGACATAAAGCCCCAGCGCTGCACAGTCTGCAGTGTGACTGGGCGCTCTCCCGTCCGGAGCTCTAAACCTCGTGTGGCCTCCGCTGGAAGGATAGAGAAAAGGTGGTGCATGATGAAGAAGGGAAAAATAGGAGTGATCTTCTTCTTCTTCGTCCTCAGATATTAGACCTCCTTATGTAGCTGGCCGAACATGATGTGCGAGATGGAGAAACGCTGAGTGGGTGGAGATGGCGAGAGGAAGTAGTCCAAGAGCGCGCAATCCTCATCAGAAGCATCGTTCGTGCAATGGGGGCGAATCTGATGACTGAGGATCTCCAGGAGTAGTCTCTGAAGCAGTGTGGGGAAACTCGTGAAAGGGAGGATATCCTTGTCCTCCTCCCCTCTATGTCGGGTCCTCCGACCTAAATCCTGAAGCCACCTCGACTTCGATCTATGCAGGTGATCCTCTGTGAATCCTCGGATATGGTTAGGACTATCCGGAATCTGCAGGAGAAAAGAGAAGGTCGCCGGTGTGATCTCAATGGGGTGATGGTGGACGAAAGAAGTGTACTTAGGTTGCTCGCCTGGGCATTCGCATAGAACTCTCTAACCAGCACTGGAATAAAGAGTCCCCCACCCATCTTTAGAACCTGTGAAAGTCCAAAACCAGCGAACAAGGTGTCCACTCATGTAGCCTCTATCACCTCAGGCGCATATCGCCTCTCCATCACAAAGTTCTTACCCAGATCATACCAGGCACGGGCCTCTGCTGAAATGAAACCGTCATCCCGAAGAGCCGGATGACGAGGAGGTGCAGAAGAAGATGCACCGGGGCAGTTGCCCCCAGGAGTACCAGAGTGCGCACCACGCATACGAGGCATACTAATAATTTTGAAATTCAAATGTAAATAAACAATAACAACATAAAAATTAAATTAATATTAAACAGAGCATTAATATCCTGACATAAACAACTTAGCAATTTAGCAACATAGAAAACAAGTAGAACAAATAATATGAAATACAATCATAAATAAATAAACAACACGAATTCTACCGAAAATTCGACAGAACCTCCCCTAAAAATCTTCAATTCTCCACAACTAAATTCAATCAACATTCAAGGTAATTCAATACCGTTATCACACAAATCCACACACAACATCGTACAATCATAAAATCGTTCAGTTATAATAACGAGGCATTATATCATCGAAAACTGAAAATATATCAATGCAATTTTCGTAACTTACTAACCTAAATTTGGAATTCAACCAAAATCACCAAATTTGAGTATAATAAGTGTAGATTTAACCTTGTGCATGTATAATATGATTATAGAAGAAGAAATCGAGGACAAACAGGCCATAATAAGCTAGATATTTTCGAAACCGTCCGGTTAGGGTTCGAAAATTCAGTCACTAATTTCTCCTTGTGTAGTTGATGATTTGTGGATTTGAAGCTATAGAAATGTAGAGAATTGAAAAACGAAGATTTCGGTACTAACCTTGCTCGATTTGGTGGAGAATCGAAGAATCTGGAAGCAAAAGAAGAGGGAGGCGATTCACGGTGCGCTGTTCGTTGGTTCGTCGGTCAAGTTTGAGAGTTGGAAGAATTAGAAAGTGATTCGGACTTTCTTCTTTTTCTGATTCGGAAACGCGTCCTGGGGACGTCCGTCCTTTTGTCCGTCCAAAAATGGGCGGACACGTTGATTTCCTTGGGGCGTCCGTAGTTCTGTCCGCGTTACTTTGGGCGGACACGTCTATTTCCTTCCCGACTTGCGTCCGCCCTTTTAAAGGCGGACGTAAGTCCCGTTCTTTTTTTTTCTTAGTGCGTCCGTGTTTGTGTCCGACCTTTTAAGGGCGGACACAAACAAACTTCATTTTTTTATTTAACCGGAAACAATGTAACAAAAGCAAATAAAATAAAAACAAAATAAGTGCAGTAAATAATTAAAATAAAAATGGACAGAAATTATAAGTTAGTAGTTAGGTTACAGAAATTATAAGTTAGTAGTTAGATTACTGAAAATTAAATGACAGGAAATTTAAATGACTGGAATTTAAATGTTAGAAGTTAAATTGCTGGAATTTAAATGTTAGAAGTTAATTTACAGAAAATTAAAATGTTAGAAGTTAGATTAAACAACAAACATAATAATATAAACAGAATATTTGCAGATAATTACTATTAACAATAAACAAAATAATATAGACGTAATATTAACAGAATAAAGAAAACAGAATATTATAATATAACAAGTGAATAATCCGGGGCTTAGGGACTAGAATAAATCTAGTCCCCGGCAACGGCGTCATTTTGCAGACTGTATATCGTGAGTGTTGGAACTTGTGTAATTAAAATAAAAGAAAAGAAATTAAAACTCAAAATAACCGTCGGGCTGCAAACAAATCCCGGTCATAGTAGTATAGTAAAGTGTAAGCGACCGGATATCGAACCGTGGGACTAAGGGGAATTATTAAGTACCTAAGCTTGTCACAAAAAGGGGGGGATTAATTGACTTGTTATTACAAATAAAAAGGAAAGATAAAATAAACTAAGTTAATAGATAAATTAAATGGGACTTTGGTTCAGGTTAATAATATCTGCTCTTTCATGCTATGTCTACTGGTTTAATTATAATTGTTTGGCAAAATTCCTTTTATTATCTTAAGGACTAATCATAGACTCATAAGAACTCGTTTACCAGAAAATGCAAGGTCCGATGAAAACTCAAGCAGGCACTAGTAAACGGCATTGTAAAAGGAATAATATTCTTGCAACTGAGTACTAACTTATCCGATGAAAACAAGTTTCCTACAGTTTTGCCGCTTAATTAACCTATCTATTTTTTCACCGATCAGATTAAAAACAGATTTGTGAAGCATTTTAATAAATTCATGAGGTTTATTAAAAAGGCGAGATGACCTTAAAACGCAACAAACTGTATTTAAATAAAACCAGTAAAACATATTGCATAATTAATACAAATACATAATAACCATTCCCAGAGTATACGTATTCTAGCCTTACATATTAAACAGATAAACAGAAACAAGAGTATGTAGAAATCATCTATAGTCACTCCTGCATTCGTTCTGCTATTTTGTATACATCGGACTAGAGGTGGAAATGGTGGAATGGAAAGAAAATAAAATGGAGAAGACGGGAAATGGGATAAGAATGGATGAACGTGAATTGTGGTGTAGTGGATCGATGATGGATCGATTGGATGGATTGGAACCTCGGAAGGAACACTGGAGAAGATAAGTGGAGCGTGGGTTTTATAGAAGAAGGAAGAGGAAGAAGACAGAGGGAACACCGCGTGAGGAATTTAAGGCAGACGCCTGATATGGTTAATGAAGTAGATGGATATGTTGTAGGCGCCGCAAAGGAAGAAGCAACTTGGGGAAGACAGTCGGCGAAGAAGAAAACCAGTTGCGTTAATTTCTGGATCATGGATCTGGACATTCACACGTGTCCGGTTTATGTCCGTGTTATTTCCTCGGACCTCTCTATCGCTTCCTTAGTCTTGTCCGCCTCAAATTACGGACGTCTCACACGGTCCTCTTCTCTATCTCTTGTCCGCCTTTAATTCCATGGACGCGGGGCGGACACGGGGCGGACGTGACACACGGTCCTCTTCTCTATCTCTTGTCCGCCTTTAATTACATGGACACGGGGCGGACACTTCTCTATTTTCTTCTTGTCCGGCCTTTTCTACACGGACGTGGACGTCGTCTCTACTCCTGTCCGCCCTTTGTTCCACGGACGTGCCACAAAATAAGGCCAATGGCGTGCAACTCGCGGACTCATTTTAATCCCTTTTGATATGTGTGTTTATATGACATTTTTCCTACATTTAACACATATAATACATCAGTTAATATCACAACATAATTATAGGAAGCACCCAAGATAAGTGAGAAACATTACTTAAAATGCTACAAATTATAAGGTGATAAACCTTAATAAGTCTATATGTTTTGCACTTATCACTATTACACCACCATGTGGACCTTTTAAATATTTTGGTATTGATTGATGCATCACATGGTGGTCATATGTGAGCCTACTTTCTACAAGGAATATGTCATTTTCTAGGCTTCTAGCCGAGATAATTAAATTAAGGGCTCATTTCCTAGATCATCCAATCAAGAAAATAAGATTGGATAATGCTGGAGAATTCACATCCCACATTTTCAATGATTTTTCTCAATCAATTAGGATAACAGTTGAGCATCAGTGACTCATGTTCATACTCAAAATGGTCTTGCTGAGTTGTTAATTAAGAAATTGCAAATGATAGCAAGACCACTATTAATGAGGTTTAAGCTACCCACTACTGCTTGGGGTCATGTGATCTTGCATGCAGTGGAATTAATAAGGCTTAGACCTATTTCACATCACTCATTATCCCCATTGGAAATGATATCTAGAAAATGAACTAGAGGTATCATGGAATGCTTCGTCCATTAATTTTATGGACCCTATAACAAAGCAAAATGAACTAGAGGTTCAAAGAACAATTCATTTGCAGAATGTTGCAAAACAACCTACCAAATGCTTTGTAGATACAAGGCAGGTAACACGATCATATATACCAGCTGTAAATATTCCAGCTCGATTGGAACTCCCGGGAGAAAATCCAAATTCTAGACAGCAAATGGCAAGTGAATCTCAAGTAAGCAGGAAGCGTTGTTGACCATTGGGATCCAAAGATTTGAACCGTCGAAAGAGGAGTTTGGGCCCTTGAAATTGGAGTCTAGTCTTTCAAAAGGAGGACGAATTTCCAAAATGACACAAAAGAAAAGGGAATAAGGAATTCCAAGATTTGAAGCTTCGAAAGAGGAGTTCAGACCCTCAAAAGGGGGAAAGACTACCACAATAATGCAGAAAGAGAATAAGGGTACTTTGTCGGAAGAAAAAAACAAGGATATGGATGTGGAGAATGATAATTAGAGATCTCAATAAATTATGTCTGTAACACCCCTACAATAATAAAACAACAGCGGAAAATAAACTAAAGGTGCTACAGACCATCGGGCTCCAAACACCCGGTACCAACCTCACCAATTACAACCTTTACAATTAACTAAGTTACGGTCTGAACTTCGAGAAAACTTAACAAAACATAACAATAAAACACATTCGCTCTCCACAAAACCTAGTCCCATCCCAAACGCTCATTCTCTTCGTGGCCACCTGTAAATCAATTCGTACCTGCAAGATGAAACAAGCAGCCCACCCCAAAAGGGGCGGTCAGTTCCCTGGAATGGAACTGGTACAATTCTCCAAAAACAAACTTATAAAACATAACTCTTCAAAATAAATAGTAACATGAAAATAAACTCTTGAAAGTAAAACAGAGATAAAACACTTCAAAACAATCAAGTTTAAAGAGAAAGGAAAACAAGACAAAGATAAAGAAATTCCAAACCAAGTCATCCACTTAAGTAGTCACACCACATAGTTAGCAAGCATCCATTGTTGATGTTAGAACCAATTCCCGTTAGGAGTAGAAAAACCCAGATAGCCACAAAGGACTAGGAATGAATGAGAGAAAACCAAAACCAGCAACTCAAGAATGGAATGAAACCAACTGGGAGAGATGGCCCCCACCGCCAAGAACGTCCATTAAGGACAGGGGATATACAGCCCCTTACTGTTAACTACGTCCTCTCGGGACAAGGGATATACAGCCCTTTACTGTTTAATATCAATGCCCCTATGGGCGAGGGATATACAGCCCCCTACTGTTCACATTAAAGACGCGCGCACGTCGAAAGAAAGATTTCCAAGATTGACCTTTTCCAAAATCCCGCTAGATCACCAACTACCCAGAGCAATACCAAAACACTCAGTCCTACAGAGTGCAGAAGCGTAAACCCTAAGCAGCCAATGTCTAACGGGCAACCAAGTAGAAGAAACCAATACCCAAGCGAGTTCCACATCCAAGGCTCAGTTAGTCACACAAGCTGAGTCAGTCACACAACCATTTCTTTTTTTAGAAGTTCCTCTTTAAGCCAGTTAGCGTTTCCCAAAACATTCTACAAGTCACTCAGCAAAAATAACGTAGTACGAGAAATCGTACAAAACATTCCATAGAGTCCAAAACACAACAAGCTGAGTACGAGAAATCGTACAAAACATTCTATAAAGTCCAAAACACAACAAGCTGAGTACGAGAAATCGTACCTGGGTAACGTTGTAGCAGTTCTAATCAACTTGCGCAAACAATCAACATTACTCTGAAGAATATTAAAGGTAATCTATCATCAACAACTTATGCCCTAAGTCAAACTTAAATAGATTCCTCACTCTTATCCACTACTAATACTTAACCGTAGTTCTCACATTAATACCTTTATATCTTAAGTGTATTTATATTACTCAGTTAGTCTTAGAATCTCAATAATCACCCTTAAGCTTAATACCTTTGTTCCCCTAAATGTTTTATTTTTTTACACACATACTCTCTATAAACTATGTATAATCCTTTTGTACTAAACTTCAATAAACTTAAGCCTTAAATACGTTTTAAATTGTTTTACAAAACCTAAGGTTTCAAAGGAATAACCTAATAAATTAATTTCCTTTATGTATCTAGGATGAACATATATCTACATAGAGTAGAATTTATCAAAGAATTAAATTCTAGTTCATAAGCAAAATTGTTAATTATTTAATAAGATAATCTATTATGAAAATTCTCATATTTTATATTCAAATAACCCATCATTACTTCCCATCACCGTAAAGTATATTAATATAATATCTTATGTAACCTAGTTTCATCTAGTTAAAGGTTCAATGATTTTAAGTATCAAATTTCTATTTGCAAACCTTTTTGTAAATCTTTAACTATTATGTACATCACTTATTTATAAACTCACATCCTAAGTATTGGTAACAACGTTACAAATGTATTTCATATGGCTTATCTAATGCCAAGAAACTTAAGGATTATTATTTAGAGTAATTTCCTAATCATTGTTTAATATAGTCTTATACCGTAATCCCTTTTAATGATTTTGTCTCAAAATATTAAGTTATTACTCAATACTATAAATACTAAGAAATGATTAAATCTAGACTTATTTATCCTCTTCACATTTAAACGTAAAAGTAACTCATTTACTTTATTATTGTTTATATAATATGAACATTTAAATGTAAAAGTATTTCATTCATCTTATTATTAATTATATAATAAGATCTATTTGTGTAACACTTTATGTAAACTAATTCCAAATACTCCTAAATCTCAACTTATTAATTCCTTAACCAAATTATAAATTTACATTGTGGTTATTGACTAAATAAATACATGTGTTTAAATACGGTTTATATAAATCTTAGGAACTCAAAGATAACTAAAAACTCAACCTATAACCATAAATTAATACCAACTCATATAATATTCTTTTATTAGTATCATGTAGAGGTTTAGTTTAACTCATTAATTCCTTCATATTATATTTTCTATAAGGTATTTTATTCCTTTTATTTATTTATTTATCGTATATATATATATATCCTTCCTATTATATTTCTCACAAGGAATGTTATTTCCTTTATCTATTTTTATTGTACTTAAATATATATATATACATATACATATACCTACATATATTAAGATTTATCCAGAACACTCTTTAAGAAATTCTATTGTATTTAATTATATCTAATATCTTTTAGACATATCCAAAACTGATTTGTGGTTTATAACATAAAGTATTTCCCTTAGTTTTAGTTAAACATATTAGCTTCCTTATTTTATATAACAAATAAATGTAGTTTTGTTAAATTCATTGATTCACTATAAGTTACTTCTTAATTCCCTTTTATAAATGCGTAAAAAAAATAATATAAATATATATTTGTTCCTTAGTTTATTTAAAATGTTAACTCCCATATAATATAGTAAATAAAATGCAGGATAATTAAATTCCTTAATTTATATAAGTTTCTACTTAAGTAAGTATATATACATATATAAATAATTTCACTTCTCTTAAAGCTAATACAAAAACATTTATAAACTTACTGTTATAAAATGCTAATTTAGTTTCCTTTATTTCCACAGCTTAAAAGTTAATTAACAAACCATACTTTAATTTTTGATTACATTAAAAACTATATTTATAAGTTATCCTTATGAAAAACTCACAAACACAATTTTTAAAACCTTTTCCCGTTGCCCAAAAATTCCCAAACTTAATATACAGTAACTATAACATTTTAGACATATTATAAAATTTTATTTCGTAAAAATATCTTTTTAATTTAGCCATATATTCCAGAAACTCCGTAACTTGTAAAAATCATAAATTACGTTTGAAAACTCCAAATCCATATTAATTTACATTAAAATAAACTACATTTAATAAGGAATCCATGGTTAAAATTTCAAGTCAAAATACCTTCGGAAGGTATTTAAATTAATTCAACAAGTTAGGGTTATTTACTGAAATCTATAGAAACTTAAATAAACTAAATCTGAAACGTTTAATCCCGGCCGTCCATTTCTCCTAACTACAATCGGACGGCCCTGGTTTATCGAGTTCTTCAGCAAAGCCACTATAAAGACCGAGTACTAAATCTCAAATTCCTCCCAATCCACAGACGAAATTGAGTGATTTTTGTTTCTATGGATTCGTACAAATTTCGGTTCTATTGATACCGGTTTCCCTATTATTATGCAGGATTGGAGATTTTCGAATCTGGGTAACGAGGTTAGGGTTCTAAAACCGTTTTCCGAATTCGAATTCACAAATTACTCTCAGGATAATGCATAATTGACTAAATTGAGACGTGTGTTTGTGTGAGGTATGTATAGATTAGCAACATTGAACGAATTTGAGGAAACACTCACCAGAATTGCTCGATTTGACGGAATTCGAAAACGAATTCTGGAAAAGTATGAACTTTCGATCAGTTCGTGAAGCCAACTTCGAGGATCTATAAGTTATTGTACAGATCGAGTTAGGCTTTATTTTTGGGCTCATTAGAAAGATGAAACTTAGATCTACACATTGATAACTAGAACTAATCCTAACTCGCATTATACAGAAAGAAAATTGACCCGAAAGTTACGAGTTTACCTCTCTCTGTTTCCGGTATGATTTTATGTGCTGAAAATCCGAAACTTTGAGCGACTATAACTTCCAATCGGTTATGATTCAGGCTTGGCATAAACATAAGAATTGTAGACGGGTTTAGAGATCTACACAACGAGCTAAAGAAATCAAAATTTGGTTGAGAAACGAAGGATTTATGGCTAGACGAATTACCTGAATTCGAAGGGAATTGAAAATCTGGGTTGCGACTGAGAAAGGTGCCAACTTGAGAACGACATTCCCGTTGATGTAGATGGAATTAGGGCTTGTATGAGTTATGATTGTAAAGATGATTCAAAGGAGAAGAGAATAAAGAAGACGGCTTGGAAAAATATTGAAATGAAGAAGATATAGCCGTCACAAGTTAGGTTAAAATCGGCTGTTTGCTGGAGAAAATCAAGGAGGTAAAAATCTGCTAAGTGTTGGGACGCACGAGAGGCTGACACGTGGCACTTTATGAAATTTTGGCTCTAAACTTCAAACTAGCATAACTTTGGCTAGGATGATCCGTTTTTGACGTTCTTTTATCGATCTTCATGGTTTTTCATAACCTATTTATTGGTATAGGTTTCATGACCTGGTTTGACCATTCTCAAAAAGTCAACTCTAGCAAGGCTTAATAAGCTTTAAGGTTTCTAGAATTTTTATTGACTTTTATGTTTCAAAACAATGTTCCACCAACACTTCCTAAATCTTTATAATATATTTGGAGTGTTTAATATTTCCCAAGATTTATTGACTTATAAATCTTATTATTAAATTCATAATACTATATAATAATGTATAATAATTAGGGCTAAATAGGAGAAAACCCCTAAATAAATTTCACAATTCCATATACTAATTTAATATTCATAATTCCATATAATAATTTAATATTCATAATTCCATATATAATTTAATACTTAATAGTATTATTAAAGGTTTAATAAAAGAAATCCCCTAAATTAATTAAATTAATTTAAATTAATTTAGGGGTATTTCAGCATATCCCCCTTAAAAGAAACTTCGCCTCGAAGTTTAAAAAAATCAACTAATAAGCACTCACACCACACGCGCTTCGGGTGTGCTGAGACAATAAAAGTTCCAATGAAGTTCCATACCAAACCAATCCTTTATCTCCATCCACTTCCATAACAACATTCTACTCAAGATTACTCAAAATCAAACTGAATCAGGATATACCAAGATATAGCATGATGAAAATCAAAAGTCACATACTGAGTCATAATGTAAAAAACCAAGCACATACAAACACCTCTCATTCTGCTAATACTGTTCTCCCTTTGCTAATAATGAAACGCGGCATAATCCGGATGAGATAACGAAGGAGGAGTATGCCAGCATATCCCCCTTAAAAGAGCTAAAGTACGCCCTCGTACCGCTACTAATGGCACATTCAAAGAATTCGAATTACTCTCAGGATTTTGATCACTTGTGTTCTTCCCTCTACGTTGTGTTTCTCCTTCAAAGTCTCGACCTTTCCTTCAACAACAACTCAAAGATGAGACCAGCAAGCTGTTGTGGTGGTCATTTGAGGAATTTGCGTTGGAAGAAGTGGTTAGAAGAAGAGAGGGCCAAGCGCATGCAAAAAGGTGCAACCTTGACGCCTCCGAGTTCCTCTTCTGATGGTGAGACGGATGGTGAACAAGAGACCAGTCTAAGGGGCAGTAAACCTCCCTTAGAAAGAGTGGTGAAGGCGGAAGAACAAGATCAAGACGTGGCTGGTTGTGGGGTTGGCAAAGCGCAGCCGAGTGCGCAAGTGAGTCCTTCAAAGCTGCAGGTCAGGTTTGCTTCGGTTATCCTCATACATCTCCTTCTCCAAAGCTTTATGATTCTAACAAGTTGAAGGGAGAAGAGGCTCGAGTCAAAGCCAAGGGTTTGAGTCCCAATGCGCATGGTGGAGTCACCAAGAGGAGAAGCCACCACAAGAAGAGTGGAGGTGTTTTCCATAGCGCACCATGGCAAGAAGTGACCAGGGCTGATGTTGGAGCAATAAAGGTGAGACCTTTGATTGTTGCCAAGCGAGGAGGTGACCAAGAGGGAGCAAAGAGCCGGCCGTGTGCAAAGAGGGGCAGAGTTGGAGATGGATTCTCTCGTAGCAGTCATGGTTCGTCAGCAGATGATGTTCATGATCAGGTACTATCTCGACCCAAACTTAAGCCTGAAATTGTTGTAAGGCCGAAAAGGACAGGTGGTCCTAAGATAGGGCAGAGTGAAGCTCTTTCTGAAGTTGTTGGGTTCGACGATGTGTACAAAGAATACTTGGTTAAGTTGAGTAAGGGTGAGACCGAGGTGGATCTCAATGAGTGGTCTTCAGAGAAGACTTACCCCCTTGCAACCTTGTGGATGGTGGAACTAATAAGGCTAAGAGATTGGCAGATAGGAGAGGATGTTTCGCATGCCAAGGAAAGGGACACTTGCTTAAAGATTGCCCTAAGTATGCGGCTAAGGGTAAGAAGTGGTCCGGGATTTCCATTGGTGTGGACATGTTGATTTCGCTCCTAATGCTCCAGGAAGTAGGCTGCTGTACGTTGAGGTTTTGGTGAGTGAGCGGGCAAGATTTTTGGCTCTTGTTGATACCGGAGCAGAGGTAAATCTTATGAGTCATCACCTAGCCACGGTACTTGGGCTGCCTATAAGCAAGGTCAGTGGACGAGCAGTGATTGTTGGTAACGGGAACCGGGAAGATATTCTTGGTGTTACCAGAGTTGACATCCAGCTTGGAGAGTGGTCGCACACGCAAGAGTTTAACTTGGTGGGCAGGACTACTAATCCTATGATCTTGGGAGCTCCATTCTTACTTGCTGCTGAAGCCGAAGTTATCCTCCACAAGAAGGGCATGAGAGTGTATGCCGACCAGCAGGCTAGATGGATTAAAGGCGTTGATCCTTCCCTTTATAATCCTTGGAATGCTCCTAGTCCGACACCAGCTCCTACTCCTCAGAGGGAGGTAGGACCGCCATTGAAGAAGGTGAAGATAGAGCCGCCTTCTCCTCCTCATTCGATGCCTCAGAGTGATGAGACTTATGATCTTTTGTTCGGGGATGGTCCCTTATTTCCTTGATGTTTGATTCGAGAAGTGTTTCTCATTTAAGTTGATTTTATTTTGGTTTGTTTCATTGTTGGATTGACGGTCGATCGCGACAATGTAAACTGGTTTTTCCCATTTAATGAATAAAGTAGTTTCCTTTTGTTTTACTTCGCATGTGTTTGTATTATGCACTCACGGTGAGTGAGGGCAGTGTGTGCCCTAATTAATACAATGGGAGCATGGGAGTAAAATGAGGAGATGGTCTCCTCTAAACTTGTAAAAAGGAAAAGATTCATTAACGCTTGTAACCCTTATTTTGGAGGGGTTGGGAAAGAAGTTAGGAGGTAACCCAAGGACAGTTGGGGGAGCCTAACTATGTAACCAAAGGTGAGAAACAAGGAGCAAGATCATGAGGCAAGGAGGCATGGCAAGGTGTGGTGGAAAGAGCAAGGTATGGTCTAGTCGCTCTAATTCTATATGGTTGTGTCGCTGAGGACACGAGTTGGAATTAGAGGGGTGGTTGCCATGATCGTGACTAGCGAGTAGTCATGGATCCCGTGTATGGTGAAGCCCAAGGAAGCGGATCGAGGATCGAGTATCCAAGTGTCCCAGGATCCGGGACTTGTCGCACTACGATGGCGCGGTGTCAAAGACGAAGTCATGGTGCGCGAGGCGCTCCAAGGATCGATGGCATGGGCGTGCTGGGCGCGCAGAGCGTCGACGAGGTTGACGAGGTCTTGACAAAGAGGCGCGGGGTGCGAGACATTGGCGTGATCGAGCGCGAAGCGCAGCAGGCGCAAGACCATGTGAGGATTGGTTCGAGGCGATGCGGGCGCAAGGCTTGATGGGTGGTTGCGCTAGGCGCAAGGCACCAGGACACGCAATGTTGAGGTAAAATTCTAGATACTTTGTGAATTTAGTATTGCTTAACGTTATGCTTGTCTATGAGGTGATGTAGGATTCACAAAGGTAGACAAAAGAGACGTTGAAGATACTAAAAGATGAAAGGATTGCCAAGCCGTATGAGGAGACTAGTGGAGAGTTTCCAAGATGATGGCCTTGCCCTTGAAGGCAAACTTTCATGGCTTACTAGGATGTGAATGGCCGAAGCTCTGGGAGTTGATGTCCATCCTATGTGGCGAGGTTGTGCTCACTTTCCCCGGGGGATGAGTGTGTAGGCACAGAGGAAGCGTGGTAGGCATATGGCCATAAGATGTCACCAAGCGAATGGGCAAAGGTATGACGATACTCTTTGTGCTTAATTTAAGATTAAGCTAAGTTGTTTTGATGGTTGCTAGGCAAGAGCAACAAGGGGGCGTGAGGGCGCCACATCAACGACTTATGGGAAATACTTGGGGTTCGAGTCCCTGAGTCCAAGACCACTTGAGGCTTTGCGAGGACGCTAAAGCTTAGTTGGGGGAGAATGTCACAGTTCTTAATCCTAGGGGTGATGGCCTGAGCCCTGAACCCAACTGACCACAAGGAACTCATGTTGTGGAGGTCACCAAGTGTTACTCAATGCAAGGGATGACTTGGAAGCGGGGCTTGCCGAGTTAGCATGTGGGTGTCTTGGAGCTACGCATATCAAGATGCGGGCTGCGTTACTGAGAGCTGGCCGTGACGCGCGGGAGACAAGTGATGGGTCTGGGACCCTGGCACTTGGTCAAAACGCTGAGGTAACCTGACGAGGTTATGCAAGTAATGAGTCTGGGACTCAGGTACTTGGCAGTGAGCTAGGCTCACCTTGAATGCAAGTGGGTGTGACCGGTCTTTGTGACTGGGGTTTGACTAGTGACGGTTGGTCCCTGGGGGATCATGCAAGTCACATGCAAAGCCAAGTTGACACCGGGTGTCATGAGCAAGAACAAGTAAAGGAGATGCACAAGCAAGGTTGCCATCTAACCCAAGTGTTTCTGTGGCTTAGTCTTGACTGGGTTAAGACAAGCTTACAGCGGGGCCAAGTTAGCTTTGACAAGCACGGCATCCTAAGACACGGACGCTGCAGTGCTGGGCACGGGCGTTGGCTGTGACTAGGTGCGCGGGGCAGCGTCGAGTAACTAGGGGCCACGACACGGTGACAACGCTAAGGACATGTCTAGGGCGCTGGGTGATGCCAGGCCAAGACATGGGCCATGAGCTTGTCTACGGGTGTGTCGAGATGTGCGGGCGATGCCAAGGTGCTAGCGCTGGGCGCTAAGGACACGCTTGGGCAGGAGCGCCGCGACGTCGAGACAAGGCATGAGCACGCGTTGCCAAGACACGGGCGCTGGGCGCCAAGGTGTGCTTGGGCGCGCGGGGACTTGCTGCAAGCGCTGGGCGCTAGGGCAGCAACGAGGCAACGGAGCACGGGCGCGCGCTGGGCGCTAGGCGCCGTGTCACCCGAGAAACCCTAGAAATTAGGGTTTGCCCGAAAGTCCTTGAAACTGAAATTCGGTTGCTATTTTTGTGCTCCATTCGGTTGAGATCTTCTCCCTGAATCTCCATCGGTTAAGGAATGTTCTTGGCTAAATATATTGGCGGTTGCAAGTATGGTTAAGGGCTTCAGTAAAAATTGGATTTTTACTGGGGTTGTTATCGCATGTGAGTATTTACTGCGGTAAACTTTGGAGTTGCCTTAAGACTTTTACCTAAGTGGTTATAAGTCAAATTCGAACATCGTGGGAATAATTCTAGCTGCTGGTTATCTTGTTAAGTGGTTGCGATTTTTGTGCAAAGGTGGTTAAAGTCCTTTCCACAATTTTAGGAAGTTGTTGGAGTGAATCTAGACACTCCTCACTTCTAAATAAAATCGGTCCCTTAAAGATAAAAGCTGGTTAGTTTTATTATGTGGGAAAGATAAATAAAAAGGAGATGGTTGAGATATTCTCTCCCTCCTTGCGCAAGTAGTTAAGGGTGATTCCTAACTAACTTGATTTATTTATTTATCTATCCATGCGGTTAAGATATTGTTGGTGAGATAATTGTGGGCTGACTTGTTGTATTTAAATACATAAGGAGGCGGCACAATTATAGGAGAATGGTTATGGAATCGGTTGTGATCTTCCTTGGAGAGGAGGCGCCACAATTATAGCTAACAAAAGATAAAGCTATTTATCTTAAAGATAAATGAGCCTTTTATCTAGTAAGTTTGTTAGGATTTTAAGTTCTCTTCCTCCCTTATAAATACAAGGCGAGAAGGCTCTTAGAATCACAACACAAACCGAGTTTGTAAGCTAGAGAGAATCCATTGTAGTCCATCGTTGTTATCCACACAACACTCCTATTATACTCACGCAACATAAAGAGAGGATTTGAGAAGAAAGGTTGGACCTTTGCTTCTAAATCAATACCGCAAGAGAGAAAGGAAAGAGCTTGGAGTTCTAATCCTTAATCCCACAAAAGAGTTCGAGTTGTTCAAGGCTAAAGACTCAACCTTTGCTAGAGTCCGGAGAGCAACGAAGTAGAGTTCCCTTCTTCCCTCTTTGTTCTCGGATTGGCGAGTGGTTGGAGTGCCAAAGGAACCATTGCTGAATTCACCGTGTTGTCCAGCTCCAAACCTACCAACGGGATTCTGGTGGTTAAGAGGTACACGGGTTCGAAGGTTAGCGAGTCAAACTGTGGGCGGTTTTGCATTCAAGTCCCTCTCCTTGTCCAAAGGCGCAAAGTGTCTAGTTGTGAGCATCGGGTGCTTAAAGTTGGTGACTTGGCTAGAACTGGATCAAAGGGAGTTGAGGCTGATCAACTTGGGCGCAAGTTGAGCCGGTCACGACGAGCATTTTATCGTGTGACAAGCGGGTATCAGAGCCATGTGTTTAAATACGGTTTATATAAATCTTAGGAACTCAAAGATAACTAAAAACTCAACCTATAACCATAAATTAATACCAACTCATATAATATTCTTTTATTAGTATCATGTAGAGGTTTAGTTTAACTCATTAATTCCTTCATATTATATTTTCTATAAGGTATTTTATTCCTTTTATTTATTTATTTATCGTATATATTATATCCTTCCTATTATATTTCTCACAAGGAATGTTATTTCCTTTATCTATTTTTATTGTACCTAATATATATATACATATACATATACCTACAATATTAAGATTTATCCAGAACACTCTTTAAGAAATTCTATTGTATTTAATTATATCTAATATCTTTTAGACATATCCAAAACTGATTTGTGGTTTATAACATAAAGTATTTCCCTTAGTTTTAGTTAAACATATTAGCTTCCTTATTTTATATAACAAATAAAATGTAGTTTTGTTAAATTCATTGATTCACTATAAGTTACTTCTTAATTCCCTTTTAAATGCGTAAAAAAAATAATATAAATATATATTTGTTCCTTAGTTTATTTAAAATGTTAACTCCCATATAATATAGTAAATAAAATGCAGGATAATTAAATTCCTTAATTTATATAAGTTTCTACTTAAGTAAGTATATATACATATATGTAAATAATTTCACTTCTCTTAAAAGCTAATACAAAAACATTTATAAACTTACTGTTATAAAATGCTAATTTAGTTTCCTTTATTTTCCACAGCTTAAAAGTTAATTAACAAACCATACTTTAATTTTTGATTACATTAAAAACTATATATTATAAGTTATCCTTATGAAAAACTCACAAACACAATTTTTAAAACCTTTTCCCGTTGCCCAAAAATTCCCAAACTTAATATACAGTAACTATAACATTTTAGACATATTATAAAATTTTATTTCGTAAAATATCTTTTTAATTTAGCCATATATTCCAGAAACTCCGTAACTTGTAAAAATCATAAATTACGTTTGAAAACTCCAAATCCATATTAATTTACATTAAATAAACATTTAATAAGGAATCCATGGTTAAAATTTCAAGTCAAAATCCTTCGGGAAGGTATTTAAATTAATTCAACAAGTTAGGGTTATTTACTGAAATCTATAGAAACTTAAATAAACTAAATCTGAAACGTTTAATCCCGGCCGTCCATTTCTCCTAACTACAATCGGACGGCCCTGGTTTATCGAGTTCTTCAGCAAAGCCACTATACAGACCGAGTACTAAATCTCAAATTCCTCCCAATCCACAGAACGAAATTGAGTGATTTTTTTTGTTTCTATGGATTCGTAATCAAATTTCGGTTCTATTGATACCGGTTTCCCTAATTATTTGCAGGATTGGAGATTTTCGAATCTGGGTAACGAGGTTAGGGTTTCTAAACCGTTTTCGAATTCGAATTCACAAATTACTCTCAGGATAATGCATAATTGACTAAATTGAGACGTGTGTTTGGTCGAAAATGAGGTATAGATTAGCAACATTGAACGAATTTGAGGAAACACTCACCAGAATTGCTCGATTTGACGGAATTCGAAAACGAATTCTGGAAAAGTATGAACCTTTCGATCAGTTCGTGAAGCCAACTTCGAGGATCTATAAGTTATTGTACAGATCGAGTTAGGCTTTATTTTTGGGCTCATTAGAAAGATGAACTTAGATCTACACATTGATAACTAGAACTAATCCTAACTCGCATTATACAAAAGAAAATTGACCCGAAAGTTACGAGTTTACCTCTCTGTTTCCGGTATGATTTTATGTGCTGAAAAATCCGAAACTTTGAGCGACTATAACTTCCAATCGGTTATGATTCAGGCTTGGGCATAAACATAAGAATTGTAGACGGGTTAGAGATCTACACAACGAGCTAAAGAAATCAAAATTTGGTTGAGAAACGAAGGATTTATGGCTAGACGAATTTACCTGAATTCGAAGGGAATTGAAAATCTGGGTTGCGACTGAGAAAGGTGCCAACTTGAGAACGACATTCCCGTTGATGTAGATGGAATTAGGGCTTGTATGAGTTATGATTGTAAAGATGATTCAAAGGAGAAGAGAATAAAAACGGCTTGGAAAAATATTGAAAGATGAAGAAGATATAGCCGTCACAAGTTAGGTTAAAATCGGCTGTTTGCTGGAGAAAATCAAGGAGGTAAAAATCTGCTAAGTGTTGGGACGCACGAGAGGCTGACACGTGGCACTTTATGAAATTTTGGCTCTAAACTTCAAACTAGCATAACTTTGGCTAGGATGATCCGTTTTTGACGTTCTTTTTATCGATCTTCATGGTTTTTCATAACCTATTTATTGGTATAGGTTTCATGACCTGGTTTGACCATTCTCAAAAAGTCAACTCTAGCAAGGCTTAATAAGCTTTAAGGTTTCTAGAATTTTATATTGACTTTTATGTTTCAAAACAATGTTCCAACACTTCCTAAAATCTTTATAATATATTTGGAGTGTTTAATAATTTTCCCAAGATTTATTGACTTATAAATCTTATTATTAAATTCATAATACTATATAATAATGTATAATAATTAGGGCTAAATAGGAGAAAACCCCTAAATAAATTTCACAATTCCATATACTAATTTAATATTCATAATTCCATATAATAATTTAATATTCATAATTCCATATAATAATTTAATACTTAATAGTATTATTAAAGGTTTAATAAAAGAAATCCCCTAAATTAATTTAAATTAATTTAAATTAATTTAGGGGTATTTCAGCATATCCCCCTTAAAAGAAACTTCGCCTCGAAGTTTAAAAAAATCAACTAATAAGCACTCACACCGCTTCGGGTGTGCTGAGACAATAAAAGTTCCAATGAAGTTCCATACCAAACCAATCCTTTATCTCCATCCACTTCCATAACAACATTCTACTCAATTACTCAAAATCAAACTGAATCAGGATATACCAAGATATAGCATGATGAAAATCAAAAGTCACATACTGAGTCATAATGTAAAAACCAAGCACATACAAACACCTCTCATTCTGCTAATACTGTTCTCCCTTTGCTAATAATGAAACGCGGCATAATCCGGATGAGATAACGAAGGAGGAGTATGCCAGCATATCCCCCTTAAAAGAGCTAAAGTACGCCCTCGTACCGCTACTAATGGCACATTCAAAGAATTCAACACCTTATTAACCAGCTTTGTTGAATTTTACTGCACCGTTGATTATATCTATGATCGTTACGTATATATGTATCTCTTGATTGTTATGTATTTGTATTTCCTTGGTGGTTATAAAATTTTATCTTATGATTATTATCCATTCATTTAATGACGGATACGAATTATATGTCCATATGTGATCATTTATCATATCAATTATATTATCAAGCTATAAACCAGGTGTAACGTATTTGAGTAGTTTATAATAATATTTCAGATCATTTAATGATCCTTAATAATCTTCCAAAATCATCTTCAAGGGTTTATTAGTCAACAAATGTTAAAACTTTATAAGCTGAATATTTTCTGTGACTTTCAAGTTTCAATTGTTTTGATAATTAATTATCGTATTGTAGATGATTCATTCAGTGTTTACTTTATAAAATTTACTTATTATATATTACATAATCTCACCCAAGGGAGAATCTAAGGAAGTTCTTATCAATTATAATGTAGCTCCAAGTCTGATTTCTTTATCTTAAAATTTATTTTTTCCAAGATAGGGACTCTATATAAAATTTTAAATCAAATGAACTAGTCTAATGAAAACTCACTCACTCTTGGTGATTATTTTCCTTCGGGTTTGTTCTATGTAAGTGTTCTTCTAATTATTAAATCTTAGTACTCTCTTAGACAATGGTGGCTTTAGTAAATATCGCTGTTAGTGTGACTTTTAAAAATTTATACCTGTATAATGTTAAACTTCCAAGTAAATGAGGATTTCCAAATCTTTAAGTAACTCCCAATTATTCACTAGATGCTCGATATTCCGAGTATTTAAGGATCAATGATATTTAGTTTAGTGTTACTCTTCTCTTCACTTAATCTTTAAGTAACTTCCTTTAATGGTTTTTATTCAACAAGGGGTAGACGTTCTACCTTGAAGTACCCCAAATTTTAAATTCCTTCCTCCATATATAGGTATTTTCACCAAAAATTTACTCAATAAATCCTTTCCTTGTTTGAATTTATACTGGATATTAAGATATAAATATAAGATTGTTCATTGTGGCTAGTAATGAAATATGCCCAGCTCAAGATTTCATGATGGTAACGTCTTACCACCACTTCCCCTCAAGTTCAACACAATCCATCACCTGCGTAGAAGATTATATACGGTTAGATGACAAGGCTTGTCTAGCCCCTAAACTTCTAGAAGTGGGTGTGCACCCCCACTACTTTCAGCCTAGGAGTTCGTCGCACCAGGCACTTCCCGTAGGGTGTAGGTTTATTGTTTTCTTTCTAAAGTTAACATAGAGTTTTAATGTGTTTTATGGGTTCGGGTATGCTACTAGTGTTGGTTAACTTAATAATTTTCTAGACTTAAGATTTATCCAAACATTACCTTTAGGCAACAATTTGTTCCAAGCAATTCTTGAGATTTATTTAGAAACTTTAAAGGAGTTGAAGCACTTCCACATAATATCAATACTAATTTAGTTATTTAAAGTTCTATTTGTATACTGTTTTCAATTAAAAGTATTCTTTAAAATTTCTAAGAACATATGTACTAGCCTTTAAAGGATTGCATTTTGGCAATGAATTCTCCATAAGTATGCTTTTGAAAAAATAGCTTAATATTTGGATTCTCAACCAAAATCTTATCGTACTTAATATAGGATGTTCCAAACTATATATATATTTTGTAGTTTATTTTGGAACGTATAACACACATCACACTCAACAGACACAAAAGAAAAGTATGTAAAGGAATCACTCACAATTCCAAAAAGGGTTAGGAGTCGTGCCTCACTGGAGTCCTCACTTCCCAATTCTACCCCAGTTCCCCAGTTTTAAGTGCACCTATAATCTAAGTATTTCACTCGGCTTGTTTTCTCGGGTTCAGAGCGTAACTACGCTCTGATACCACTTTCTGGAAAAATATTGAGGGATGTGAAAGTTACAGCCGTCTAAAGTTAGGGCAAAGTAAGGGAATTCGGTTACGAAAATCAGGGAAGAAATCGGCTAAGTGTGGGCGACCCATTACAGAGTGACACGTGGCATCTCTTAAAATTTTGATTCAAAACTTCAAACTAGCATAACTTTGGCTAGGATGATCCGTTTTTGACGTTCTTTTATCGATCTTCATGGTTTTTCATAACCTATTTATTGGTATAGGTTTCATGACCTGGTTTGACCATTCTCAAAAAGTCAACTCTAGCAAGGCTTAATAAGCTTTAAGGTTTCTAGAATTTTATATTGACTTTATGTTTCAAAACAATGTTCCAACACTTCCTAAAATCTTTATAATATATTTGGAGTGTTTAATAATTTTCCAAGATTTATTGACTTATAAATCTTATTATTAAATTCATAATACTATATAATAATGTAAATAATTAGGGCTAAATAGGAGAAAACCCCTAAATAAATTTCACAATTCCATATACTAATTTAATATTCATAATTCCATATAATAATTTAATATTCATAATTCCATATAATAATTTAATACTTAATAGTATTATTAAAGGTTTAATAAAAGAAATCCCCTAAATTAATTTAATTAATTTAAATTAATTTAGGGGTATTTCAATGTCAGTACCGGAATTGGATGGTATAGACATGAAAATAGTCATCGATGACATTTTTGCATACTCGGTTTCCATGAGAATCATGGATGTTGATGTCTCAGAGCCCCAATCCATTGAAGAGTGTAGGCAAAGAAATGATTGGGAAAGCTGGAAAATACGATTAAGGCAAAGCTCGATTCATTAAATAAAAGAGGAGTATTTGGGCCGATTGTTCCTACTCCTAAAGATATTAAGCCAGTTGGCTAAAATGGGTGTTTGTGAGGAACAAAAATGAATAAGAGAAATTGTGAGATATAAAGCCAGATTGGTGGCACAAACTTTACCCAGAAACCGGAATAGATTATACGGAAACGTATTCTCCCGTTGTAGATGCTTTTACCCTCAGGTTTCTTGTTGGCTTAGCGGTTAATGAACAACTTCACATGAAACTTATGGATGTTGTAACCACTTATGTATATGGGAATTTGGATGCAAATATATACAAAAGTACCAGAAGGGTACAGAATGCCCAAACCATCTCATGAAGGAGATCACCAAATATACTCCGTCAAGTTACAAAAGTCATTATACAGGCTTAAGCAATCAGGGCAGATGTGGTACAATCACTTAAGTAAATATTTGCTAAAGAAGGGTTTTGAAAACAACCCTGTAAGCCCTTTTGTATTCATTAAAAGGAATGATCCGGGTTTTTAATCATTGTCGTATATGTAGATGATTTGAATATCACTGGCACTTTACAAGAAATTCTTATAACTTGAAATGTGAGTTTGAAATGAAAGATTTGGGTGTCAAAAAGTATTGTCTTGGTTTACAATTTCAGCATACCAGAGAAGTGTGTTTGTCCATCAGTCAAATCATGTAGAAAAATATTGAAACGTTTCTACAGGGAAAAATCTCATCCACTAAGTTCACTCATGGTAGTGCGCTCACTTGGTGTGGATAAAGACCCTTTCTCTCCTCGCGAACCTAATGAGAAGTTATTGGGCCCTAAGGGGCCATATCTTAGTGCCATTGGGGCATTGATGTATCTCGCTAGTACCACCCGGCCAGATATTGCTTTTTCTGTCAATTTGTTAGCAAGATACAGTTCAGCTCCAAAGCATAGATACTAGAACGGAGTAAAACATGTCTTACGCTACTTGCGTGGTACACATGATATGGGTTTATTTTATCAAAGGTGTAAAAATCCTAAGGATGCTGCTCTAGTTGGTTTTTCACATGTAGGTTATTTATCTGATCCACATAAGACCATATCACAATCCGGATATATTTTCATGTATGGTGGAACTACTATTTCTGGACGTTCAACGAAGCAGGCTATAGTGGCCAATTCATCAAATCATGCCGAGCTGATAGCTCTAACGAAACATGAAGAGAATGTGTATGGCTCAGATCAGTTATCCACCATATTTTAAGTTCTTGTGGTCTTCAGTCAAATCAAGAGATGCCGATGGTGATATACGAGGATAATGCCGCATGCATTGCAAAAATAAGAGAAGGATACATCAAAGGTGATCGAACCAAGCATATATCACCAAAATTCTTCTTAACTCATCAGTTTCAGGCCAAGGTATTCTCGATGTTCGCAAGATTCGGTCCGACGAAAATCTAGTTGATTTTTTCACTAAATCACTTCCCTCAAGAGTCTTTAAGAAGGTCGTTCGTGATATCGGTATGAGACATCGAAGAGATATTCTGTTGAATTGAGGGGGAGAGAAACATTTAGACTGTACTCTTTTTTCCTTGACCATGGTTTTTGTCCCAATGTGTTTTTTCTGGCAAGGTTTTTAATGAGACAGTAGGATGTACATCCAAGGAGGAGTGCTATAAATAATACAATTAGTGGATGTACATCCAATCATCCATTGGTCTACCTTAGACCTTTCGCCTGTGTAACTCCCGAAACCTCCCCAAAGTAGACCTTTCATCTTTTACTTTCTTACCACTCAAAGGTTCGGTAACGGTTGGTATTGTATACTATATAAGAATGTATATGGAATGATAAGGGATATCCTAATCTACGTCTATCTTGTCTACTATACTCTCTTCAATCTCTAAGTGTTATAATAGAATTTGATATATTACATTTTTATCCAAATAACTTTTATGTAGATTCACACAAACAGACGCAATAGACTGACATTTAAACGCTTAAATGATTTGGTATGTGACATACAACAACAAACTACTTCATAAACATATCAAGATGACTAAAGATGATGAAGATTGCTTAGTTGGTCCAAAAATGCGTTCTGATGATCAAATGGGCGGGCGGTAGGGGTGTCCATTCGGTTAATTCGGTTAACCGAAAACCGAATTTCCAAAAAAAATTCAGTTTTCGGTTATAACCAAAATTCAGTTCAATAACAGAAACCGAAATAACCGAAAACCGATTTTTTTTCTACCTAATAACCGAAAACAACCAACCGAAAACCAAATTAGTTACGGTTAACCGTAATAAATTCGGTTAACCGAATTTTTTAAAAGAAAACTTACAATTTTCATTTTTTTATATATTTATATATTTATATTTAATTTTTAAAAAATATTTCAGTTATTCGGTTAACCGAATTGTTCTCTTCAATAACCGAATACGAAACTGAAATAAAATTCGGTTAACCGAAAACCAAAATTTTAAAAAATGGTTATGCAAAACGATTAAAAAACCGAAAAAAAATCGGTTTTTTTTATAACCAATTAACCAAACCGAATGGATAGCCCTAGCGGGCGGGTTGGGTTTTTCTAGGCCTGTGGGACCAATTTCCAATGTCCAAGCCCAGTTTTTCCAACTCTGTCGCTACTCGCCCGCCCGCCCGCCCGATTTTTTCATTTTTTATAAATAATTGATAAAAATTTAAATCAATAATACAATTCTAAATAAAATTTTGAATAATATAAATTTTTATATAATATATTTAATAATTAATAAATTCTAAATAAATTTATAAAAATATAAAATATAAAAAAAATATATATTATATTATATATATATATATTGTATTATATATTTTAATAATATACATTTTGATTCGGGTTGGGTCGGGCTTTTTTCGGCCCTAAAATTTTTTCGGAGCCCAGTTCAATTTTTAATTTGAGTCTGGTCTTTTGTCTAATCCCGCCCGAAATTTTTTTCGAGCCTGGTTTTTCAGGCTTTTTTACGCGTCGGGCTGTGTTAGGTTTGATCAGCTCTAGTCAAGACTATACTAGTTAGACATTGACAAAAGTTACACCTAGTCACAACCAACCTGAACAAACCAAAAATTAAGTCAAACTGTTTTATTGTATGCATGTTAATGCCCCAAATATTCATTTCTACCACTTTTCGAAGCTATATGATTGACAAAGGTACTTAGCCAAATCTTGGCATACATAGTTAATTGCATTCGAAGTGTAACGAGTATTTCTAAAAGCTTGAAGACAAAAAAAACTACAATATATAGTAACTACTCCAACTAACAAAAAACTTCAGAAATTATAAGTGAAACATATACAACAAAAACTAAATTATAGTACCTCTTCCAAACTTTTAAAGTCATGATATTTGGCTATGTCATACATGTACCACATGATATAAAAACTACAACACATCCCCATTCGATACACATTAACACAAAGGTTTTTTTATTCAATCATGCTAAAATTCTAATTGTAACAAGTTTGTACATCCTATGTTTCTTTCAAAAATCTAAAGCATGCATCTAATTACAACCCAGTAATGGCAGCAAGAACTAATTGTTAATAGAAACAAGTACAAAAACAACAGAGTTGGTGTGCTTAAATTCCAAACTTTTTGAAGAAAAATATCCCTTTAGCTTGACAAAATAACAATCTTGTTTGCATTATTGCATTCCCATCAGAAATGAATAAATGTCGATAGTATGTTACTTGTCTACTACAACACCAACAATTTTTTAACTGCTACAATATGTTAAGAATCAGCTCTGCTCCTAAATTAATTAATTGCAAGCTTTACAGCAGCAACAACATTCTTTAAACTACACCATGCTAAAATAAGCTCTTCTCATATCATTATATGCAACGACCCCAACACTGACCTTGGAGTTAGGGACGTTACACACCACGTATTACTACCTAATAACGTAAAGCTCTAACTAATGTTCGAAGTAAAGGCCAAAAGCAATACTTGTATAAAAAGTATAATCACAACGGATCAAAATTATTCTCAAATATAAATACAAATGCAAATGCCACATTAAAAATCAAAAGTGTAGTGTCAAACGCTAACAAGACCCGTAGGCTACAAGTGAAATACCCCAAACTTAGATATGGTGTTTAAATGATAAACTAAGATATAAGGAGGCTAAATAATGCCTTAGAAACATTAAGAAACCATTTTAACCAAAGAAAACATAAGGAAACACCAAAAGAGCAGTTTAAGCAAAAACGTGCTCTAAGCTTGGAGAGACTTGGGAGGGTACCCAAATGTTGTTCTAAGACCTTAGTAATATCCTAAGGGTCATTTTAAAACAATTACCAAAGAAAACCAAGCTTGAAAACAAGTTAAAACACAAAATGTGCTTTAAGGAGTCTTAAAGCACGTTTTTGAAAAATTGTCTTGTAAATGAGTTTTGAATGGCTAAATGTCCATCATTACTCTTTAATTAACATGTGTACTATATAGTATCACATTTAGAAGTCTATATCAATGGGAAATCAAAAATTTCACAACTATGTGCCTTGTTTTTATGAATAGTGATTTTTATAAGCTATTTTGTAACATATGTTTGTATAAGTAATTAAATTGACAAATAAAGACTATACTACCCCTAAGTACTATTGGGGGCCAGTTTTTAAGTGTGGTGACTCACCACACTCTTGTTAGCATGTTAAGAAAATAAAGAAGACTACTTAAGTTACCTTTTTACTTTATAAATAAATATCTTCTAAAGCAAGTCTATCTCATTCTCTCATTTCTTCCTTCATTTCCCACGGTTTCTTCAAGCTCTCTCCCTTCTCCATTAATGTGAAGAGCAACTCCATGCTAGCTTCACCTTCTCTTGCACACAACTTGCTCATTTAAGCTCCAAAATCAAAACAAACCACATATTCTTCTTAGTTAGCTCAAGCTCTCTCTTTCTATCTTTTCAAAACTTCAAGAGCTTCATTTTGGTGCCAAGTCAAACCACCATTAGAGGAGGAAATTCAAGCTTGGAGACTCCATTGGCTTCTCCATTCTCTTAAGGTAAAGAAAGTGTAAGAAAATCTAGGTTTCCACCATTTTCTTCACATGTCCGAAAATTAGTACTCATGGGACTCCATTTTAATGCCTTGTTCTAGCTTGTTTCTACTCTTCTAAGGAGAGAGGAGGTCCTTCTTGCTTCATATCCAAGCTTGTCTTGAGAAACCAAGGTAAAACAATCACCTTAATACCTTAAAGCACATTTTTAACCTAGGGTTTGTTCCTTAGGGTTAATGTATTATCTAGTACTCATTGGAGTCATTGGATATTGGTTAGAACATTGGCAAGGAGGTATACATTGGCCGAGATTGAGAAAGAAAAACCTAAGGAAGAAAGCTTATAAAGCTTGTAAAAGGACAAGGTAAATTACTTACCTTAAGTGTTTTATTGTTTTAAGGGAATGGGATTTAGATATGAGATGAGTTTAGTAGAGAGTTTACATTAGAAAAGGGTTATATATAACCTAGGAGAAACAATGACTATGTTTGTGAACTTGTGACTAAGGAGAAAATGAGAAAAAGAGAGAGTTAAAACAATGTTGAGATGAATTACAAGGAGCATTTTATTTCAATGGGAGCCTTGTTGTGTGTATTCGCAGGTTGAAGGCAATTATATGTGGAAATTCAGTGGTTAAGATTATTGTCATTTAAGGGCCTAAGTGCCAAGCATTTAAGTTTATGCACTATAAGATGATGTGGTGTAGTTTTGGGAGTAAATTGTGTGTTAAGGTGTTGTGTTGGGAATTTGAGTGATGTTGGTTGTTTGATGTAGAAAAACCAAGTGTTAGGATGTATTAAGTACTAGAGAACCTATGGCAAAAATTTAAAGGAGAACTTAAGTGTTTGAGATGTTCTAAGGAGATTTTATTACTAAGGAAGTACTAGGAAGTTCTAGAGGTGGTCTTGATGAAAGAGGGTGAGATTAGGGTGTTTAAATGACTTGTAATGACTTAGGCGTCGCTGTGAAGGATTTAGAAAACAAAAGAGTGTACGTGGGTATTTAGGACTTAGGTAAATGTTGATAAAAGGAGCTAGAAAACTTGGGTAAGTTAGGTGTAAGTGAGGGTGAAACTTTGAAATGGTTAGGTGAGAACTAGAGTATAGAATCTAAGGAAGGTTTGGTAAATGCAATAAGGCTGGGAAGTGGTGTACATGGTGTGGTCAAGTTCTTAAGGAGGGAGCATTTGGTTAATTGAAATTCTTGTAGGAATGTATGTGATGTAGAAAATAAATGCTAAGTGTGGGGAGCTTTTAAGAATGAGTAAATGTTTTGAGAAGATCTTTGAATTGTTTTAATGAGTTTGGTGGAGGTTATAAGGTTGGTTTAAGGTGCCAGATGTGTTTGGACCTATTGGACACTTGTGGAAGAGCTTGGAATTGAAAGAGCATTTAAGAGGAAAATCTGTAGTGGACCGACCCAGGGTCCGACCCAGTTTTGGGTCGGTCGGGCCATGTTGAGCCAGCCGGAATGTCTCTGGACTGGACCGACCCAGAGGGTTTGGGTCGGTCGGCTTAGCTTTGGGTCGGTCGGGCAAAGATTTAATGTAGGAAAAAGGGTTCTGCAATGGACCGACCCAGAGGTTTGGGTCGGTCGGTCTAGCTCTGGGTCG
Organism: Limonium bicolor; assembly: GCA_023374045.1. Classification (NCBI taxonomy): domain Eukaryota; kingdom Viridiplantae; phylum Streptophyta; class Magnoliopsida; order Caryophyllales; family Plumbaginaceae; genus Limonium; species Limonium bicolor. The sequence continues at coordinate 47,186,206 of CM041778.1, forward strand.
GTCGGATGGGTTTTCAAAAGACGGAAGAGTTTCTGTAATGGACCGACCCAGGGGTTGGGTCGGTCGTGGTCGGTCGACCCTTAACACTTAAAAAAAAGAAATTTTGAATTCTAAAATGATAATAGGTAATGAGGTATACCTTTGGTAGGGTGGTAATGATTAGGACCCTAAGAACTTAAGGGATTAAGTTAAGTTAAGTATAAGTTTTAATGTTTAAAGTTAAGTTTGTAAGTTATGTGGCAAAGACTTAAGAGATTGTTGAATGGAATCTTTAGGGGCTAAGTGAGTTAAGTAAGGTGCAAATAATTAATGACCTAAAAATGAATGAATGATTTAGGTTTGTGAATTGGGACCCCGAAGAAGGATAATCAAACAACGATCGACGGTGAACGGTACAATCCTTCTTGTGACCTGCTTGCTAACGAGGTGTCCCTCGGCTTGTGTGCTATCTGTTTGATTGCTATGACTAAAACAAGATAAAACATGCAACCGGTTATATTGTTCTTGTTGTGATTGTGTTATATTTACACTAACCCGCGAGACATGAGATTGTTACTAACCAAGTTTAGTACTTATTGAGTTAAGAATAAGAGATAAGTTTGGTGGTTGTTGGTTAATGCCCGATAAGGCTTAGCTAGCGCATGAGATTAAGATTTCTACTAACTGGAACCTGAGTGAGGAAACCCGGACCGATCTCCGGTCATGCATGCTAAGGAAAAAGGGGGACGGTATCTGAATCAGATCCGCCCTCCGCTTAAGGACTTGTCTTCGGACTTGTAGCCTAGGGCCGGTTGCCGGCTCAGCTACGCTGGACTCCCGTCCGGAGTAGGTGGCATTAAGATGGTGCGGTGGGATCACCTATATCCCAGGTTCGATTTAAGCTACAACCTTCCCTTCCAGGAACGGTTTGTATTCTGAGATTAAGTCAAGATTGAGATAAGGAAAGGTAAGGAACTGAGATTAAGGGAATGAGACTAAGGAGGGGTTACTAACCCACTTGATAAGGGAACGCTTGAGACGTTCATTGTTTGTGAACTATATATGTTCATCTGTGTTATTGTTATTGCACTTCATATTGCTTGTGTATGTAATCAATTTCCATTCTATCGACAATTAGTCGTCGTAGCCCCGTTAGCTTGGGGGCCATGAGAGGGTGACCAGCATTCGTGCTGACCCCCTCGGGGGCTATTTTTACACTTGCAGGTAAGAGACCCATGAGGACGCACTACGAGAGTAGGAGCGGTTAGACCTAGGGTGGGAAGTTTATTTTGAGTTCGGGTTGCGCCTGTGTACCCGACTGTTTATATTTAAACTGATGTAAGGTTGAGATTATGTTTAAGATGTTTGTACTCGGTTGGTTGTGGTTTTGTGGATGGTGTTGTTTGGGTTGGTTAAGTATTTTGGATAAGCAGTGTAAATGTTAAGGCCGGTATATTCTAACGATCAGACCGTGGCAAGGTCCAGGTGTTATTTAATTCCGCTGCGACGTATTCGATTAAGTGTTCAATTTTGCGACAACCACGAATGGCTTTGGATGGGGTGTTACAACAAGAGTATAAAATGTAAATGTATCAAATAGTATATATGAGATAAACTAGGTAGGCTCCAGAAACAGAGACGACCCTCGCTCATCAATCTGCAATGTTAGTGAAAGTAGGGAGTGCGCAACCAACTATGCTCAGTAAGTGACCAACTTCATCAATAAAGATGGTCAAAACATTTGTGAGAGAAATAAACAGAAGTTCATAATTCAATCTAAGGGAAAAGGGTGACTTTCCAACATAACAGAGTTAAGATATTTCAGACAGAGCAAACAGATTCACAAATCAAAGTGGGACACTAGATATCAAAGAACATATACAGAACGGATAAATCCGTGAACAGAACGAGGAAACTTCACTCGTGAACAGAATGGGGGAGACACTCGTGGAAAATAACAAAAGGACGTCCTACGTAGCGCACTACGGGATAGCTAGACCCAGCCATCCACGCTTCGATACAAAGATAACTAGGTCCTAAAATAGAAGCTTAATAAATCATAAGCATAGTGCGCCAAAATGCACCAAACAGAGGTTAATTAGGGATCATAACCCCGTAAACAGAAGTTGAAACGGAGTTCAAACGAATGATTTAGGCAAAAATAGAACCGTCTCCAGACTTGCGTCCGACCTTGCAAGTCCGGACACCAGTCGAAGTAAAAAAACAGAAGCAGAAATACACACATCCGGACTTGCGTCCGACCTTGCAAGTCTGGAAGGAAAAGGTTTCAAAACAGTATGAACAAGTGTCCAAATAAACAAGTTCAGAGACATGCCGAGAGGATTTTATCGAAGTCTTAGGCACGTCCGGACTTGCAGCCGACTTTGCAAGTCCGGAAGGTTGTTGAAGTTTGAAATCAGAGAGAAGAGTCACACGTCCGGACTTGCGTCCGACCTTGCACGTCCGGATGGGTTTTCTGAAAAAGTACGTGGCTGTGTCTGGAAATGTGTCCAAACATACATGTTCGGAAACATGCTGGGAAGAATTTGCCAAAACTCTAGTGAGGTATTTGAACTTGTGTTCGGGCTTGCAAGTCCAGACATAGTCCAAAGCGCAAACCCAGAACCCGTCCTCGCCATCCGTCCGGACACTCGAAAAACTTTGAAAAATAAATCACGTCAGATGGCCTGTCCGGACATACAAGTCCGGACAGACGTCAGGACACTGCGAATTACAGAAAATATAGAAGCAAAAACATTACAAACAGAATGTCAAACTTTCACCCAAATCATAATACAAAACTAGAGATAGAAATCCAGAACTATAGGGGTTTTACAATGTCAAAACAATGCAATTTTCTAATTCTAATCAATCTTCGAAACACAACTGTTAGCACAATAAGATCTCTGAATTAGAAACTCCCCATAGGTGAACACCCCCACTGAATCCATTAATCACCAACCTTGTAAATTCATAGAGAGGTTCCTAAATCTGAAGCAGCAATCAATCGACGACGCAGACCGGAATGTATTTCCAAACAACCACTGAATAGATCATAACTGTAGAGACCAAACAACGAATCAGAAACTGATAACAATTCGCAAATCTAGCAACCGCAGACAATGCAATTACAAACCTCACCTGAATCCAACAACCGAAATCATTGTAGGGACCAACAGAGGAAGATCAATAGAGAAACACCGGAACAATCACTGATTACAACAGATTGCAGAGAACGGAATTAAAAACGGAGGAAGTTCTCAGAAACTGTAGAATTGAAGGAAGATAATACGACCACCTTACCTTAAACTGACCAGGGATTCATAAAGGAGGAGAAATCCATGATCGATAATCAATTCACAGAGTCCAATGACAGCAAAAACTTGACAGATTGAGAAGAACGAAGAACGTTTGGGATAGAAGAGAGAGAGGAGTGTACGTCAGCTTTCAAAACTGATAAAGAGTTAGAACGTGATTGAGAGTGGGGAGTTAAGGAATTAAATTAATGATTTAAATTACTTACCAGTAATTAGAAGAGGAAAGGAAAATGACTAACTCGTTCTTCTCTTTAATACAAAGGACTCTCGTGTCCTGATTCCAAATAACACAACTTAAGTCACCACATAATGAAATAAAACTATGCAACAAAACTTTGGGTTATAATGTAAGCTGCACAGCAACAACACCATTGTTTAACCTATTACAACTTGCTAAATATTAGCTCTCCTAATGCCACAATTTTAAATGCTTACTGTACGCTAAAGAGTGGATTATAATGTGGTGAAACAATGAAAAGAAAGTTGATCAAAAAGCTAATTATACAATGACATGGATCAGCTCTGCTCCTAGTTCAATATTTTAAATGATAGAATTATATCGAGATTAGGGTACCTACCTCTTGAGCGCAGCAGAATAGGTAAGATCGTTCTTTTTGTTCGTTGTCAACCGAATTGTCTTCCTTTGACAGCAACTGTTGAATCCTTCGCGTCTACCAGGTGGAGGAGACCACAACAGCACTCCCCACACTATCCACGACCTAAGAACCCTAACACTGCTCTCTCTGTGTATTCTGTGAGAACTAGGGTTTCTGTATATTGTCTATCACTGGAAACTAATTCCATAGTCTCTATATAAAATAATAACAGAAAGAGATAAGAATAACAAATATTCTTATCAATATTATTTGACGTTGGTTGTAACTAATATTTAACAAATAAATATTATCTTTTATTTATTACTAAAATAAATATAACCAACATCTCCCACTCAACCAAAGGTCAAATACTCGAGAGCTTTCGTGTTTCATACAGGCAAATAGGCCGTGCGACCTGGCAACACACCTGCAATGTGGATAACTCCAACCAAACCTCTCAGGCCAGAATGAAGCATCAACAAAAAAGGTTGCCAGCACCTCAGTCCAATTTCTGTTCGACTAATCCAAACTCAACCCAGATCCTTCAACATATGAGTAGGATACTGTGACCAATCACTATAACTACCAAAGTTACTGGCGCCAGCAATTGTCACTTCAGTCTGAACTACTCTTGTAAACTTTTCCTTTTACTTGGCATCGTATCTTAATGGCAATAACCGCTTTCCCAGAAGGTTACACTAAAACCGTAAAAATCATGGAATCTTGGTAATCCTTCCAAAGTAGCAGCATCATTACCACTACTACAACCCAAGTCAAAAGGTCAAAAGGTGCAAATAACAAACATTGACTCACACACGGAAGGAGCAAGGATCAATCCATACGCTTCAATGAGGTCGCTAGCACGTAGCGTATGAAAGTACGTTGTGGGGAGTTCTCTTACATAGAGGATGTCAACTCCCACCCACACGAGTCTAAAAGGTTCACATAGACACCTCCCACTCGGCTAAAAATGAACTTACATGGGTACAGGAACCTTTATTAAATATCCCATGTGGATTAACTAATAAACTTTTTAATGTAGACTACAAAAGTCTCCCACTAACTTTGAGTCACTAAGACAAAGTTAGCGTTACTTCATGATAACATATATCCAATGAAGCTGGCTACTTGTGTGAGAAAGTATGCCTTATAGTTCATTGACATCAATACACAACATGATATTTTGACAAACAAAAAATTGAAGAGAATAAGCATTCTTATATCCAACAAGGTTAATTACCGTGGCTATAGCATAACACATAGTTTGTTGTGCTCTAAAAGTAAAAACTTTCGACAACTTCTAGTGTTCATGACCTGGATTTGTATGGAAACGATAAACAATTCCAACTACATAACAGATATCCAGCCTGGTGTACAACATAGCATACATTAAGCTACCAACATCACTGAAATATGGTACATTATTCATATAGGCTACTTCTTTTAAGTTAGGTTCATACCCACACTAAGCATAGAATCTTTTTTGGTTAGGAGAGTCACTGGGTATACAATCACTAAGATGGTATATTTTCAAAATATTATTAAGGTAAGGTAGTTTTTTAGACAAACCCAAGATCTTTATCTTCCCATTTCTGAATATTTTGACTCATAGTACATAACTGGCTTCACCCTTATCCTTCATGTCAAACTTGGATGTCAAACTAGCTTTCGTAGTAGAAACTAGATCCAAGTTGTCACTAGCTATTAGGATGTCATCTACATACAAAGTTAGAACGACAAATCCTTTTTATGTATAACTTATATACATACAATGGTCTTAATTTATAATGGAAAACTTGTCCTTGACCATTGCCTCATGGATCTAATTTCCATTGTCTGATGCCTCTTAAGACCATAGATGGATCTATGAAGACCAACCTTCTTCTCTTGACCCTTAATCTCAAACCCATGAGGCTGGTCCATATATATCTCCTCCTCAAGATTTCCATTGAGGAAAGTCTTTACATCCATCTGATGTAATTCTAAGTCCAGACGGGCAACAATAGCTAAAAATAGTCGGATGGACCCAAATCTCACTGCAAGTGAGCATGTACCATCATTATCGACTCACTCCTTTCGAGTATAGCCTCTTACCAAATAAAATCACCCAAGTTCCAAACTTGGTTATTGTTCTTGGACACTAACTCTTCTTCCATTGCTTTTATCCATTCAGATCCATAAAACCTGAGACAGCGTCTCTAAAAGTCATAGGCTCACGTCAATTGCGTTCCTCCTCCTAAACTTGAGGATTCAAAAGACATCTTCAACAACCATATCATTCTGATTACTTAAATCTGGTTGTTGATTAGGATCATCTAGTTCATAGAACTCTTGATCCTTAGTTGCTCCATAAATGGATGAATAATCATTTACCAAGAATGTGGCATCATGAGAATCAGTCTCAATTCTTCTCCCATTAACTTTGAGTGTTAATTTATTCTCTACTTCATTCACGTAACAAATTCGTGTGAAGTTACCAATGAATGTGATAAAACATCAAGCACCAAGCTTGACAATCATACTCATTAGGCCACAAATATTTGAATGAATTAGCTGCAATGGTTGAGTAGTCCTTTCCTCTATAGAAAATGGTTTCCTAGTAGATTTTCTAGCTAAACAATGCTCACACTTAGCGAGTTATAGCTTCTTGAGTTCCACTAAGGAGCTCTTCTTTTGCTAGTCTATTCATCCGATCAATACCAATATGACCAAGTCTAGCATGCCAAAGGTCTGAATCATCAGAATTAATAACATAATTGAATGAATATGATTACTTAAACCAAATTTGGCATTAAATACTACGAAACCATTCAATAAAGAGTTATTACTGAAAAATGTACCAACATCAAACAACTCTAAAGTCGATCCTTCAAAACAAATTTGAAGCCTAACCTAAGAAGAGATGGAAAAGAGACTAAATTTCACCGTATTTCAGGGGCATACAAGTCATTATGTAAATACCAAGATTGACCACTATGCAAAACTAATCTGCAGGTTCCAATCTTGTGCACATCAATGCTGGTATCCTTCCCCATGTAATTATTTTGACTTCCTCTTCTAGGAATCCGGCGAAACTCTACAAAAGATATTCGATCCTAAGTCACGTGCTCTGTTGTTGTTGTGTCTATAGTCCACATAGAACATGTATTAGTTAACACATAACATGAAGCAACAAAACAAGAGGAAAGGTATGAACACCAAGTAAATACCTCAAGCTCTGGGCAATCTTTAATAAAGTGCCCTGATTTTCTACAATTGTAGCAAACACCTTTAGACTTGCCTCTAGCACCACCAGCTTTTGGCTGGTTCTTTGGATCTTTACCACCATTGGTCTTGCCTCCCTTCCTTTTCTTCTACTGCCCTTTCTTAAAGTCAATGTTACCATTATTCCCTCTTTTATGCCTATGATTCTTATGACCTCTGTTGTCAGAATCAATAGCATACACCTCATTAGCTGGTTTTTCACAGAGTAACCTATCCTCTTCCAACTCAAGATGACGAGCAACATCATCAAAGGTGCGGATGTTATCATCATGGTTAAAGTCTGCTTCAGAGAATCTCATTCAACACTCCGAGGGAGAGATCTGATCAGAGCTTGAACTTGCTGCTCATCAGACAACTCATGTCCTGCAGCCTTAAGCTCATTAACCATATTAGACATGGTAGTAATATGTTCAGCCATAGTCTTATCAGACCTCTTTTTGTAGCTATCAAGACGCATTTGCAATTGTCTTCTACGAGTAACAGTGCTTCCTCCAAAGTTCCGCTTGACTGCTTCCCATACCCCATTAGCAGTTTGATGGGTTTCGAAGCGCAGCATCAAGTCGCTTCTCATACTACTTAAAAGTATGATCCGGGCAGTGCGACTCTTCTTCTTCTAGGCATTATAGGTTTCTAGCTCCCTACGTGCCTGGGCGGAGTGTCCCTCAGCAAACGGAGCCTCCATGACTTGTAGAGTTGCATCCAAAAGTTCTTGGTCTTTCAAGACATACTGAACTTTACGACTCCACGTGTCATAATTTCGTTCAGTTAGTTTTTCACCCTTGTTAAGATCTGCTACTATACTCTTTGATACAACATCCATCTTACAAAAAAATGATGTCATTAGTTGTTGTGTCTTACACGTGTACATAACACTAATTGTTTATAGTATTATTAAAATATTTATCTAAGTATAAGAAACAAAAATATGCTCCACGCATACAATCAATTTCAGTACTTAGACTTACAAATTAACATACCATAAACACGCAACAAATGCAATTATAATTTCAAAACAAATTTGAAATTATAGCGGTTCCCATTATCAATGAAAAACAAATTTTCAGTATTATTGTTCCATTAATAAATTCCTACAAAAGGAATTATTAAATTAAATTGTGTCTACTAAAGACAATCTAGACAAACTAGATTGATCGATATTATATGAACAACTAATGTTCAAATGATTAAATTATTTGGTGTCTACTAAAGACAATCTAGACAAACTAGATTAATTTAAACTATTTTGAACAACTTATGTCCAGTTCTAATTAATAAAATTATTATTCATATCATAATAGAATAACAATTACTAAAAACATGGAACAATAATATTCGTCACAAAAACGAACAATAATATTAATCTTACAACTGTAAGAATTCAATGTTACAAAAACATTTTAACAACCTTTACATGTTACGAAAACATGTATTTATGGTATTATATATATTATTATGTAACTTATACATATCCGATTCGATATTTACACGTTAGAATTTGACCGAATATATAATATTCAAATCACTCACAAAGAGAATAAATTTGTCGCGTAATTAATAACCATCTCGATCTATAATATAATATATAATAATTTTATAGGAACAAATCCATCTTTGAGAAACAAGGAAACAAATTACCAATTTCTATTTCAATTCTTTTATGTAAAACAAATTTACCCAGAATAAAAGAAATACTAAAACAAATTGCTCAAAAGCAATTATATTCCAACTAAAATAATGGAACAAATCCCATTAGAAGATTAAAATATTACCAGATTAATAAGGCAAGATCTCCTCACACAGTTGCATATCACATAGAATCCTCCTAAACTAATTCGGATAAGCAGTACAAAATATGCTCACTATTTTTCCTTTATTAAACACAGTGCGCAATTATCCTTTCCTTTTGACGCAACTAACACCAAACTGGCCATTAATAAAGCAATTTCCCATACTCGATCTTCCTTTTTAACAATACGGAATCATGTATCTAACGTCGATGTATACACAAATAAAAACAGCACAATATATAAGTTCCGTATATTGATAAAATGTATTCGGCAATGAGCCGACTGCAATAGGATAAACTCACACACAAGTATATAAAAACGGCGATTAATCTAATCGCATCAAAAATTAACCTTGGCAGAAGAATACGACATATGCAATTCTAATCATCCACCAATACATATATCATCCTTCATCATACATGATGAATTAGGTTAGATTAAAAAGCCTGCCATATCTGTCATATTCGGCAAAAAATATACAGAAGAAGACATCAAACTGATCGTCCATATTGATAACACTCCTCTTGATTTATTTTCGATTGTCACGAGGTTAGGATTCAACACAATTTATTATACTCGGCAACAAACAAGTTAAAAAGAACAAATCTAGCTCTGATACCACTGATAGAATTATATCGAGATTAGGGTACCTACCTCTTGAGCGCAGCAGAATAGGTAAGATCGTTCTTTTTGTTCGTTGTCAACCGAATTGTCTTCCTTTGACAGCAACTGTTGAATCCTTCGCGTCTACCAGGTGGAGGAGACCACAACAGCACTCCCCACACTATCCACGACCTAAGAACCCTAACACTGCTCTCTCTGTGTATTCTGTGAGAACCAGGGTTTCTGTATATTGTCTATCACTAGAAACTAATTCCATAGTCTCTATATAAAATAATAACAGAAAGAGATAAGAATAACAAATATTCTTATCAATATTATTTGACGTTGTTGTGACTAATATTTAACAAATAAATATTATCTTTTATTTATTACTAAAATAAATATAACCAACATTAAATTACTACTGTATGGTAAATAGTGGATAATAATATGCTGAAACAATGAAATGAAAAAGTTGAGGGTAGGTTGAACGCATCATTTTCCCACGAAGTAACTACTGAAGCTTCCACGTTGGGATGTTGAAGGAAAAGAAAAGATGGAATCATGTTTATATCCAAGTTGATGGTGCTTTACAATGATCTTACAAAACATATTATAATTCATCAATTTTTATAAAGCAAATTATAACTACAAGTCTGTACAACCTAAACCCAAAGTTAGTATGTTGTAGCTTTCCCATCCATATACACATAAACACGAAGTTTCTGGATTTAGTCTTGCTCAAATTCTAACTGTTACAAACCTTTGCAGCTTATTTTTCTTTCAAAGATATGAATCAGATAACTAATTCTAATGGCAGTCAAAGCTAATTGTTAACAAACAAGTATAAGAACAGCAGACTCGGAGTGCTTCAATTCCACATTTTTTTGAAGAAAACGACCCTTAAGCATGAGTAAAATTGTTAACAGCTTTTTGTATAGATAAATAAAATGAGAATAGTTTTGTGCGATATAGCAGTCCCATTAAAATTGAATACATGTCGGAGGTCCCTGTTTCTCAGCGGCTAAAAACAACAAGAATAACTACTTATCACTATCAGTTTAGATAGTTTGGTGTTCAATGTGCTGGGTACAAGAACAAAAAGAATTGAAGGGTCAAACCAATGGAAAGGGGGTTGCTCATTTAGACAGATTTCCAGTGTAGGCAGGAGTTTAGGCTTATTGTTTTCATGCTGTTTATCAAATTCAATTATAACATGTAGATTCTCCAACAGATTTCCAAATTGATGGGGAGAGCAGCAGTGACACAATTAGACGACTAATATATGCCGGTGATGATGGCCGAAATTGGTGACAACAAGTTTGAACGCCGCCCTCGGAAAGACTAAACAACAGAAAGAGCAATTAGTGGACAATTTAATTGGTGCTAGTGATGATCGCCGAAATCAGTGCATCTAGTTTAAATGATAGCCTCACAACAAAGAGAGAGCAGTGAACAGCAGCGGGAAACCAAGGAAATCGTGGGAGGGAGAGGGAATTTTTGTTTATCCTTTTTTTAGGGCTGGTAGGGTACTATATAAATGTGTTTTAACATCATATTAAATCGGTTTATTTATAATCAGATGTTTAAATATATATTTTTTGGTTTTAGACATCTGTTATAAAAAAAGGGATTTTAAAAAGTGAGGAACATTTCTAGTATGAGGTATTTTTAGTAACATATGTGCTGGATTATAGATGAAATTTACTATGCTCTGTTGTTCGTTTATGCCCGAGATACAAAACACTATAGCATCTGGTAATATAAATGACATATGTTTTAGAATATCCAAGGCATCAGTTGTATAGGAACAGATGTCTAAACGTTGATGCCCTGATATTTTTTCTACTAGTGGCAAGCAATAGAAAGGACAAAACCTTCAACTTGTTGAGAAAGTAGCCAAAAATATTACCTTCAACTCCATTGTTTGTTTTCCGTCTGATAATTCTATATCTAAAAAAAGCACCTATTTCGGCACCGATATAGGTGCCTTTCTGTAGACATAGAATTTTCAGAGGCTCCTATTTCAGCGGTTGTTTTTATAACCGTCAAAATAGGGGCACCAAAATAGGTGGTTTTTTGTACTAGTGAATCCACCCATTGTGAAGAGCCACGGTTAAAAGAGCGTGAATTGTGGTCATATTAACTACTGGTGAGAAGGTCTCATGATAGTCTAGCCCATGGCATTGAGTGAAGCCTTTCGACACCAAATGTGCCTTATAACGCTCAAGACTACCATCAGATTTGAGTTTAATCTTGCAAACCCATTTGCAACCGATAGCTTTCTTACATTTGGGCAAATCAACAATCTCCCAAGTCTTGGTGCCCTCCAGAGCCTTTAGTTCATTCTACATAGCCTCTCCAATGTGCGGAGACAACCGCTTCGTTATATGATTGTGGCTGCTCTTCTTTCATAATGTGATCAAAAGAGGCATGAAAAGCGGTAATAATGAACGCATAAGAAACCCCGGGCCTAGTATTTGTTAGACTTTGACACCTTTCTAACAAATTTTCATTTCTTGTTGTAAAATAAACATAGGCACCAAAAATCTCTTGGAAATGAGAAGAACAAACATTATCATCTAGATACCCTGGCCGACAACTTTCTCGACTAGAGTGTCGAAGACCATCTTCTGACTCACTGACATGATCTGGCTCATCCACCACTGATGATTGTAAATTTTCACGCGGAAAATCACCAATGACACCATTATCATGAGAAGAAGCACAAAAGGGCTCAAACTATCAATTTCCCAATCTGGACAGATCTGATTAGAAGAATTATTATCTGGGGAACTCGTAGATGAAACTGAGTCCTTTATGAAAGGAAAAGACATAGGATGAAACTTCACATCCCTGAAAACTGCAACCTGCCGGGTATCTAGGCTGAATAATTTATGTCCCTTCTTCCTGGGTTCTTCACCTAAATGTACACAAGCCTCTGCCCTCAGACTAAACTTGTCACCCTTATCACCAACGAGAGTTCTATAACATAAACAACCAAAGGGTTGTATATCATCATAACAAGGTTTTGTCTTGTAAAGGGATTCAAATGGAGTCTTCCCCTTTATAACTTTGGTGGGCAGCCGATTAATAAGATAGGCCACATGTAATATACACTTGCCCCAAAGAGCAAGAGGAACATTGGTTTGAAAGAACAGGGCTCGTGTTGTTTCCAAAAGGTACTTGTGTTTTCACTCAACGGCCGCATTTTGTTGTGGAGTATAAGCACAAGCAGTTTGATGAATGATGGCTTCCTGTGCAAAGAAAGCTTTTCCCTCATTGGAACATCCCAACTCTTTGGCATTATCAATTCATAACACTTTCCCCCTTGTTTCAAATCGCCGCTCAACCAATTTACGAAACACTTGATGGCCTCCCTAGCATCACTCTTATGTTTCAAGAGTTGATCCCAAGTGATTCTGCTGTAATCGTCCTCGAAACAAATAAAATATCGAAATCCATTGTAAATAGTGGTGCTGAAGGGCTCGAAACATCAATATGAATTAACTAAAAAAATTTAGTTTTAATTTCAGAATGCCCAAAAGAAAGTCGTCGACTCCTATTACCAATATCACAAATAAAATCTTTCAAAACATCATTAGATTTTGTTAAACCCAATTCTACAAGTTTCTGATATGGAACATGCCCTAGTTTAACATGAACCTCTTCTACTTTCGTACTTATTTTGTAAGAACAACTTAAACTATGTCTTGGTTTATCTAACGGTAAACGTTGTCTTGTCGAAGCCTCCTGAAACCAAACACTTACTCGCTCCTTGTCAAGGATATATAATCCTTCTTGATCAGCACCGATCTCTTCAGATTTCTTTGAAATAAGGTCCTGAGCAAAACACTTTTAAGCATCAAATACCAAAGAGTGTGTAAATTGTTTTATCATGCTCCGTACTGATACCAAAGTGAACTTGAAACCAAGAACAAACAAAACTTCTTTGAGCCAAAATTTATTTCCTAATTTGACATCTCCAACCGTTATAACCTGTTGTGGTCTACCATCTGGGAAAACAACCATTCTAGGATACGACAAGGCTCTCAAATTTTCAAATAATTCTTTGACACCCACATGTGATATGTTGCTCCTGTATCCAATATCCACTTTCCAGAAAACATCTGAGTGGCATGTGGATTATTACTCAGCAAACATAAACGATTTAGAAAGGAGTTGCCACACCTTTCTTTCTTCTTCTCAGAACCGTATCATGTCCATGAAGATCATAACAGTCATCAACCCGATGTCCTGTTTTCTTGAACTGAGTACACTTAATCCGCTGAAAACATTCTTCAGTAACATGACCAACCTTCTTACAATGGCTACATGTTTTCTTCTTTTTATCTCCGGTAGATTTAGCACCTCCACCGCTTTAAAACAAACGTGCGATGTTGACAAGATTAACACTATAAAGAAATAATGCTTGGGTATTACCTTCTTCTTCTCTGTGGTCCTCTTCTTGTATTACTAAGGGAAAAGCACGTTCGAGAGTTGGTGGGTTACTCATGGCTAGAATCAGCCCTCTTATGTGAACATAATTATTATTCAGCCCCATCAGGAAATGAACAAGGTGATCAAGATCCATCCTTCTCGCTCATCTTCCTTTGCAGCACAAGTACACTCCGATATCGGATAAGCCAGATCCAATGCAGCCCACAAACTCCTAAGCTTAATGAAATAAACTGTAACGAAATCTTCTCCCTACTTCAAAGATTACCCAACTCCTTTTTCAAATTATGGATCATGCCCCAATTTTATTGCTTAAACCGTTGGTAGAGCGAATCCCAAATATTTTTAGGATTGTGACAGAACATAACACTTTGTGCTACATGTGGCTCAAGCGTAGAAATTAACCAGGAAACAACTAGGGACCAGGAGCGTGTCCAAACGGTAACACTACTTGGCTGATCATTTGTCGGTCTATCGTCAACACAACCAAATTTGTTATAGCCATAAACACCTCCATTGTCCACTTCCAGGTTTGAAATCCAACGCCATTGAATTGAGATGCCAGATGCTGTCCCGATTGCTCATAAGGATGGACACAGATCAGATCTCCCTGATCTATGGTGCTATTATTTTGAGAAAAAGAGGCAGGTGTTTTGTTTCCATCATCTGCCATCTTAATCAAGACCTTACTTGCTCTGATAAAAATATAAATTTGATAGAAACTTAATACAAAAAGATAAACGAATTGATAGAAACTTGATAAAGAAGAAGAGATTGTTTTTGTATTTCAGATGTTGTTTTGTTGTTTATGACAGACTCCCCTATTTATAACCCAAGGGGAAAGAAACCCAAACCTTTACATATGCCCACTTGATAAAATAATTCTCTAACAATGAAGACTCTACATATACTAGATTAATATTTTGATACACTTAAGAAAGTGACGAAACTGCTAGACTACTAAATTGACGAAAATTAAAACGATGAAATTGACGAAACTGAAGAAACAAACGAAACTGGAGAAACTTAAGAAACTGAATAAACTAACCAAATTGACAAAACTTAAGAAGACACATTATTCTAATACCCCGGAGTATGTTTTCTTTATCGGATAAAAAACGAACTTTCACATGCCATTTTTTTCTTTATTTGGGTAATTTGGTATATCAATGCATCCCTCATTCGCCACTTTTTTAATCTTTCATCTACTGATATCAATCAGAAGGTGGGGTGTCACTGTATTCATGTGTCATGCACGACCTGGGTGAAACTTTGAATAATTAATTGAAAATCGGTCCCTGTGAGATAGAGTAAGTAACCGTAGACATAAAGTAGTAATCTCTTGCCATAGATATGTGCAAATCTTGAAGAAAATAGATTGTCAAAGTGATAATCTCTTGCCATAGATATGTGCAGATCTTGTCATTGACATAAAAGTAGTATCAAGTTGCATGATTGAATTGAAGCCTTATGTTGTAAAGGGTGAAATGAAAAATAATTAATTAAAAACTAGTCCTAGTATGTTTGAGTAGGTGATCATAAACATAAAGCACTAATCTCCTACATGGATATGTGAATATCTTGGAAGAAAATAAATTGTTAAAATTGAATTCGAGTACGAAGATGCTTGATTGACTTGCTAGAAAAAAAAGGGGGTTTCCATTCATTTATTAGAGTTATAAATGAAAAAAAAAATCTAGACTTGAATTCAAGCATATACAGTACAATAATGGTGAATAAGTAAAAAAGCACACAACGATAAAAATAAATTCTAAAAAAATTAGTACGCACTCACAAATTCACTTATAATTCAATATGAATTCCTCATTGTCAAAGAAACTCTCTCGATGTATCAACTCTGCAAAAGATGTAATTCCTGAATAGATATGAACCTTTCTATTCGGCCTTCCAAGAAGATAATGGAGGAGTCTCTGAATCTTGGAAGGTAGTGGAAGTACCACCATACCTATCACCCTTGACCGCATCAGTTGATGCAAGTGTTTCCAATTCGCTCATCTCCTCTTTTGATAGTTCCACAGACAATGCTCCAACATTCTTGTCAAAGTTAACAACCTTAGTGGTTCCAGGGATAGGACACACATCATCTCCCCTATGATGAACCCAAGCGAGGGCTAGTTGTGCAGTGGTGCACCCTTTCTTTTCGGCTATCTCAGTAACCCTCTCAAACAAGCGCTTGTTATGCTCCAAATTTTCAGCTTGAAACCTTGGCAACATCTGTTCTCAAATAAAAATAATGCACAAGATCAATCGTATATCCTGATACTTCATTAGTTTGTTCTTAGATGAACTTAGTGAAGAGATTATGATCATAAGAGATAGTCATAGGATTATTCCACATATAGTCCACATGAGATTATTACAAACCTGTCTGTAGTCATCCTTGGCCATGTTCTCAACCACGGAGGGTCCATAGGAGAAGAATCCCCTTCCTAGAGGACTGTATGCCACAATTCCAATTCCTAGCTCTCTACAAGTTGGGACGAGCTCTTCCTCAACGTCCCTTGTCCATAAAGACCACTCCATTTCCACAGCAGTGATTGGGTGGACAGCATGTGCTCTCCTAATGGTAGATGGAGATGCCTCGGATAGCCCAATGTACTTGATCTTTCCCTCTTCTACTAGTTTTTTCAGCTCCATCATGGTGATTTCTATTGGAACGGTAGTATCAATACGATGCACATAGTAGATATCAATGCAGTCCACACCAAGCCTCTTCAAGCTAGCTTCACAAGCTTCTCTAACATATGCGGGGTCCCCCTTAATGCTAAATTTACCCTCTGAATCAACATGGTTGCCAAACTTTGTGGCTAATTGCACCTTCTCTCGCCACCCACCTTTCAGTGCCTAAAAGTATATTACAAATGTAGAAAATTTATTAGAAAATTTTGTGTGCTACTCTGTTTTGCTTCATGTATACAAAAAGAAGAAATTCTTGTTAAAGGCTATTGCTTATAAGATTTACGTGAATTTGGAGATTCAAAGATACAAAAACATATATACACACCTTGCCAACTAGAACTTCATTGGTGAAAGGCCCGTAGATGTCGGCGGTGTCAAGGAACGTAATGCCGGAGTCAATGGCATGGTGGATGAGAGCGATCATGTCCTCCTCAGGCTTCGGGGGACCGTAGAATGCAGACATGCCCATACATCCAAGCCCCTGGGCAGATACCTCAAACCCTTGAGAACCTAACTTAATTGTTCGCACTGATGCCATTGTTTTTGTCTTCTCCCTTGAATGATGATGTTTCTTCCAAATTTGGTATCTTCTGTGGATTGTTTTGCTGTGAGATTGCTCTGCTTTGATTTTGGATGTGGATGACAGTAAGAGTTAGAGGCGCCTTTATATAGCCTGTGGAACAAAGGGATTTTTGTTCGAAAGGTTTGACCAACCAGACTGGTCTGGAGTGATGGGAAAACTGCGGGTAATTTCATTTGAAAAGTCAATAACATTTCGAATTTAGAAAAAAAAAAGTGGGAGATAATAATAAAGCTCTCCAATATTTGAATACGCTCCCTATATTTGACCGGTCTAGAGGCGAAGGAAAAAACAACAATTCCTTTATTCCGCTGAGCACGAGGATTGAAGCTCAAGTTGATAATTTATCGTCTGTTTGTTAATGGGACATTAAATTGCTGTTCATACGGAAGTAGCATGCATTGTTTGATTCCTTCCGGAAGGTTTAGGGTAGACAAGTGGGATCGAGGATTCGGGCATCAAATTGTCTCAAAACTTTGACGCGTCTTGGAAGCTTCTAAATGCGGAGGATTCAACGGAAATACACCTTATATATAATTTGTAATGAGACATATTATATGTATGTTCGATGGATAGAATTCGATATAAGAAGTGCTAGGCTCGCAATGATTAGCAAAACACCGGCCGACCAAATAGGATAGAAGTTGGTAGCAACCATTACACTTTTTTTAATTACTAGTACAACTTAAAACTAATATATTAACAAGAAATATTAAGGTTACAGTATTGTACTACGAAAGTTAGATTTCCCAAGCTCAAAGGCTCTGTTAAGATTTAATGAAGGCTTAAGATGTGTTGCTTCATTAAAGGTACTTAAAAATAATTATAGTTCTAGTATTAGCTTCTTATGATCAAATTTGCATCAAAAACATGGTTGATAATTGACGTGTTAGGATTCATGCAACTTTCCGACATCCCAACTCAAAACAAGGTCATTAAAAGCATAAAACATATACTGGTAGAAAAAATATCTTCGACATCTCTTATTTACACTTTAGGATTATGTTTCAAGTTTAAACAGGATGTTAAATACGATACGGTACGCCGTTTTAAACGGCCGAACCGCCGTGTCTATAATCAACCGAATCTAAGCGGTCGTCTGTTTTCCGCATCTGACTTTATCCCGTTCCAGAAGAAGATACAGGCACATATACGCCATTACATACGTATCACCTGCTAACACTAGTAGGAAAACAACCTTTTTCTGCGGTTGTAAAAGGTCTATTTCGGCGGTTTACAACCGCTGAAATGAGCACCGCCAAAATAGGGACCCTATTTCGGTGGTTCTTTCGACAGTTGCTTATATAGAACCGCCGAAATAGACCTCTGTCATTTCACCGGATAACGTTGACCTGGCAACCTATTTCGGTGGTTGCGGATAAAGTACCGCCGAAATAGATACCCGCCGGAATAAGGGATTTGACTGAATATAGTTGACCCAACACCCTATTTCGGCGGTTCTTTTGCAGGAACCGCCGAAATAGATAGTATTTTTTTTTGTTTTTTTCCTTTCCAGCTTATTAATGCACGCAAATACACCACATAATTAAACAAACCTGCAAAGACATTGTATAATGCTGCCACCACAGT
Source organism: Limonium bicolor (assembly GCA_023374045.1). Taxonomy (NCBI): domain Eukaryota; kingdom Viridiplantae; phylum Streptophyta; class Magnoliopsida; order Caryophyllales; family Plumbaginaceae; genus Limonium; species Limonium bicolor. Next base: position 47,205,080 of record CM041778.1, read on the forward strand.
GGGGTGCCTCAGTAGCATACTATAAACCCCTAAAGCGGCCACAATAATTGGCACGCATCAATAAATGCAAGAAAGCAAGAAAATACATAACACAAATGAGGATTAGTTGTACACTTCACCACACTCCAATTCACCACACTCCATTACAATATACAATTCACTACGTTTCAATCTAATGGAATACATCTATGACACAACTAACGTTCAATGCAAACTAAATTAAGACGAATCAACTAAGTATGTCGTTGGAGATAAATTCTGCCCAATCCTCGAGGATTTCAGATATGTGCCTCTCTTCATAATATTCATAGCCCACAAGTTGTTCGAAAGCCTTGAACAAACAAAAATGAATACTAATGAGACACTACACAAAGAATGACAAAGAATAAAAATAGATATAAACCAAGACATTCAAAGATAGTCTTATACCTTGTCCAATGAGTTTTCTGGAAAAAACTTGGATGATGCTACTAAGTCATGCATAAACCTCATAACATAGTAACCACATTCTGATCCACCAGGCTATACTGGACACTATACATTCACACATGGATGTTATCAGTCATACTTGCAGGTCTATTATTAACATGTTAACTCTTTACACAAAATAAGTAAAACTACCTTCGCTATAGTCCACGGGATGCACTTCACTTGTCTTTGCAATGAAAGCAGTGCAGCTTTGAAGGCACTATACAAAATAAATAGTTTGGATGTAATACACATATTAATCAAATTTAACGAAACAATTTATTAAGTTATGACAATTGTTGTATAATTTAAATAGCTTACTTCATTAGAGTCGCTGCTATCGCTGGCTTCTAGGCACTCATACCAAGTGAGTCAAACTAAAAGACTCTCGGGTACTCCATGGCCAAAACCAACAACGACCAATGACGACTGCTCACATAATGAATAAAATTGAAATCATAACACGAATAACATAGCTTATAAATAAAATGTAATAAGATATGGAAGTATGACTTACTCTTGATAGTATGGCAGCATAATGTATGACTTGTCTACACCTTCAAATATTGTATTCGTTAAGTACCGCAAAAGACCTTCAGGATCCATTGACATAGTCACTTTACAGCACGTAGCAAGGCATAGGAATCCAAAGCTGCTAGTCTGATGATCTCGTATCGCCTCAGAATGCACATGCCTGCACCATAAAGACAACAACATTAGTGAACGACATTAAAGTACAAAAACTAATTCTAGTCTTTTATTAAGATATGAAAAGGTATGAGATCGTTCACATGATAGCTGACTTCAGAATCGACACATTTAACCAGTCTCTCGTGAATACATCAACGAAGTCGGACATATATATATATATATATATCGAACGTATGAGTCAGCTCTTCGGGTTCATGGTGGTGAAAAAGACCCTGGGTATCCTCCACATGGATCTTATCACTCTGAGGTGACGTCATCAACAAGGTGGAGTGCAGAAGTCTCATGTTCTGTGACAACCCATCCAATATGTTCCGCTCTACTAAAGCAGGTCTCGTCATGAAATTGGAGGATGCCCTCGTGAGAGATGGTGTGGCAACACTTTTTCTTTCCCTTTAGAAGTTTTTTTTCGACTTTAAATTTTCCTAAGTTGTTGATTAATTAAGTTTAAGTGACTCTCCCTAAACCATATACTAATTGAAATATCGCATAATTATAATTTTAGAATAAGTGTTCATTGTGTTTACCTGGCCCGGGATTTTAACCCATGTAACCGGCCATTGGATTGTAGTTGTTTGAACAGAGCAAAGTGTCTTTCTCTATGGTAGAGGTACCGTTATAGCAACATCAGCATATTCTGCCACATAATCATCCACAAGCACCCGGACATACCCCTGTCGTAGTGGTTCACCAGCACGATGTCTGTAGGAGATGAGAGAAACAATTTGCCCCACGCCACCATAATATCCTCACCTCCTATCAGCATGAACAACGTGCATTCAATGGGTTCCTGAACATTAAGTAGAGAAGGGTTAAACGAACACAATCGAAGTAAATAGATGGTAATAAATAATTTATTTTCTAAGTTAATGTGTCTAACCTTAATAAATGCATATGGATATGGATTTATCGAGCGCACACTACTCTGCCGTACTGGTGTGCCCTCCTCCCGACCAGCTGATGGTGCAGGGGCTGGTCTAGTCACTTCCTGACTGCTGCACATCTGTGAGCGTATTTTGGACATCTCCTCTGCAACCAAGTGATGAAGATTCTACTTAAGCCTCTGCTCAATATCAGTAGTTATCTTCAAATGTTCCTCATAGCTGATCATCTTTCCTTCTGAGCTTTGCCTAGACCCCGGATTGCCAAAAGCTTGGCGGATACCAACTTGTCCACCAAAACCAATAGCGCGACCAGGATGACCCACCTTTCCAAGAGCACAAGAAAGGGGATCATACGTCTGTTCGGAGTCCAAGAACCCTCAGTAACTTGAGAGTTTAGCTCTTCCTATAAAACACAAAAATAACATAATTAATTAATCTACAATTACACAAACAAATATTAAACTTATGTACCAAAATTAGATACTCACCATTTGATTTATAATAGATCTCGTGCCATCATCGTACTGAGGATTTTCCAGCGTTGAGTTTTTTGGCACTCGACTCAACTTCCAGACCTTCAACCTCCTGTCCCTAGGAGTCTCATCCGTTGGAAGCAAGCCCTTTTGCTCCCACTCTAGTACGCCCTTGGCAATACCTTTACCACCTAAATGATGTGGGTATAGATTTTTCTTCACTTTTGCCTGTTGTTTTGCACGAAGAGCCTACAAATACATATATAATGTGTAAGATACAAATAAGCAAATAAATTCGCCAAAATGTATAAACACAGCGTTGAATATTAGCTCTACTGGTACCGACGTGCGATGATGACTCCGCAAACTGCATCAACTGCTTCTGAGTGATGCCCTCGTACACCTCCCAGGGTGGCAGTTCATCGACTCCTTCTGCATCATCCGATTCAGGTCTTGATACGCAGCACCATGAATGTACTTGTCAGAGAGCCAATTCCTATGGTCGTGGAACTGTCGCCCCATTTTTTTCAGGACATCGCCTTAGAGAAGGATCGATGCAGAAAAGCCTACATAAACAATTAGTTAGTCATTAGTAACACAAGTAACGAGAAACTCTAAATCATATAACATTTCAAAAAATAACATACCTGTAGCGCTCGAACATAGTGTCCTTCGATGATTGTGCCACTGCTTCCATGTGTGATTTATGTCGTAGTAACTCTTGACCAGGTGGCCAGAATATGCAACATATTGTAACACCCCTACCATTAATGCATGCTTACTGTCCAATCTCCTTACACGTCAGATACACGTAGCGGATACTTACTTACGTACAATGGGTGATACAATGCCGTTAGTCACCCACGTGACCAACAAGGCTACTACTTCTACATACCGCATCGGTCTGATGGACCGGAATCCCGAGTACTACACTACCACGATACGTACTCCGTTCATCAAACGAATACTACAAGGTTCCATTCGATACTTTACTCCTTCATTAATCATACAGTACAAAATACATAACCGAGTTTACTAGGTTCCCAATACAATTTCAATGCTTCTTCCAAGTTCATCATCCTCACTAAGAGGCTACTTACTACCCATTCCTCACACGCTACTTACTTCTAAATACAAGGGTGTGCTAGTTAGTACACCTCTACATTCTACTACTACTATCCATGTGGTCGCCGGTCTCGTGCCTTGACCACATTCGCTTCGGATACCTGCACACTAAAAAAATGTCCCCCGAAGGGGTCAGCTTTCGCCGAGCATGATAACCGCATACCCCGCGTACTAGCGAGGGTACGCCGACCATTTGGTCGAATACATGCAATTCATTTTGCAATACATACATTCATACATACATACATACATGCTTTCATTCACGTTACTGCAATACTACACGAGATATACATACATACATACGTACAATACCATACATGCTTGGGAGACAATACAAGTCAACCAATACTACCTACCATCTTTCGGGTTACGCATACACATACATACTCATTACATACCCAATACGCAATACGGAGATACAATTCTCCAATACATACAAAGGTCCAGTTAGCTTCATTACACACCCGGGTTAATCGGGTGTTCGATACTCCTTTACTTCCGGTCAATGACTTACAATAGTCAAGACCAATACACATGCAATACTTACTTCTTACATACTTTACTTCCAGTTAAGTCGGTATGACCTCCGGGCAGGGATTACTACATCCCACCACCGGCTTTGGGTGGCTCACTAATCCAGGATGCTACCCATTCAAGGGAATTGGTCCAAGGAAAAGATTATAGCCAGGATTCGGATCCAACCTCTTGTGTTTCCTTATCCTCACGCGTGGCCGAAACTATATCGGACTTCTACTCATTCCATTACTCATTACTCATTCAGGAGTTAGATCGTTAGGAATTAGTAGAAGTCAGTACTTTATTTCCATACATACATACAATACACAAGTACACAATACTTACATATACTTCTCATTTCCATTCATTCATTTCATGAATTATACAAACTAATTGTTCAAGAAGATACAACAAGAACAAAATAGTTCAAACTCAGTTAAGTGCAATATAAGTCCGATTCGTGCATTTATCTTATTGGTGACCACATAAGCACACAAATCGGGGTAACCAGGTTAGGATACAGAGCATGAAGAAATCATACCTTTCACCATTGATTTCGGACTCACCGACTCCTCTTCGGTGTTCAACTATTCGAATCCTAGCATATACATACAGTTGGGTGGTTAATTATCCATAATTAACCTTACTCATTACTTTACTAGAGTTTCCTAGTTTATACTTACTAATTCTTCATTGTCCAAATACCTTTACTTATGTTACTTACTTAAAATTATTCCCTACGCTTGTTTATAGTCTTAATGACCTTTAAACATCATTAATTATGTCTTAATCATCTTATATTATCATTACCCATCCTTACCCATCCTTAGTTTTGCTTTAAAATACATTCTGGACAGATTTTGGGGTGGTCCTGGTTTGTGTCCTGGTTTTAAACCCGGACCAACTCACTGGAACCACTCTCGGGTGAAAATAAGGCTTGGTCCTGGTTTGTGTCCTGGTTTTAAACTCGGACCAACTCGCTGGAACAACTCTCGGTGAAATTTTTGCATCGTCCGGGTTTGTGTCCTACTTGCAAACCCGGACAAATTTGTTTTAAAACTTACGGGTGTATTTTTGGGGTGGTCCGGGTTAGCATCTTGGTTGTAAACCCGGACCATCCCATTGTAAAACTTTCTGTCGTGATTTTTGGCTAGTCCGGGTTTGTATTCTGGTTTGCAACCCGGACTAGTTACAGTATTGTAACATATATGAGTTTTGGAGTTTGTTTCAACTCCAAACTTCTACCAATCTCTTCCCTAATATTTCCACATATAATCTAGTATGTTTTAACTTGTTTAAGCATTTAAACTAGCCTAATCCCACTCTATAAAAATCTGTTACATTACCCACTCATCTGTCAGTTTTTCACTTCCTGCTACAATTTTTCCTTCTCCACTTATGCTACAGTTTTCTTTTCTTCTTCCAACCAACTCAATGATTCTCAATCCATCCTTACTTACTAAAACAACTCTCAATACACCATTTACAACTCTACTCAACTACACTCTTTCTTTCTGTTACAAACCAAAGTGAAATCTCTTATTCTTTCCTTCTCTGTACAACAGCTTGTTCTCTCTTTTCCAACACACCCAAGTCTCTAAATTCCTAAACGAATTTTGACAGAGGTTTCCCTACATTTCTAAGTATTCTCCCACATAATTTGCACATTCCGCATAGTTCACAACCTGCTCACAATTCACATTACTCACATCACATTCCAAATACTTGCCACAAGTTTATACTCATACAATTTCTAGTACTTACAACACTCTTAAAAATTCCTGCACATAACCTCTCATTCCCAAACTAGTTTGTAACAGTTTTTAAAATGTCTTTTAAGGGTTTGAAATCTTGTTTCTTCCTACACATTACACTATCAATGCATTACTACCTTACAATACATATTTTAATTCCTCAAAATCTGTTACACATTCATTTACAAAGCTACACAAAGGCAAATACATTTACCTTGTTATTTCACAAGCTTCTCCTTTCCTTCTCCTCCTCCTTTCCTTCTTCTTTCTCACCGGTTTGTAACCCAATTCTAACACTACAACCCATTGATATACACATTTCAATACACCATTCTAATACACAATTTAACCCTAACCATTATGTAAGTTCTAATATAGGTTTTAGGGTTTAGAAATTATTTTACCTTCCAAGAGTACAAGAGCTGTTTGGGATAGCTCAAGAACAAGGTTTCCTCTCTCCCAACAAAGCCAAAATCGGCTAGAATACAAGGGAACCAAACAAGGTTTTAGTTTCTTTTTTGTTTTGCCCATAAGGCTAGAAAAACAATGGGGTTTTGAAGAGATTTTTACCTCAACAGAACAAGGAGAACAAGGGCCTTCTAATGGTGGTCTTGAAACTCCAAATGGGGCATACCCATGAAAACGAAAGTTGTCGTTTTTGAATTTTGGAAAGATAGGAATGTTGCTCTTGAGGAGAGGATTCCAATGGTGGTATTTTTATAATTTTTGGAAGAGGTTTGAGGGGGTTACAAGAGGAGAGAAGGTGGTATTTTGTGAGGTTCTCTTATTCCTCCATGGCTGTTCGGTGAGGGGAAGCAACCAGAGAAAAGAAAGAAGGAGGGTGAGGGGTGATGTGCTGTTACGTGGAGAAGGAATGGGAGGAGGAGAGAGTTTGAGTGAGGAGTAAAGTATAAAGTGAGGTGAGTGTTTTTTTTTCTTTGTTGCTTTTGTCTTTTATTAATAAGAAGAGATAGGTGGGGTGTGAGAGGGGGTCCAATCGGTCATGCCCAAAGCCCATGAGGGTTTTAAAATTCTATTTACAGTATTGGACACATAAGTTTGTGTTATTTATGTTTCTACCCCACAACTTCCCGTTTTTGACAGTTTTTTACTAATTTCTCGTTTTATTGATTTTATTGGTTCTAAAGCTTCACTAATATTTATTAATGATTATTTAGTTGACCAAAACTGTTACGAGTCTATTTGACCCGCTTAAAGTCACGTTTCCCGGTTACCTCCAAGAACGCGCTCTAACGTTCATTATTGATTTTAATCCATTTTAAGGATCCGTTTTCTTCGGGATTTGTTCCCTAATATTTATTTAGACTTAATTAAGCCTTTAGAATCCTCACAATACGCTAACCGAGGTTTCATATCTCCTATGGTTATTTAACGCTTATTTAGCGTTTTTCATTTTTTAAGCGTTTCTTTATTTCTTTTGCATTTATTTCCTTACCAATATTACTTATGCATTATTAGGCTCTTAAATACCCATTAGGATAATTTAATCGCCATATTTAAGGTCGGGGTATTTCAAACATAATCCTTCTTCCAATTACTGTATGGCTGGTGGAACTCATTGTACTGCACAAGCTTTGTGGGGGGCCTTTATTAGCCTTCAGTGCACGGGTGGCACCTCTCTTCTTCACCTTCTGTCTGGAGGAGGCAGCTGCTGGCTCTATGACCTGCTGTGATGGACAAGCCTCATCCTCCGGTGGTTGAGTTGTCTTCCCCTTCTTTCCTCCTCGTATGACCCATTTTGCGGGTTTCTTCTGATGAGGCTCAGCTTCTCCAATGGGCTAGTCCATAGGGTGATCAGCCACTGCAGTAAAGATAAGTTAGTCAAATTAACTGGATGAATTTATAATGTAAAGAAAAATGTTGAACAAGTTAAGGAAAATATTTAACATAACATTACCATAAACCAACAAATAATCGAACGTAAAACAAATGTACAACTACTAGCACTAGCTACCTGACATAAATACTTCTATGATTTGGTGTTATTAACCCAAACACCCTCGTCATGGTCTAACCGTGCATAAATCAAGTGGTTTTGGGTATCATCATTTAAATCCCGCAACCCTGTAGGAAACAATGTTGTTCCTTCAATCGTCTCATTCTCATCATCATCCACATTTTCATTTTCAATCAGAACCGGTCTTCTACCTGGAAGAACAACAGACCATCTAGAGTCTTTTGTATCCTGAACATACCACACTTGGTCACAATCTTTTCCCATAACAAACTGATCATCCTTAAAAATAGCATGTGTGAGATCAATCAAGGTAAGCCCTCCATCGTTTTGGATTCACGTCGGTTATCCACCCATTTGCAGCGGAACACTAAAAACGAATCAATATGGTAGTCTAGCTCCCAAATGTCCTCGATAACACGGTAATACCAACTAGAGCTCCGCACTGGTTGAGAACGGTCACCGATGTGGTACTCATTGAATGCCGTTTCTATTTTTACTCCACTGTTGTGGTTTTTGATTTAGCATCTTGGCGTGCAGTGTAATAAGTATACCCACTAATGTCATACCCTTCAAATGATATAATATTAGGTTCAGGTCCTATTACTAAACATCTGATTTCTTCACTGCAACTTCTGAATTTGATGACGCTTTTTCAAAGACATAATCTTTGAACCATTGGACAAACATTAGGTTTTGTTCTTTCGAAAGCCAAAGGTGGTCTCTGGTAGGATTTTGTTGTCTCAACTCATTCATATGAGTATCAAAGAAGGGTTCAACAGCCTTAAGGTGTGGTAACACAAATAGATGTGCTTGATGAATCAGTTGACGTGGTACTTGCACAATCTTTCTTCCAATGACACCTTTGCCTTTATATCTACCGTAGTGTCTTGGTTTTGGGATACCGATTGATTCTGCTTCATTCAAATAATCAGTCACAAATTCTGTGACTTCCCAGTCACCGTTGCTTCAATTATGCTCCCTTCTGGTCGATATCTATTCCTCATTAGAATACCCATGTATCGTTCAAAAGGGTACATGTAGCGTAAGTAGACCGGACCACAATATTGGATCTCTCGAACAATGTGGACTATCAAGTGCACCATTATGTCAAAGAACGATGGTGGGAAATACATCTCCAGTTGACATAATGTGACCACAATTTCACATTGTAGATCATCGAGAGAGTTTACATCAATTACCTTGCAGCAGACAGCGTTAAAGAAGAAACACAATCAGGTTAACGCATTTCTGACATCATTAGGCAATATCCCTCAGATTGCTTCGGAAGAAGATGTAACATCAATACATGATAATCATGAGATTTCATGCCTAACAACTTCAAATCCTTCATCGATACAATGTTCTTAAGTTTGAAGAATATCCAGACGTACTTTTACCGAGTGTAGACATTTGCAAAAGCTGATCTTCTCATTCTTTGAAAGTGTGTAGCATGCAGGAGGTAGGTATATTCGTCTATCATTCTCCTGTGGGTGTAACTCTTTTCTTATACCCATGGCTTGAATGTCTTTTCTCACTTTCAATCCATCTTTCATTTTGGCGGGTATGTTCAGCAAAGTCCCACTCACTGCCTCATCAATGTTCTTTACGATGTGCATGATATCCAAATAGTGTCTGACAGACAAATAACACCAATACGGTAGATCCCAAAAGATAGAGCATTTTTTCCAAATGTTCTTTGCCAGTTTTGATGTGTTTCCAAATACGTTCACAATGTCCTTAACCTTTGCATACACTTCCTCATGAGGTCAAAGGTAGACGGGCCACACGAGTCTCGGCCTCACCATTGAACAGTTTCTTCTTCTTACGATATGGGTGATCTTCAGGTAGAAAATGTCGATGACACATGTAAACATTCTTACCATAATTTTGTAAACGGTCCAAACATATGTCATCCTCGCACATCGGACATGCAAATGGTCCTTTCACAGTGTATCCAGACAAGTTCCCGTATGCGGGGAAGTCGTTGACCGTACAGAACAACAATGCCTTGAGCGTGAAATTTTCCCTTGCTTAAGCATCATACACCATGGTTCCTTCATTCCACAGCTACTTCAAATCATCAATCAATGGGGCAAGGTATACATCAATATTATTACCTGGCTGCTTAGGGCCAGAAATCAAAAGTGATAACATTATGTATCTGTGTTTCATACACAACCACGACGAAAATTGTAGATCACTAGTAAAACGGGCCAAGTGCTGTGTTGACTGCTTAACGTGCCGTACGGGTTCATCCTGTCAGTACATAGCCCAAGCCTCAATTCCTATCTTCACCCCTAAAATGTTATTTGAACCATCGATTGATGTTTCTCCACTGAGGTCCATCTGTTGGATGTCTTAATTTCTCATCACTCTTTCTACCCTCTACGTGTCATCGTAAGTTCTTTGCATCTTTCGAATTCACAAATAACCGTTTGAATCTGGGTATAATCGGCAAATACCACAGTAGTTTAGCTGGAGGGCTTTTTTTCTGAACAGAGGAGAAGTACTCACCATCTTTATGCTTATACTGGGACAACGAACATTTTGGGCAATTGTCCAGATGTTCGTATTCACCAGTGTACAACACACAGTTGTCTGGACACACGTGAATTTTTTTGTACTCTACTCCCATTGGACACATCCATTTCTTTGCCTCATAGGTGGTGGTAGGGAGACCGTTCTCATCCGGTAGCATATCATGAATCAGCTCGAGGAATGTCGTGAAACTTTTGTCACTCCATCCATATCTTCCCTTCAGGTTGAACAAATTCAATATAGCTGTCAATTTCGTGTGCTTAGTGCACGTAGGATACAACACCGTCTTGGATGTGTCCAACAACCTTTGATACTCATCCGGCCGGTCGACAAAATTATCCTCAATGTTATCAAGCATCTCGTCTATTTGCTCATCATGATAAGTCGGCTCACTGTCATTGACTCCGGAAGCACTTGGGTTCCGACTCGACAGAATCAAATGTGTGGTCAGTTCTCATCCTCTTCCTATCATCAATGTACGAGGACCCGTCATTATGTTCAACACTTTCTCCATGAAAAGTTCATCTCCTATAGTGTGGCATGAAACCGCGGGTCTTCAGATAGAATTCAATTTCCTCAATGTTTGAAAATTTCCTTATGACACCGCAGTCAACACAAGGACAAGGTAATTTCTCCGCCTTTGTCATGTCCTTGTGCTGCACTGCCGCTTTGCAAAACTCTTTCAACATCTTGTCAAAGTGATTCCCTCGATCACCGTACATCCACTCACGCTCCATACTATATTTGAAACACAAAACGGTACGATTAATACCGTATACTCAAAATGAAAATGTTTTTGTTCCATGGATTGTATTTGTTTCTATGTATTTATACTCTAATGAAGCTTGACTTGATGCGTATTAAATAAGATAGCTAGCCTAACTCTAAGGTTTCAACCTAAATTATATACTAGCACCTATATTATCTGAACACATAATCACAATGATCAAACAAAAAACAAAGTTTAGTTGCTTCCTTGTACACAGAAGAGGAAACTGCAACGGTGATGGAAGAAGGTGGAAACAAGAGAGGTGGTTCACAGACTTAAATGTAGTGAGACCTGATAAAGAAAAAATTTAGATATTGTTATACCTATACATATACATCAAACAATATTAATTACGAAGAGATTTTGTTAAAAAAAATGGCATGATCTTTGCATAATTTTACCTATCCTATGCTTATTATTAAGCATTCACCAATCATTCAACAACATAAATTTCCATCACAAATCAAACTAATACCAAATTTATTCATCAAACCAAATTTCAATAATTTGTGGAAATAAAATACAAAGTATAAAAGAGAAAAAGATAAGTTAGATTATATTACCGGTTCTTCCACTCCGCTTTCAATCTACCGTGCAATGACTGGGGATTTTCTTAAGCACTTCTCTATAGATAGAGTAGAAACTCATTAGTTTATGTATGTTAATTGTTCGTAATTAGATTGCAAAATTATATATAGTAAGCTCAAAAGATGAAGATGTAGGTTGAGTATATTACGGGTTAACAAATGAAGTGTATTCAGCCCCGAACGACTTCAATCTGGTGAGCCCATTTAGTGATGTCCCTCTACAAAGACGCAACCACACAAAATGAGCAAAAACACAATTTTTTACTCAAACAATTTGTCGAGCACCTTCTGTGCACATATAATTTCATTACTTTAAAATCAAATAAAGCTAAGCAAAAAATAAACTACAAAATTAATCTACACGAGATAAAATAAAAACGCAAATAAAATTGAAAATAATAAAATTAAAACTTAGCAAGTAAATATATTCTAATTGAACTAAGAGAAAAGATAAACGAACTACATACTATTAAACCTACAGAATTAAATTTGAAAGCTAAAAAAAGAATTATGTAAACCTAATACTAAACCAATTCAAGTAATGACAAAATAAATAAAATAAACAAAGCAAAACTAAAATCAAAACGAAAAGCAAAACAATCCGAATAAATCCTAAAAGTCTAAAATGAAAGCAAGTGTAATCCTAACTAATCAAATTTGGCTTAGAATTAAACAAAGTAGAAATAAAACAAGAATAAAAAAAGTAATGAAAAAAACACGTAACAATTTTTTTAAAAAAAGAAAACTAAAGTAAATTGAATAAAAGGAAATATGTTTACGTAAGTCTATCTAATCCAATTCAAGTAACCAGTAAAAAGTAAAAATCAATAACAAAGGCACAACCACACAAAATGAGCAAAAAAACCATAATTTTTCACTCAAACATTTTGTCGAGCACCTTGTGTGCACATATAATTTCACTTCTTTAATACTACATATATACACAAATTTCACACACTCCACTAATTCAATCATCCACATTCACATTCAACCTCACTTTCAGCAATAATCACAATAAATCCATAATTTTAGGTCAAATCGAACTTACCTTGGACTTCTCCTGCACTGCGCTTGCTGCTATTGCTGTTGCTGTTCCACGCAGAGGATGGTTGGGTGGCGACGGTAAACTGACAGCGATGAAGACGCGGCGATGACGCAGACGCAGCGGACGATGCAACGGTGGAGATAGCGGCACGACGCTGTCGAAATCATCTCTCCAGTCGCACAACAGCAGTAGTTCGAAGGAGGGAAAGATAGATTCGGGTGAATGCGACGAATTGGCCAAGGGGGATAATAAAAGACCTATTTGACGGTTCCTAAGTAGAAACCGCCGACGACCTATTCGGCGGTTTCTAAGTAGAAACTGCCGAAATAGGTGGTCGATATTTAAAAAATAATAAAACAGACCTATTTCGGCGGTTCTGAAGTAGAAACCGCCGAAAGGTCCTCAATTTAAAAAAATAATAAAAAAGATCTATTTCGGCGGTTGCTACGTAAGAACCGTCGCAATTGGTACCTGACCGTTTTCAGAAAGCGCCTATTTATGCGATTGTTGTACAACCGCTGAAATAGGGGCGTTGAAATAGACCATTTTTGTACTAGTGAGAGTATAACAGACCAACTCAATTAATGTCTTGATTAACTTCCTTCAGTAAGTCCTTGTCTTTACAACTTTCAACTTCCTATTAATGTCTTTATTAAGTTAGTTTTGTAACTCCTGTCTTTATAACTTTCAACTTCTATTTTCTTTCACTTTCTGTCACAATTGTATATATAGAGTACCTTCTCTATGCATTACACACATCCAAAAATGTGAATGAGAATGAGTATCTTTCATAACAAATTATCTTACTTTTCTATTAGTATATTTTGTAACACTCGTACTTGCTAAAACCGGTGAATCCGTAAATTTAGTTAGCTGAAGAGAATTTGAAATGATTACTAGCATTTCAAATACAAACGGTTAAATTACCCTAATCTCTCCTCTTAATTTTAGTTACTTTATATACTGCCACTACCGCTCTGACCTGAAAAGTTTCCACAAAAATTACAAAATCTAAGATGGGCATGCGCTACTGTTTTCTTCTATAAGAACAGAGTATTGAGTGTGTGGTTGTTGTCTCCTGGACTGCGTTGCTGCTACTTTCATTTGCCCACTTTTGGTTGCATTCTAAAGGTGCATACGCTGCCCCCTGTTGCTTCTATTTCTACAAGGCGAGGTTTTCTGTCTCTTTATTCTACAATTGAGGTGTATGCGCTACCGCTTCTCCTAATCTATAAGGTTTTGTTGCTAATGTTTTTGTCCACTGCTATTTATTTGATTGCTACTTGCTAGTGTTTTTTCCAATGACTCGTAGGTCTTTGACAAAAACAGAGCATAATATTGCTATGATTGGTGTAGAAGAAAGCAGTAACCGAATGACGGATTATATATTTAAAATATAAACTAAAATTAAATTAGACATTTTAAAATTTAAATTAAAAATACACATATAGACTATACGTTGCAATGCAATAGAAGAACATAAATGATATTTTTTTTTTTGAAATAAGAACATAAATGATATGTAAGTACGTAGTACCAACTTAAATAACGTCAAATTTGTTGTGATTTTTGTTTCATGATTTGAGAATTATACTAATTTACTATTGTAGTTATTGTTTTTATTTTGCACGAGCTATAGTTTATCATTTAATCTATATGCGCTCTAGTTATTATTTTATTTTATATGAATTTTTTTAATTATTTAAATAATCATACATGCACTAATTATATTAAGTGATTGAAAAAATTATTTACAGTTTTTTATAATTGCACAACATGAGTAAAAAGAGATATAGCCTGGAGTCATGTTGATGAACTCGAAGAAGATGGTAAAATGTTACTTTGTTGTCGTTATTGTGAGAACAAATACAGAGGTGGAGTTTTGAATTACATCTAGCTGGTGTACAGAGAGATATTGCATCATGCGATAGTCCCACCGTTCGTGAAACAAGATATAAGAGAAATTCTTCAAGAAACTGAAAAGGCAATGAAAACTAATCAATTGCTTAGGAAGGAGAACATTGATCGTTGCACTACCTTAAGTGATACATTTGTGGATTCAATGGGTGAAAGAAGTGTGTTGGAAAATATAAGGAAAAAGGAGGTCTAATGAATTTTTTTGTAGCTACCCATCTTAGAGTCGATAATGAAAGTTAGATGATGGGTGAGAGAAACCAAAAAGGTTACATGAAGCTTCTAAGTTTGTGGATGAGGTAAGGAAAACATGGACAGAAACAGGTGTGTCTATTTTATCTGATAGGTGGAAAGACTAGAGGAGTTGACAATTGATTAACTTTTGTAACACCCCTATAGTAATAACACAACAGCGGAAAATAAACTAAAGGTGCTACAGACCATCGGGCTCCAAACACCCGGTACCAACCTCACCAATTACAACCTTTACAATTAACTAAGTTACGGTCTGAACTTCGAGAAAACTTAACAAAAACATAACAACAATAAAACACATTCGCTCTCCATAGACCTAATCCCATCCCAATCACTCATGCTCGTCGTGGCCACCTGTAAGTCAATTTGTACCTGCAAGATGAAACCAAGCAGCCCACCCCGAGAGGGGCGGGTCAGTTCCCTGGAATGGAACTGGTACAATTCTCCAAAAAGAAACTTATAAAACATAACTCTTCAAAAAAACAGTAACATGAAAACAAACTCTTAAAAGTAAAACAGAGATAAAGCACTTCAAAACAATCAAGTTAAAAGAAAAGAAAACAAGACAAAGATAGAGAACTTCCAAACCAAGTCATCCACTTAAGTAGTCACACCACATAGTTAGTAAGCATCCATTGTTGACGTTAGAACCAATTCTGGTTAAGAAGAGAAAGACTCAAGTAGTCACAAAGGACCAGGAGTGACATTAATATCCATAACCCGTGGTAGACAGTTTATGTCTCCACCATTTCAGAAGATGATTCCCATAGACAAAATATACTCAAGAGTGGAATAAACCAATTGGGAGAGATGGCCCCCACCGCCAGTCAGTTGTCACAAGGACGAGGTAAACAGACCTCCGCTGTCAGTTGTCACAAGGACGAGGTAAACAGACCTCCGCTGTCAGTTGTCCAGATGGACGAGGTATAGCAGACCTCCGCTGCCACCGACCCGTTCTCGGTCATCGGTGAAAAGTGCGTGCACCACTTAATAGAAATAATCCATACTTAATACCAAGATTAACATTTTCCCATATTCCCATTAGATTTTTAACTGCACGAGAGCAATACCAAAACACTCAGTCCTACAGAATGCAGAGGCGTAAACCCTCAACAATTAATATCCAATAGAAAGAATCCATCTCCAATAAGGCTGATCAAACTCGACTCATGGTTGAAACATTACCCGTTATCCAAAGGAAGAATTACCACTACCAGATATTTTCCTATATTCCCAGTCACCCCACTAGATCGTTAACTGCACAAGAGCAATACCAAAACACTCAGTCCTACAGAGTGCAGAAGCGTAAACCCTAGGCAGTTAATATCTAGTTAAACAACTAGATAGGAGGAACCAATAACCAAGGAAGTTTCACATACAGGCTCAGTTAGTCACATCAAGCTCAGTTAGTCACACAACAGTTTCATTTTGAAATCCATTCAAGATCAGTTGGTGTTCCAAAACATTCCATAAAGTCCATCAGCAAAAGTATCGAGTACGAGAAATCGTACAAAACATTCCATAAGGTTCAAAACACAACAAGCTGAGTATAGAAATCGTACCTGGATAACGCCGTAGCAGTTCTAGTCAACTTGCGCAAACAATCAACAGTACTCTGAAGAATATTAAAGGTAGTCTATCATCAATCACTTGTAGCCTACGTTAAGCTTAAATAAACTCCTCACTCTTATTTCTAAGTCCCAATTGTCTTTTAAGCCCTCACTTAAATGTTATGTATAACCATTGACTTGTCTGAGAACGTTGTATAGCCCAAGGTTGTAAGATCAAGGGATGTATTCTTCTAACACTTATCAATTGTTCCACTCTTATCCACTTTACTAATACTTAACCGTAGTCCTCACATTAATACCTTTATATCTTAAGTGTATTTATATTACTCAATTAGTCTTAGAATCTCAATAATAACCCTTAAGCTCAATACCTTTATTCTACTTTAGGACAGACATCGTATTATAACCTATGATGGATTTATCTTAGAATACTATACTATTATTCCATAAGGTAATGATTAGGTATTTATCAATATTTACTAGATAATCCTTTATGATTAAGTCTTCCCCTTAACTTAATTAAGACCTACAACCTGTATATCAGAATCATAGTGTCGTAGATGCATTTCATTACAACTTCATTGATCTTAGAATTAAGAGACAACTACTAGACTCAATTATTTTATCTTTACTTTAGAATGACTTAATATTATAACCAGTTAATTATCTTGTCTTAAGATGTTCAATTACTCTTCATCCTGAAACAACTATATTTTAATTAACTCAAACCCTTCCAACCCTTTTACTTAGTATCCACAAAGTATGTTATTCGCTTTATTATTACCTATATAATAAGGTGTTTTAAGATAACCCTTTTTATGTATCCTTACTTACATTTTAATTTTCCCAAGTATTTAATTTTTACACACATTCTCTCCATAGAGTATGTATAATCCTTTTGTACTAAATTTTAATAAACTTATGTCTCAAATACATTTTATATTACTTACAAGACCAAAGGTTTCAAAGGAATAAATTAATTTCCTTTATTGTATTTTAGGATAAACATTATATCTCGACATAAGGTAAAATTTATCTAAGAACTAAATTCTGATTCATAAGTGAAATTGTTAATTATGTAATAAGATAATCTGTTCTGAAAATCCCCATACCTTATATTCAAATGACACATTAATATTTCCAGTGTCAAAAAGGTAAATCAATATAATCTCTTACGTAACCCAGTTTCATCTAATTAAAGGTTTAAAGATTTTAAGTATCTAATTTCTATTTATAAACCTTCTTATAAATTCTAACTACTAAATACATTACTTAATTATAAACTCACATCCTGAACATTGGTATTAAATGTATTTATATGGCTTATCAAATTCTAAGAACGTAAGGATTATTATTTAGATTAATTCCCCAATCATAGTTTAATATAGTTTTATATCATAATCCTTTTAATGATTTTATCACAAGATATTAAGTTATTACTCAATACTATAAATATAAGAAATGATTAAATCTAGACTTATTTATCCTCTTCACATTTAGATGTAAAAGTAACTCATTTACTTCATTATTGTTTATATAATAAGAACATTTAAATGTAAAAGTATTTCATTTTTTATTATCAATTAAATAATAAGATCTATTGGTGTAACACTTTATGTAAACTAATTACAAATATTCCTAAATTTCAACTTATTAATTTCTTAACCCAATTATAGATTTACATTGTGGTCACTGACTAAATATATACATGTATTTTAATACTGTTTATAAAATCCTAGAAATTCAAAGGTAACTAAAAACTCAATTCATAACCATAAAATAATACCACCTCATATAGTATTCTATTATTAGTATTATGTAGAGGTTTAGTTTAACTCATTAATTCCTTCATATTATTTTCTATAAGGTATTTTATTCCTTTTATTTATTAATTTATCGTATATATATATATCCTTCCTATTATTTCTCACAAGGAATGTTATTTCCTTTATCTATTTTTATTGTATTTATATATATATAAATATATATATCTACATATATTAAGATTTATCCAGAACATTCTTTAAGAAATTCTATTGTATTTAATTATATTTAATATCTTTTAGACATATCCACAACTGATTTAGGTTTACAAAATAAAGTATTCCCCTTAGTTTTAGTTAAACATATTAGCTTCCATATTATATAATAAATAAAATGTAGTTTAGTTAAATTCCTTGATTTAATATAAGTTTCTATTTTATTTCTCTCATATAAACATATATATAAATATATGTAACAATTTTTACCTCACTTAAAGTTAATACCCAAAATATTTATAAACATACTGTATTAAATGTTAATTAGTCTTATTATATTTCCCCAACCTATAAAGTTCATTAATCAACTACCCTTTAATTTTTGATTACATTAAAAACCTTATATTATAGGTTATTCTTATGAAAAACTCACAAACACAATCTTTAAAACCTTTTACCATTGCCCAAAAATTCCCAAATTTAATATACAGTAACTATAACATTTTAGACATATTATAAAATTTTTATTTCATAAACATATCTTTTTAATTTAGCCAAATAATTCCAGAAAACCCGTAACTTGCAAAAATCATAACTTACGTTTAAAAACTCCAAAACCATATTAATTTACATCAAAATAAACTAGATTAAATAAGGAATCTATGGTTAAAATTTCAAGTCAAAATACATTCGGGAAGGTATTTAAATTAACCCAACAAGTTAGGACATTTTACTGGAATTTTATAATTATTTAATAGCACGATCTAATCTCGGCCGTCCAATCTTTTAAAGCGAGATCGGACGGCCCCTGAACCTCTAGTTCATCAGCGCAGAACTCAGCCATGTCGAGTACTAATCTCTCGATTTCTCTTAACTCACAGAACTAAATCGAGTGATTCTTGTTCCTATGGTTTCGAAATCCAATTTCGGTTCTAATGATACCGATTTCCCCAATTATAATGCAGTTTTCAATGGATTTCGAATTCTGTTCGAGGTTTAGGGTTCCAAGTACGAATCGAAACTTAATTTGACAAATTCTCCTAATCTAGCACGTAATTGACTAAATTGAGACATGGGTTAGACCGGTAACTTGATTTCGAATGACAATAACGGAGCAATTGATCGGAAACTTACCGGAGTTGTGCGAATTGAGTGAAATTGAATCCAAAAATCTGGAAAAATTCGAACTTTGAGCAGTTCACGAGGCCAACTTTGAGGATCTATAACTAGCAATACAAATCGAGTTAGGCTATGTGTAAGGGCTCATTAGAAAGAGCAAACTTAGATCTACGTATTGATAGCAAGAACCCACTCTAACTCACAACACACAAGAAGAAATCAAACCCGAAAGTTACGAGTTTACCTTCTCGTTTCTGGAAAAATTCTGGGCAAAACGCGACCAGATCAGGGTCGGAACTTTAGACGCCTATATCTTCCATATGATTAAGAATTAGATTTGGTCATCAACATGAAAGTTGTAGAGGGATTCGCGCTCTTTAAAACGAGCTAAAGAACACGAAATGTGGATGAGAAACGAAGAAGTTATGGTTAGTCGAAGTTACCTGATTCGAAAGGAAAAACTGGAATATGCAGTTTCGGTTTTGCAAGGTGCCTACTTTGGATCGAATTTCCGGATGATGTATAACGAATTAGGGTATGTGTGAGTAATGGTTGGAAAGAGGATTCAAAGGAGAAGAGAATGAAAAAGACGGAATTGAAAAATATTTAGAGATGAGTGAGATACAGCCGTCCAAAGTTAGGGCAAAATCATGAATTCTGTTACCGAAATTCGAGGGATAAATTGGCTAAGTGTTGGCGACCCGTGACAGAGTGACACGTGGCATCTTTCAAATTTTTGACCCAAAACTTCAATCTAGCATAACTTTTGCTAGGATGATCCGTTTTTGACGTTCTTTTTATCAATCTTCATGGTTTTCCATAACCTATTTATTGGTATAGGTTTCATGGCCTGGTTTGACCATTCTCAAAAAGTCAACTCTAGCAAGGCTTAATAAGCTTTAAGGTTTCTAGAATTTTATATTGACTTTTATGTTTCAAAACAATGTTCCAACACTTCCTAAAATCTTTATAATATAGTTGGAGTGTTTAGAAATTTTCCCAAGATTTATGGACTTATAAATCTTATTATTAAATTCATAATACTATATAATAATATATAATAATTAGGGTTAAATAGGAGACAACCCCTAAATAAATTTCACAATTCCATATACTAATTTAATATTCATAATTCCATATCATAATTTAATTTTTAATAAAAGAATCCCTTAAATTAATTTAAATTAATTTAGGGGTATTTCAGCATATCCCCCTTAAAAGAAACTTCGCCTCGAAGTTTAACAATCAACTAATAGGCACTCACACCGGTTCGGGTGTGCTGAGACAATAATAACTTCAATGATATTCCATACCATTCCAATCCTTTATCTCCATTTCAACATTCCACTCAAGGGTACCGAAATCAAAGTACCGAAACCATAACAACGTGAATCAAAGTATAAACTGAAGCAAAAACAACACAAACGTGACAAAGTACTGTGCCACAACGTGAAACTACGTACATACATACACCTCTCATTACTAACAATGCAACGAGGCATAATCCGGATGAGATAACGAAGGAGGGGTATGCCAGCATATCCCCCTTAAAAGAGCTAAGGTACGCCCTCGTACCGCTACTAACGGCACAATCAAAGAATTCAACACCTTATTAACCAGCATTGTTGTGAATTTTACTGCACCGTTGATTTTATCCATGATCGTTACATATATATGTATCTCTTGATTTATTATTTGTATTTCCTTGGTGGTTATAAAATTTTTACCTTATGATTATTATCCATTCATTTAATGACGGTTACGAATTATATGTCCATATATGATCATTTATCATATCAATTATATTACCAAGCTATAAACCAGGTGTAACGTATTTGAGTAGTTTATAAAAATATTTCAGATCAGTTAATAATCCTCAATAATCTTCCAAAATTATCTTCAAAGGTTTATTAGTCAACCATATGTTAAAACTCTATAAGATAAATATTTTCTGTGACTTTTCAAGTTCCAATTGTTTTATAATTAACTATAGTATTCCAGACGAACCATTAGGTATTCACTTCATAAAATTTACTTATTATATATTTACATAATTTCACACAAGGCAGAGTTTTAGGAAGTTCTTATTATCTATAATATAGCTCCAAAATCTGATTCCTTTATCTTAAAATTTATATATTATTATTATTATTTTTTAGGTAGGGACTCTATATAAAATTTTAAGTCAAATGAATTAGTCTAATGAAAACTCACTCACTCTTGATAATTATTTTCCTTAAGGTTTGTTCTATGTAAGTATTCTTCTGATTATTAAATCTTAGTACTCTCTTAGACAATGGTGGCTTTTGGTGAACATCACTCTTAGTGTGTCTTTTAAAATTTTATACATGTATAATGTTAAACATCCAAGTAAACATGAGGATTTTCAATCTTTAAGTAACTTCTTTTATTGATTTTTTTTTTTTAGATCCAACCAGGGGTAGATGTTGTATCTTGGAGTACCCAAACTTAATCCCCTTCCTCCATATAGGTATTTTTCACCAAAGATTTAACTCAATAAACCCTTTACATTTATGAGTTTTAATACCGGATCTTAAGATACAAATATTGATTTGTTCATTGTGGTTAGCAATGAAATATGCTTAGCTCAAGATTTCATGATGGTAACGTCTTACCACCACTTCCCCTCAAGTTCAACACAATCCATCTCCTGCGTGGAAGATTATATACGGTTAGATGACAAGGCTTGTCTAGCCCCTAAACTTCTAGAAGTGGGTGTGCACCCCCACTACTTTCAGCCTAGGAGTTCGTCGCACCAGGCACTTCCCGTAGGGTGTTAGGTTTATGTTTTTTCTTTCTAAAGTTAACATAGAGTTTTAATGTGTTTTACAAGTTCAGATGTTGATCTTTTCTAATACGCTACTAGTTCTTGTTAGCTTAATAATTTTCTAGACTTAAGATTTATCTTAAACATTATCTTTGAAATACCCCTGAATATTAAACGCATAAAATCATAACGTGTTTTATATATGGACATAAAATAACGTACGAACCATTTAAGCTAGTACATATATATATATTATATATATATATAATATATATATATATATATATATATATATATATATACGAACACGAAAATATATGTACGTAACGTTACAATACCGTAACGCTGTAATAAAATCAATAACGCTGCATAATTGCGTTACAAAAATATATAGAATCACATGATATAATATATAGTCATACACATATAAATAATAATGTATGGCCTACACAAAAACAAAGAGAAAGAAAAGAAAAAAAAAGGGGAGCAAAGACACTCCCGCTGAGTTTTGAACCCGAGACCTCCCGTACTTTCCCCAAGTGTTTAACCGGTTGAGCTATGCTCGTATTCAGCAAATAACTCACACAAACTGAAACTAGAATCAAACAACGAGGTGAATACAAAAAAAAAGAAAGGCGAGAAGCAACAGGCTTGAGAATCATTCCCACGCCACTGCCTAGTAACTGGAGTCCGCCTCCTCGTAGTTACTCCTTGAGCTCGGGCCTCCCACCTGCGCATGTGCAACCCTCAGAAACACCTGAGAGCAGACGACGCCAGCTGTTGCTACTACAAACTCCCACACACAGAAATGGTGTTCCTTTTGCAAAACTCCACGCAATTGTCTTGAAACCAGCAGCACTAACTCCCTCCTTTCCTAGTAACTTGATATCACCAGCAGTGCCTGTCCCGCTCTGGGTTTCAGCAAAATAATTAGAGAGGCTAGCATGGCATAACAGGACCTGCTCCTATCACAAACTTGCACACAATCGTATGTGAAATTCTCTGGCATTTCGTTCTCTGTTGGAGGATTTCAGTTGGTAAACCTCCCCCCTTCTTCCCTTATTTCCTGGCGCATGAGTTCAGTAAATACTCTCCATGCATAGCAAAGTTCAAGCTGCTGCATCCTAGTTCAAAACAAAACCGGCAAGGTAAATAAAAAACAGCTCTGTACAATCTTCTTCCCTCCTGTTGTTTCAATCCTCTCTCCCCTGGTTTGGTTCTGTCTGAAAACCACTACTCAAACCACTTTGATCTTTCTCATTTTTTTTTCCTTGTTGCACACCAGAACTCTCGTGCTTGAAGTGCTGCTGCATGAGTTGATAAAAGGGAAAAGAAAAACCAGGGACAAAGTCACCCAGATTCTAAACTCTAGCAAGGTATTAAAAAAAAAGAAGAGAACAGTAGCTTAAACTACTTTTCCTGGCTGTTAACTTCCCTTATCTCCGGCTATAACCTAGCCTAACCACTGA
Source organism: Limonium bicolor (assembly GCA_023374045.1). NCBI lineage: Eukaryota > Viridiplantae > Streptophyta > Magnoliopsida > Caryophyllales > Plumbaginaceae > Limonium > Limonium bicolor. The sequence continues at coordinate 47,229,020 of CM041778.1, forward strand.
TTTCTCCTTTTAGCAAGAGCCAAGAGTTCAAAGCCTGAGAGTTTTTACGTTGTACGTTGTGCCAAGGTCAACCAGGGAGAACCAGCTACAAAACAGAAAAGAAAAGAAACAAACGCAAGGTAGGAAACTTCTGTTCTAGTAAGAGCATTTTTCATGCATAAAGTTCGGTGAAGTAGACACTGCTTAAAGAAACTGGTTAAAACACTGATTAATACAGCTAAGATAAGAGGTGATCCATCCTTAAAGTTAATACATCAACAAAAAAAAAACGAAAGAAACCCATCTGTCAAGAATAACCCGATAACTTGCTACAGTTCTGAAATCTTGTGTTCTGCGTATCAACTTCTCCTGAATTAGACTTTCTGTATAACCTCGTAACAGATAGCTTAATAGGGTTGTGTTAGTTAACAATAAACCCCCAAGTCGGTACTAACGCACCTACCTAGCTGGTGTATTCATTTAGGAGGTTGGGAGTCAGAACTAGTGAAAAACAGAAAGGAAACGTAAGGGGATAGTACAGTTCCTGTTTCAGTTATGTTTCGGTTTTGGTATAATGAAGTCTCAGTAACTTGAGTAATGATGTGGAGTTTTGTCTTGAGTTTAGAAATCTCAATACCACACTTAGCTAAGTAACTACACAGGTTAAGGAGATAGAAGCCAGGTTTATGAACAAACAGGAATAAATCAGATGGGAATTACCAGGTTTATAGTTCAGTTCTCAGTCAAATTCGGTTTCAGTAATACAAAGTTCAGTGGCTCCAACCATGTTATGGTGGGTCTGTTTTAAGGATGAACCTATATTAAATACCCAACTAAGTAGTAACTAAACTGATGGTGTTTGAAAAAAAAAGAGACTAGAAGTCAAACTGAGAACAAACAAAGAATATAGAAGAGAGGGCATCAGTTTCACGTATCAGATTTTCTTTCTTTTGTGCAAAGGAGTTTCGAGGATGTTACCTAGGTGGTTTCTGTCTGTCATGAATTTATAATCATGGTAACCCACTTATCTGGATAAGAAAAACAACCTGGAAGATTGGCAACCAGTGTAACAGTCTAACCGAAAGAGTAAGAGCGAGATATAGCAGAAATACAGTTCCTGGTTTCAGTTCTGTTCATTTTCTGGTGAGGAGCATTGCAGTAGTTTCACTTGACGTCTTGAGTTGTCTGAAGTTAGAAACCATATTGAGAGGTCTAACTAAGTAGCAGAAATAATTTAGGAGAAATGAAAGTCAGTCTGTAACAAAGACAATAAAGAGAGGAATGTGACAGTGTTTTTCCCAGCTGCAGATTTTGGTCGGGTTTTAATTTTCAGTTTCTGTCCCGTTGATATCTATGTCATCTTGGGTCTGTTGGAACAAAAAAAAATGTCACACCCTAAGCTACTTGAGTTAGTAATGAGAGTAAACTGATTAACTCATGAACAAGACGGGAAAACCGATCACAACAGAGGGAAAACTTACATCAGTGCTGATTTCAGTTTCAGCAAATCTGTTTCTGTATTAAAGCATCTCAGAAACGTTAACAGTACGATTCTGCATTGGCTATGAACTTAAAACCTTGCTAATTTGTTTAACTAAATGAGTTAACATTGGGGGGGGGGGGAATACGCTGGGAGGTAATTGAAACAACAAAAAGAAAGTAGACAGAGGTATAGCAATATCAGGTAGCTGTTGCAGTTTTTTCAGTTTTTCCCTGAACTTGTGCTCTCTGTCTAACCGTGGTACAGAGGGTTTATAATGGGAGTATTGAGTGATTTAAAGAACCTAACTATACCTACAACGTTTAGGGAAGTTATAAATACCTTGAGGAGGGAATCCACAGATTTTGGGTTACAGATTATCAACACTTGGATGCTTCTGTGTAACAGGTTCTGTTCTGAGGCATTAGGAATGTAGTGGTGTCTTAGGTATGAATTAGAAACATTATTGCAGAAGTGAATTAAGTGGCAAAATCATTGGAGGTTTTGGGAACCAATCAACTGATGAAAAACAGAAAGAAAAGGAATGCACAGTTGTAAACTTTCAGTTTAGTTTCAGGTTTTATGGTTTCAGTTTTCCTATAAACTATGCTTCTGTATAACTGTCACAGTAGGTGTAGGTGGGTTGGTATGGCTTACCAATAAACCTGAGATCTAGATAATACATTAATGAGGTTTGCAAACACTTGGAGCAAAACTAGAAATCAATCTAATGCCTTAAAACAGAAGTTGGAGGAAATGGATGCACTGATGGTTGTTTCAGTTTTCTGAAAATTGTGCTTCTGTAAAACGAAATTTCAGAGGTGTTGTCGTGGTTGTTTGGGTCTAATTTTGGGTCTAAAACATGACTAACACACTCAAGTAGAGAGGAATACACTTGGGAGAAATTAAAACCCAGTTTAGGAGACTTAAACATGGAGTTAAATGGAGTTGTGAGCAGATTTTGTATTTTCGGTTTCTATAACCCTTGCCTCTGTATAACTGAAGTGCAGGTCTTATGAGAGAGTTGTATTGGTTGATTATTAAACCCAAAACCCTCCTAATGCACCTAACTAATTCTACAAACAACTTGGGAAGTTTAGACGCCATTCAGATACATTCAAAATGTGATAAGATAAGGTTACATGCAAGAACTATATTTCGGTTTCTCTGATTGTGTGTCTCAGTATAGCTGAACTTCAGGAGAGTTAAAAGTGTGATGATGGTTTGGAAATAAACCCAAATGATAGCTGATAAACATAACTAGGTTAGCGAAACATGTGGAGAAGGTTAAGTATCAATTAATACCTTAAGGGTGACGTTAGATAATATGTTGGTGATCCAAATTTGGAAACTTTTGGACTGCTGTATAAATGGGTTTAGGGATCCTCTATGGTCTATATCACCATTAAACAAGGGTTAAAACATTTCTCATCTATTTATCTGGGGAGGGAATACACGTTAGACATGTTATGTATATGTTATATAAACTTGTTACATAAATAGCACCTAAAACGCTCTAAACCATTAACTAAGGAAACCGGACTTAGTTAACGTGTAAAATAAGGGTGTGAATGCCCTAGGAGTAACATAAAGTCTAACACGTGGGAAGTCCTAAGGGTTAATAAAGGTTGAACATGCAACGAAGATTTATCTAGGAAATAACACCCGATAATAATTTAATGAATTCGGGGAGTGTCACAAAGGTTGTCACATGAAATCATAAACTGACACATTGTTTGTAATTAACGCTAGGGCCGTAGCGAACTCCGACCAGGACTCCGTGTGTGAGACTACTTGCTTCTGATCCAGGTATGGACATGTGTGGTTCGTATGTTGCCGTGTTACACGGCTTGTTTGCTTTGTGTGCTGTGTGCTTTGTGTGAAAATGACATAAGATCAAAGCATGAAATTGGATTGCTTGTTTATCATGTTGTATGATTGCTATATCATTGTTGAATATATCATTGCGCGCACACAGTAGTTTAGTCCCTTTCGCGTTATGGAACTTGAGATGAAACACAGCGAACTATGTAAACAAAGAAACTACATAAAGGGAAAACTATACGAGAACTACTACGAATTATGAAAACAAAGAAAACGCTATAAGGGGAACTCCTCTCTAAACCATTGAGGACTACCATGACACCCATTATGGTGTCTATGCTTTAATGATAATGAAGAGCAAGTCTCCTTTGGTGAGACATGACGAACCACGTAGACAAACCAAAAGAACTATAAAAAGGGAAAACCCCTCTTAACTATAGAGGACCTCTAAAGACACCCACTATGGTGTCGAGTTATCAAAGATAATGATAAGCCAATACATTGTGATTGAATAGGGAGACGGACCCTTTGATCCGGGCAGACTATAACATTGAGAAGGAATAGGGAGACGGACCCTTAGAATCCGGAGCAGAGGCTAGTAACATTGAGAAGGAATAGGGAGACGGACCCTTAGAATCCGGAGCAGAGGCTAGTAACATTGAGAAGGAGTAGGGAGACGGACCCTTAGAATCCGGAGCAGAGGCTAGTAACATTGAGAAGGAATAGGGAGACGGACCCTTAGAATCCGGAGCAGAGGCTAGTAACATTGAGAAGGAGTAGGGAGACGGACCCTTAGAATCCGGAGCAGAGGCTAGTAACATTGAGAAGGATAGGGAGACGGACCCTTAGAATCCGGAGCAGAGGCTAGTAACATTGAGAAGGAGTAGGGAGACGACCCTTAGAATCCGGAGCAGAGGCTAGTAACATTGAGAAGGAATAGGGAGACGGACCCTTAGAATCCGGAGCAGAGGCTAGTAACATTGAGAAGGAGTAGGGAGACGGACCCTTAGAATCCGGAGCAGAGGCTAGTAACATTGAGAAGGAATAGGGAGACGGACCCTTAGAATCCGGAGCAGAGGCTAGTAACATTGAGAAGGAATAGGGAGACAGACCCTTAGAATCCGGAGTAGAGGCTAATAACATTGAGAAGGAGTAGGGAGACGGACCCTTTGAATCCGGAGCAGAGGCTAGTAACATGGAAAAGGAATAGGGAGACGGACCCTTGGTATCCGGGGCAATGGCTAGTAACATTTAAAAACAACAGAGAGAGAAAGAGCTATCCGGGAATGGAGGACTAGCTATGAAGAAGACGTTCTCCGAATGGGGGTAATAAAAGAATTCACAAATAATCCTTAAAGAAACAAGGAACGATTAGCACCTACATAATGAAGTCTCGGGATCTAATCTATATCCCTTGACTCGGTGCCCGAGAATAGAGGAAAACATGTGTAACGAAACCAAGCAAATAAGAAAATTCACAAATGTGATCATTTAAGTAACAAGGAATGAATAGCACCTATATTATAAAGTCTCGGGATCTAACCTACATCCCCCGGAGTCGGTGCAAGAGAAGAAAGGAAAACATATGTAATGAGAACAAGATAACAATACGCAATCTCTTGAATGATCCCATAGCGAGGATTGACGGTATAATGTACCTACGCACACATCCTATAATTACTTGACTGTTGTTGCTACACTAGCAGCTTATTATGCTGGACTGCGTGTTTGACATTGTTATGCTACTGGCAAGTTGGGCTTGGTTGCTTATTGATATTGCTGCGCTACTTGCAAGATGTGCTTGGTTGCTTGCTGATATTGCTATGCTACCGATGAGTGTGCATGATATCATGATGTACTGATGTGTGCTTTACTGCTTTATCATAGCATGTAAAATGGACTTAATAATATTCGACCAATTAGTCGTGTGGCCCGGTAACATGCGGGCTTCACACGTTCATACTCAGCGTAGTTTGCTGAGTCCTTTACACCCAATTTTTTTCAGGTCTTGTGCCAGACGATAACGGAGAGTAGGCAAGGGTGACTATCATAGGGGTAGTCCACATGGCAAGACTTTTAGTAGTATGCTTTCTTATGTAGAGTTATGTTGTTTAAGTTGTTAACTAAACTGTAGATGCTCGGTACTTGAGTTGTACTTTATATTGTATTTGGATTTCGTTAAGTTGGACTTCCAGTCATACAGACCGTAACTTGGAGTTGGTAATGAGGACTGTCAACCACGTGGGTGGTTGGCGTCTGTAGCACCCGAATAGAGTTCGAAACCGCTGCGTAGACTTCTCCCGCTAACTTAGACGCGTCGTATTATTGTTGGTCGTGATTCGGGGGTGTTACAATCTTTAGGTAATAAATTGATACCAAGTAGTTCATGAGATTTATTTTTAAACTTTAAAGGAGTTGAAGTACTTTCACATAACATCAATACTAATTTAGTTATGTAAAGTTTATTTGTATACTGTTTTCAACCAAAGTATTCTTTAAAATTCTAGGAATTTGTGTACCTGCTTTTAAAGGATTGCATTTTTAGCAATGTATTCTCCATGAGTATGCTTTTGAAAAATAGCTTAATATTTGGTTTATCTCAACCAAAATCTTATCGTACTTAATATAGGGTGTTCCAAACTTATATATATATAATATATATTTTTCTGTAGTTTATTGTTGGAACGGTATATCAACACATCACACTCAACAAACATTCACAAAAGAAAAGTGTGTAAAGGAATCGTTCACAATTCCAAAAAGGGTTAGGAGTCGTGCCTTACTGGAGTCCTCACTTCCCAATTCTACCCCAGTTCCCCAGTTTTAAGTGCACCTATAATCTAAGTATTTCACTCGGCTTGTTTTCTCGGGTTCAGAGCGTAACTACGCTCTGATACCACTTTCTGTAACACCCCTATAGTAATAACACAACAGCGGAAAATAAACTAAAGGTGCTACAGACCATCGGGCTCCAAACACCCGGTACCAACCTCACCAATTACAACCTTTACAATTAACTAAGTTACGGTCTGAACTTCGAGAAAACTTAACAAAAACATAACAACAATAAAACACATTTGCTCTCCATAGACCTAATCCCATCCCAATCACTCATGCTCGTCGTGGCCACCTGTAAGTCAATTTGTACCTGCAAGATGAAACCAAGCAGCCACCCCGAGAGGGGCGGGTCAGTTCCCTGGAATGGAACTGGTACAATTCTCCAAAAAGAAACTTATAAAACATAACTCTTCAAAATAAACAGTAACATGAAAACAAACTCTTAAAAGTAAAATAGAGATAAAGCACTTCAAAACAATCAAGTTAAAGAGAAAAGAAAACAAGACAAAGATAGAGAACTTCCAAACCAAGTCATCCACTTAAGTAGTCACACCACATAGTTAGTAAGCATCCATTGTTGACGTTAGAACCAATTCTGGTTAAGAAGAGAAAGACTCAAGTAGTCACAAAGGACCAGGAGTGACATTAATATCCATAACCCGTGGTAGACAGTTTATGTCTCCACCATTTCAGAAGATGATTCCCATAGACAAAATATACTCAAGAGTGGAATAAACCAATTGGGAGAGATGGCCCCCACCGCCAGTCAGTTGTCACAAGGACGAGGTAAACAGACCTCCGCTGTCAGTTGTCACAAGGACGAGGTAAACAGACCTCCGCTGTCAGTTGTCCAGATGGACGAGGTATAGCAGACCTCCGCTGCCACCGACCCGTTCTCGGTCATCGGTGAAAAGTGCGTGCACCACTTAATAGAAATAATCCATACTTAATACCAAGATTAACATTTTCCCATATTCCCATTAGATTTTTAACTGCACGAGAGCAATACCAAAACACTCAGTCCTACAGAGTGCAGAGGCGTAAACCCTCAACAATTAATATCCAATAGAAAGAATCCATCTCCAATAAGGCTGATCAAACTCGACTCATGGTTGAAACATTACCCGTTATCCAAAGGAAGAATTACCACTACCAGATATTTTCCTATATTCTCAGTCACCCCACTAGATCGTTAACTGCACAAGAGCAATACCAAAACACTCAGTCCTACAGAGTGCAGAAGCGTAAACCCTAGGCAGTTAATATCTAGTGAAACAACTAGATAGGAGGAACCAATAACCAAGGAAGTTTCACATACAGGCTCAGTTAGTCACATCAAGCTCAGTTAGTCACACAACAGTTTCATTTTGAAATCCATTCAAGATCAGTTGGTGTTCCAAAACATTCCATAAAGTCCATCAGCAAAAGTATCGAGTACGAGAAATCGTACAAAACATTCCATAAGGTTCAAAACACAACAAGCTGAGTACGAGAAATCGTACCTGGATAACGCCGTAGCAGTTCTAGTCAACTTGCGCAAACAATCAACAGTACTCTGAAGAATATTAAAGGTAGTCTATCATCAATCACTTGTAGCCTACGTTAAGCTTAAATAAACTCCTCACTCTTATTTCTAAGTCCCAATTGTCTTTTAAGCCCTCACTTAAATGTTATGTATAACCATTGACTTGTCTGAGAACGTTGTATAGCCCAAGGTTGTAAGATCAAGGGATGTATTCTTCTAACACTTATCAATTGTTCCACTCTTATCCACTTTACTAATACCGTAGTCCTCACATTAATACCTTTATATCTTAAGTGTATTTATATTACTCAATTAGTCTTAGAATCTCAATATAACCCTTAAGCTCAATACCTTTATTCTTACTTTAGGACAGACATCGTATTATAACCTATGATGGATTTATCTTAGAATACTATACTATTATTCCATAAGGTAATGATTAGGTATTTATCAATATTTACTAGATAATCCTTTATGATTAAGTCTTCCCCTTAACTTAATTAAGACCTACAACCTGTATATCAGAATCATAGTGTCGTAGATGCATTTCATTACAACTTCATTGATCTTAGAATTTAGAGACAACTACTAGACTCAATTATTTTATCTTTACTTTAGAATGACTTAATATTATAACCATTTAATTATCTTGTCTTAAGATGTTCAATACTCTTCATCCTGAAACAACTATATTTTAATTAACTCAAACCCTTCCAACCCTTTTACTTAGTATCCACAAAGTATGTTATTTGCTTAATTATTACCTATATAATAAGGTGTTTTAAGATAACCCTTTTTATGTATCCTTACTTACATTTTAATTTTCCCAAGTATTTAATTTTTACACACATTCTCTCCATAGAGTATGTATAATCCTTTTGTACTAACTTTTAATAAACTTATGTCTCAAATACATTTTAATTACTTACAAGACCAAAGGTTTCAAAGGAATAAATTAATTTCCTTTATTGTATTTTAGGATAAACATTATATCTCGACATAAGGTAAAATTTATCTAAGAACTAAATTCTGATTCATAAGTGAAATTGTTAATTATGTAATAAGATAATCTGTTCTGAAAATCCCCATACCTTATATTCAAATGACACATTAATATTTCCAGTGTCAAAAAGGTAAATCAATATAATCTCTTACGTAACCCAGTTTCATCTAATTAAAGGTTTAAAGATTTTAAGTATCTAATTTCTATTTATAAACCTTCTTATAAATTCTAACTACTAAATACATTACTTAATTATAACTCACATCCTGAACATTGGTATTAAATGTATTTTATATGGCTTATCAAATTCTAAGAACGTAAGGATTATATTTAGATTAATTCCCCAATCATAGTTTAATATAGTTTTATATCATAATCCTTTTAATGATTTTATCACAAGATATTAAGTTATTACTCAATACTATAAATATTAGAAATGATTAAATCTAGACTTATTTATCCTCTTCACATTTAGATGTAAAAGTAACTCATTTACTTCATTATTGTTTATATAATAAGAACATTTAAATGTAAAAGTATTTCATTCATTTTATTATCAATTAAATAATAAGATCTATTGGTGTAACACTTTATGTAAACTAATTACAAATATTCCTAAATTTCAACTTATTAATTTCTTAACCAACAACCCAATTATAGATTTACATTGTGGTCACTGACTAAATATACATGTATTTTAATACTATTTATATAAATCCTAGAAATTCAAAGGTAACTAAAAACTCAATTCATAACCATAAAATAATACCACCTCATATAGTATTCTATTATTAGTATTATGTAGAGGTTTAGTTTAACTCATTAATTCCTTCATATTATATTTTCTATAAGGTATTTTATTCCTTTTATTTATTAATATATCGTATATATATATCCTTCCTATTATATTTCTCACAAGGAATGTTATTTCCTTTATCTATTTTTATTGTATTTATATATATAAATATTATATCTACATATATTAAGATTTATCCAGAACATTCTTTAAGAAATTCTATTGTATTTAATTATATTTAATATCTTTTAGACATATCCACAACCGATTTATGGTTACAAAATAAAGTATTCCCCTTAGTTTTAGTTAAACATATTAGCTTCCATATTATATAATAAATAAAATGTAGTTTAGTTAAATTCCTTGATTTAATATAAGTTTCTATTTTATTTCTCTCATATAAACATATATAAATATATGTAACAATTTTTACCTCACTTAAAGTTAATACCCAAAATATTTATAAACATACTGTATTAAATGTTAATTAGTCTTATTATATTTTCCCCAACCTATAAAGTTCATTAATCAACTACCCTTTAATTTTTGATTACATTAAAAACCTTATTTAGGGTTATTCTTATGAAAAACTCACAAACACAATCTTTAAAACCTTTTACCATTGCCCAAAATTCCCAAATTTAATATACAGTAACTATAACATTTTAGACATATTATAAAATTTTTATTTCATAAACATATCTTTTTAATTTAGCCAAATAATTCCAGAAAACCCGTAACTTGCAAAAATCATAACTTACGTTTAAAAACTCCAAAACCATATTAATTTACATCAAAATAAACTAGATTAAATAAGGAATCTATGGTTAAAATTTCAAGTCAAAATACATTCGGGAAGGTATTTAAATTAACCCAACAAGTTAGGACATTTTACTGGAATTTTATAATTATTTAATAGCACGATCTAATCTTGGCCGTCCAATCTTTTAAAGCGAGATCGGACGGCCCCTGAACCTCTAGTTCATCAGCGCAGAACTCAGCCATGTCGAGTACTAATCTCTCGATTTCTCTCAACTCACAGAACGAAATCGAGTGATTCTTGTTCCTATGGTTTCGAAATCAAATTTCGGTTCTAATGATACCGATTTCCCCAATTATGCAGTTTTCAATGGATTTCGAATTCTGTTCGAGGTTTAGGGTTCCAAGTACGAATCGAAACTTAATTTGACAAATTCTCCTAATCTAGCACGTAATTGACTAAATTGAGACATGGGTTAGACCGGTAACTTGATTTCGAATGACAATAACGGAGCAATTGATCGGAAACTTACCGGAGTTGTGCGAATTGAGTGAAATCGAATCCAAAAATCTGGAAAAATTCGAACTTTGAGCAGTTCACGAGGCCAACTTTGAGGATCTATAACTAGTAGTACAAATCGAGTTAGGCTATGTGTAAGGGCTCATTAGAAAGAGCAAACTTAGATCTACGTATTGATAGCAAGAACCCACTCTAACTCACAACACACAAGAAAAATCAAACCCGAAAGTTACGAGTTTACCTTCTCGTTTCTGGAAAAATTCTGGGCAAAACGCGACCAGATCGGGGTCGGAACTTTAGACGCCTATATCTTCCATATGATTAAGAATTAGATTTGGTCATCAACATGAAAGTTGTAGAGGGATTAGCGCTCTTTAAAACGAGCTAAATAACACGAAATTTGGATGAGAAACGAAGACGTTATGGTTAGTCGAAGTTACCTGATTCGAAAGGAAAAACTGGAATCTGCAGTTTCGGTTTTGCAAGGTGCCTACTTTGGATCGAATTTTCGGATGATGTATAATGAATTAGGGTATGTGTGAGTAATGGTTGGAAAGAGGATTCAAAGGAGAAGAGAATGAAAAAGACGGAATTGAAAAATATTGAGAGATGAGTGAGATTCAGCCGTCCAAAGTTAGGGCAAAATCATGAATTCTGTTACCGAAATTCGAGGGATAAATTGGCTAAGTGTTGGCGACCCGTGACAGAGTGACACGTGGCATCTTTCAAATTTTTGACCCAAAACTTCAATCTAGCATAACTTTTGCTAGGATGATCCGTTTTTGACGTTCTTTTTATCGATCTTCATGGTTTTCCATAACCTATTTATTGGTATAGGTTTCATGGCCTGGTTTGACCATTCTCAAAAAGTCAACTCTAGCAAGGCTTAATAAGCTTTAAGGTTTCTAGAATTTTATATTGACTTTTATGTTTCAAAACAATGTTCCAACACTTCCTAAAATCTTTATAATATAGTTGGAGTGTTTAGAAATTTTCCCAAGATTTATGGACTTATAAATCTTATTATTAAATTCATAATACTATATAATAATATATAATAATTAGGGTTAAATAGGAGAAAACCCCTAAATAAATTTCACAATTCCATATACTAATTTAATATTCATAATTCCATATCATAATTTAATTTTTAATAAAAGATCCCCTAAATTAATTTAAATTAATTTAGGGGTATTTCAACTTTGTTGTGAACAACCCTTACGGGAATGTATGTTTACGTTCAATGATGCAAGTAATATCGTGAAAGATGATAATTTGATGTGCAACTTGCTTAATGAGGTTGTGGGAGGAAGTGGGTAAACATTTGGTTCTCCAAGTGGTAACTGATAATGCTTGAATTACAAGAAAGTTGGGCAACTATTGATAGAGAAGAGAAAGAGATTGTGGTGGACTCATGTGCTGCTCAGTGCTCACTGTATGGATCTAATCTTAGAAGTCAATGGAAAATTACCTGAACATAAAGCTGCATTGACAAAGGCTAAGAAGCTCATCATTAATTTTTTATGTTATACTATAACCTAGTACAAAACTTTCTACTATGGTTATAGTATAACATAAAAGCTATCACTTATTGTGCATAGAAGCTGTCACTTATTGCTATCATTTGTTTCTTGATTGCAATAAGTGACAGCTTTTACGCACAATAAGTTTTCTACTATGGTTATAGTATAACATAAAAGCTGTCACTTATTGTGCATAAAAGTTGTCACTTATTGCTATCATTTGTTAAAGACGCTTAACATGCAAACTCAGGGGGGATCCTACTTAGGGGGAATCTCTCAATCTTTTTAATTGCCAAAGGACCTTCATCTAGTTTTTTTAAAAGATACGATGCACCCTACATCAACAGTGTGTGGCTAGTATTCCAATTGACTGCATGCAATTTACAGACATTCATGTCCAAGTGTTTAAAGATTTCTCAGACCTATCAGTGTTCAAAACTGAAAGAAGATGTGAATCCAATCGAAACTGGAGATGGAGAAGTGCCTAGCTTCTCCATCTCCATCTCCATCTCCATCCATAAGTCATGAAACTCATCAACCGGGTGATCTGGTACCACTTTATCTTCATATAGTCCCCCATGCCACCATATAATCGACTAAGTTTCCTCTTCTCCTCCTCATATAACTATTCTTGAAAACCGTTTTCTTCATTCAAGGTCATGAAGTGGGCCAGTAATTCGTTAATCGCCACCGGACTCTACTTCGTGGCAGCCTCACTTAACTTTTTAGCCAATTTCTTCAACATCTCTGTTTCTGAGTTCTCATTCATCCTTTCATCTGTATCTGCCTCTGTCTCTTTTGTATCATGCTTTTCTTCTTCTGTTTCTTTTGTATCAGTAGAAGAATCATCATGATCGTTGGTACTTTGATCTTCAACAGAGGCAACAACTGTCTTCATCGGCCAAATTCGCCTAGCTTTTTATCCGATTTTCTCTGTGATGTTTCTGAAGGTAAATACCACTCGGTCTCTACTGATCTCGGAATTTCACATTATTCAGCTGTGTCATCCCCAAAGTTTTCAGTGTTGTCCAGTTCCGATTGTTCGATCAACTGAAGCTTCCACAGCATATATACTAGTCAGAGGTGACTAAAGGAAAAGGAGAGAAGGAAGGTCGTGAAGGAAAATAAAGTTGGTGGCCCGTCCGAGTTCAATTTTTTTAAAACAGGTTGATGACGATCGAAGGTGCATAGGCGCTAGCCAAAAAATGTAGAGGGATACTAAAATAATAACTACAAGAAATTAAGAAGCTGTAAGTAGAGGTCTCTAATATGGCCAATGGTGGGCATATAGATTTCTAAAACATTAGAGGGTTAATTGGAATGCCTAGCTTGACCGGATAACAAATCTGAGAAGAATGTGAAGGAACTTAAAAGTTTGATGTTGGTATTGGTAGAAACGTAGATAAACTTCTGGGTGGATGTTAAGGTAAAAGCAATATGGGGAAGGGGACGTTAGGCAAGCTGACCATGCCGTAATGCTATGTCTTTGTAATTAATTAATACACCCTATAGTCATTTAATATTTGCACCCTAGGTTATATTATAATATAATATAACATTAATACACCCTATAGTCATCTAACCAAATTAATTTTGCCATAACTACGTGGCTATATTTGTATGCATGCCGAAACACATTATATTTGACGCATAATAAACACATTAATTCCCAAGTCCATTGTACAACCAGCAAGTAAAAATAAGCTCGTAGTACAAAGAGATGTGCACGACAGTTTGGTTTGCATGCAAAATTATTCCCAAACACACTACACTTTATTTCACGCCTTTAATCCCAAACAAACAGAGTATATATGTTCCTGATTAACAAGTTTGGTTTGCAAAATTACTTTATAGCATAATAGAGGCGATAAAAATCAGCACACAGTACAACAATAGATGCGCACCACACAGTTTGGTTTTCATCCAAAATTATTCCCAAACACACACTTTATTTCATCACGCCTTTCAATTCCAAACAAATAGAGCATGTATGTTCCTGATTAACAATTTGGTTTGCAAAATTACCTCATCAGCAGAAGAATAGAGGTGATAGATCTAGCGTGCATGTATGTGTCGTTTCGCTAGTTGGGGTTGTAAAATATTTCTAGGTAGAGTGAATCCAGAGGCGCCGTGCGTGCGACAGGGCATGTATGTCCTGTTCGTGCGATTTTACAAAAATTAATTACCGATCGAAAGAGTATATGAAAAATAAGGATAGGCATATATATGTATACCTGTTCGCAGATTGAGTGCAAAATTACCGATAGCAAGAGGCGCCGATCGGTATCGACGCATGCATGTGGCCTGCCTTCATCACCAGTTTGGCCGGGTTGTAGAGATTAGAAGATAGAATATTGAAGATGGCGAGCGCAGTATCGGGAGAAAGGAAGAGAAGAGGCGCCGCGGCGGCAATGGTAATTTTTGGGCTCAGTGGTTTCGATTGAGAAGAGAGCTTAGTGTTTACAGAGAGCGGGGTTTACAGAGAGTGGGTAGGGGAACAGTCGCGATTTGATTGATGAGAAGACTGGGCGGGAGGGCGAAAAGTGTTTATAATTTAGGTAACATAAAGAACACTTCACTTAAGAAGCGTTCTTTATGCTGACCATAAGTAGCATAAAGAACGCTTCTTAACTGAAGCGTTTTTTTATGTTATCACGCCCAAAGACATAAAAATGCTTCCTTTGTGAAGTGTTTTTATACGTATCTCTTAAAGAACGATTATTTACAAAACGTTGTTTTTGTTTTGGGCGCGATAATATAAACAACGCTTTGTAAGCAAAGCGTTTATTAAGATGTCCGGCCTATGATAAAAAAAACGATTTACAATATAACCATTTTTAAAGGGGTGTTGTTTATTCTTTTTTTCCATTCTGGATTTAGTCTTGCTCAAATTCTAACTGTTACAAACCTTTGCAGCTTATTTTTATTTCAAAGATATGAACCAGATAACTAATTCTAATGGCAGTCGAAGCTAATTGTTAACAAACAAGTATAAGAACAGCAGAGTCAGAGTGCTTTAATTCCACATTTTTTTTGAAGAAAACGATCCTTAAGCTTGAGTAAAATTGCGAATGGCTTTTTCTATAGAGAAAAAAATATGATTACAGTTTTGCCCGATATAGCATTCCCATTAAAATTGAATAGATGTCGGAGGTCCCTGTTTCTCAGCAGGCTAAAAACAACAAGAATAACTACTTATCACTATCAGTTTAGATAGTTTGGTGTACAAGAACAAAAAGAATTGAAGGGTCAAACCGATGGAAAGGGGTTTGCTCATTCAGACAGATTTCTAGTGCAGGCTGGAGTTTAGGCTTATTGTTTTCATGCTGTTTATCAAATTCAATTATAACATGTAGATTCTCCAACAGATTTCCAAATTGATGGGGAGAGCAGCGGTGACACAATTAGACGACTAATATTATATGCCGGTGATGATGGCCGAAATTGGTGACAGCAAGTTTGAACGCCACCCTCGCAAAGACTAAACAACAGAAAGAACAATTAGTGGACAATTTAATCGGTGCTAGTGATGATCGCCGAAATCAGTGCATCTAGTTTAAATGACAGCCTCGCAATGGAGAGAGAGTAGTGAACAGCAGCGGGAAACCAAGGAAAATAATCGTGGGAGGGAGAGGGTTATTTTGTTTATCTTTTTTTAGGGCTGGTAGGGTACTATATAAATGTGTTTTTAACATCGGTTATGAATTAACTGATGCTATTTTATCTTTCTTAAATCGGTTTATTTATAATCAGTATCTGAATACACTCTTACAATGGTCGCTTACTGCGTACCTTGGTCTTTCTCATTTTCATGGCATCCGCTACTACTTTAGCTTCCGCCCATGTACTCCCGCCATTTATACTATGGCTTGCCATTCACTTAGCTCAATGAAATACGCTACTCTTAAAGTCTCTCTGGCGCACTTGCGCACTGCTTACTCTGCAGTTCCTATGGCACACATGCCGTGTTTACTACTCAGCCGATTACTCTTCGGTTTCCTTTTACTGCTATCAAAGTCTTTCTACATACTATTTGATTTCAAATACTCCTTGGCAATATACACATGCTCAGGTTTTATTACACCGCTTTAATGGTTTCACATTACGTACATAGGTGGTAGCCTTTCTCTGGAGGATTCACGCAATTACCGCTCCGTAGGCTCCACAATAACAAGTGGTGTCCCCACTAAGGTAGTGGTTCGTGCTCCACAATAACTCTTATGCCTTTATGCATATGTTTTACAACGTTTGGATCTACGTATTGTAGTTCGTTTTGTCGGCTTACAAGCCACCTTGCCTCGGTCATGCTCCACGCGGCTGTTTATATAGATTTCTGCTTCTCCGTATACCATTAAATGGTTTGGAGGTATTACTGGGTTTTTGATATGGTAGTTTCATCACGCTTCCAAACATGGAAGACCCTTAAAGTATTTTGATACTAATTCATGCCCTCTGGCAAGTTAGGGTGTTCCCTTTTTACGTGGGATCCCTTCGGGTTCTACCCGAGTGTTTGATTTAACACTTGTATTCTCAACACGATGTTTCGTTCAACTACTGTTGACTCCGGCACCCTTCTCGGATTGCTCCTGGGTGTTACTGAGTAATGCCATTACATCTGGCTTGTACTTATGGTTATGTTCAGTTGTGACTTTGCCTTGCGGCTATGTCCTTGACTATCCCGTTTAGGGTTGTAATGTCTCCCATTATTGGGTAGATCCTTGGTACCTTCTAATACCTTCTGGGTCAGGTCATTATTCTCTTCAGTGAGGTATAATGTGGGAATTCTATTCCGTTTATCGTAACATTAATAAGTTCATTTAGGCATTCGCCGTATTACTTACACTGGTATTCATTCCAGTCATTTTGTATTTCCTAAGACATATCCAATGTCTATACCCAATACTCTGTGCTTCTCGCACTTCTCCACGCTATGTCCTTAAGCCCGTTACCTTACTGGTTTCTAGACTCCTTTAGCTTCGTAAACTTCTTCGTGTTCTTCGATCCTTCGAGATATCCAACTGTCTTGGTTTGGATTGGCTCTTTCGTCCGTAGTATGGAGTGGGCTACTTCCCGTGTTCCGTACTCTACTTGTATACATACATGGAGTATCTTATTGATATGTTACCACTTACCTGACTAACTCATAGTTGGTCTGTCAGGTCCGCAAGCTCCTTCGGAGTGCGGTCGTTCCATGTCTCATTTGTGTACACTTGTAGTGTCGGTCACGCCTAGGTGAAGTATTCTGTCGCCAACTCCTCTTATATGGTCCAATGATAGCTTACCGTGGTTCTCTGGTTTGGTTTAAAAAAAATTCGGGGGTTTTTGGAATATTGCGTTCTTAAAGAAAAATTTAGGTTTGAAAACAAGGTCTTCACGGCATTTCAATGCCGGTTGTTCCTTACCAGGTCTAGTTTCTCGCTGGCTGGTATGCTTTTCAATACAGTGGTCAGGCTGTTAGCCTTCCCAAGGTTTCGTTTCACAACTTTTAGGGTTTTGTGATGCTATAATGGCCTCTCTCGCCATCTAGGCACTTGCTAGTACTTGTCACTTATTAAAGTTCCTTTTTAAAAGTCCCGTTAATACTGCACTTGCCGTGGCAAGTGCGCGGTACAGGCGGTTTTTAGGTTAACTCATACCGGTCACGGCATTGTTCACATTGTATTTGTAGCCTTGTCGGCTCTTCCTTGATCCTTTAATGGGATAACTGCTCCTTAGAGCTGCTTCTCATTCCTCTTGTCATGACTGTCATTCATTTAGGTGCTTCTCCATTCTCGGAGTTCCTTAACTACTTAGTTTGTGTTCTACCTCGTTGCTCGTTCCCACGTCGTTACTGTGGATACCGAGGTTTAAGTCATTTAGGCACTACTGTTGTAGTCCTATTCAGGTATATTCCGTAGTTATACTCGTAGCTGTCTAAGCTGTGCCCGTTAGGTATTGCAACCTCTTCGGGTGTGGCAAGGTGGGTGTATCTACACTTGACTAGATTCTTAGTCGGTTAGTGTACCGATGTTGGTATTACTTAGCTATGGCGGTCCGTAGACATGTGTCTCGGTTTTGTAGCTTCTCATTAATCCGCCTTCTTGCACGGTTGGTGCTTCCTTATTGCTGCTGCTCGGCCAGCTGGGTTCTCGCGACTGCTAAGCATGTCGCCCCAGGCTGCCACAAATTCTGGTCTCCTTGGATTAGGATGTCTCGATCTCCCGCCATTGAGTGCGGTTATTGTCGTTCCAGCGGGATCCGTCTCCGGGATTTCCGGTTCTCGGGATCTACCGCATGACAGGTTCTAGTTCATATTGAAATATTTACTAACCGCCAGATTGGGTTTCCCCATCTCTCTGGTGTTCTTTCCCGAGCTTTTAATGCGGGGGTTGTGGAGGGCGGGTTTGGTACTGTAGGTATCCAGATCATACTGGAAGTTCCTAACTAGCGCATCTCTCACGCTACCACTCAACCCATAGCCCTAAGTCTCTAATTCCTAACTCGGTATTTCCTAAGCTCGGTATTTCCAGTCATCAGAGCGATACTTCGCTCTGATACCATTTTTGTAACACCCCAACCGTTAAGCTCGTCATTACCTCTTAAATTGTCACCAATTACTCTTACTCACGCAGCGGAATTCTAATTACAACGAGGGGTGAAACAACGCCGTTAGCCACCCATATGGCTAACCAGGCCTATCTCACACACAGTAACGGTCTGATGGACTGGAGCAACCGAGTACTACATACAAATACAATACTGAATTCATTTCTTTACTATACCGAGTCTACAATATACGGATGCCGATGACATACTCGGACTTACACCTTAATCAAATGCATAAGTAATTTCAATCTAACTACCCATGCTACACAGCAGTCCCCGTCCTACTCTCTCGAACGGTGGTCAGCTTCAAGTACCTGCACACTAAAAACGTTCCCCCTAGGGGTCAGCTTACGCTGAATATGAATTTCGCATATACCGCGTGCTAACCGCGGTACGCCGACTACTTTGGGTCGGATATACATGGAGTTCATTTTAACCAAACAACATGCATCATAGCAATACAATACATATGTATATTACACAAGGAATCTACATCCAAACACGGAGCACAATTCCTAACTAACATAACAAGGTTGTTAGTTGTATATGTTTACTCTTAGGCCTTGAGGGTTATACCTCACTATGCCTTGTTTACTTATTCAATACCTCACCCGCTCTCTCGGGTTACTTATTCATATACACACCCACTCTCTGGACTACTCGTACTATACTCACCCACACTCTCGGGTTACTTATTCTCATTATCTCACCCACACTCTTGGGTTATTTATACTCATTATCTCACCCACACTCTTGGGTTATTCATACTCAAGCTCTTGTAGATTCTCGAGACACTACAGGTCTCCTACGTCACGCTTGTTACTCTGAATACATACATAGGCCAAAACTCATGGCTCTCAAGCATAGTCTTACTTCCCCGGTTTCGACCCTACTCTGGGTCTAGCATGGTGGGAAGGCTCAACTAGCTCCTGGAACTCTCTCTCTTAGTTCCAATCTCTTTTACACAGGTCCGACTACTCTCGGACTACTCACATTCCCATACACTCCTCTCTCGGAGTTATAATAATTTTATGTATATTAGTCTAGAAGCATCACTCTTGATGTTTCTAATGACTTTGGGAACTTTACTTAACTTCGGGTAATCTTAGGTTTAAGGGTTACCCTCACAATCATATGCTTGTACATTCGGATATTTTCTTATACCGGGTAAAATCCTCATATAAGAGGTCGACCATGTCTCAAGGGAGTTACATAGTCCCTTAGGTCTCTTTTACCTTTCTTATAAGTTCACATTATTGGACTAACTTCAATCCTCTCGATGGAGGTTCATTTATCTCTCCACTCATATTTATTCTGTAGATTGTTTCAATAAGGTTTTCTAACCGTTATCGGGTATTTACTCAACCCGTACATCTCCTCACGTTCTAGGGAGTTCATATGTTTGCGTTATCGTTATACTTTAATCGATAGCTTGTGTGTGTTTGCATATTACCATTGTTCATGAGACTACCCGATCTACGGGTTTCTAGTCAATCACTACTCTCTATGAGTCGGTCTATGCACTATGTTAGACCACACCGGCATACAAGTATGTTAGTTCATACAACATACAATAAAGCATACATAATCAAACAAGGGATTATTTTCATGCTTTAATCTTGATTAAGCCGGCAAACAAACACACAAATCAGAGTAACTCGGTTAGCATACGGGGCATGAGAAAATCATACCTTTCACCGGGGTTTTCACTTTACCGTGTCATCTCACCATGCTCGGGTCACGCACGACTCTCTGATAATGTTTCAAACATTATTATTAATACTAGGCTCATACGGTACATAATAAAATGCTACTCCCGTACTTACCCGTTATCCCGTTACTCGGTTTTACTCTTGTTAATTTGAGTTCTCACTTCTCAATCACTTCTAACACTTTCTTACACTTCCTAGGGCCCTTACATGTCACCAAACAAGGCCTTAACATCTTATAACATCATTAACACTTAAACCCCCACCATTAAAAGCCTTAAAAATACTCTCTGTAGGTTTCTGGGGGTGGTCCGGGACTTGGTCCCTATCTTAAGTCCCGGACCAAAGCATTACTAAACTCTCGGGTTGTTTTCCTACCATGGTCCGGGACCTTGTCCCTATCCCAAGTCCCGGACCAGCATGAATGTTCAATCTCGGCCTTTTATTTCACTTGGTCCGGGACTTCATGCAGGAGTTAAGTCCCGGACCATAATGCAGGCAAATCTCTCGGCTTAAAATTACATGTGGTCCGGGACTTGGGCATGGACTTAAGTCCCGGACCAAGCTGGTAGTGAAGTCTCGGGGGTAAAATCAGGGGTGGTCCGGGACTTGGTCCTGGACCTAAGTCCCGGACCCTGCTACAGATTTTGCAATTTCAGCATTTTCCAATTCTGTTACAGGTTATCTCTTAGCCCATTGATTAACCCATCTTCACCAACTAAAATCCACATGTTTTAGCATCTAATTACCCTTCTTAATCACCTTAAACCAAGCACCAAATGCACTCACCAATCTAGCTAATTTTACTTAGACTCTTTACACTTACAAAGCTAGTTTTCCACTTGTTTTTCTATCTGATTGCAACAGATTTTTGGCTTCTTCTTTGAGCCATTCAAACCTCTCCTACTGATGCCATAACTAGCACCCAAATGACATTATTTTGCTCTCAGCACACTCTTCTTCTAGTTAGGTTCTCAAAACATAACCACTCACTTAGCACCTCTTAAACACCTAGTTTCATCCTTATAATAAAACACCCAAGTTCATACTCTCCAAGGAAATTTTGACAGCACTTGTCTACTTCTTTAGCATAATCACCACACTTAAATCAACTCATATACACAATCTTCACTCCTGTTTAATCAAGCATCAACAACTACATTAATTTCCCACTTGTTCACACATATGTATTAGTTTAACTTCTCGGTTTAATTGCACACCCGCACACATTAATTTCACAAGGAAATAAAACCAATTCAAGGTAAGCTCTTTACCTTGTTTTACTTTCAGTTTTCACTCCCCTTCTTCCTCTTTATCTTGTTCCCTCTTTCTCCTCTTGTTTTCCACACCACACAAGGGCTTTGGATTGCCAACTACAACCGCAGCCCATCACACATTCAACAATCAATTCACTTTTCCTCCACAAAACCTAACATATATTTAAGAGCTAGTTTTCAGAGTTCAATCTAGATTTTACCTTAGAGAACCCAAATGGTTGGCTTGGCAACCAACTGGAGAAGTTTCCAACACCCCACAAAAAACATATGGTCTCGGCTGAAAAGAGGGGAATTTTCCAACGTGAGGGAAAAAGTCTCACAAGTGGTAGAATAAGATTAAAATGTTCTATACACTTACTTATTAATACCTTAAGGCACTAAGGAAGAGAAGAAGGGTTGAAATCAGCTCTCCAAGCTTCAAAAGCTCCCACGTCAATGGAGATGAAGGTGGAGGAATCGAATTTTATTTGGGTGGAAATCGGAGCTCTCACCGAGAGGAATTCAACGGTATAAATTTCGTGTGATTTGGTGGAGGAATGAGCGAGTTAGAGTTGAGACAAGATGAGGGTTGTGTGCTGTTGTTGTCGCGAGTTACAGAGGAAGAAGAAGGGGTTTGCAAGTCTCTGGAGCAAATCGTGAATGAGAAAGAAGGAGGTGAGAGGTATTTATTTATTTCACTTTTTACTTTACACTATTTGCTTTATTTATTTATTTACTTGTCTTCTTATTACTAAATAGCTAGCAAGCTATTAATGAGTGTATACATTATAATTAAAACCGGCCCACTAGAATTAGTAGCCCGGGACGTTTCTCGACTTTTCGAATTAAACGCGTTTCGTCTCCCGGTTTCGTCACTATTCACTTACCGGGTCCGTTTTTCCGGAATTTTCTCGTTTAATTAATTTTAATGGTTATTAAGCTTCCATTAATACTTATTTATAGTTATTTAATCAACTATAATTTTTACGGGTCCGTTCGACCACTTAAAGTCACGTTTCCGGGTTTCTCGTAAAACGTGCTTAAAAACTCCGTTAGCGTTTTAATCCAATATTTGGATCCGTTTTCTTCGGGAATCATTCCCGTATACTAATTAGGCCTAACTAAGCCTCAGGAATCCATCTCGGACCCTTACGAGATCATTTATCTCTTATTTAAATTTAATGCGCATTTTTAGCGTTTTTCGCGTTTAACGCATTTTCTCTTTTCTTTTGGTTTTATTCTTTTTACCAATACTCTCTAGGCACAATTAGGCCTTTAATAATTTTATTAGAGTAATTAAATCACCATTATTAGGTCCGGGGTATTAAAAAACTTGTCACCCTTATCACCAATGAGATTTCTGTAACATAAACAACCAAAGGGTCGTATATCATCATAACAAGGTTTTGTCTTGTAAAGGGATTCAAACGGAGTCTTCCCCTTTATAGCTTTGGTGGGCAGCCGATTAATAATATAGGCCATATATAATATACATTCGCCCCAAAGAGCAAGAGGAACATTGGTTTGAAAGAACAGGGCTCGTGTTGTTTCCAAAAGGTACTTGTGCTTTCACTCAACAACCGCATTTTATTGTGGAGTATAAGCACAAGTAGTTTGATGAATGATGCCTTCCTGTGCAAAGACAGTGTTTCCCTCATTGGAACATCCCAACTCTTTGGCATTATCAGTTCATAACACTTTCACCCTTGTTTCAAATTGCTGATCAACCAATTTACGAAAACACTTGATGGCCTCCGTAGCAACACTCTTATGTTTCAAGAGTTGAACCCAAGTGATTTTGCTATAATCGTCCACGAAACAAATAAAATATCGAAATCCATTGTAAATAGTGGTGCTGAAGGGCCCGAAACATCAGTATGAATTAACTAAAAAAATTATTTTTAATTTCAGAATGCCCAAAAGAAAGTCGCCGATACCTATTACCAATATCACAAACAAAATCTTTCGAAACATCATTAGATTTTATTAAACCCAACACTACAAGTTTCTGATATGGAACATGCCCTAGTTTAACATGAACCTCTTCTACTTTCGTACTTATTTTGCAAGAAAAACTTAAACTATGTCTTAGTTTATCTAACGGTAACTGTTGTCTTGTTGAAGCCTCCTGAAACCAAACACTTGCTCGCTCCTTTTCAAGGATATATAATCCTTCTTGATCAGCACTGATCTCCTCAGATTTCTTTGAAATAAGGTCCTGAGCAAAACACTTTTGAGCATCAAATACCAAAGAGGGTAAATTGTTTTATCATCCTCCATACTAATACCAAATTGAACAAGAAACCAGGAACAAACAAAACTTGTTTGAGCCAAAATTTCTCTCCTAATTTGACATCTCCAACCGTGATAATCTGTTGTGGTCTACCATTTGGGAAAACAACCATTCTCAGATACGACAAGGCTCTCAAATTTTCAAATAATTCTTTGACACCCGACATGTGATCTGTTGCTCCTGTATCCAATATCCACTTTCCAGAAAACATCTGAGTGGCATGTAGATTATTACTCAGCAAACAAAAACGATTAAGAAAGGAGTTGTCACACCTTTCTTTCTTCTTCTCAGAATCGTATCATGTCCATGAAGATCATAACAGTCATCAACCCGATGTCCTGTTTTCTTGAACTGAGTACACTTAAGCCGCTGAAAACATTCTTCAGTAACATGACCAACCGTCTTACAAAGGCTACGTGTTTTTTTCTTTTTATCTTCAGTTGATTTAGCACCTCCACCACATTTAGGCAAACGTGCGACGTTGACAAGATTAACACTCTAAAGAGATAATGCTTGGGTATTACCTTCTTCTTCTCTCTGGTCCTCTTCTTGTATTACTAAGGGAAAAGCACGTTCGAGAGTTGGTGGGTTACTCATGGCTAGAATCAGCCCTCTTATGCGAACATAATTATTATTCAGCCCCATCAGGAAATGAACAAGGCGATCAAGATCCGTCCTTCTTCGCTCATCTTCCCTTGCAGCACAAGTACACTCTGATATCGGATAAGCTAGGTCCAATGCAGCCCACAAACTCCTAAGCTTAATAAAATAAACTGTAACGAAATCTTCTCGCTACTTCAGATTACCCAACTCCTTTTTCAAATTATGGATCATGGCCCAATTTTTATTGCTCAAACCGTTGGTACAGCGAATCCCAATTTTTTTTAGGATTGCGACAGAACATAACACTTTGTGCTACATGTGGCTCAAGCGTAGAAACTAACCTGGGACCTGGAGCGTGTCCAAGCGGTAACTCGACTTGGCTGATCATTTGTCGGTCTATCGCCAACACAACAAAATTTGTTTTTAGCCATAAGCACATTCTCCATTGTCCACTTCCAGGTTTGAAATCCAATGCCATTGAATTGAGACGCCAGAACCTGTCCCGATTGCTCATAAGGATGGACACAGATCGGATCTCCCTGATCTATGGTGCTATTATTTTGCGAAAAAGAGGCAGGTGTTTTGTTTCCATCATCTGCCATCTTAATCAAGACCTTACTTGCTCTGATAGAAATGATATAAATTTGATAGAAACTTAATACAAAGAAGATAAAAGAATTGATAGAAATTTGATAAAGAATAAGAGATTGTTTTTGTATTTCAGATGTTATTTTGTTGTTTATGACAAACTCCCCTATTTATAACCCAAGGGGAAGACAAATCCAAACCTTTACATATGCCCACTTGATAAAAAAAAATTGTCTAAAATGAAGTCTCTACATATACTAGATTAATATTTTGATACACTTAAGAAACTGACACTAGAACACTAAATTGACGAAACTTAAGATATCGATGAAATTGACAAAACTTAAAAAACTGAATAACCAACAAAACTTATATGAAACTTAAGAATACACATTATTCTAATACCCTGGAGTACATTTTCTTTATCGCATTAAAAAACTAACTTTCACATGCCATTTTTTTCTTTATTTGGGTAATTTGGTATATCAATGCATCCCCCATTCCCTACTTTTTTAATCTTTCATCTACTGATATTAGTCAGAAGGTGGGGTGTCAGTGTATTTATGTGTAATGCTCGACCTGGGTGAAACTTTGAATAATTCATTAATAATCGGTCCCTGTGTGATAGAGTACGTAACCGTCCACATAGAGTAGTAATCTCTTGCCATAGATGTGCAAATCTTGAAGAAAATAGATTGTTAAAGTGATAATCTCTTGCCATAGATATGTGCAAATCTTGTCATTGACATTAAAGTAGTATCAAGTTGCATGATTGAATTGAAGCCTTATGTTGTAAAGGGTGAAATGAAAAATAATTAATTAAAAACTAGTCCTAGTAAGTAGGTGATCATAAACATAAAGCACTAATCTCCAACACGGATATGTGATATCTTGGAAGAAAATAGATTGTTAAAATTGAATTTGAGTACGAAGATGCTTGATTGACTTGGTTGAAAAAATAGGAGGTTTCCATTCATTTATTAGAGTTATAAATGAAAAAAAAAATCTAGACTTGAATTCAAGCATATATAGTAGAATAATGGTGAATAAGTAAAAAAAAAACACAATGATAAAATAAATTCTAAAAAAGATAGTACACACTCGCAAATTCACTTATAATTCTATATGAATTCCTCATTGTCAAAGAAACTCTCTCGATGTATCAACTCTGCAAAGGATGAAATTCCTGAATAGATATGAACCTTTCTATTCGGCCTTCCAAGAAGATAATGGAGGAGTCTCTGAATCTTGGAAGGTAGTGGAAGTACCACCATATCTATCACCCTTAACCGCATCAGTTGATGCAAGGGTTTCCAATTCGCTCATCTCCTCTTTTGATAGTTCCACGGACAATGCTCCAACATTCTTGTCAAAGTTAACAACCTTAGTGGTTCCAGGGATAGGACACACATCATCTCCTCTATGATGAACCCAAGCGAGGGCTAGTTGTGCAGTGGTGCACCCTTTCTTTTCGGCTATCTCGGTAACCCTCTCAAATAAGCGCTTGTTATGCTCCAAATTTTCAGCTTGAAACCTTGGCAACATCTGTTCTCAAAGAAAAATAATGCACAAGATCAATCGTATATCCTGATACTTCATTAGTTTGTTCTTAGATGAACTTAGTGAAGAGATTATGATCATAAGAGATAGTCATAGGATTATTCCACATATAGTCCACATGAGATTATTACAAACCTGTCTGTAGTCATCCTTGGCCATGTTCTCAACCACGGAGGGTCCATAGGAGAAGAATCCCCTTCCTAGAGGACTGTATGCCACAATTCCAATTCCTAGCTCTCTACAAGTTGGGACGAGCTCTTCCTCAACGTCCCTTGTCCATAAAGACCACTCCATTTCCACAGCAGTGATTGGGTGGACAGCATGTGCTCTCCTAATGGTAGATGGAGATGCCTCAGATAGCCCAATGTACTTGATCTTTCCCTCTTCTACTAGTTTTTTCAGCTCCATCATGGTGATTTCTATTGGAACGGTAGTATCAATACGATGCACATAGTAGATATCAATGCAGTCCACACCAAGCCTCTTCAAGCTAGCTTCACAAGCTTCTCTAACATATGCGGGGTCCCCCTTAATGCTAAATTTACCCTCTGAATCAACATGGTTGCCAAACTTTGTGGCTAATTGCACCTTCTCTCGCCACCCACCTTTCAGTGCCTAAAAGTATATTACAATTGTATAAAATTTATTAGAAAATTTTGTGTGCTACTTTGTTTTGCTTCGTGTATACAAAAAGAAGAAATTCTTGTTAAAGGCTATTGCTTATAAGATTTACGTGAATTTGGAGATTCAAAGATACAAAAACATATATACACACCTTGCCAACTAGAACTTCATTGGTGAAAGGCCCGTAGATGTCGGCGGTGTCAAGGAACGTAATGCCGGAGTCAATGGCATGGTGGATGAGAGCGATCATGTCCTCCTCAGGCTTCGGGGGACCGTAGAATGCAGACATGCCCATACATCCAAGCCCCTGGGCAGATACCTCAAGCCCTTGAGAACCTAACTTAATTGTTCGCACTGATGCCATTGTTTTTGTCTTCTCCCTTGAATGATGATGTTTCTTCCAAATTTGGTATCTTCAGTGGATTGTTTTGCTGTGAGATTGCTCTGCTTTGATTTTGGATGTGGATGACAGTACGAGTTAGAGGCGCCTTTATATAGCCTGTGGAACAAAGGGATTTTTGTTCGAAAGGTTTGACCAACCAGACTGGTCTGGAGTGATGGGAAAACTGCGGGTAATTTCATTTGAATAGTCCCTATAGTTGACAGGAGATAATAATGGCATGACTCTGCTGCTTGTGTAGACAGGAGATAATAATAAAGCTCTCCAATATTTGAATACGCTCCCTATATTTGACCGGTCTAGAGGCGAAGGAAAAAACTACAATTCCTTTATTCCGCTGAGCACGAGGATTGAAGCTCAAGTTGATAATTTATCGTCTGTTTGTTAATGGGACATTAAATTGCTGTTCATACGGAAGTAGCATGCATTATTTGATTCCTTCCGGAAGGTTTAGGGTAGACAAGTGGGAACGAGGATTCGGGCATCAAATTGTCTCAAAACTTTGACGCGTCTTGGAAGCTTCTAAATGCGGAGGATTCAACGGAAAGACACCTTATATATAATTTGTAATGAGACATATTATATGTATGTTCGATGGATAGAATTGGATATAAGAAGTGCTAGGCTAGCAATGATTAGCAAAACACCGGCCAACCAATTAGGATAGAAGTTGGTAGCAACCATTACACTTTTTAATTACTAGTACAACTTAAAACTAATATATTAACAAGAAATATTAAGGTTACAGTATTGTACTACGAAAGTTAGATTTCCCAAGCTCAAAGGCTGTGTTAAGATTTAATGAAGGCTTAAGATGTGTTGCTTCAAAAACATGGTTGATAATTGACGTGTTAGGATTCATGCAAGTTTCCGACATCCCAACTCAAAACAATATACCGGTAGAAAAAATATCTTCGACATCTCTTATTTTACACTTTAGGATTATGTTTCAAGTTTAAACAGGATGTTAAATACGGTACGGTACGTCGTTTTAAACGGCCGAATCGCCGTGTCTATAATCAACTGAATCAAAGCGGTCGTCTGTACTCTGCATCTGACTTTATCCCGTTCCAGAAGAAGATACGGGTGCATATACGCCATTACATATGTATCGTCCGTACTTGCTGAAAAAATGGTTAATCTGTAAATTTAATTTACTAAAGAGAATTTGATGCGATTACTAGCATTTCAAATACAAACGGTTAAATTACCCTAATCTCCTCTCTTAATTTTTGTTACTTTATACATTGTCATTGCTTTTTTTTTATAGGTGGGATAGGTTTTGAACCCACCGGTTCGAGGATATCTCCTCTGACGATCAAGCCAGAGAAGCTAGAGCTTAAATGGTGAAATCTGAGATGGTTGTTGTTGTCTTCTATAAGAGCAAAGTATTGAGTGTGTGGTTGTTGTCTCCTGGACTGCGTTGCTGCTACTTTCATCTGCGCACTTTTGGTTGCGTTCTAGAGGTGCATGCGTTGCCCCTGTTGCTTCTATTTCTACAAGGCGAGGTTTTCGGTGTCTTTATTCTACAATTGAGGTGTATGCACCACCACTTCTCCTAATCTATAAGGTTTTGTCGCTGACTTTATTGTCCACTGCTATTTATTTGATTGCTACTTGCTAGTGTTTTTTCCGATGACTCGTAGGTCTTTGACCAAAACAGAGCATAATATTGCTATGATTGGTGTAGAAGAAAGCAGCAACCGAATGACTTATATCTTTAAAATATACACTAAATTTAAATTAGACATTTTAAAATTTAAAAAAAATACACATATAAACTATAGAGAATATATATATTTATAGACGTTTATACGTTGCAATATAATTGAAGAACATAAATGATATGTACGTACGTAGTACTAATTATCGTGAAAATTGTAGTGATTTTTGTTTCATAATTTGAGAATTATACTAATTTACTATTGTAGTTATTGTTTTTATTTTGCACGAGTTATAGTTATCATTTTAATCTATATGCGCTCTAGTTATTATTTTATTTTATATGATTTTTTTAATTATTTAAATAATCTTGTACATGCTATAATTATATTAAGTGATTGAAAAAATTATTTACAGTTTTTTATAATTGCACAACATGAGTAAATTGAGAGATATAGTTTGGAGTCATGTTGATGAACTCGAAGAATATAGTAAAATGTTACTTTGTTTTCATTATTGTGAAACAAATATAGAGGTCGAGTTTTGAGAGTGAAATTACATCTAGCTGGTGTACAAAGATATACACCATACGATAGTCCCACCGTTCGTGAAACAAGATATAAGAGAAATTCATCAAGAAACTGAAAAGGCAAAGAAAAACAATCAATTGCTTAGGAAGGAGAACATTGATCGTTGCACTACTTTAAGTGACACATTTGTGGATTCATTGGGCGAAGGAAGTGGATTGGAAAATATAAGGAAAAAGGACATCCAATGGATTTTTTTGTAGCTACCCATCTTAGAGTCGACAATGATAGTCAGATGATGGGTGAGAGAAACCAAAAAGGTTACATGAAGCTGCTAAGTTTGTGGATGAGGTAAGGAAAACATGGGCAGAAACAGGTGTGTCTATTTTATCTAATGGGTGGAAAGACACGAGGGGTCGACAATTGATTAACTTTGTTGTGAACAACCTTTAAGGGAATGTATGTTTACGTTCAATTGATGCAAGTGATGTGGTGAAAGATGCTAATTTGATTTGCAACTTGCTTGATGAGGTTACGAAGGAAGTGGGTAAACATTTGGTTGTCCAAGTTGTAACT
This sequence comes from Limonium bicolor, assembly GCA_023374045.1. NCBI lineage: Eukaryota > Viridiplantae > Streptophyta > Magnoliopsida > Caryophyllales > Plumbaginaceae > Limonium > Limonium bicolor. Next base: position 47,259,650 of record CM041778.1, read on the forward strand.
GATAATGCTTCGAATTATAAAAAAGTTGGGCAACTATTGATGAATAAGAGGAAGAGATTGTGGTGGACTCATGTGCTGCTCACTGTATGGATCTAATCTTAGAAGACATTGGAAAATTATCTGAGCATAAAGTTGCATTAACAAAGGCTAAGAAGGTCATTATTATTATTTTTATATATATTTTATATTTTTTTATATTATATAGGTTGCAACATTGTTCTTATTATTTTAGCTTGTTGATGTTAATAGGTGATATCATTCATTTATAACCATTCATGGTATTTGCTTTGATGAGAAAATATGCGAAGAAGGATTTGGTCCATCCTGCGGCTACACGATTTGCAACTAGTTTTTTGACACTTCAATGCTTGGTGGATCTATGTGTACAATTGGAGCAAATGTTCACATCAGTTGAGTGGGCAGGATGTAAACTAGACAAAAAGAATGACAATCTTGATGTCAAGATGATTATCTTAAGGGATGAACTATTTTGGCAGAATGTCATGTATGCTTTGAAAACAATAACACCTCTTGTTAGAGTGTTACGACTTACATATTAAAAAAAAAAGGTCCTGGGATGGGTTTCCTTACGGAGTGATTGATGAAGCTAACGAAAAGATAGGTTCATACCTGAAGGGGCTAGTTAACTGCATGACAAAATTAATCTCAAAATTTAAAGAAAAATCTCAAGCAATGAACAACAATTGAGCTCAATAAAGAAAGAGGGATTATTTGGGCTTAAGCTTGCTCAAGAGAAGTTCATCAATTAACCCCTTGTGAGTGATCATATATTAACTTTCTAATACATGCATAATTTATTATACTTCTTTTTTAATTTGAATATCTATTGTAGTTGATTAGTGGATTACATGGGGAGATGAAACTAAAGAACTCAAATCATTTTCAGTGAAGGTTCTAAGTCTTACTTGCTCTTCATCTGTATGTGAATGAAATTGAAGTACATTTAACGGGGTAAGAATATCATATCACATCGTACAATTCTTACAAGATTATCTTGAATTTGCTATAAATAATACAATTAGTGGATGTACTTCCAATCATTCGGTGGTCTACCTTAGACCTTTTGTCTGTGTAACCCCCGTAACCTCCCTAAAGTAGACCTTTGATCTTTTACTTTCTTACCACTCAAAGGTTCGGTAACGGCTGGTATTGTATGCTATATAAGGATGTATATAGAATGATAAGGGATATGCTAATCTATGTCTACTATACTCTCTTCAATCCTCTAAGTGTAATAATACGTTATCAGCAGGACATACTCCATTAGTCCACTCCCATTACAAACAAAGATATCGAGTTTAGTTATTTGTTGCCACTATACGAAGTTTATCATCAAGCATGGTACATACATGATACATCCATAGATAAGTTTTAAGTATCAACTTCCAATTACCGTTTTTCCAGGATATCAAATTTACCTACTATTTTTAATTATGAAGTTTGAAGGCTACGTTTGTACAAGTTAAAACTACTTTTTGTTTTTGTATATATATAACAGCTTTGCATTTATGCAAACTACTTTATATTGTTTTGGAAGAACTACATAACTATTGTTTTAAAGCAGTAACTAGAAAGTTTTTTACACCGTACATTCTAATGGATATTTCCGAAATAATTTTTACGGTCGTTCTCTTTGCTGACTGAATAAAATTCTCTTCGCTAACTACATGTATTAATATAGTTAATTTTGGATATATTTTGTGTTTATGATTTCTACAATCATATCCACCAGAAATCGTATAATTATAAGTTGTAATAATTGTTAACCTAATCATAGTATTTTTCTGTACTAATCAATGTAATTTGTTTTATAGAATGACCAATTTGAATAAGGTCGATTTCACCACCTTTGGATATGTCGTGTAACACCCCATCTCGATCCAAATGTGGTTATCTCAAACTTATCACCATATATACAAACGTTGCAGCGGAATCAAATACATTTCAGGACCTTGCCACGGTCTGACTAACAGAATATACCGAACATTAGTACTTACAAGTCTGAACCAAATACACAACATTCTTACAATCCCCTCACATCCTATACAACTTACTAACTCAATATACCATACGAGTGTACATGCACAACTCGCAGGCCACACTAAACCCGTAACACGTCTACCCCATCTTACTCTCATGACGGGCGCCTTCTTACGTTCACCTGCGTAGTAAAAATAGCCCCCAAAGGGGGTCAGCAAAATTGCTGGTACGATCCTCTCATGGCCCCCAAGCTAACGTGGCTACGACGACTAATTGTCGATAGCATGGAGGTTGATTAGATGCACAACATAATAGAAAGTGCAATAAACAACAAACCACATATGAACAAATAAGTTCAAACACCATGAACGACTTAAAAGCGTTCCCTTAGTTGTTGAGTTAGTATTTAACTCCTTAAGTTTGTTTCCCCTTAATCTTAGTCCCACTTTATCTTACCTCAATCTTAGAATACAAACCATTCTTTAAATAGAAATGGTTGTACCATATCTCAGTCTTAGAATACATACCATTCTTAAAATAGAAATGGTTGTATCCTATCTCAAACCTTATCTCAATCTTATCTCAGTTCTTATCTCAATTAAGTCAACCGTTCTTTAATTAGAATGGTTGTTCCTTAATTCGTTGTTTATCTTGTCGGGTCCAATAACCCTAGCCAATGAGTTATCAGCTCCATTGGTTTACATAAACAATATTTGTTAGAATTAGTTGGGCATTTAGGTAGATCCCACCACACCATCTCAGTATGCCTCCCTCCTAGAACAAGAAGTCCGAGGAGGTCGAGTCTATATGTCGACTCTAGGTGACGAGTCCGAGGACAAGTCATATTTGGAAGACGGTATTTGATAAGGATACCGACTTCCCCCAATACACATGTGCCGGTACCATTTCGGATTCCTCACTCCCCCCAAGTTCTAGTTAGTAGAAGTCTTAAAGTCAGTGCTTGTTAGTTAACCTCTTTCGGTTACTAAGAAAGCAATGTTCGAGAATGTTCCTTAATCTCACACAATGTTTACTAAACATTAGTTAGTAAGTTCTCACGGTAAGTTGTGTTAGTTTTCAAACATCACACAACAATACAATAAGCATAATATTCCAGTTGCATGCTTTATCTTGTTTAGTGGGCACACAAAACAAATAGCACGCAAGCCGAGGGACACCTCGTTAGCAAGCAGGTCACAAGAAGAACTGTACCGTTCACCGTTGGTCGTTTCGGTTGCTTGCTCTCCTCCGGAGTCCAAATCTCAAGTCCTAAAACATTCATTCAGTTTTAGGTTGTTAATTACCTTTCCAATAAAGCTAACTTACTTAACTCACTTAGTCACTAATGATTTCCAACTAAATACCACTTAGGTTCTTATAAACTTAATCTTAAGCGAATCACTTCTCCTCATTCCTTATACCTATTCACCCACTTAATCATCGTTGTTACTCACCAAACATGTCTTAAACAACCTTATATTAACATTACATATCAATCCCCATCTAGTACCTCTTAAATTCTTACTAACTTAGCCTTAAACACTTAAAACCATTTTACTTACCGTAATCTCTTAAGTCCTTATATGCTTATCTTTCTAATCATCATCACTCTTCTAATGGTGGACCACTAAGTCATTGTAATTTAAACTTAATCATATAAGTTAATCACTTCTCATTACACCTCATACTTGGTTACACCTCTTAAGGCCTTTACATGTCACCAAACAAGGCCTAAACATCATCTAAAACCATTACCATTCAATCCCCCATCAATAGAAGCCAAAAACAATTTCTTTTTATTTTTCTCTGCACTGGACCGCCCCTCTGGGGCGGTCCCAGGGGCGGTCCCAACCAGAAGCTATTTTCCTGCAGAATTCGCCTGGACCTCCCCACAGGGGCGGTCCACAGCAGAACCTATTTTCCAAAGTGCTTTTCTCCTCATTTTGAACTCCAAATTCACCCCAATCTTTTCCCACTCATTCCACAATCTTTCCACATGTTTCCTACATGTTTAAACACCTTAAAACATGCACTAAACCTTTCTCAAACATCACCAAACTTGACACTCAATTTCTTACAAAATTCTTACACTTAACACTTGATTCCTTACATTTCCCTCTTGTGACTTTGACTAAGACCTCAACTAATCATTATGTTTCTTCCCAACCATCTTAGCTACTCCTCAAGCTTCATTATGCATACCCATTTGCTTACTCAAACTTCTCAAAGCTATATATAATCTAGCACATGCTTACATCCTTATAAGTCATCATACCTTATTTTTCCTTCAAACTTTGTACAAGTTTCCTAGCTTCTTTAACCATGGTTTTGGTGCCTTAAATTCACCATTGTAACCCCTAGTCCCTCTTAGACATTCCTAGGTCTTCCTAGTACTCAAGAACTCCATAGTTTATCCATTTTCACCAAAACAACCCTTAATGTTTACTAGGACATCCTTAGTCATAAAATCTCCTTAGAACACCTTAAACACTTAGTCTCCTCTCCAAATTTTGACATGGCTTCCTTAGTATATTTCTATACCCTACATTTAGTTTTTCACCCTTAATACAATCATGAACACTAAATCCTTAGCACACCATCTTAGCACACAAATTACACCCTTCTAACCTCTAATTCTTCCTAAACAACTCTAAGTCGTTCTAATCCTCAAGAACACCGTTGTTAACTTATTTTCATTCAAATTTTGCCATAGCTCCTCTGGTATATTATCATGCCCAAATGCATGGTTTTTCTCATTCAATCATCTCACACATATCAAATCTTTTCCTCATCATATGTTCTCACCCAAATCAACTCATTTATAATAAACTCAATATGGTGCAATAATCTTAAATTGCATAGCACTAAGGCTCTTAAATGACATGGCTCTTAGGCCCTTAAATGACATGAATTTAAACACTGAATTTCCCATTTCAACCTGCAATTACACCCATCAATCTCATAGTAGTTATAATGCTCTTAAAATCCACCTTTAACTTATCTTACTAACTCATTCCCATTGGCTCGTTAGTCACAAGTTCACAAGCTTGTTTAAATTCCTTTTTCCTAGGTTATATAACCCATTAATTAATGTAATCTTTAAGCTACATTAGTACTTATCTAGATACCACCCCTCAAACCTTAAACCACCATTAGGTAAGCAATTTACCTTGTTTTTCCAAGCTTATCTTAACTTCCTCCTTAGGGCCCTTCTTGAATGAATCTCGGCCACCAATTAAATCTCCCTTGCCAATGTTCTAATTCACATTCAAATAATCTAATGAGCACTAAGCAATGTGCCTAAACTCATGGAATTCAATCTTAGGTTAAAATGTGTTTTAAGACATAAAAGTGGATGATTACCTTTGAAGTCTTAAAGTAGACTTGGGCAATGAATGAAAGAGGACCTCCACTAGTCCTTGGTGAATAAAACAAGCTAGAACAAGGCATAAAAACAAGGTCCCCATGAGAAGAAATTTTCTGCAATGAAGGAGAAGTGGTGGAAACATGGTTTTTCTTACATTTTCATTACCTTGGATGAATGGAGAACCAAAAGAGCTCTTCAAACTTGATTTTCCCCCATCAATGGAGTTTTATAATGGCTCCAAAATGAAGCTTTTCAAATTTTGAAAAGATAGGAAGCAAGGCCTTGGTCTTAACTAAGAGAAATCTATGCTTAGTTTTTGATTTGGAGCTAAAATGAGCAAGTTATGGACAAAGCAAGGTGGTGGTGCCATGGGTGCTGCTTGGACATCTTTAGAACAGAGAAGAAGAAGAGGAACACGTTGGTGAAGAAGAGAAATGAAGAAGAGAGGAGAGAGGTAGGCTAATAAAGGATATTTTGCTTTATCAAAGCAAATAGTAACTTTTCTTATTTCTCTCTTCTTTTCTTAAGTTGGATGACTCATGTGGTGACTCACCACTCTCAAAAATCTGCCCCCTTGTTAAATAAGGGTATTTTTGGCCTTTGTTGACCAATTAACTAAACTAAGTTGACTAAAGACTAAATTAGGCACTATTTGGTTACTATTCACAAATTAGTGCACAAATTAGTGCACAATTCGTGAAATTTTTGATTTCTCATTGATTTAGGCTTCCTAATGTGATACTAATTAGTACAAATGTTGATTAAGGTGTAATCATGGGCATTTAGCCACTCAAAACCCATTTCTAAGACAATTTCTCAAAAAGGTGCTTTAAGGAGTCTTAAAGCACATTTTGTGTTAAGCTTGTTTTTGAGCTTGGTTTTCTTTGGTAATTGATTAAACATGTCCATTATCATGTTAATAAAGTCTTATAATGATATTTGGGTGCTAATCAAAGTCACTCCAAGCTTAGAGCACATTTTTACTTAAATTGCCTTTAAGGCATTTTCTTGTGTTTTCCTTGGTTTAAATTGTCTACCAATGTTTCTAAGGCATGTTTTAGCCTTATTACATCATAACTTTATGTTTAATTAGCATACTTAGGTTTGGGGTATTTCATGTCGGGTCAGAATTATTTGTCTTGGGTGTTGGATGTCGAGCTCCATCTCGCTGGAAAAGGTTGAAAGGTGTCGTTGAGGAAAACAATGAGATTTCTAAGCAAGAAAAGGCACAAGCTATTATCCTTCTAAGGCATCATTTGCATGAGATCCTGAAATAGTCAATATCTAACGGTCAAAGATCCCCAAGAACTTTGGAAAAATCTAAAAGATCGTTTTGACCACCAGAGGACTGTGATCCTCCCTCGTGCACACTATGAGTGGATGCACTTGAGGTTACAAGACTTTAAAACAGTCAGTGAATATAACTCTAGCATGTTTCGAATTGTATCGAAACTAAGATTGTGTGGTTAAACAGTGATGGATGAGGATATGCTAGAGAAAATCTTTTCAACTTTTCATCCGTTAAATATTGTACTACAGCAGAAGTATAAATCAAACGGTTTCACCACTTATTTTGAACTGATTTCATGCCTTTTGGTTGCTGAAGAGAATAATAGTTTGCTTATGCAAAATCATCAAGATCGCCCGACTGGATCAGCCCCAGTGCCTGACCAAAATGTGACAACTGCTAAAGTCAATATCAATTAATCCACTTTAGTGCGTAAAAGTGGTCATGGGCAAAGTCGAGGCCGTGGCCGTGGAAGAGACCGCTATCAAGGGCGTGGTCATGGGTATAAAAGTGGTTGGATTAAAATCACTATTTCGAAAGATAAAGAAAAAATTTCAAGAAGGATAATGCTCCAAGAAATCAGGACAAGGAAAAATGTCATAAGTGTGGTATGCACGAACATTGGGCAAGTGAATGTCACACGGCACCACACCTTGTTAAGTTAAATCAAGCCTAGTTAAAAGGAACATATGTTGAAGCAAATACTATTGATGCTAACGTCATGGAAGCACGGGGCTCCGACAGAACTCTTTTGAAGGCATATGATTTTTTCAAGAATATTGAGAGTACCCCAAATATTAGTTTAGACCCTCTTGAGTATTTATCTTTTGGGGCATGGATAATGAGTTTTTTGGTTAAATTTTTAGTCATCTTATGTTTTTTTTTCTTATGTTTGGTCACACATTTTGGTCATATATGATTATCTATCTTATGTTTTATTTCCTTTTTTTTTGGAATAACAATCTTGGCGTTACAAGCCTTGATAATATGTATCATTTTTAATAATAAAATAAAATTATTACTATTATATGTTTTATTTAATGTTGTGAGTATATTATAATCAATTTTTTTTTACGCCATCAAATGGCCAATCTTCATGGCAAGGAGCTATGTCTTATTGATAGTGCCACCACACATTCCATCTAGAAAAACTAGATATATTTCCATAGTCTCCATGAGTGTTGGCTCTTGTTAATACTATTTTGGGTGCCTCGGATATGACTGAAGGTGTTGGGAAAGCATCAATTGTGTTCACAGGGGGAACTATAATTGACATTGATGAAGCTTTATATTCAAGCAAGTCTCTTGCTAAGCTTCAAAGATATTCGAAAGAATGGTTATCATATTGAAACTCTTGGCCAACATGGTAATGAATACTTATATCTAACATCCCATGAGAATAATGGGAAATGAGTACTGGAAATATTACAGAGTATAAGCTGGGCTTATATGGGGTATTTGTTAGTCCCATTAAGATTAATAATGTCACTAACCAAAAGTTAGTAGACCAAAAAGTATTCAGCTTATGGCATGACAGATTAGGTCATCCAGGGGAAACAATGATGAGAAGAATCATTGTAAATTCAAGTGGGCACCCCCTTAAGAACCAAAGGGTTCTTGCATCATGAGATTTGGCATGTACGGCTTATTCTCTTGGAAAATATATCACACAACCATCACAAACAAAGGTGAATGATGAATTACCAATATTCCTTAAGTGGATTCAAGGTGATATTTATGGGTCTATTACACCAACATGTGGACCTTTTAAATATTTTATGGTATTGATTGATGCATCAACCAGAGCCGGCTATTAGGGAGTGCAAGTGGAGACACGACACAGGGCCCCCACTTATCAAGGGCCCCATTTTTTAAGGGTCTTGTTATTTTTTAGTAATAATTAATTAATTAATAATTTATATAAAAATTATATATAACAAATTATAAAAAAATATATGATATTTTATTTGAGAACTATATTACTGTATATAGCATATAAAACAATAAAGTAATTAATAACAAAAAAATCTAACATATATAATACTATATGTACATAAAATTAAATATTATAATTTTGTACAATGTTTTTTTATAAGATGAAATATTACCATATTCTTGGTAAATAAATCTTAAAAATTGTTATTCAACAAATTTTTTGTCAATTTTATTTTAAAAAAATTGTATCACATAATTAAATATTTATTATTTTATATATAATAATTTAAAATGCAATATCTTAGAAAATTACATTTTGTTAGATAATTTATTAATTAATAAGCAATAATTATTTAAATTAATATATAATTTTTTTATATGTAAGATAATATCTTTATATATTATGACCATATATTTGAACCGGCACAGGGCCCCCAAATTGATTGAGACGGCCCTGGCATCAACAAGGTGGTCATATGTGAGCCTACTTTCTACAAGGAATATGTCATTTTCTAGGCTCCTAGCCCAGCTAATTAAATTAAGGACTCATTTCCTAGATCATCCAATCAAGAAAATAAGATTGGATAATGCTGGAGAGTTCACATCCCACGTTTTCAATGATTTTTGTCAATCAATTAGGATAGCAGTTGAGCATCCAGTGACTCATGTTCATACTCAAAATGGTCTTGGTGAGTTGTTAATTAAGAAATTGTAAATGATAGTAAGACCACCATTAATGAGGTTTAAGCTACCCACTACTGCTTGGGGTCATGCGATCTTGCATGCAGCGGAATTAATCAGGCTTAGACCTATTTCGCATAGATAATAGAACGGAGTAAAACATGTCCTAGGCTACTTGCATGGTACACATGATATGGGTTTAATTTATCAAAGGTGTAAAAATCCTGAGGATGCAGCTCCAGTTGGATTTTCAGATGTAGGTTATTCATCCCATCCACAAAAGGCCATATCACAATCAGGATATATTTTCATGTATGGTGGAACTACTATTTATTGACGTTAAAGGAAGCATGCTATAGTGGCCACTTCATCAAATCATGCCGAGCGGATAGCTCTAACGAAACAGGAAGAGAATATGTATGGCTTAGATCAGTTATCCACCATATTTTAAGTTCTTGTGGTCTTCAGTCAAATCAAGAGACGTCGATGGTGATATACGAGGATAATGCCGCATGCATTGCACAAATAAGGGAAGGATACATCAAAGGTGATCGAACCAAGCATATATCACCAAAATTCTTCTTAACTCATCAGCTTCAGGCCAAAGGTATTCTCGATGTTCACAATATTCGGTACGATGAAAGTCTAGCTAATTTATTCACTAAATCACTTCACTCAAGAGTCTTTAGGAAGCTCGTTCGTGATATCGGTATGCGACATCAAAGAGATATTGAGGGGGAGAGAAACATTTAGACTGTACTCTTTTTTCCTTGACCATGGTTTTGGTCCCAATGTGTTTTTCTGGCAAGGTTTTTAATGAGGCAGTAGGATGTACATCCAAGGGGGAGTGCTATAAATAATGCAATTAGTGGATGTACATCCAATCATTCTTTGGTCTACCTTAGACCTTTCGTCTGTGTAACCCCCCGTAACCTCCCCAAAGTAGACTGTTCATCTTTTATTTTCCTACCACTCAAAGGTTCGGTAACGGTTGGTATTGTATACTATATAAGGATGTATATGGAATGATAAGGGATATGCTAATCTACGTCTACCTTGTCTACTATACTCTATTCAAATAACTTTTATGTACATTCACACAGAGAGACGCAATAGACTGACATTTAAACGCTTAAATGATTTGGTATGTGACATACAACAACAAACTACTTCATAAACGTATCAAGACGACTAAAGATGACGAAGATTGCTTAGTTGGTCCAAAAATGCTTTCTGATGATCAAATGGGCGGGTGGGCAGGGTTTTTCCAGGCCTGTGAGACCAATTTCCAATGTCCAAGCCCAGTTTTTCCAACATTGTCGCTACTCAGCCCGCCCGGCCCGATTTTTCATTTTATTTATAAATAATTGATAAAAATTTAAATAAATAATAAATTCTAAATAAAATTTTGAATAAATAATAATAAAATTCTATATAATATATTTAATAATTAATTAAATTCTAAAAAAATTATAAAAATTTAATTAAATTAAATATATATTATATTATATATATTTTAAATAATATACATTTTGATTCAGGTTGGGTCGAGCTTTTTTTCAGGCCTAAAATTTTGTCGGTGCCCGGTTCAATTTTTAATTTGAGCCTGGTTTTTTGTCCAAACCAGCCCAAAATTTTTTTCAACATTGACAAAAGTTACACCTAGTCACAACCAACCTGAACAAACCAAAAATTTAGTCAAACTGTTTAATTATATGCATGTTAATGCCCCACATCTTCATTTCTAACACTTTTCGAAGCTATATGACTGACAAAGGTACTTAGCATATTCTTCGCCTGCATAGTTAATTGCATTCGAAGTGTAACGAGTATTTCTGAAAGCTTGAAGACAAAAAGAAAAAACTACATTATATAGTAACTACTCCAACTAACAAACAACTTCAGAAATTATAAGTGAAACATATACAACAAAAACTAAATTGTAGTACCTCTTCCAAACTTTTAGAGTCATGATATTTGGTTATGTCATACATGTGCCGCATGATATAACAACTGCAATAGATCCCTCATTCGATACACATGAACACAAAGGTTTTATGATTCAATCATGCTAAAATTCTAATTGTAGCAAGTCTGTACATCCTATGTTTCTTTCAAAAATATAAACCATACACCTAATTACAACCCAGTAATGGCAGCAAGAATTAACTATTAATACAAACAAGTACAAGAACAACTGTGTTGGTGTGCTTAAATTCCAAACTTTTTGAAGAAAAATATCCCTTTAGCTTGACAAAATAACAATCTTGTGTGCGCTATAGTGTTCCCATCAGAAATGAATAAATGTCGATAGTCTATTACTTGTCTACTACAACACCGACAATTTTTTAACTGCTATAACATGTTAAGAATCAGCTCTGCTCCTAAATTAACTAATTGTAAGCTGTACAACAGCAACACCATTCTTTAAACTACACCATGCTAAAGATAAGCTCTTCTCATATCATTATATGTAACGACCCCAACACTGGCCTCAGAGTTAGGGATGTTACACGCCACGTATTACTACCTAATAACGCAAGGCTCTAACTAACATTCGAAGTAAAGGCCAAAAGCAATATTTGTATAAAAAGTATAATCACGGCCGATCAAAAGTATTCTCAAATATAAATACAAATGCAAATGCCCCATTAAAAATCAAAAGCGTAGTGTCAAACTCTAACAAGACCCGTAGGCTACAAGAGTCTAAAAAGTAAATGTATTAAATAGTATATATGAGCTAAACTAGGTAGGCTCCAGAAAAGAGACGACCCTCGCTGATCAATCTGCAATGTTAGTGAAAGTAGGGAGTGAGCAACCAACTATGTTCAGTAAGTGACCAACTTCATCAATGAAGATGGTCAAAACATTTGTCAGAAATAAACAGAAGTTCAGAATTCAATCAGAGGGAAGAAAGTGACTTCCCAATAAAACTGGGTTTTTAGATATTTCAGACAGGGCAACAAATTCACAAATCAAAGTGGGACATTAGAGATCAAAGTACATAAACAGAATGGATAAATCCGTGAACAAAACGGTTAAATCCGTGAACAAAACGAGGAAACTTCACTCGTGAACAGAATGGGGGAGTCACTCGTGGAAAATAACAGAAGGACGTCCTATGCAGTGCGCTACGGGATAGCTAGACCCAGCTATCCACGACTCAGATATAGAGATAACTAGGTCCTAAAATAGAAGCTTAATAAATCATAAGCATAGTGCACCAAAATGCACCAAACAGAGGTTCATTAGGGGATCATAACCCCACAAACAGAAGTTGAAACGGAGTTCAACCGAACGATTTAGGCAAAAACAGAACCGTGTCCAAACTTGCGTCTGACCTTGCAAGTCCGGACATCAGTCGAAGTAAAAAAAAACAGGATCAGAAATACACACATCCGGACTTGTGTCCTACCTTGCAAGTCTAGAAAGAAAAGGTTTCAAAACAGTACGAACTAGTGTCCGAACATGTTTGTTCGGACACATGCCGAGAGGATTTTATCGAAGTCTTTGGCACGTGCGGACTTGCAGCCGACTTTGCAAGTCCAGCCGGTTGTTGAAGTTTGAAATCAGAGAGAAGAGTCACACGTCCAGACTTGCGTCCGACCTTGCACGTCCGGACTTGCATCCGACCTTGCACGTCCGGACTTACGTTCGATCTTGCACGTCCGGATGGGTTTTCTCAAAAAGTACGTGGTTGTGTCTGAACATGTGTCCAAACATACATGTTCAGAAACATGTTGGGCAGAATTTGCCAAAACTCTAGTAAGATATCCGAACTTGCGTCCGGGCTTGCAAGTCCGAACATAGACCAAAGCACAAACCCAAAACCCGTCCTCGCACTCCGTCTGGACATACATGTCCGGACGGAAGTCCGGACACTTGAAAAACTTTGAAAAATAAATCGTGTCAGACGGCCTGTCCGGACATACAAGTCCGGACAAACGTCCGGACACTGCAAATTACAGAAAATATAGAAGCGAGAACATTACAAACAGAATGTCAAACTTTCACCCAAATCACAATACAAAACCAGAGATAGAAATCCAGAACTATGGGGGTTTTACTATGTCAAAACAATGTGATTTTCAAATTCTAATCAATCATTGAAACACAAACCGTTAGCACAATCAAATCTCTGAATTAGAAACTCCCAATAGGTGAACACCCCCACTGAATCCATTAATCACCTACCTCGTAAATTCATTGAGAGGTTCCTAAATCTGAAGCAGCAATCAATCAACGATGCAGACCGGAATGTAATTCCAAACAACCACAGAAACCGATAACAATTCCCAATTCTAGCAACCGCTGACAACGCAATTACAAACCTCACCTGAATCTGACCACCGAAATTATAGTAGGGACCAACAGAGGAAGATAAACAGAGAAACATCAGAATAATCACTGATTACAACATATTGCAGAGAATGGAATTTAAAACGGAGGAAATTCTCAGAAACTGTAGAATTGAAGGGAGATAATCTGACCACCTTACCTTAAACTGACTAGGGATTTGCAAAGGAGGAGAAATCCACGACCGATAATCAAGTCGCAGAGTCCAATGACAGCAGAAACTTGGCAGATTGAGAAGAACGAATAACATTTGAGATAGTAGAGAGAGAGAGAGGAGTGTACATCAGCTTTCAAAACTGATCGAGAGTTAGAACGTGATTGAGAGTGGGGAGTTAAGGAATTAAATCAACGATTTAAATTACTTACCAGTAATTAGAAGAGGAAAGGAAAATGACTAACTCGTCCTTCTCTTTAATACAAAGGACTCCCACACTACTACAGAAAATGCTTTACACAACTGTTAAAAAAGCTTTAGAGAACTGTTAAAAACAGTTCTAGTTGTTGGAGTTCTCTATAGTAGGCTCTCCTTTAGACTACTGTGATTAACAGTTCTCTATAGTTACTTATAACTACTGTTAATGTCATGATACACAACTGTTATTAACAGTTATAAAAGACCTTATCAGACTACCATTATTAACAGTTGTCTATTCCATTTTTAGAATTTATTTTTACTATGATTTAAGAACTGTCGGTAACAGTTGTCTATGGACATATTCTATATATATAGCAATGCTATTTGACAACTGTTATAAACAGTTGTTTTTGCTAGTATTTTGAACCCTGTTTTCATAATTGAATTCATACTCAATGCACAACATTAATGAGTCAAAAGCAACAATTTATTTCTTTAATTAGATAAATAAAATACATAATCCAACATGGTATGTTGTCGTACAAGTACAACTCTCATATTCATGGTCATCAATCAGATTGAATGACGGTTCAGTACTAAAGAAATATATACGGCTATCATTAGAGTAGCCACCACCATCTTCATTGTTGTTTTGGAAGTACTCCCATTGTGCATCACAAAGTCACTTCTTCCACTATAACCACCACCTCTGGTGTCCACCACCGGTAAAGTTCCCACGGCAAGAAAATAACCCATTGTTGTTCCGGTATCCACCTCCACGTCCACCACCAAAAGAGAATAAGCTTACCCCATTAACATCTGCAAATGAGAAGAAGAAAAGTGTGAAAGATTGGTACAATCCTATGAGAAAAGAAAAACAGGAACATCACTTGGATGCCACCACGTTTGATAGGCCCAAACCTTTTAGATTTGTTCTCTACAATGGCAATAGTAGCATTGTATGACAAATTTTGAATATAGACTCATCATAAAAAGTTCTAAAACAATTTACAAGTTCATTCTGTCCGTCTCCTACAATAAACCGTATGAATAGCTATCAAAGACTATAACTTGCAGCCGTAATCACTTTGTAGCAAACAAATAAAAAAACAACTAGAAGGATATCACATCTCTATTCTAAAAGATCTCTTATCCACCTTTGTAAGATACACACATAGATTTTTAGTTTCTAATCAACAAGTCCAATTAAGGAATAATCGAACACGTAATGATGAACCAAGTAATGAGCCGATAAGACATGACTAACAAGATAATGAATGGGTTGCTGATGATAGATTCAGTGCTCCCACATCAGAATATTTTGTACAATAAAGTTTGTCCCACTGCCGCTAAACCTATGCATCTCCCACAAGACACAATGTGCACACTACTACAAAATGAGATGTACACAAATGATGAGGAGATCAATAATACGCTTGATCAGTTCCTCTTCAATTCTAGGAAAATTCATACAGAAAAGATGTATTGTATACTAGTGTCAGCAAACATTACCACTCAGCAGACCAACTCATTTAATAGGGTACATAGCTAATTATACAATTAACACACCATGGGTTCATGTAAAAATACATGACTTGTAAAACTAAAAAACCTACTTCTTTGCTCAACTGTTGAAGAGGCAAAATATATAGCATAGCAACAAGAATCAATGTTGGTATCGGTCTGATCAAGCACATAAGGCAGATTGTTATCTTTGCTTTACAAGGACCAACCACAAGCACATAAGGCAGATTGTTATCTTTGATTAAATAACCTGATGACACAAGTTATATCCACCGACAGTTTTCCATCTCACAATCTTCACAAGGTGCGACAGAAAAATAAAAAGCTTCTACCGTGATAATCCCCACCAACCAGAAGTTAGGTTCGATTATATTACCTGTTCTGTAATGAACTGAAACGGTTCAATCTAGGGTCCATCAAGCTACAGTTCAAGAGTTATCTCTGTAGAGGTATTTACGAACATGTTGCTGCACAATGCATGATATCAGTTGCCCACTGCTCTTGAACTTCAACGATTTCATCCTGCTTGTACGCTCGATCATTATATCTGCACAAATACTTGAAAATTCAATATAGATTTCTATTAGTTTATTTACAAAGCAATACCATAGACATGCAATTGACGGTATGTAATAGGTGGGATTTGTTTACCTAACACTTATTTTTTTATACCTAGGGTCCATAGACATGCAATTGACACGCTTATACCTCACAGCTACTTCACATAGAAATTAGTTTTTTCATAGAAACTTGAAATAACGTAATGAAGCAAGTTTATACTTATGTAAATAGAAATTTGTTTCATGATTATATTTGTGCAAAAATAAAATTATAGAGGCCTTCGCATACCCCGACGAACCAATCCTAAACAGAGTTGCAAGCAATATCGCAACAACAGATGTATGTACTTGCACGGTTTTCTCAATCTTTGGTGGACAATTGTTGATACAGTGATCCCACACATTCCTAGATGCAAATCCTTCCTCATATAATTCCTACCAGATATCCAACAAATTGTGCTCAGATTAATCGTGGCAAACAAACACAATAGATGTTGTTACTCACCCTTTCAATTGTCTGGGAATTTTCCAGTCATCCGTACCTTCCCCTGATTTATCTGTTGAGTTGTCACTTTCGCTGTGTTAATTGGAAACTTAGAAGCATGTATATTGAAATAAACAACAAACTCTTCCAATTGAAGAACAAATTCAAAAGACATATGATAGATTTTCAGTCAAAGTGGAGAGAACTAGTCAAAGCACTTTAGATAATGATGATGAGAACTGAAACAAAAATTGAGGAAAGGACAAACTAGCGCACCATTATCAAACCACTTCTAATAGCCACCAAGCGCTTCCATTGCTATAGAGCATCACCATCACCTTGCACTACCGTCGATGCTATTGCCAATAATCGCCGTAGAACACCACCAACTACTTAGGGTTTGCTTCAGTCGCAGCAAGATCTTATGGAAGAGAAAGCATATTTATAGAGAGCACCAATAACACATTATGGGTTTGAAATAAAGAAGAAAACAAATTAGTTAACACCTCAAATCGGTTTCAGTCCAATAGCAGTTCAACAGCGGCAACAATAGGAGTTCAATAGCAGCAGCAATAGGACTTCAATAGCAGCAGCAATAGGACTTCAATAGCAGCTGCAATAACTGTTCAATAGTAGCAAAGCTCAGCAGCAACAGTTCAAGGGCGGAAAGAATATAACCAAGCAATCCAAGCAGCAACAATAGCAATTCAACAACAGCAACAATAGCAGTTGTATAGCAACAACTATGGCAGTTCAACAGGAGTAGAAGTTTAGCACTAGTATCTCAAGGGCACACCAAATAAAACACCTTGATATTCACTATGAACTAACAAATAGAGGGAATATTTTCTTTTACCTTGACCAAGCCCTCCATTTGCAGCAGCTTCTTGGTTTACATTGGATGACAAATTTGTACCACTAGTAATGTCACTTAGCATATATCAGATCGTTCTTTGATAGATACCGTGGGAAGAGAGTGCCTGTGTAGATGCATAAAGATGAAAATGGCTAGATAATGGAAGCAACTGATCATCTCAGAACAAATGGTAGTGGTTTACTAGTCCCTGAGTCTCTTCCTTTGAAGATGTGAGAGGATGTTATACAAGTGTAGCTGTGCCGTTTGTCCAGAGAATCCATTTTTCTGATGCGAACGTGAAGGTCGAATTCTAGCAGCCATTCAGTGGCACACACTAACATCACGTACATGGCTTTTGTGAAGTTACTGGATACACATTGCTGGGATACACGCTGAAACAGTTTGCATCTTCATAGCAATTGGAGAAATTATAAAAAACTTAGCACCTATATTAATAAAAATAATGATTGATTACCAAAACTGTAAATGACCACACACATAAGCTCATTAGATAAATTGAACTAAATTTCAGTGTTCCAGGGACCATCTGTTCATCCCAAATGGGAAAATGTAATGAGAAGTTCAAAGTCCAATCATAAGACTAGTAGTACCAGCGGTCAGTTCTCTTTCTTTTGAAATACACCTTCAATGTTTTTCTGAGTCACTTACTTGCTTATATATATTTATATCTTATTTATTCCCCCATTTTGGTGATTTTTAGCAGCTCACGCCAATACAAGAAAAATAGAGAAATGAAACTGAGCGTGAAAGGTTCTCGTTCGACTGGAAGAATACAAAAGATACTTCTCCATACATGAATACACTCTACCAGATGAGTTTGCAAAGGAGTAAGATGGAAAATGATCAGCTTAAGGTTGTAGACAAAGTTGGATATAAGAAATTGTCACCTATCCAAATGGCTGCAGTTTTAGTGAACTGTTTCAAGCCGTGAAATCTGGTGTACAAGATGCTGCAGTTTCAGTGATCTATCTCTCCCGAAGCGTTGTACGAGATGCTGTAGTTTCAATGATCTATCTCTGGAAATAAATTGGCTTATACCCGTGAATCTGGTGTGTGAGCAAGCAAATCCAGTGGTTTACTTCTACAGAGGCGTTAAACAAGAAGGGATGAAGATAGGTATACATACAAGCATAGAATGAAGAAGATACAGAACACGTTTCTACTCGCCAGTTTGGGTTGCTAAAAATTTGTCGTGAAGAGAATGAAGGTGTTAAGTATTTTTACCGGTTCTGGAAGGAGCTGCTGCTCTACCCCTGCTTCAATCTGGTATGCTTCAATCTGGTATGCTTCAACCGTAAAGAATAAGATATTCAGACCATAAAATTAACCAGAAAGAGTAAGTTAGGGTTGAAAAAAATTTTACGTTACCAAATTAGCAGGACTTGAATTACACAGGCAAGGGAAATACGCAGAGAAAGCACCACAGGACTACAGCGATAGCTGGATATCGGGTCTTTGGCAAAAACAAAGGCGCTGGATATCGGACTGCAGGCTTCTGGCGTTGGATTGTAGGTTTCTGCTTATTGGGTGCTCTGATTCGGTGCTATGGGGAAGAACATGGAGTGATTAAGGAAAAAGACATAAGGTTTATTTCTGGCGTAGGATTGTATCCAGGTTTCGGTGCTATGGCTGGCGAAGACCATAGGGTGCGCATACACGATGAAGGGAGAAGGAGAGGGCAAGTGATTATCAGTTTAGAATTTTAGGGATTTATTGAGCGGGAGAATTCCGCGCCCTGGTATACGTTTGCAGCTACGTCCATATAGGGACACGGAAGGTATATGCTAGAATCATAAGGTTGTTTAAGTCATTTGGATGTACAAAATTTAACTCTCCGCGCGCCTGATTTGTCAAAGTAATAACAGTTGTATATAGCTAGTTTAAGAGAACAAATATTATAACAGTTGTAGTATCTAAGGTTTTAGTATCTCATTTTACACAAATCCACTAAAGACTACTAGGATTTTATAACAGTTGTCTTTTAAGCAGTACTTAAAAACAAAATCTGTAGTAGTGCCATGTCCTGATTCCAAATAACACAGTTTAAGTGACCACATAATGAAATAAAATTCTGTAACAAAACTTTAGGTTATAATGTAAGCTGCACAGCAGCAACACCATTGTTTAAACTACTACAACTTGCTAAATATCAGCTCTCCTAATGTCACAATTTTTAAATGCTTATTGTATGCTAAAGAGTGGATTATAATGTGGTGAAACAATGAAAAGAAAGTTGATCAAAAAGCTAATTATAGCAATGACATGGATCAGCTCTGCTCCTAGTTCAACAATTTAAATTACTACTGTATGGTAAAGAGTGGATAATAATATGTTGAAACAATGAAATGAAAAAGTTGAGGGTAGGTTGAACGCATCATTTTCCCACGAAGTAACTACTGAAGCTTCCAAGTTGGGATGTTGGAGGAAAAGAAAAAGATGGAATCATGTTTATATCCAAGTTGATGGTGCTTTACAATGATCTTACAAAACATATTATAATTCATCAATTTTTCTAAAACATATTATAACTACAAGTCTGTACAACCTAAACCTAAAGTTAGTATGTTGTAGCTTTCCCATCCATATACACATAAACACGAATTTTCTGGATTTAGTCTTGCTCAAATTCTAACTTACAAACCTTTGCAGCTTATTTTTCTTTCAAAGATATGAACCAGATATAACTAATTCTAATGCCAGTCAAAGCTAACAAACAAGTATAAGAACAGCAGAGTCGTAGTGCTTCAATTTCACAATTTTTTTGTAGAAAACGACCCTTAAGCTTGAGTAAAATTGTGAACGGCTTTTTCTATAGAGAAAAAAAATATGAGAACAGTTTTGCGCGATATAGCATTCCCATTAAAATGGGCACGGATTGTGACGGAAAATTGTTTTCTGTCTCACGACGGAACACTTTTCTCAATTTTATTTTATTTTTTTAATAGAGAAGAAGTATCATTAGGCGTGTGTGCCTCACCCTACCACCATCATTGTTTTCATTTTTTATTGGATGTATCACTTTATACAAGTTTGTTTTTGGATTTTCATTTTTATAATGTTAGAGTGTAATTGTTTTGTGTTTTTAATAATACATACCGTAATAATATAGTTATTAATAAAATTAATTATATATAAAAAATTATTTGACTATACTCATATGTATATATGATTATTAAATATTATTTATTTAATTTGATAATATTTGATTTTTAAGAAATAATTTGATAATATTTGTTGATGAACATATATCCTGATTGAAATTTTTTTAAAAAGTTGAATTAATACAAAAACACCAAGTTAAATATTTTTTTAAAGAAAAAAGCCTGAATGACATCGCTATTGTATTACAGTTTTCTAATCTTATAATATTTGTTGTTGATACATATATGTAAACAATGGAGTATAGCAATTCAAAATACAACAATCAACCGATTAAAATTAAGAAAATTGCTAATATAAAAATACCAAGCTAACATTTATTTATTTTTGAAATTAAAAAAAAGTGATGTATAATATTTTAAAAAATATTGCACGTTAATTTTTTAACTTCATGTTATAAGTTGTCGTGTAGTGCATATATAAAAATCAAATGTTAATAAATACGTAAAGTCGACTTCAACAATTCAGTTTATGTATAATATTGGAAATGTTATGTACAATCATGGCGTGGAAACGTAAAAATGTGGAAACATTTATATAAAAATGTGGAAACGTTTATATAAAAACGTGGAAACGTTTATATAAAAACATGGAAACGTTTATATAAACTCGTGGATACGTTTATGCATAACGGTGGAAACGTTATACTTGTTTGTGGCGTGGAAATGTGTCATAGAAACGTTATATTTAATTGTGGCATGAAATATATAATTGTGTAAACGTATATATGTAATCATGGCGTGTCAACTTTTATATATAAATCATGGAAACGTATTGTAGCATGGAAACATTCAGATATAATTATTGAAAT
This sequence comes from Limonium bicolor, assembly GCA_023374045.1. NCBI lineage: Eukaryota > Viridiplantae > Streptophyta > Magnoliopsida > Caryophyllales > Plumbaginaceae > Limonium > Limonium bicolor. The sequence goes on from CM041778.1 coordinate 47,281,048, forward strand.
GTTTATATGTAATCATGCCATGGAAACGTTATATAAAATCATGGAATCGTAGAAACGGGAAACGTTTAAATAAAAACATGGAAACATATATATAATAATGTGGAAATGTATAATAAAAAGGTGGAAACGTTTAAATAAAAAGTGGAAACATTATCCGAACTCGTGGACTCCTTTATGTATAACGGTGGAAACATTATATACTTGTGCCATGGAAACATCATATATAATTATAAAAATGTTTATATATAATCATGTAGTGGAAATGTTTATATGTACTCGTGGCGTGGAAACATTATAGATAATCATGGAATTGTAGAAACGTGGAAACGTTTAAATGAACATGTGGAAACATTCATTTAAATTTGTGGACACCTTTATGTAAAACGTTGGAAACGTTATTTATAATTGTGGTGTGGAAATCTATCGAGCTAGTGACAACAATATAAAGTGTAGAACTAATGTCAAAAAGATTACCCTACATTCGAAACACCCAAAAAACCACCCTAGGATAGCTAAAAACGTCGAAGGCATTTTTATGGTTTGTAGTGCAGGGTTTAGGGTCGTTAGAACTAATACCAAAAAAATTACCCTACCCCCGAAACACCCAAAAAACCACCCTAGGATAGCTAAAAACGTCGAAGGCATTTTTAGGGTTTGTAGTTCAGGGTTTAGGGTCTAACGACCCTAAACCCTAAACCACAAACCCTAAAAAACTACCGAGTCAGTGGCGACAATATAAAGTGTAGAACTAATGCCAAAAAGATTACCCTACCCCCCGAAACACCCAAAAAACCACCCTAGGATAGCTAAAAACGTCTAAGGCATTTTTAGGGTTTGTAGTACAGGGTTTAGGGTCAAACCCTAAAAAACTGCCAAGTCAGTGGCGACAATATAAAGCGTAGAACTAATGCCAAAAGATTACCCTACCCCCCAAAAACCCAAAAAACCACCCTAGGATAGCTAAAAACGTCGAAGGAATTTTTAGGGTTTGTAGTACCCTAAACCCTAAACCACAAACCCTAAAAAACTATCGAGTCAGTGACAACAATATATAAAGTGTAGAACTAATGCCAAAAAAGATTACCCTACTCACTAAACACTCTAAAACCACCCCTAGGAAAGCTAAAAACGCCGAAGACATTTTAGGGTTTGTAGTACAGAGTTTAGGGTCTAATGATCTCTGATTCACTTTTTAACAACCTTTGATGCACTTTTTTTAACAACGTTTGATTCACTTTTCTTAAACTTAAGATTCACAATGAATCTTAAAACATATGTACATACAAAAAATAAAAAATTTAAAATCTATCAAAACAATTTCATGATGGGTCTTATTTCGAAGAGCTCGAATTATGTTGAACAATGGTATAATTTTTTTTATTTGGACTTATATATAATAAGATACATCATTTGAAAATTTTACAAAAGGATAAAGTAGAAAATGACAAAAAGATGGCAGAAGCGCTAGGTACGAAATCGCCTTTTTTTATCATGATAGTAACTTTAGTTTGAGTAATTCCAAATTTTAAAATTTATTTTTCTTTTTATTTATTATAAATGAAGGTTGGAGATAAATTTAATAGATACAATATATATTGTTCGGTTTCATTTTCCTTTTCCTCATAATTATTCTATATTGTGAGATGTAAAAAAGAAACAAATGAATAATATAATTCATCAAAATTTATTACTAACTCAAAACTATTATAAAAATAGATACACACAAAACCTATATTGACAAAAAAAACTTAATTAGACAATGAGATTTGAACAATTAAATAAAAAATAAATATTTATATCTGTTCAATTTGGTCCATTTCACGCAAGTTAAATATTATAACACTCATGTATATGCGATGACCATGGAGATTAGATCAATATTGATTTAATAGTTGTAAGTCTTGTGATGTGTATAATGAAAACATATTGATTTAAAAGTTGTTTGATGACGTTAAATATGCACTGACATATGTGTAAATTAGTGTACTACATTTAAAAAAAGAAAATTGAATGGTTAAGATTAAAAAAAATGAAGGATCACTAGTAGAAAAAATATCAGGGGCATCAACGTTTAGACATATGTTCCTATACAACTGATGCCTTTGATATTCTAAAACATATGTCATTTATATTACCAGATGCTATAGTGTTTTGTATCCCGGGCAGAAAAGAACAACAGATCACAGTAAATTTCATCTATAATCCCGCACATATGTTACTAAAAATACCTCATACTAGAAATGTTCCTCACTTTTTAGAATCCTGACTTTTTAATAACCGATGTCTAAAACCAAAAAATATATGTTTGAACATCTGATTATAAATAATCCGATTTAAGAAAGATAAAATAGCATCAGTTAATTCATAACCGATGTTAAAAACACATTTATATAGTACCCTACCAGCCCTAAAAAAAGGATAAACAAAATATCCCTCTCCCTCCCACGATTTCCTTGGTTTCCCGCTGCTGTTCACTACTCTCTCTCCATTGCGAGGCTGTCATTTAAACTAGATGCACTGATTTCGGCGATCATCACTAGCACCGATTAAATTGTCCACTCATTGCTCTTTCTGTTGTTTAGTCTTTGCGAGGGTGGCGTTCTAACTTGATGTCACCAATTTCGGCCATCATCACCGGCACAGATTAGTCGTCGGTCCAATTGTGTCACCACTGCTCTCCCCATCAATTTGGAAATCTGTTGGAGAATCTACATGTTATAAATAAATTTGATAAACAGCATGAAAACAATAAGCCTAAACTCCAGCCTGCACTGGAAATCTGTCTGAATGAGCAACCCCCTTTCCATCGGTTTGACCCTTCAATTATTTTTGTTCTTGTACACCAAACTATCTAAACTGATAGTGATAAGTAGTTATTCTTGTTGTTTTTTTTTTTTGATAAACATTGAGATTTCATTCATTCAGAACATTAAAAATACATCCAGCATGAGCTACAGAAATCACTCCATGCCCGAGAACTTAAAGAGACTTGAGTACTACTCCCCACTTCATTCTGCTGCTTATAGCAAGCAATATCAACAACTCTTAAACTACTTCTAACAGTAGTTAACGAGACAAAAAGGTGGCTCCATATCAGCCCACGAATACATTCAGTACTAGATACTAAATCAAGCTTAAACTTACAGACTGCATTATACCAAAAAATGGAATCCTCCATGTTCTTGTAGAAGCACCAATGCGATATACCAAGGTACTCAGCCTGAGTCCTCATTTGGTTCCTGAAGCACACACTGCGTTTATCCTCACTTAATACCAGCCAAACTGATAGAGAAAGATTACCACTAGACTTAACCTCCAGACATGTACTCCTCTTGATCGATCTACTCGTTAGCTTAAAACACCAGCTGAGGCTACCCATCTGATAGATAAGCTCCAAAGCCATTTGATGTGTTAGAAGACTAACCATATGCACGATAACTGTGCTTGAAATCTTTCTGATAGAAAACAGAGCATGGAACTTTAATCTGTGATGATAAAGCTTCATCAGGTCACTACCCCTAATCACCTCCTTGGTACTTGTGAAAGCTAGACACTTAAAAGCATCTATCACGAGAGAGTAAAGCTGTAAGCCAAAAACCCAGAAAAATAAATTTTCCACTGAAGAACCAACACAACTCGTGTGCATTTGCTCCATTCAACATTCTTCTCTTGATACTTCAAAAACATAGCAAATCTGACAGCTTCAGCAACCCTGTTTGACCAATAGCCCCCCATCATACAACAACTGACGAACTTGATTCACAAAAACTAGGGGTATACCACCCCCACAGAAGCACATGCACAAGCAAAAGAAACTGACAGCTACACACTCCACACCAAATCCGACAAGAGCAACACTAGCATAGACAACACAAACCAATTAACCAGCAACTACCACCCCACCACCACAGAGAAGCCAAACAAACACGCTAGGCTACACCCCAGCCAAACTCGAAAACCTTCCAATACAGTATCCTCGCCCCGCTACCAAACTTCACAACAAAGGGGAAAAAATCAAAAGCCAACACCGGCGGCCCTCAACAAAGGACGAAGAAGAGATTGGCTGGACCAGAGGCACACCGACGCCAGAGAGCTACAAGAACACAGAGGCTACCACACCGCCAAGATGGAATCCGACTCAACAAAATCCGCTGGATTGCGCACACACAGAGCAAGATCCACCAGAACTCAAGACCTAGCTGAAGGCGGAAAAAGATACGTAGGTGGAGTTGAGGGAATCAGATAGCTGAAGGTAAAAGCCGTGGTTTGGCTAGAAGAGATCGATGCCGCTATCTTCACCCTCGGAGCTGGAAGGGCAAGTGGCCGGAAGGATGCCGATGACTTGAAGGACGAGGCCCCTCCCAGAAACTACTCAACTTGCAAGACTGAAGGAAGAAAGACCGGCGAATTGAAAATGACATCCACTGAAGGAGAAACCCAATCTCCCTGTAAAAACAGAAGAGAAAAGAGGATGAGGAATCGCCTCTAAAATCGCCTCCTAGAGAGAGCGATACGTACGGAAACCTTACTGAAGAATAACGACGGTGTTATTCTTGTTGTTTTTAGCCTGCTGAGAATCAGGGACCTCCGACATCTATTCAATTTTAATGCGTCGCGGCTACGGTGACGGACCCAAAATTTCCGTCCCCGAAGGACACAATCTTGAACAAATATTGTAACACCCCTATTTAACATATTCATAGCGGAAATAAAATACTAAAGGCGTACAGATCATCGGGTTCCAAACACCCGGTACCAAACCTCACCAAAATACAACTTAATGATTACAATAATCACGGCCTGAACCTCGAGAAAACTTGACAAAAGTAAAACCAATAAAAACACGTAAACTCTCAAAACCTAACCCCATCCCAATCACTCGTTCTCTTCGTGGTCACCTGTAAAATAACTCGTACCTGCAAGATAAAACCAAGCAGCCCACCCCGAGTGGGTGGGTCAGTTCCCTGGAATGGAACTGGTACGATCCTCCAAAAACAACTTAAAATACAATTCTTAAATAAATAATAGCTTGAATACAAACACTTAAAACACTCAGAGGAACAAAGCATTTCACAATTCACCAAATCAAAATATCAAGATAAGAACAAAGGTTAATAACTGAAAGATAAAGTTAGTGAAACGAAATCACATCATGTGTTAGTGAACGTCCATTTCCTTAGTTAAACCCAATTCCCGTTAGGAGTAGAAAGACTCAGATAGTCACAAAGGACTAGGAATGATAAAATAGATCCAAGAACCAATAACTCAAGAATGGAATAATTCAACTGGGAGAGATGGCCCCCACCGCCAAATATAAATGTCCGTATGGACGAGGGATATACAGCCCCCTGCTGTCATATTAAAAATGTCCTGGTGGACGAGGGATATACAGCCCCCTGCTGTCAAATATAAATGCCCCTATGGGCGAGGGATATACAGCCCCCTGCTGTTACCATTAAAGACGCGCGCACGTCGAAAGAAAGATTTCCAAGATTGACCTTTTTCCAAATTCCCACTAGATCACCAACTACCCAGAGCAATACCAAAACACTCAGTCCTACAGAGTGCAGAAGCGTAAACCCTAAGCAGTCAATGTCTAACGGGACACCAAATAAAAGAAACCAATACCCAAGTGAGTTCCACATCCAAGGCTCAGTTAGTCACACAAGCTGAGTCAGTCACACAACCATTTCCTTTTTAGAAGTTCCTCTTAAAGTCAGTTAGCGTTTTCCAAAACATTCCACAAGTCAATCAGCAAAAATAACGTAGTACGAGAAATCGTACAAAACATTCCATAAAGTCCAAAACACAACAAGCTGAGTACGAGAAATCGTACCTGGTATGTGAAGAACAATAACTAACTCGAATAAGTGATTCCCCAATAGTAACCTATAATTAAGGTGTTCCAAGTGTCGATTAGTTAAGAGACTTATAAACTTAACAGCCTACTTCACATACTGATTAATAGTTTCAGGTTACCATTATTCTCTTACAAAGGTTTGGGCCTGACTTGTTAACTAAATCCTTTGTTAGGCCCATCTCGTGTAGTTTGGAATGATTTAGAATTTATTCCTGAGAGTGGCCCAAACTCTCTTTGAATTGTTAAAGTGGGCTTTTGGAGTTCATAGACTTGGGCTTAGTAGGTTAGCCCAAGACCGTGTTAAGTTTATGTTGTGTAATAAAACCCTTAAATTAATAGCGATTATTTAATCACTCACTGACTAAAACCTAAGGTTTAACTTATATATATAACCTACTTATTATAACTATCACAAGGATTATTATTTCCCTCAACTATTTTAATGTATTTATATACATGTATATTTATATATATATCTTTATGTATTAAAATTTATCCATAACATTTTTAGGAAATTTTATTGTATTTATTAATGTTCAATAACTTCTAGACTTAACACAACCGACCTATGGTTTATTAAATAAAGTGTTTCCCTTATTTATTTCATATACATAAGTATACCCGTATTAGAAATTAACTAAGACATTTCCCTATGTAATTTATCATATTTAAACTATCTTATTAATACAACCTTAAACCGTATTCCAAGTATATTTCGTAAAGTATTTCTTTTACTATATCTTAGGATTCTAGCTCTTAAAATATTTAATTATGACAAGTGTTAATTAAACTAATTCCTTGTTTTACTCTAAGTTACTACTTAATCCCCTTTTTATAAATGCGTAAAAATAAATATATATTTATTCCTTAGTTAAAATAAAAATATTAACTCCCATATAATATAGTAAATAAAACGTAAGATAATTAAATCCCTTAATTTATATAAGTTCCTACTAAGTAAGTATATATACATATATATGTAAATAATTTCACTTCTCTTAAAAGCCAATACTAAAACATTTATAAAATTACTGTTATAAAATGTTAATTTAGTTCCCCCTTAATTTCCCCAGCTTAAAAGTTGATTAACAAACCTTACTTTAATTTTTGGTTACATTAAAAACCATATATTATAGGTTATCCTTATGAAAAACTCATAAACACAATTTTTAAAACCTTTTACCATTGCCCAAAAATTCCCAAATTTAATATACAGTAACAATAACATTTTAGACATATTATAAAATTTTTATTTCATAAAAATATCTTTTTAATTTAGCCAAATAATTCCAGAAAACCCGTAACTTGTAAAAATCATAACTTATGTTTAAAAACTCCAAAACCATAATAATTTACATCAAAATAAACTAGATAAAATAAGGAATCTATGGTTAAAATTTGAAGTCAAAATACATTCGGAAAGATATTTAAATTAACCCAACAAGTTAGGACTATTTACTGGAATTTTATAAACTTATAATAATCATTTAATAGCACGATCTAATCTGGACCGTCCAATTCTTTAAACTCCGATCGGACGGTCCCTGAAACCCAAGTTCTTCAGCGACTACACTTCGACCCCCGAGTACTAAATCGACAATTTCTCCTAATCCACAGAACGAAATTGAGTGATTCTTGTTTCTATGGATTCGAAATCGAATTTCGGTTCTATTGATACCGGTTTCCCCAATTATAATGCAGTATACATCAAGTTTCGAATTCGATTTGAAGGTTAGGGTTTATATTCGCTACTGAACTCCATTCGAAAACAAAATCGGCAATTACTCCCAACATGGCACGTAATTGACTAAATTAAAACATGGATTAGGTCAGAAACATGACTACGAACAGCAATATCGGAGCAATTTGATCGGAGACTCACCGGATTGTGCGAATTGTGTGAATTCAAATTTGGAAAACTGGGAAAAACTCGAACTTTGAGCAGTTCGTGGTGCCAACTTTGAGGATCTATAACTAGCAGTACAAAATGAGTTAGGCTATGAGTAAGGGTTCATTGGAAAGAGCAAACTTAGATCTACGTATTGATAGCAAGAACTAAACCTAACTCGCACCATACAGAAAGAAATTGAAGTCGCAAATCACGAGTTTACCTCTCTGTTTCGGTATGATTTTATGTGCTGGTGAAACCGAAACTTTAGACGCCTTACTCTTCCAATCGGTTGAGAATTAGCTTAGACCATAAACATGAAAGTTTTAGAGGAATTAGAGCTCTTCAAAACGAGCTAAAGAACATGGAATTTGGATGAGTAACGAAGAAGTTATGGCTTATCGAAATTACCTGATTTGAAGAGAAAACTGGAATTGCAGTTTCGTTCTTTGCAGGGTGGCTACTTTGACTCGATTTTCCGGTTGATTCAGTATGAGTTAGGGTTTGTATGAGTTATAGTTGTTTAGAGGGAATGTAGGAGAAGACAACAAAGAAGACGGCATTGAAAAATATGGAGAGATGAAAAAGTTATAGCCGTCTAAAGTTAGGGCAAAGTATGGAAATCGGTTACCGAAATTCAGGGAAAGATTCGGCTAAGTGTGGGCGACCCGTGACAGAGTGACACGTGGCATCTTTCAAATTTTTGATTCAAAACTTCAATCTAGCATAACTTTGGCTAGGATGATCCGTTTTTGACGTTCTTTTTATCGATATTCATGGTTTTCCATAACCTATTTATTGGTATAGGTTTCATGGCCTGGTTTGACCATTCTCAAAAAGTCAACTCTAGCAAGGCTTAATAAGCTTTAAGGTTTCTAGAATTTTATATTGACTTTTATGTTTCAAAACAATGTTCCAACACTTCCTAAAATCTTTATAATATATTTGGAGTGTTTAGAAATTTTCCCAAGATTTATTGACTTATAAATCTTATTATTAAATTCATAATACTATATAATAATGTATAATAATTAGGGTTAAATAGGAGAAAACCCCTAAATAAATTTCACAATTCCATATAATAATTTAATTTTTAATAAAAGAAATCCCCTAAATTAATTTAAATTAATTTAGGGGTATTTCAAACATTATCATCAAGATACCTCGGCCGACAACTTTCTCGACTAGAGTGTCGAAGACCATGTTCCGACTCACTGACATGATCTGGCTCATCCACCACTAATGATTGTAAATTTTCACTCGGAAAATCACCAGTGACACCATCATCATGAGAAGAAGCACAAAAGGGCTCAAACTATCAATTTCCCAATCTGGAAAGATCTGATTAGAAGAATTATTATCTGGGGAACTCGAAGATGAAACTGAGTCCTTTATGAAAGGAAAAGACATAGGATGAAACTTCACATCCCTGAAAACTGCAACCTGTCGGGTATCTAGGCTGAATAATTTATGTCCCTTCTTCCTGGGTTCTTCACCTAAATGTACACAAGCCTCTGCCCTCAGACTAAACTTGTCACCCTTATCACCAACGAAAGTTCTATAACATAAACAACCAAAGGGTTGTATATCATCATAACAAGGTTTTGTCTTGTAAAGGGATTCAAATGGAGTCTTCCCCTTTATAGCTTTGGTGGGCAGCCGATTAATAAGATAGGCCACATGTAATATACACTTGCCTCAAAGAGCAAGAGGAACATTGGTTTGAAAGAACAGGGCTCGTGTTGTTTCCAAAAGGTACTTGTGTTTTCATTCAACGACCGCATTTTGTTGTGGAGTATAAGCACAAGCAGTTTGATGAATGATGGCTTCCTGTGCAAAGAAATTTTTTCCCTCATTGGAACATCCCAACTCTTTGGCATTATCAATTCATAACACTTTCCCCCTTGTTTCAAATCGCCGCTCAACCAATTTACGAAACACCTGATGGCCTCCCTAGCATCACTCTTATGTTTCAAGAGTTGAACCCAAGTGATTCTGCTGTAATCGTCCTCGAAACAAATAAAATATCGAAATCCATTGTAAATAGTGGTGCTGAAGGGCTCGAAACATCAATATGAATTAACTAAAAAAAATTAGTTTTATTTTCAGAATGCCCAAAAGAAAGTCGTCGACACCTATTACCAATATCACAAATAAAATCTTTCGAAACATCATTAGATTTTGTTAAACCCAATGCTACAAGTTTCTGATAAGGAACATGCCCTAGTTTAACATGAACCTCTTCTACTTTCGTACTTATTTTGTAAGAACAGCTTAAACTATGTCTTGGTTTATCTAACGGTAAACGTTGTCTTGTCGAAGCCTCTTGAAACCAAACACTTACTCGCTCCTTGTCAAGGATATATAATCCTTCTTGATCAGCACCGATCTCTTCAGATTTCTTTGAAATAAGGTCCTGAGCAAAACACTTTTAAGCATCAAATACCAAAGAGTGGGTAAATTGTTTTATCATCCTCCGTACTGATACCAAAGTGAACATGAAACCAAGAACAAACAAAACTTCTTTGAGCCAAAATTTATTACCTAATTTGACATCTCCAACCGTTATAACCTGTTGTGGTCTACCATCTGGGAAAACAACCATTCTCGGATACAACAAGGCTCTCAAATTTTCAAATAATTCTTTGACACCCACATGTGATATGTTGCTCCTGTATCCAATATCCACTTTCCAGATAACATCTGAGTGGCATGTGGATTATTACTCAGCAAACATAAACGATTTAGAAAGGAGTTGTCACACCTTTCTTTCTTCTTCTCTGAACCGTATCATGTCCATGAAGATCATAACAGTCATCAACCCGATGTCCTGTTTTCTTGAACTGAGTACACTTAAGCCGCTGAAAACATTCTTCAGTAACATGACCAACCGTCTTACAAAGGCTACATGTTTTCTTCTTTTTATCTTCAGTTGATTTAGCACCTCCACCGCATTTAGGCAAACGTGCGACGTTGACAAGATTAACATGGCTAGAATCAGCCCTCTTATGCGAACATGATTATTATTCAGCCCCATCAGGATATGAACAAGGCGATCAAGATCCGTCCTTCTCCGCTCATCTTCCCTTGCAGCACAAGTACACTCTGATATCGGATAAGCTAGGTCCAATGCAGCCCACAAACTCCTAAGCTTAATGAAATAAACGGTAATGAAATCTTCTCCCTACTTCAGATTACCCAACTCCTTTTTCAAATTATGGATCATGGCCTAATTTTTATTGCTCAAACCGTTGGTAGAGCGAATCCCAAATTTTTTTAGGATTGTGACAGAACATAACACTTTGTGCTACATGTGGCTCAAGCGTAGAAACTAACCTGGGACCTGGAGCGTGTCCAAGCGGTAACTCGACTTGGCTGATCATTTGTCGGTCTATCGCCAACACAACAAATTTTTTTTTAGCCATAAGCACATTCTCCATTGTCCACTTCCAGGTTTGAAATCCAATGCCATTGAATTGAGACGCCAGAACCTGTCCCGATTGCTCATAAGGATGGACACAGATCAGATCTCCCTGATCTATGGTGCTATTATTTTGTGAAAAGAGGCAGGTGTTTTGTTTCCATCATCTGCCATCTTAATCAAGACCTTACTTGCTCTAATAGAAATGATATAAATTTGATAGAAACTTAATACAAAGAAGATAAAAGAATTGATAGAAATTTGATAAAGAAGAAGAGATTGTTTTTGTATTTCAGATGTTGTTTTGTTGTTTATGACAAACTCCCCTATTTATAACTCAAAGGGAAGACAAATCCAAACCTTTACATATGCCCACTTAATAAAAAAATTGTCTAAAATGAAGACTCTACATATACTAGATTAATATTTTGATACACTTAAGAAACTGACGAAACTGCTAGAACACTAAATTGACGAAACTTAAGATATCGATGAAATTGATGAAACTTAAAAACTGAATAAACTAACCAAACTAACAAAACTTAAGAACACACATTATTCAAACACTCCGGAAGTACGTTTTCTTTATCGGATAAAAAAAACTAACTTTCACATGCCATTTTTTTCTTTATTTGGGTAAATTGGTATATCAATGCATCCCCCATTCGCCACTTTTATAATCTTTCATCTACTGATATCAGTCGGAAGATGGGGTGTCACTGTATTCATGGGTAATGCACGACCTGGGTGAAACTTTGAATAATTCATGGAAAATCGGTCCCTGTGAGATAGAGTAAGTAACCGTAGACATAGAGTAGTAATCCCTTGCCATAGATGTGCAAATCTTGAAGAAAATAGATTGTTAAAGTGATAATCTCTTGCCATAGATATGTGCAAATCTTGTCATTGACATAAAAGTAGTATCAAGTTGCATGATTGAATTGAAGCCTTATGTTGTAGAGGGTGAAATGAAAAATAATTAATTAAAAACTAGTCCTAGTAAGTAGGTGATCATAAACATAAAGCACTAATCTCCAACACGGATATGTGATATCTTGGAAGAAAATAGATTGTTAAAATTGAATTTGAGTACGAAGATGCTTGATTGACTTGGTTGAAAAAATAGGAGGTTTCCATTCATTTATTAGAGTTATAAATGAAAAAAAAATCTAGACTTGAATTCAAGCATATATAGTAGAATAATGGTGAATAAGTAAAAAAAAAACACAATGATAAAATAAATTCTAAAAAAGATAGTACACACTCGCAAATTCACTTATAATTCTATATGAATTCCTCATTGTCAAAGAAACTCTCTCGATATATCAACTCTGCAAAGGATGAAATTCCTGAATAGATATGAACCTTTCTATTCGGCCTTCCAAGAAGATAACGGAGGAGTCTCTGAATCTTGGAAGGTAGTAGAAGTACCACCATATCTATCACCCTTAACCGCATCAGTTGATGCAAGGGTTTCCAATTCGCTCATCTCCTCTTTTGATAGTTCCACCAATGCTGCTCAACATTCTTGTCAAAGTTAACAACCTTAGTGGTTCCAGGGATAGGACACACATCATCTCCTCTATGATGAACCCAAGCGAGGGCTAGTTGTGCAGTGGTGCACCCTTTCTTTTCGGCTATCTCGGTAACCCTCTCAAATAAGCGCTTGTTATGCTCCAAATTTTCAGCTTGAAACCTTGGCAACATCTGTTCTCAAAGAAAAATAATGCACAAGATCAATCGTATATCCTGATACTTCATTAGTTTGTTCTTAGATGAACTTAGTGAAGAGATTATGATCATAAGAGATAGTCATAGGATTATTCCACATATAGTCCACATGAGATTATACAAACCTGTCTGTAGTCATCCTTGGCCATGTTCTCAACCACGGAGGGTCCATAGGAGAAGAATCCCCTTCCTAGAGGACTGTATGCCACAATTCCAATTCCTAGCTCTCTACAAGTTGGGACGAGCTCTTCCTCAACGTCCCTTGTCCATAAAGACCACTCCATTTCCACAGCATGATTGGGTGGACAGCATGTGCTCTCCTAATGGTAGATGGAGATGCCTCAGATAGCCCAATGTACTTGATCTTTCCCTCTTCTACTAGTTTTTTCAGCTCCATCATGGTGATTTCTATTGGAACGGTAGTATCAATACGATGCACATAGTAGATATCAATGCAGTCCACACCAAGCCTCTTCAAGCTAGCTTCACAAGCTTCTCTAATATGCGGGGTCCCCCTTAATGCTAAATTTACCCTCTGAATCAACATGGTTGCCAAACTTTGTGGCTAATTGCACCTTCTCTCGCCACCCACCTTTCAGTGCCTAAAAGTATATTACAATGTATAAAATTTATTAGAAAATTTGTGTGCTACTCTGTTTTGCTTCATGTATACAAAAAGAAGAAATTCTTGTTAAAGGCTATTGCTTATTTTACGTGAATTTGGAGATTCAAAGATACAAAAACATATATACACACCTTGCCAACTAGAACTTCATTGGTGAAAGGCCCGTAGATGTCGGCGGTGTCAAGGAACGTAATGCCGGAGTCAATGGCATGGTGGATGAGAGCGATCATGTCCTCCTCAGGCTTCGGGGGACCGTAGAATGCAGACATGCCCATACATCCAAGCCCCTGGGCAGATACCTCAAATCCTTGAGAACCTAACTTAATTGTTCGCACTGATGCCATTGTTTTTGTCTTCTCCCTTGAATGATGATGTTTCTTCCAAATTTGGTATCTTCTGTGGATTGTTTTGCTGTGAGATTGCTCTGCTTTGATTTTGGATGTGGATGACAGTAAGTTAGAGGCGCCTTTATATAGCCTGTGGAACAAAGGGATTTTGTTCGAAAGGTTTGACCAACCAGACTGGTCTGGAGTGATGGGAAAACTGCGGGTAATTTCATTTGAAAAGTCAATAACATTTCGAATTTAGAAAAAAAAAAGTGGGAGATAATAATAAAGCTCTCCAATATTTGAATACGCTCCCTATATTTGACCGGTCTAGAGGCGAAGGAAAAAACTACAATTCCTTTATTCCGCTGAGCACGAGGATTGAAGCTCAAGTTGATAATTTATCGTCTGTTTGATTCCTTCCGGAAGGTTTGACGCGTCTTGGAAGCTTCTAAATGCGGAGGATTCAACGGAAGACACCTTATATATAATTTGTAATGAGACATATTATATATGTATGTTCGATGGATAGAATTCGATATAAAGTGCTAGGCTAGCAATGATTAGCAAACACCGGCCGACCAAATAGGATAGAAGTTGGTAGCAACCATTACACTTTTTTTAATTACTAGTACAACTTAAAACTAATATATTAACAAGAAATATTAAGGTTACAGTATTGTACTACGAAAGTTAGATTCCCAAGCTCAAAGGCTCTGTTAATTTGAAATAAACTATAATAAAACTTTAAAAAATGAACTTAATCTACAAAAATAGTTGAATTACAAAAAAACATAAATTATAGAATAATGCTAGAATTTTAGAGATTGAAGGTCTAATGAACCATAGTATTACTAAATCAACTCATAATATAGTATAAGTTACTTTTTTGTCATGTTTAAATTATTTTTGTTTACAGAGCTTGACTGATTGATAAACATGAAGGTCATAAACGTTTGGAAACGATAAACTAAGTTGTTGGAGTCAATTCCACGTATTCATGTAAGCTTGATTTTACATATCCACAATAATTTATAAATATTTCCACTGAGTATTAGAAACATTTACTAAACATTTTATACGTTTCCATCATTATTATACAAAAGATAACATTAATTAATATATATTTTATCCCTTGGCCGGTCTCATCGAATCATTGTGTATACAAATATTTTCTTAGCATTTATCAGTTTACACAGCTTGACTTATTGATTAACGTGAAGGTTATACACGCTTGAAAACAATAAACTAGTTCTTGAAGTCAATTTTACAAATTCATTTAACCTTTATTTTTACGTATCACGACAATTTAAAAACATTTCCACTAATGACTAAAAACATTTACACAACCTTCTATAATCGTTTCCATCATTATAATGGAAAAGATGACACTAAATTTTATATATTTTTTATTTTGTCGTTCATATCGAATCATTGTGAAAAAGATTATTTTCTTACTTTTTATCAGTTTTAAAGAGCTTAACTTATTGATAACATGAAAGATATAAACATTTGGAACAATAAACTAAGTTGTTGGAGTCAATTTTACGTATTCATTAACCTTGGTTTTTATGTATTTACGATATTATAAACATTCTAACTGATGATTAGAAACATATACACATTCTTCTATAATCGTTTCCATCACTTTATTAAAAAGGATGACACAACTGTTATATATCTTTTCCCTTGGCCGTTCTCATCGAGTCATTATGCCAAAAAAATTTTTTTATCATTTATCAGTTTGCAAAGCTTGATTGATTGATAAACCTGAAGGCTATAAACGTTTGAAAACGATAAACTTAATTGTTGGAGTCAATTTTACGTATTCATTTAATCTTGATTTTTACGTATCCATGATGATTTATAAACGTTTCCACTGATGATTAGAAACATATACACATCCTTCTATAATCGTTTCCATCACTTTATTAAAAAGGATGACACGACTGTTATATATCTTTTCCCTTGGCTGTTCTCATCGAGTCATTATGCACAAAAACTATATTTTTTTTCATTTATCAGTTTGCAAAGCTTGATTGATTGATAACCTAAAGGCTATAAACGTTTGAAAACGATAAACTTAATTTTGGAGTCGATTTTACGTATTCATTTAACCTTGGTTTTTACGTATCCATGATGATTTATAAACGTTTCCACTGATGATTAGAAACATATACACATCTTTCTATAATCATTTCCATCACTTTATTAAAAAGGATGACACGACTGTATATATCTTTTCCCTTGGCCGTTCTCATCTAGTCATTGCACAAAAAATATATTTGTTTATCATTTATCAGTTTACAAAGCTTGACTGATTGATAAACCTGAAGGCTATAAACGTTTGAAAACGTAAACTTAGTTGTTGGAGTCGATTTTACGTATTCATTTAACCTTGGTTTTACGTATCCATGATGATTTATAAACATTTCCACTGATGATTAGAAACATATACACATCCTTCTATAATCGTTTCCATCACTTTATTAAAAAGGATGACACGACTGTTATATCTTTTCCTTGGCCGTTCTCATCGAGTCATTATGCACAAAAAATATATTATTTTTATCATTTATCAGTTTGCAAAGCTTGATTGATTGATAAACCTAAAGGCTATAAACGTTTGAAAACGATAAACTTAATTGTTGGAGTCAATTTTACGTATTCATTTAACCTTGGTTTTTATGTATCCATGATGATTTATAAACGTTTCCACTGATGATTAGAAACATATACACATCTTTCTATAATTGTTTCCATCACTTTATTAAAAAGGATGACATGACTGTTATATATCTTTTCCCTTGGCCGTTCTCATCGACTCATTATGCACAAAAAAATGTATTTGTTTATCATTTATGAGTTTGTTAAGCTTGATTGATTGATAAACGTGAATGCTATAAACGTTTGAAAACGATAAACTTAATTGTTGGAGTCGATTTTACGTATTTATTTAACCTTAGTTTTTACGTATCCACGATGATTTATAAATGATTCCACTGATGATTAAAAATATATACACATCCTTCTATAATCGTTTCCATCACTTTATTAAAAAGGATGACACGACTGTTGTATATCTTTTCCTTTGACTGTTCTCATCAAGTCATTATGCACAAATATATATATATATATGTTATCATTTATCAGGTTGTAAAGCTTGATTGATTGATAAACCTGAAGACTATAAACGTTTGAAAATGATAAACTTAATTGTTGGAGTCGATTTTACGTATTCTTCTGATGTTATATATCTAATTCCTTGATCGTTCTTATCAAGTCATAATGTATATAAATCATGGTATATACTCATTTATATATATATATAATATATAAAGCATCATACATCACTTTTTAAATTTATAAACAATATAAATATTACCTTTTATATTTTTAAATTGTAATATTTAAAAAATATTATTTAGTAGATTAAGACATGATTATTAATTGATAATACTTAATTATGTATATATTTATAAACAACAAATATTATAAGATTAAATAATTATTATACAATATCCATATGTACTTACATACTCATTTAAGATACTGTACTGGAAAAGTTATAAAAATACCCGTGTGGTTTCCCTGCTAAAAAAAAAGAAAAAGTGAGAGTTCCGTCGGCGACGGAGATTTGGTGTCCTTCACCAAATCCTCTCTCGCAAAACACCGGCCAACCAATTAGGATAGAAGTTGGTAGCAACCATTACACTTTTTAATTACTAGTACAACTTAAAACTAATATATTAACAAGAAATATTAAGGTTACAGTATTGTACTACGAAAGTTAGATTTCCCAAGCTCAAAGGCTGTGTTAAGATTTAATGAAGGCTTAAGATGTGTTGCTTCATTAAAGGTACTTAAAAAATAATTATAGTTCTAGTATTAGCTTCTTATGTATCAAATTTGCATCAAAAACATGGTTGATAATTGACGTGTTAGGATTCATGCAAGTTTCCGACATCCCAACTCAAAACAATATACCGGTAGAAAAAATATCTTCGACATCTCTTATTTTACACTTTAGGATTATGTTTCAAGTTTAAACAGGATGTTAAATACGGTACGGTACGCCGTTTTAAACGGCCGAACCGCCGTGTCTATAATCAACCGAATCTAAGCGGTCGTCTATTCTCCGCATCTGACTTTATCCCGTTCTAGAAGAAGATATAGGCACATATACGCCATTACATACGTATCACCTGCGAACACTAGTAGGAAAACAGCCTTTTTCTGCGGTTGTAAAAGGTCTATTTCGGCGGTTTACAACCGCTGAAATGAGCACCGCCGAAATAGGGTAGAAGACCTATTTCGGCGGTTCTAGAACCGCCGAAATAGACTACTCTACTTCGACCGTTTCTTATATAGAACCGCCGAAATAGACCTCTGTCATTTGATCGGATAACGTTGACCTGGCAACCTATTTCGGTGGTTGCGGATAAAGTACCGCCGAAATAGATACCCGCCAGAATAAGGGATTTGACTGAATATAGTTGACCCAACACCCTATTTCGGCGGTTCTTTTGCAGGAACCGCCGAAATAGATAGTTTTTTTTTGTTTTTTCCTTTCCAGCTTATTAATGCACGCAAATACACCACATAATTAAACAAACCTGCAAAGACATTGTATAATGCTACCACCACAGTGGGGCGCCTCAGTAGCATACTATAAACCCCTAAAGCGGCCACAATAATTGGCACGCATCAATAAATACAAGAAAGTAAGAAAATACATAACACCAATAAGGATTAGTTGTACACTTCACCACACTCCAATTCACCACACTCCATTACAAATAACAATTCACTACGTTTAATCTAATGGAATACATCTATGACACAACTAACGTTCAATGCAAACTAAATTAAGACGAATCAACTAAGTATGTCGTTGGAGATAAATTCTGCCCAATCCTCGAGGATTTCAGATATGTGCCTCTCTTCATAATATTCATAGCCCACAAGTTGTTCGAAAGCCTTGAACAAACAAAAATGAATACTAATGAGACACTACACAAAGAATGACAAAGAATAAAAATAGATATAAAGCAAGACATTCAAAGATAGTCTTATACTTTGTCCAATGAGTTTTCTGGAAAAAACTTGGATGATGCTACATGCATAAACCTCATAACATAGTAATCACATTCTGATCCACCAGGCTATACTGGACACTATACATTCACACATGGATGTTATCAGTCATACTTGCAGGTCTATTATTAACATGTTAACTTTTTACACAAAATAAGTAAAACTACCTTCGCTACAGTCCACGGGATGCACTTCACTTGTCTTTGCAATGAAAGCAGTGCAGCTTTGAAGGCACTATACAAAATAAATAGTTTGGATGTAATACACATATTAATCAAATTTAACGAAACGATTTATTAAGTTATGACAATTGTTGTATAATTTAAATAGCTTACTTCATTAGAGTCGCTGCTATCGCTGGCTTCTTGGCACTCATACCAAGTGAGTCAAACTGAAAGACTCTCGGGTACTCCATGGCCAAAACCAACAATGACCAATGACGACTGCTCACATAATGAATAAAATTGAAATCATAACACGAATAACATAGCTTATAAATAAAATGTAATAAGATATGGAAGTATGACTTACCCTTGATAGTATGGTAGCATAATGTATGACTTGTCTACACCTTCAAATATTGTATTCGTCAAGTACCGCCAAAGACCTTCAGGATGCATTGACATAGTCACTTTACAGCACGTAGCAGGGCATAGGAATCCGAAGCTGCTTGTCTAATGATCTTGTATCGCCTTAGAATGCACATGCCTGCACCATAAGGACAACAACATTAGTGAACGACATTAAAGTACAAAAACTAATTCAAGTTTTTTATTAAGATAGGAAAAGGTATGAGATCGCTCACATGATAGCTGACTTCAAAATCGACACATTTAACCAGTCTCTCGTGAATACATCAACGAAGTCGGACACACACACACACACACATATATATATATCGAACGTATGAGTCCGCTCTTCGGGTTCATGGTGGTGAAAAAGACCGTGGGTATCCTCCACATGGATCTTATCACTCTGAGGTGATCATCAACAAGGTGGAGTGCAGAAGTCTCATGTTCTGTGACAACCCATCCAATATGTTCCGCTCTACTAAAGCAGGTCTCGTCTTGAAATTGGAGGATGCCCTCGTGAGAGCTGGTGTGGCAACACTTTTTCCTTTCCCTTTAGAAGTTTTTTTTCGACTTTACATTTTCCTAAGTTGTTGATTAATTAAGTTTAAGTGACGCACCATAAACCATATACTAATTGAAATATCGCATAATTATAATTTTAGAATAAGCGTTCATTGTGTTTACTTGGCCCGGGATTTCGACCCATGTAACCGGCCATTGGATTGTAGTTGTTTGAATATAGCCAAGTGTCTTTCTCTATTAGTAATTAAAAACTAATTGACATATTATATGTATTTTCGATGGATAGAATTGGATATAAGAAGTGCTAGGCTAGCAATGATTAGCAAAACACCGGCCGACCATATAGGATAGGAGTTGGTAGCAACCATTACTCTTTTTTTTAATTACTACAACTTAAAACTAATATATTAAGAAGAAATATTAAGGTTACAGTATTGTACTACGATTGTTAGATTTCCCAAGCTCAAAGGCTCTGTTAAGATTTAATGAAGGCTTAAGGTTCATTAAAGGTACTTAAAAAATAATTATAGTTCTAATATTGGCTTCTTATGTATCAAAGTTGCATCAAAAACATGGTTGATAATTGACATGTTAGGATTCATGCAAGTTTCCGACATCCCAACTCAAAACAATGTTATTAAAAGGATAAAACATATACTGGGTAGAAAAACTATCTTGGACATCTCTTATTTTACACTTTAGGCTTATGTTTCAAGTTTAAACAGGATGTTAAATACGGTATGGTACGCCTTTTTAAACGGCCGAATCACCGTGTCTATAATCAACCGAATCAAAGCGGTCGTCTGTACTCTGCATCCGACTTTATCCCGTTCCAGAAGAAGAGACGGACGCATATACGCCATTACATATGTATCACCCGTACTTGCTAAAAAAATGGTTAATCTGTAAATTTAATTTACTGGAGAATTTGATGTGATTACTAGCATTTCAAACACAAACGGTTAAATTACCCTAATCTCCTCTCTTAATTTTAGTATTACTTTATATACTGCCATTGCCGCTCTGACCTGAAAAGTTTCCACAAAAATTATGAAATCTGAGATGGGCATGCCCTGCTGTTTTCTTCTATAAGAACAGAGTATTGAGTGTGTGGTTGTTATCTCCTGGACTGCGTTGCTGCTACTTTCATTTGCCCACTTTTGGTTGCATTCTAAATGTGCATGCGCTGCCCCCTGCTGCTTCTATTTCTACAAGGCGAGGTTTTCTGTCTCTTTATTCTACAATTGAGGTGTATGCGCGCTACCGCTTCTCCTAATCTATAAGGTTTTGTCGCTGATTTTTTTGTCCACTGCTATTTATTTGATTGCTACTTGCTAGTGTTTTTTCCAATGACTCGTAGATTTTTGACAAAAACAGAGCATAATATTGCTAACGGATTATATATTTAAAATATACTAAAATTAAATTACATTTTTAAATTTAAATTAAAAATGCACATATAGACTATAGAGAATATATATTTATTGACGTTTATACGTTGCAGTGCAATAGAAGAACAATAATGATATGTACGTACGTAGTACCAACTTAATTAACGTGAAGTTTGTTGTCATTTTTGTTTCATGATTTGAGAATTATACTAATTTACTATTGTAGTTATTGTTTTTATTTTGCACGAGTTATAGTTATCATTTTAATCTATATGCGCTCTAGTTAATATTTTATTTTATATGATTTTTTTAATTATTTAAATAATCATGTACATGCTCTAATTATATTAAGTGGTTGAAAAAATTATTTACAGTTTTTTATAATTGACAACATGAGTAAAATGAGAGATATAGCCTGGAGTCATATTGATGAACTCAAAGAAGATAGTATAAGTTACTTTGTTGTCATTATTGTGAGAACAAATACAGAGGTAGAGTTTTAAATTACATCTAGCTGGTGTACAGAGAGATATCGCACCATGCGATAGTCCCATCATTGGTGAAACAAGATATAAGAGAAATTCTTCGAGAAATTCTTCAAGAAATTGAAAAGGCAAAGAAACCCAATCAATGGCTAGGAAGAAGAACATTGATTGTTGCACTACCTTAAGTGACACATTTGTGGATTCATTGGGTGAAGGAAGTGTGTTGGAAAATATAAGGAAAAAGGAGGTCTAATGAATTTTTTTTGTAGCTACCCATCTTAGACTCGACAATGAAAGTTAGATGATGGGTGAGAGAAACCCAAAAGGTTACATGAAGCTGCTAATTTGTGGATGAGGAAAGGAAAACATGGGCAGAAACAGGTGTGTCTATTTTATCTGATAGGTGGAAAGACAAGAGGGGTAGACAATTGATTAACTTTGTTGTGAACAACCCTTATGGGAATGTATGTTTATGTTCAATTGATGCAAGTGATGTCGTGAAAGATGCTAATTTGATTTGCAACTTGCTTGATGAGGTTATGGAGGAAGTGGGTAAACATTTGGTTATCCAAGTGGTAACTGATAATGCTTCAAATTACAAGAAAGTTGGGCAACTATTGATGAAGAAGAGAAAGAGATTGTGGTCGACTCATGTGCTGCTCACTGTATGGATCTAATCTTAGAAGACATTGGAAAATTACCTGAACATAAAGCTGCATTGAAAAAAGCTAAGGTCATTATTAATTTTTTTATATTATATAGGTTGCAACATTGTTCTTATTATTTTAGCTTGTGATGTTAATAGGTGATATCATTCATTTATAACCATTCATGGTATTAGCTTTGATGAGAAAAATATGCGAAGAAGGATTTGGTCCATCCTGCGCCAACACGATTTGCAACTAGTTTTTTTACACTTCAACAACTTGGTGGATCTACGTGAACAATTGGAGCAAATGTTCACATCAGTTGAGTGGGCAGGATGTAAACTGGATAATAGGATGGCAATCTTGATGTCAAGAAGATTATCTTAAGGGATGAACTATTTTGGCAGAATGTCATGTATGCTTTGAAAACAACAACACCTCTTGTCAAGGTGTTCTGACTTGCAGATTGAAAAAAAAAAGGTCCTGGGATGGGGTTTCCTTATGGTGTGATTGATGAATTCAAAATTAAAGATCTAGGACAGCTTCACTTCTTCTTGGGAATGGAGTTTTTATTTCATGAAACAGGTCTTATCATCACTCAAAGGAAGTTTTGTACAGAAATACTTGCAGAACATAACATGCTCAACAAGAGCAGCTATCTCTCGCCCCTACAACAAACAGACAAACTTGGTCTTAATGATGGTGAGACACTTCCAAACCATACAATCTACCGCAATCTAATTGGTAAACTAAATTACCTCACCAATACACGTCCAGATATTGCTTATACTACATAACTTCTAAGTCATTTTTTGCAGGAACCAAAAGAAAAACATATGAAAGCAGCCCTCCACATACTGCAGTACTTGCGTGGGACTTTACAGTATGGTATCTATTTAAAAAACAAAACAGATTTTTCACTCTTAGATTACTGTGACATTGACTGGGCTGGTTATCTAGTCACTCGCAAATCTGTTTCAAGCTACTATATAATGCTTGGAGGATCACCCATTGCATGGAAGTCAAAGAAGCAGAATAGTGTGTCTCTTTCATCTGCGGAAGCTGAATGCGGAGCAATGCGATCTGTAACTTCAGAATTAGCCTGAATCAGTCGGTTGGTGACAGAACTTGGAGTTCAACAAGTCCAGCCCATTCCAATCAAATGTGACAACAAATCTACTATGTACATTGCTCGAAACCCAGTGCAACTTCAACGAACAAAACATATTGATATGGACATCCACTACGTGAGACAGAAGATACAAGAAGGTTGCGGATCCAGAAATCTTGTCTAGGGGGGGCTAAAAAAAATTTTGACACTAATTTTCTTTAGAACTTTATATTATGTTGTATTTTGTAAAAATTTATAAGAGTAATTTGACAAATTTTTAAAATTTTCAGCCCCCCCCCCCCCCCCTCCGTCCGTCCCCTGGGTTTAGTCACAGTAAATCACATATCAAACAAGCACCAGCTAGCTGATTTCCTTACAAAACCGCTTGCCGAAAAAACTTATTCATCACTGTTACATGACATTGGCCTTATCTTGCTACAAGATCTCCCCTATACAGAAACTTGATCTTGAGGGGGGTGTTAGAAACTTAGGCCCATGTATTGTTACATACTCAGATCTATACTTAGGCCCATGTACTGTTAGTACTCAGCTTTATACTTATGTAACGGTATTATTTCTGGAGTACCCTATAAATACTATCATGTATTCCATAGATTGTAATACACACACAAATAATAAAACATGTTAGGTTTATTAATATTCATGTTCTCTCATCAATTGAGGAAAAACTGTAGATAATCTCACACAATGTAGGAGCAACTATATACATGGCCAACAAAAAAAAACACCATACATGGAAAGAAAGAGATTATGAATAGGAATGGCTTCCCATTAAATAAAAATGTGACAACGTCATTAAACATTTCTACTCACACGTTGTCATTACCGCCGGTGCACAACATACACTCTAGAAGCACAAGTAGACAGACAAAGGTTGCACCGAAACGGTTTCCGGCGATATAAAAAATATACCTCTAAATGGAAACGACAAATAAATATAATTATAAATTATATACAATTATCATAAGATTTAAAATAAAAAAAAACAAGAAAGTGAGAACTAACATCAATATGTACTCTAATACAACAAGAAAGCTATGATGGTCCATTGGTGAAGGTGTCGACAAGAGGTCTTAAACTTTTGAGTTGGATTCTGAGTTGTGGTTGTTTTGCTCTCTTCCAAAAAAAGGAAAAAAAAAACTTATCTGAAACATGAGATATGCCTTAAAATAAGGCAGAAACGTTTCAGATCAAATTATAGGGCAACAGGGACGTTTCAGAAACATCTGAAACGTCTAATGTCAAAAGAAACACTCTTAGGTAATAATAGATGAAGTTTTGCTTAATGGTGTAAAGCTCTTCCCCAGCTTGGCTAATTTCCAAAAATGATCATCATCATTCTTATTATGGCTTTCAAAAGTGTTTCACATATAATAGTCTAAAATAAATCTGAGATATGATGCATGCATCTTACTTTGAAAAGCAAATCAAGGACTAGACATAATTGCTTTCTTTAAAGTGGGAGTAAACCTGGTCCTCATCATATTTTGAGTTATGAAGCAGCACAACAACACGGATGCAGCTAAAACCTTGAGCAAGTGGATTGATACCGTCTACCTCTTTTCTTTAGTTGCTCTTACCAGGATTGATACTTGACTTGTTAAATCGGAGGGGGAGACTTTTTTTTAGACAATATTCCAATCAACCGTGTAAACAGGGGTGGATTTTAAGGAGAGGGCGGGCCCGACTTTTAAAAATTTATAAAATATTCTTATAAATTTTAAAAATAGAAAATGACATAAATAATTTTTTGTCCCCTACACAAAAGTCTGCATCCACTACTGGGTATAAATTACATAAATTTTGATACATAAAGCAACAATAGATGATAAATAGTTGACTGAAATCCTAGACTTATCACATAAAAAACAGAAATCTATAATAAAGGGAAATATATTCAGAAGTGGACCAAGCATGATCCTTATAGATCATTCTTTGATATTTCTAGATAAAATTAGTAAATATATTTCTGATACAGTGTGTGTGTGAGAGAGAGAGAGAGATTTCTAAATTCTACAGATGAAACGTCCGTTAGAGGAGAGATGAGAAGATTTACCAAACTGACCTATCATATCTACTTGACCATAATAAAATAAGTAAACGTGCAAGTCATCATATACTAGAAGGCTACCTTTTGTATGAGGTTGCCGAAGTCCTTTTTTTTTTTTTTTTTGAGATTAGAGGTTGCCGAAGTCAAAAGAAAGGACTGAGTAATCTATGTTAATTAGAGAGTTTATGAAGATACATTCCCATGTAACATTATCCAACACAAGTAAAGTTTGACCGATAATATTTCTTTCATAACAGATTATACACAGCTACTCCCCTCTCAATATGGGTGCGTTCTTTGAGCGCCTTAATTTTTTTTTTCACATTAATGTGACAGATGTCACTTATCTACTTGCTTATTATTTTCTCTTGGTCCCACTAAAAATAAAATAGTGGTCTATCATTGGTTAACTAGTATCTAATTAGGGGCATTAATGATTAAGCTTGAAAACCAAGCTTTATCGAACGGGGCCTTTATCCTTAACTTTTCAACAATATCTCTCATCATTTTCCTCACAATTTTTCATCATATTTGGAAAGATTGATGATCTATTTTTTCACTTTAATTCTTGTGTCTAAAACTAACAAAAACATCCAATTAGAATAAGGGGAATATTAATTATGGCACAGAAAACAACAATTTTCTTTAAGGAACATAAGACCACTACAATAGATATCAAATCCTTTCTTTACATATCGGGCGAACCAAAGAGTACAATCTTGTTTAGTGTAAATAAAGTACCAAACTTTGCGTAACATAAAGACATTGAAAAAGGTAGCTCGAACAATTAAACACCCAACATAAATTTAAAACGTAGATTTGTAATATCACAGCACCAGTCCTCTCTCCAATCCAAAAGGCGCATCACATGATGATGACACTACTCACTCGGCCTTCCATGATGACAATGGAGGAGTCTCAGAGTCTTGAAAAGTGGTGGAAGTTCCTCCATATCTGTCTCCTTTGACTGCATCAGTGGAAGCCAAAGCTTCTAATTCGCACATCTCCTCCTTGGTTAATTGCACAGACAGAGCTTCAACATTCTTATCAAAGTTAACGACCTTAGTTGTTCCTGGAATGGGACATACATCATCTCCCCGGTGATGAACCCATGCAAGAGCTAATTGTGCTGTGGTGCATCCTTTCTTCTCAGCCATCTCTGTAACCTTCTCAAAGAGGATCTTGTTGTGTTCAAGATTCTCAGCTTGGAACCTTGGTAGCATCTATAGTACATCAAGATTAAAGATTCTATTTTTAATTAATTACCACTACTTATATTCCAATCAATTGATACTATGTTTTTAACTAAGTTTAAAGGGAGTCATCATCAAACAAAACGCAAAGAAATTACGATTTCACCTTTAATGAAAGTCATCATATAGAACATACCTGTCGGTAGTCATCTTTGGCCAAATTCTCAACAACAGAGGGTCCATAAGAGAAGAATCCTCTTCCTAAGGGGCTATATGCCACTATCCCAATCCCAAGCTCTCGACAAGTTGGGACAAGCTCTTCCTCAACATCACGTGTCCACAATGACCATTCCATCTCGATTGCGGTGATGGGGTGAATAGCATGAGCTCTTTTTATTGTCGAAGGAGATGCTTCTGATAATCCAATGTACTTGATTTTACCCTCCTCGACTAGTTTCTTCAACTCCATCATGGTGATTTCAATTGGAACAGTAGTATCAATACGGTGCACATAGTAGAGATCAATACAGTCAACACCGAGTCTCTCTAAGCTAGCTTCACAAGCTTGTCTGACGTAAGCAGGATCACCTTTTATGCTGAATTTACCTTCAGAGTCAACGTGATTGCCGAATTTTGTGGCTAATTGTACCTTCTCTCGCCACCCACCTTGAAGTGCCTAAACAGTTTTATGATCGATCGTTGTGGAGAATTAGTTGTAAGAAGAACTTCCATTGTATTAGCAAAGAAAAAACAATTGATATTGTTTAATCTAGACACAAAAACTGACTGACTTTAATGGAGTGTGGCATTCAATTAACACATACCTTGCCAACTAACTTCATTGGTGAAAGGACCATAGATGTCAGCAGTATCAAGGAAAGTGATGCCCGAATCAATTGCGTGGTGGATGAGAGCAATCATATCCTCCTCTGGTTCGGTGGACCATAAAATGCAGACATACCCATACAACCAAGTCCTTGGCAGAAATCTCAAGCCCTGGGAACCCAATCATTCTTCTAGCAGGTGCCATTTTATTTCTCTCCTTATAGATCTTATACTCTGTTTAATAGATGATATCTTGTTTCCAGACTTGACTCACTGTTTTGCTGAGAGATTTGCTTCGTTTTACTCTGAGTTTGAATGTGGATGATGGTAGAAGTATAGCCCGTTGTCATTGTATATATAGCATCTCCAGCAAAGGAGATTTCATCTGGAAAAGTTGACCAGTCAAGTCAATAATGATGGTGGAGAGCGGGGGGGAAGCATCCGGCTCTAAGATATTATTGACGTTTTCATATCTGAATCAAGTCTTTCTATATTAAATAATAGAGGGGAAGGTTCTGCGATTGCCGTCCTTTTATTTGCAAAGCAGAGATGTAAAGATAATATATCTAAATAATTTGAATGCTTAAATAATAATATGAGATCAAGACGTGGATGTGGCCACCATTTGATTCCTATACTAGTACAACTTTTTTCAAAACAATTCCCTTTTAATTCGATTGGTGCGGTAGCAATTATTAAAGCTAATCAAAAGCTTTATGGATGTTTGTCCACATACTTAATTGATGAGTTTTTAAATCATTAATCATAAGTTGTAAAATGAATAATGATTAAAAAGATGCAGTAGAAAACCAACTTGTAAACTCCCAGGAACATCCTAACAAGATGATTAAGAACTTTGGAAAAACACAATTTTGTATTATTACTTCCAGATCTTTTCATTTTTCCTGTTTTTTTAGTTGATTAAATTTCTACGGTCTTGTGACGTTTAGGCTAGACTTTTTACTGGTATTATAAGATTCAGCATCTGATCCCATATTTCATTGGTCTTGTACTAGGATTCTTACCCCTATTCTTATGCTTTTTCAAAAATACTTCATATCTAAGTTAGAATGGTAAAGAAAACATATTATATGGAGACAGAAGCCACTAATTAGGTTTCTATTAACAAATTCAATTTTTTTTTTCTAGAAGAATTTAGTAATTCGGAAGGAGAAGGTTCTCTCCCCGCCTCCACCGCTGCATGTCACAGAAGACCAAACAACTGTCAAAGAAGACGCGCGCCTCATCTGTAGTGGTGCGCTTCCCGTGTAACATTTATTTGCTGGGCTTGAATTATTGACGAACTACTATAGTCTTTGAATTTAGTCAATAAAGAATAAAAAATTAGATGTCGATGAAAAAAGAAAAAGGTCCCGTGCCGTGATAATGATATTTCACCTTCTTTCAAACTGATCACAGGGAGCAGATGTGTACAACCTTCCAAACCAGAGTGCATTCCCGAAGTAGGTTATATATACCCCGCCATACTCTTCCATATACTTCAAATCGCAATCTGTGCAGCTCATTCAACAAAAACAAGTCGATCACATAAAAGCCACAAGTTTGAAACAGAGAGAGGAAGAAAGAAGAAAAATGACAGCAGTCAGAAGAATGAAGTTGGGTTCTCAGGGGCTTGAGATATCTGCACAAGGACTTGGTTGTATGGGTATGTCCGCCTTCTATGGTCCCCCAAAACCAGAGGAGGACATGATCGCTCTCATCCATCATGCCATTGACTCTATTACTTTCCTTGATACGCTGACATTTATGGACCTTTCACCAATGAAGTTCTTCTTGGCAAGGTTGGTGCAAATACATATTTTCTTATATTTCAATCTCCAATTTATGTCATTCGGTTCACACAATATTAATAGCTATTTCTATATAGATGCTAACCTATAAAAAAACAAGTTAGAGACTAGCTCATCAATTTAATCTACCTACTTCTCCATTGTAATATTTTCTAGGCTTTAAAAGGTGAGTGGCGAAAGAAGGTGCAACTAGCATCAAAGTTTGCTAACTGTATCGACTCCGAGGGTAAATTTAGCATAAGAGGCGACCCAGCTTATGTCAGGGAAGCTTGTGAGGCTAGCTTGAAAAGGCTTGGTGTGGACTGTATCGATCTTTACATCCATCGTATTGACACCACCGTCCCCATTGAAATCACTATGATGGAGCTAAAAAAACTAGTTGAAGAGGGTAAGATCAAATACATTGGGTTATCAGAAGCATCACCTTCAACTATTAGGAGAGCACATGCTGTCCACCCAATCACTGCTGTTGAGATGGAGTGGTCTTTATGGACACGAGATGTAGAGGAAGAGCTAGTCCCCACTTGTCGAGAGCTTGGTATTGGAATTGTGGCATATAGCCCTCTTGGGAGAGGATTCCTCTCTTGCGGACCATCTATTGTTGAGAACATGGCCAGAGACGATTACCGACAGGTTTGTCTTTACATTCGTATTCTCTTTGGTTTCATTACTGAGTAAAGCAAAAAAGTCTTGTGATTATATCAAGTGGAACTTATTAATTTGAAACATGCATGTTTCCATGTTTGTCGCTTTGATCTCAGTTTCTTTGCTAACACAGTGTAAAAGAGTAAGTCAATCAATTATTAGGAAATAAATTGATCTTGTGCATTATTTTCTTTACCACAGATGTTGCCTAGGTTCCAAGCTGAAAATTTAGAGCATAACAAGCGCTTATTCGAGAGGGTAACAGAGATTGCTGAGAAGAAAGGGTGCACCACAGCCCAGCTAGCCCTAGCTTGGGTACATCATAGAGGAGATGATGTGTGTCCTATCCCAGGAACCACTAAGGTCGCCAACTTTGATAAAAATGTTGGATCTTTATTAGTGAAGTTAACTGAAGAGGATATGACTGAGTTGGAAGCCCTTGCATCTTCTAACGCGGTGAAAGGTGATAGGTATGGGGGTACTTCAACTACCTTCCAAGATTCACATACTCCTCCAATGTCTTCCTGGAAAGCTGAGTAGAAGAAGGGTTCTTGTATCTCTACAAATTGCAACTCACCGATAAAAATGCATCAAGAACTCCTATGATCTTGAGAAATTCACATTAATTATTAATGTAGTATGAGTTTGTTTTATGCTTCTCTTTCTCCAAGGTTTCAACCGATGTTTATGTTTTTTTTTTCTTACACAGCTTGATTATCCTAAACGTTCTTGAATTTACGTCTAAAGAATCTACATATTTTTTCCTAGTCAGCTCAATAACAAAGATTTGTTTTATCAGTACCCGTTTCTACTGTTTTGGCTCTTGGGTTTCATTAACTTGCTCTGTTCACGTAAGACTTATACTTATGCCAGCTGACAATATTTTGTTATTAATGAGTGATTCATTGTTTCACCCTTTATTAAATAACTCGTCTTGCATACCGCGCCATTCTAATTGATTGATGAATATAATAAAAAAGAGTCTTTCGTATGACAGATGGTAAAAAAATGTCGTTGACACAGGACAGGAATCCATGGATACATAATGAAATAGTATAGAGTTTCAGGACAGACCCTAAAATAAAACAGAATCGTGGTTCACAAAGCGCAAAGCCTGGTTCTAATCCTAAAGAAGTCCTTAAAACTATAAATTCACCCAATCATCTTCAAGACAGAATCGAAAACAACAGTGAATCTAGGAACAACAGCTGTAGGAAGACATGAGATGATCAATTTCCACTGCCTGGAGAAATGCGTGACTATCTAAACATCCCACAGAAATGAATAGAGGAATGGAATTGGATGTTGATCTTATTCAGTGGGTAACTACTCTTCCACCTGAAAGAGTACATCAGTGTTAGAAAAAAGAGAAAGATTACATCAGTGTTAGAAAAAAGAGAAAGATTACTACTCTGGCACCTACATCAGATCAGAACGTTGAGTTTAGCTAACAGAGCAATACTAAACACAAAATTTGATTACCCCTCTTAATCTTATGGCTAAGAAACCAGACAAAAAGTTTGTGAATGGAAAGAGATAGCTAAACAGTTTTGTACAAACTAAATTTTGGTAACTCTTTCTAATACTAAATGCAAAGCTATTTCGTTGCCCATAGAGAAGTACCCATGTCTCATTTTTTTTTTTTTGGAGAAGCTAGTTCCTTGCGCATTGCTTCTGAGCAGTAGGGTTTTGGTAATACAGCGTCTTGCCTCCAGTATGTTTCCCGATCGAGAACAGATGAAGATGGCAGGCTGCTTCTGTTAATGAAACCTGGCAACAACAACCGTTACAAAAAGTAGATGAAGGCAAAAAAAAAAGAAAGGTCCTACCGAGATTTGAACTCGGGTTACTGGATTCAGAGTCCAATGTCCTGACCACTAGACCATAGGACCAATTGATGTCTATTGTGGTAACCGTTTTTTAAAACTCTTCCCAATCGCTTCTGGTCAACGTAGAATGATCACATACTTGGAGAGAATGGTTTTTTTTCTTTTTTTCCGAGCCCCATAATTGTTGGGCTTTTCTACAATTCCTTTCATTCACGTGGAAATCAGTGGTATCCACTCCAGTCATCAGATATTTTTACTTAATCATCAAACTTATCGGACTAATTCGGCAAATGATGATGGAATACAAGTTTTTGTTTGAGGAGAAAAAAAAATATACTTTGAGAAGGGAGGGAAGTGCAATAGCTTATACCACTTCAATACCCACATTTGGTAGCTACATAATGTCAATAGAAAATTACATGTCACTATTGTTCCATCCGTACTATGTTATACATAAAGATTAGACAACATGACATAAAAAGATAAGCCATGAGAGGTTATTGTTTGAAGATCCTGTCTACCCCTGGTATCGAGCCCGACGTTGTCACGGAAGTTAGCCCCTTAAGGAATTAAGCTACTTCGCATGTTAAGGAACCAGTATTGAAAAAGGATGTCAGTGTGGCGGAAGCAGGGATAGCAGTAAAGGAGACCCTATAATTTGCAAGACAGCTTGGATGTGAGGTCATTGACGAGAGTCGAGCCATAGAGAATTTTAGAGCAATGTACTTGGAATCAAGTAAGAGTTATCTGCAATGGTGTATCACGGAGAAGAAATTGGTTCAACAGCTTGAATCGAGTTCAAACAGATCAGCACTATAATCCTCATCTAGAAATAAGGAAATTATACCGTAGGGATTATAAGAACTGCCCTAGAACTGCCCTATCGCACCATTCTATCCGTCTTCCCTCACCCAGCCCCGCCCTCCTTGAGTGAGCAATAGTACATAAGTCAATGTCCGGTAAATCACAATGAGAGAAGAGAGTCGTGAGCGGAGAGAGCGTCGGTACTCCAATCGCCACAAAAGATACAACTACTCAGAGAAGCGTGAGAGCAGACCATGGCGCGAGAAGTCTCAAGGGCGGAGGAGATGGCGGCCGTACTTTCCGGCACAGAGCTTGCGGCGGGCGGAGGAGCGAAGGTCGAAGCGGAGAAGTAGATCCAGTTTTGGTCGGCAGCCGGTGTCCCGTCGGCGAAGAGATGCGCCACATCCCCCCAGGCGTTTCAAGAGCTCGTCGTCCTCAACGAGAAAACCACCTCTATCGGGTCCGGTGGTTTCAGGGGGTGACAGAGACGAGGAGAATGACGGCCGATATTCGTCGTTGTTCATCGATAATATCAGTAGGGACGCGGATTATAGGGCTGTTCGTTGGCTGCTACGAATGGATGATAGTATCGAACGTATCTTCATCTCTCGGAAAAGACGGCCAAACAATAGGTTAATGTTTGCCATTATTAAGATGTCTAACGCTGCGCAAGTTAATCTGGCAGTGAAGAAAATTCACGGTAGGACGTTTATGGGTAAGAAGATCTTCGCTTGTGTGGCTAAATACGCGAAGAAGTTTGGGCATGGTCAGTGGTCTTCAGGTGAGCCAGGCGGTGAGCCTGCCTGCGTGCCCCAGGCGCAACAGAGTGTCGAGAGCAGGGGCGGTGGCGATGAGATGGTCCCGCCGTGTGACGTAGAGGTAGTAGTAGATGATGCGGCTGTCAAGGAAGGGGAGGAACAGGTGAATGCCGCTGTTTTTAGTTGTCATTGCCGCCCTCTTTCTGAATCTCCATCGCCAGGCGTAAAAGATAGTGAAGAAGGTGCGGTGCCACAAAAGGGTGCAGATGCGGTGGCTGGTGGCGCGTGCTTGGACGTGCATGACTCGAAGAAGACAGTCTTGGGGAATCGGGATAGTGGACCAAGACCCCAATCCGTGGCTTGTTGTTGCTGTCGGCCACGCTGCTCCTCAACCGAGGAGACCTCTCCAGCTGGCTGCACTAATGACGTTAAAGCAATTCCAAAAAATGTTAATTTTGGTAGTGCCTCTGATAGTGGAGGCTACTTTTGGTATGGGATGCCGGTTGGTTTCTGG
The DNA here is from genome assembly GCA_023374045.1 of Limonium bicolor. Lineage (NCBI taxonomy): Eukaryota > Viridiplantae > Streptophyta > Magnoliopsida > Caryophyllales > Plumbaginaceae > Limonium > Limonium bicolor. Next base: position 47,315,174 of record CM041778.1, read on the forward strand.
GGCAGTTTGCCCATGTATCCAGCTGGTGGTTGTTGGCCGATCTACTGGTTACAAAGCGTTGATCCGTACGGATGGTGTAGTCAATTGCAGGGACTGGGCTGGGGCTCTTGGCCCTGTAATCCCGGCATGGGCTGGTACCTAGGAGGGTGGGAACAGTCGGCACCTGTCGCTCATCCTCAGAATGGGAATGTTGGGGTATGCGAAGACCCTATTCAAAGGACTATGGGGAGCGGTGGCCGGGCGCCAATAATCATCCGGTCACCTAGTGGTAATAACTCGGGACCTGATCCAGTTATGGAAGATATCATCAGCAATGACAGGGGAGGGGTGGAGGCTAATTCCCAGAGGATCGATGTGATTGGCAATGGCGAGGATATGGGAGTCAATGTTGACCGGATTGTTGGGGCTTCTGATGATAAGTGGAATGGGCCGGGGACTGAGCCGGTGGGCCCTCAGACTCAATTGATGGAGGATGTTTCAGAGGATATTGGCCTTAGGAGCCTTTTTGAGGACCCGGAATTTCCACCTGGTTTTGAGCCAGCTAGAGGCCCTTCGTTTAAGGGAGATGTCTCTGAGGGGGCAGCTGTTAGAGAGGAAGCAAGGAAAACTCTCATCTTTGCAAAACGGCTCGGATGCACCATCCCTAACGAGAAGCTTACCCTTTCCAATTATGAAGAGATCATTCGGAAGCAGAAAGCGAGCTCTCGCCAGAGTCACTTCGAGAGTGAAGAGTCGATAGAGGAGTCTGATAGCGGCTCAAGGAGTACCCCTAAAGAAAAGGGTAAGAGAGTTCGGGGGGTTGGACCCCTAGGTTTTAGTAAGTTCTCCCGAGTTAGTAAGGTGGCCTTGAGGGGCAAGAAGAAGGCTAAGTAGATTTAAGGGTCCTCCTAGCTAGTAACATTAGTAGGGCTAGAGCAAGTTTCAACTTCGGTAACGTTATTTTTTTCTCTTGTTTTCTTTTCTTTGTTTGGTTTCTCTAAAGGGTACTCAAACGGGAAAGGCATTCATGCCTCAGTACTGCTATGTAAGCTGGGCAACCAGCCAATTATCAAAAAAAAATAAGAACTGCCCTATCCAATTTCACTTAAAGCTAAGTTACACTGACGTTGGCGAGTATACAGATTTACTGTTCCTTATTCACATCCTTTTCCGCCATTCGTTGAACTTATCAAACAATGATTCTGCACGTAAAAATAATCAAAAGTGGCCATAAATATACTATTGTATCAATCTTTGTACGATAGTTCCCTACTATATATCTACTATGAAGGATATTCTAATTCGTTCATCCATACATATATTATAATATAAGAGGTCAAAAACTATATACTTCAAAATCTGTTAAATAAAAAAACAATTTATAATTATAAATTAAATATTTTAATTTAATTTAATTGATTATATATAAATAAAATTATTATATTATTATTTTGAGTCTCATTTTTACTATTTGTACGAATCATTGAAAAAGTTAAACTAAGAATATCAAGGGATAATTATTAATACCTACAATATATTTATTAGCAAACTCACATTTAATTAGACTAAAATCAAATTATGAGAATGTAAAAAATAATTACATGTATAATACTTTTTACATTTACATAAATTTGTTAATACTAATAATAAAAATAAGACACCTGGAAATTGCAAGGCCTATATATGCTAAAAATATAAATACATAAACACCGAAAAATATGATGTAATTTCTAATGAAAATTCTCAAAAGCTTACAAATTTTATTGATATTTCACTCATGAGTCTCAAAATATCCAACATTTTATGGTCAACTTTATTTGAAAAGGTTCTTAATGGTTTAAATCATGCTGTGCATGAGAAAATACGAATAAACGAATGAGCTAACTCCCAGAATAATGGTTTAATTATGGCAACATTTTTTTATACATTTGCCAACACATTTAGTCTATATCAACACAATAAAATGTTGCGTTAGATTGCGTTACAAGGTTCTGTTTATTTTAGATATTGTGCTTAATGAAGATGATTATTGAGTGTTTATGGCTTCTAAGCTTGTCTACATTGAATTTGAGGATTTGCTTAGGGTTTTCTCAATTAATTATCAATATGTTAAATTAGTTGGCTTAATGTTGCTGATTAATTTAGATTAGTGTGGATTTCTATGGACGGGTTTCCGAAATTAGAGATCGATATCGGGGACTAAATCAATGTATACTCCATTCTTGAGGAAATTGAGAAGAGACTATATCGCACTTTAGGGGGAACTTGTTATTAATGCTATCGATTGAATCGGATACTTGGTTAGGTTCCAACTTGGTTAGAATTAGTAGGCCCCGAGTTAATTGGTGGCTAGTCAATTAAGTGTTCTCGTTGTTTACCTATAAGTTCAAGAATGGACCATTTGTAGTAATGGGATGAAGGATGCAAATATCCATGTTGGGGTATATTTATCATAGTTTAGTTAGTTTAATGTTATCCTTTTCTTTATTTTTCCAAAATATCAACTCAAACAACAAACCCTAAAAACAATTTACATTATCACATTTTTATATATATTTATGCACATCTACTAAACTTGTTATTAGCTAGATAGTTAATAAGATATATTCATTTTGAACAACTGGCATCTCACTACTTAAGGTTGTAGCGTAGCTCAAGTGAAACGGAAAGGAGAGAAAAAAAAAAAGCAACTAGGGCCTCCCTGGTGCAACTTAAAAAAAGAAGTGAATCAAAGATGGAAAATAGAAAAAGAGAAAGAACAAACAACATAGTAGGATTTTGTACCTACCGCATCCAGTAAAAGTGTCAAGCACATATACAAATTGAATATAACCAATGACTCTACAAGATCAAACTAAGAACGTGACTATACCGTTTGATATCCAATGACTCTATTAAGGTAAAACATAAAAATTAACATAATATCAAACAAGCATATATACAGAATGAATCACAAACATTATATTGCAAACCACATCAGCATATACAGGATGAATAACAAATCTAACCTGATCAAACAATCTATAAACAATAACGGGAGAAGTGGAGAATTCAAACACATCACCTGTAATTCAAATGATCGGCTCTCAAGATTTGTTAATTGGTGTACGAACTCTCAAGAAAAACAACTCATCTTATTACGAAGAAGAAACCGAGACATTGGTTTCTTGCTTCTGCATCTTTCTTTTTAGAGTTTCAGTACATAAGATGTAATCTGTGTATAGACTATATGTACTGATAACCGATGAAGGAAATAAAAGAATACCGGTCAACAGACCGTGGGCCAAGCAGCCCAAATACATATAAGCCTAATACACACTAAAAGAGTACAAGTCATAAAGTCCTAGATACAAACTATATGAAATGTAGACCCATATTATTCTGTCATCCCCCCTCAAAGAGTACTCCTTTTATGTGCTGAAATGAAGATAAAAGGAGAACTCTTTGGCTGTGCTGTCGCTGAGATGAGCAGGAAGATAGCGGAACTGCTGCTGAGAGATGCATCACCTGTTTTGTTGTTGCTGCAACCCCAAAGGTTTGAAAGAGTTTTGATAACTCTTTCCCGTCAGTGGCTTGGTCATAAGATCAGCCAGCTGGTGCGTGCTCGGGACGTACTGTACCTGTATAAGACCACCCTGCAGTTTCTCGCGAACAAAATGACAATCTAATTCTACATGTTTTGTTCGTTCGTGTGATACTGGATTCCTAGCTATATGGATGGCTGCTAGGTTATCGCATTTTAATGGTATGGGTGTTATGTTAGGAACTCCAATTTCATCTAAGAGTCTACTTAGCCAACTTAGTTCCCCTGTAACTTGCCGCATGGATTTGTATTCCGCTTCAGCGGAAGACAAGGCCACGGAGGTTTGCTTTTTAGATTTCCAGCTCAAGGGTGAGTCTCCAAGTAGAATGTAATACCCGGAAACTGACCGGCGTGTGATTGGGCAAGATGCCCAATCCGAATCGCAGTAAGCCTGGAGATCAAAGTTTTGTTTCTTGTTGAAGAGTAGACCGAAGGTGGAAGTCCCCTTTATGTAGGAGAGAGTATGTAGGGTAGCCTTGAAATGTTCTGTAGTAGGGAATTGGAGGAATTGGCTGAGATATTGGACTGCAAATGCTATATCTGGACGTGTGTTTGTGAGGAAATTGAGTTTCCCCACAAGGCACCTGTATTCGGTTGGGTTTTCTAATTTGGAGCCAGAATCTTTATATAGTTTGAGGTTGAGAGGAAGAGGAGAAACTGAAGATTTGCAGTTTTGCATGTTGAATTCATGAAGAATTTGATTGATGTAACGTTGTTGGGACATAATGAGGCCGTCATCCGTTTCTAGGAATTCCATTCCTAAGAAAAAATTTAGTTTTCCTAAATCTTTTATTTTAAACTGCTTGTCTAGTTGTGTTTTCAAATGTTTTACTTCTTTCGCATCATTTCCCACAACAAGGATGTCGTCCACATAAATGCCTAGAAGTGTTATGTTGTTTTTCTTTTTCTTGACAAAGAGGGAGTAGTCATTTTGGGAATGGTTGAAACCAAGGACCTTTAAGAAGGAAGCAAGTTTCTCGTACCATTGACGGGAAGCTTGTTTTAATCCATAGAGGGACTTGTGTAATTTTCAAGCTTTGTTCTCTCCTCGCACCTTTAGACCTTGCGGGATCGTCATGTACACGTCTTCATGGAGATCCCCATGAAGAAAAGCGTTGTTGACGTCTAGTTGGTCTAAGATCCACCCTTTCTTAACCGCTGTTATGATGAGGGCACGGACGGTGGTGAGCTTTATAACGGGGGAGAAAGTCTCTTCGTAATTGAGGCCTTGTTTTGTGTGAAGCCTCGAACGACCAACCTGGCTTTGTATATCTCCAAGCTACCATCTGGTTTAAGTTTGGTCTTGTAGACCCACTTGCAGCTTATGGGTTTCTTGCCTTTGGGCAAGTCTACTATGGACCAAGTCTTGTTTTGTCTAAGAGCTTCAAATTCTTCAGCCATAGCACGGGTCCAATTGGGATCCTTGCTGGCAATTTGGTAGTTTGGAGGCTCATTAAGGTTATTGATGTGTTTGATGATTCTATCGGTGTCCTGGTGTATGGAGCATGAGAGAATGATGGTGGAGGGCAGGTGGTCGGTTAGAGTGTTAACGGTGGATAGAGGCTGATTTGTAGAGTCTTTATGTTCAAGTCTCTCTGTAAGGATAGAAGAGAAGAGGTCTTTCTGGTTGTAGCTTGTGGAACAGATGAAGTCATTGTATTTGGATGGGAAAATGTGCGGTCGGGAGGACCTCCTGACCATCGGTGGATCTTGAGATTGATCTTGACTTGTGTCGTGTGTGGTATTTTGATCTGGAGTGGGATCTGGAGGAACAAGTGTTTCTCTTATCTCAGAAGGCTGAGACGTGCAAACATCGTCCTCTAAGATTGGGTGAGATTTAGGGAAAATGTCAACATTTTGTTGGTCTCTCTGGGCACTGTTTTTCCAATCATCACTTGTTAGGGGATATATGTTTTCGAAGAGGGTAATGTCCCGACTGACTTTAATCTTTCTTTCTTCAAGAGTAAGAACTCTATATCCCTTTGTGTTTTTGCAGTTGCCAATGTACACGCATGCAGATGATCGAGGGTCTAGTTTTCCCCGACCAGGGTCAATGTTGGTTATGTAACAAAGACAGCCGAAGCTTTTTATATCATCATAGTCAGGTTTGGACCCATACAATTTCTCATATGGAGAAGTGTCAAGGATGGGTTTGCTAGGTATTCTGTTTATTAGATATGCTGCATGTTCAACGCAGTAGTTCCAAAATTCATTACCTAAGCCTGACTGAAATAATAAAGCTCTAGTGATCTCCATTAGGTGACCTTGTTTCCGTTCGACCACTCCGTTTTGTTGCGGAGTGTGAGGGCATGTGGTTTGATGAACGATTCCCTTGTTGGAGTAGAATGTAGTCCCTTCAAGGGACTTTCCTAATTCCATGGCATTATCACTTCTAATGGTTTTCACAGAACTACTCATTTGTCTCTCAACAAGGTTAACGAAATTTTTAATGTTTTGTGTCGCTTCATATTTGTGTTTTAAAGGGGTAACCCAAGTGGCCCTAGTGTGATCATCAACGATGGTTAGGAAGTATTTGTGTCCGCCTATGCTTTGGGTTCTCATAGGTCCGCATGTATCTATGTGAATGAGTTCAAAAGGTTTTAAAGTTTTGATTGTGGATAAAGGGAATTTGCTGCGTTTTCCTTTGGCCTTGTAACAGATTGCACAAGGTAAGGGTGTGTTTTTCACATTACTAGGAATATCAATGTCTATAATCTTGGCCAATTCAAAAGAGGGATATGACCCATTCTTTATGCCACAAAAGGTAGTCATTGACATTACAGACATTAGATGTATGGAAGAGATATCAGCAGGAAAATTCACAAGACCCTATGGACATCACTATTTCTAAAGACAAAATCATGCAAGGCTTCACATTTACAATGTATAGACCACACACAAAGCTTTTCCAATTTCTTGGAACTGGCCTTTTCGAATCCTGCAAGGCGCAAGAGTTTGATTGAAAATTTGGGCACATTCAGTTGCTGTATCAGTTTAGCAGCAGAGATAATATTAAACATGAAGCTTTTCACATATAGAACGTTTTGTAAACATGTCACACCATCGATTATCAGTTTTCCACAATAATCAACATGTTTTCTGTTTCCATCAGGCAAAGCGATTTGTTTCTTTTCTTTCAATAATTCACAATCAGAGAGCAAATTTATGTTGCCACTAATATGTTCAGTGGCCCCTGAATCCAATATCCAAAAGTTTTGCAGAGAATTTATCACAGGAGCAGCATTTGAATTTAAGCAGGGTAAGAAATTAACAGGCGTTTGGGTGTTACCTGAAAATTCTCCAAAATCAGTCTGTTTTGTTGTCCGTGAGTCATCTTTCTGTTGTTGGAGGAAAGCAACGAGTTGCTGTAGTTGTTCACTGGAAAAACCCTTGACCGGTGACTCTAGGTTGACTTCGGTCCCTTGACTGGTTGAAGATTCTTGTTGTGCGACAACTGATCCGATTTGGCCCTCTCTTTGTTGCTTTGAATCGCCAGAGGGGAAGCCCACTAGCCACCAACATTCATTCCGAGAATGCCCGACCTTACCGCAATTCTGACATTTTTGGGGATCCTTTCTCGATCCAGGGCTTGCGTTCTTGGCGGGCTGCTTCTTGAATGTCGATTTGTAGTTGCCGACATTAGGGTTGCTATTCTTTCCTTTTCCAGAAGAGAAATTGTTCCCCGTTGTCGTTCGCATCGCTAGGGTTAGGCTCTGCTCAATCTGATTTTTGTCGTCGCTGGAGAACCTCGTCTGCTCCTCTTGGGCGATGATTGAAAAAATTTCTTCAAGATTCGGGAGTTGACTGGAAGCTAGGATTTGTCCCCGCAAGTGTGAGTATGATTTGTTTAGACCCATTAAGAATGTATGGCCTCTTCCTCCTCCCGTCTTTTTCTTTGTTTTTCCAAAGCTGTGCAAGAATCACAACAGTTACACGCCTCCAGTGGCTTTGCCAAATGATATTGCGCCCATGTTTCTTTCGACTTCATCAGATAGTCAGTTACTGAATCTTCTCCCTGCCTCAGGTTTGCAATTTGTATTTTCACGGCGTGTAGAGTTGCCATGTTCTTCTTTTCGAACCGACGACATAGCCAGTCCCAAATCTCCTTTGGGTCTTCGGTATACATGACCGTTCTTGCTATGTTGGGTGATATGGAAGAGATTATCCAAGTCACCACTAGGGATCTGGCCCTTTTCCATGCTGCTGTGCGGAAGGTATCCTGGGGATCGGGACGCGACAGGGTGCCGTCTATAAAACCAATTTTGTTTTTCGCCCCAAGAGCTTGTTGCATGGTCCATTTCCAGCCAAGGAAGCCATCGCCGGTGCTGGTAAGTTTCGGAGCAAGCGATTGTCCAGTCTGCTCTGTTGCAGCAACATATAGCGGATCATTTGGATCTATGGTAGTCGCTGCCTTCATCGCTGCTTTCTCCAGTGATTCTTTTCCAGTCAGGACAGGATCTTCTTTCTCGTTGCTCATCTTCAATCAGTTTGGTAGTAGTGCTCTGATACCATGTTAATTGGTGTACGAACTCTCAAGAAAAACAACTCATCTTATTACGAAGAAGAAACCGAGACATTGGTTTCTTGCTTCTGCATCTTTCTTTTTAGAGTTTCAGTACATAAGATGTAATCTGTGTATAGACTATATGTACTGATAACCGATGAAGGAAATAAAAGAATACCGGTCAACAGACCGTGGGCCAAGCAGCCCAAATACATATAAGCCTAATACACACTAAAAGAGTACAAGTCATAAAGTCCTAGATACAAACTATATGAAATGTAGACCCATATTATTCTGTCAAGATTTATGCCAAAGTTCAGTAGCTGCAAAACCAATCAAAGCAACTTCAGTTTACAAGTGACACGTCATCCACATGTTACCAATCTCTCATTCGTGATTCACCCAAATCTAAAGAACAAATGTGCGGAAACTTGAAACAAAGCAATCTATTCAATTAAGAACAAGGGAAGGGTTGTACCTTGGGATTACCATGTGATGCGAGTGTACACTAATTATAATTAAAATAATATTAAACAGACTGACGCAACTCCAATAAAATGTGAACTGGAGAAAGCATGAGTTAATATTGAAAGAGTTATTAGTGTTATGTACCCTCTAGCTTAAGGATAGGATTTTGCAGTTTACATTTAGTATGTAGTTTTGTGATATAAACTCACAATAATTTCATGTAGTGGTAAAAGACATTTTGTTTTTTTTGACAAATTTTGGGTTTTAGAAGTGGCTTCCTGAATTATATTCTTTATAGGAAATCAATATTCAAGAACTTATTAGTAAGGTATGAATTCTATGTGTGTTGTGTTGGCTAGGTTGCTTTAGTTGTATGCCCGGCTGCGTTTGGTCTTGTGCCTTAAATTATCAAAAAAAAAACTTATTAGTAACAACACTCTAAGTTTCATTGCGGGTCATTTTTCGATCTTTTTCTAATCCGTACCATATGTCTATAATTCTATATGTTTACATAATCTCTATAAATTTTGTTATGTTATAATTTTTGTGATTTATAGACGAAATGGTATCATTTGAAAGATTAACAAATAGGTAGGGTAATTATAAACATTATATTAAAGAAGGTACATGGAGCTGAAGAGAATATTTATTTTTAGTATATATCGATGTATAAAACTCAAAATCATGTCATAACAATCAAAAGTCTCAGTGTGGCGAGAGGTATTTCTTTTTTTTTTGCCAGGGCAATTCCCCTTACCTTGTTTCCTTAGTTTCCTTTACACTTTAGCCAGCATGAGTGTTTTTTCCAATGGTTTTTTTACCTCTTCATCCTTATGCGCTCTTGTCTCCCAGTTCTTTCTTTGATCCATCATGTTTTAGGTTTACTTTCTAGTTGTCTTATTTTTTCTCTTTTCATCTCTGTCTTCTGTTTTTATGTTTGCATGTTAAGTATGTCACCCTCTTCATCTCCAAAAGACGCGATTTTGCAAGTGGATATGAGTATATTTTGTCTGAGAGCAGAATTTTGTGTATCATTGAATACCTTTGCTCTGTTCCTGCTCCGGGTTTGACACTAAATCCGCAATTTACAGCTCATGCTCTGTGCAACATTCATTCTTTCCACCATACCCGACATTTAATTGGTTGCTCATGTTCACTTTCACACCTCCGACAATTAATTTTACTCTGCTGCGTTCTTCACCTGGGCTCGCAGCTCTCTTCCGTCGGCTTCTGTCTTACATCGACATAGTCAATCAACTTCATTATTGCAAGCAGTTCCTCTTCGATCTGGAGTGGGAGATTTTGGTTTGCTAAGTGAATGAAGCGACCGTCTGCTCTAAGCATCCATTCTATTGATCGCATGATTCAACGATGATCGAAGAGGTGGCTTGGTTATATAAGCTCTGTCTCGTTTTTGAGACTATAATTATCCATACGGTTAGGGATAGTAAAATCTCATTTTTTGCTATAGGAAGAAGTAATTTAGGACTACGTTATCACATGGATACTAGGTTGCTTGTAATTTCATTTAGCTTATAGCCTTATATGTGTTGATGAGCTGAGGGTGCTCAATGCTGTGTTGGTTAGTGAAAACTGCATCCTTTATTGTAGATGCAATTTAGGCATAGGTTGTTGGTTTTATCGCAACCTTCCTTGTCACCTGACTACAAAAGAAGTTCATAGGAATCTCAAAGTATGTTTTTTTTTCGTAACAACAATATGTATTAGGGGGAGTCAAAATTTTTTGTTAGGGGAGCAGAACTATTTTAATAGTTAATTAATATTTTTAAATTAATTTTTAATCTATTAATAAATTTAAAATAGTTATAATTATATGTCACAAAGTGGAGGTTAGATACTAAATTTGACATGAAATTAGTTACAATTGAAATATATTGATTAACAGCCGGGAGATTGTACGGGACGGACATACTATACTTGGTGCAGGCACATGCCACAATGGCAAAGAAAATACATGTCAGCATCCTATATCAAAGCTGAGGAACGGGAACAAATTCAATAACATTTTATTGTCATTAAATGTTTGTAACTTTTTAAATAAGTTCAAAATAAAAAAAAATTACACAATTGTTTATCTAAATTTAAGCTCTTAAAACAAGACCAATCATGGATATATTTTGACAAGTTTAAAAATTTATGTTAGTTACATGTACATATCAACATTCATCAATGACACTTATGATTCACCACATACAGTTTAAAATACACCAAATAACATAATAATTCACCACAAAAATAATGATTCAGTATTTGTTTCGAAATTTATTATCTAATTCACCACTTATTAGTTATGAATCATGATACCAATTTTAATGAATCATAATATCAAATTTAATGAATCATAACATAATTTTAGTGTATCATCAGTAACATATAAAAATAAAAATTGTAAATAATAATACAACACAAAATAATATTTGATACGTAAGAAAAATACATGATTCACGATATAAGGTTTAAAATACATTACAATACAATTAATACACTAAAAACAATAATGATTTTTTATCGGTTCCAGAGTTTGTCATTTAATTCGCTATTTATTAGTTAATGAATCATAATATCAATTTTAATGAATCATAATATCAATATTAATGAATCATATCTTCATTTTTAGTGTATCATCGTAAATATATAAAAATAAAATATTTTACACAATAATACAACACAAAATAATATTTGATATATATAAAAAATACACGATTCATCATTTAAGGTTAAAATACACCATACAACAATAATAATACACTATAAAACAATAATAATGCACTATAAAACAATAATGATTTTTATCAGTTCCAAATTTTGATATCTAATTCACCACTTATTAATGAATTATAATATCAAAACTAATGAATTATATTATAATTTTAGTGTATCATTAAAAATAATTTTTGTTAAAGTTGTCAAAACATATCCATGAGTGGTTTTGTTTTGAAGAGCTTGAATTTAGATGAATAATGATATAATTTTTTTTCATTTTGGACTTATATTTTAAAATTTATAACCAATTAAAATTAATATAGTAAAAGATAGCCCAGTCAGCAAAACAATCCAGTCAACAGCTGACTGGACTGCCATGTGGAGTGCCAAGTGGATAGACCACACCAAATATGACGCGGGACGTCCGTGGCGTCGAATCTGCGATTGATTAATATATAAAAAAGCTTGGATCATCTCCTTATTACACATTTTAAAACGGTTTTGTACTAAAATTATATTTTAATGTCAATAATATAGAACAGTATTTTTTTTAAAAAAAATTCTAAAGTTATTTGAGTAATTCTAATATTAATTTAATTTACAAAATCTGTTTATATTATGGTTATAAGTGGTAAATGATTACTAATACTAACATAATAATTAGTTTTATTTTAGATTATATTGTTAAAATAAAAATATTAAAAATTTTCTTATTTATATGGAATAAAAATGATTTTTTTACACTACATATTAATAAATGTAAATTGATAATAAATAGCATTTAGGTGATATGGTGACATTTTACAAATATTTTAGGGACAAAATATATCAAATAATATAAACAAGCTAAAAAAAACTAAAACTAAAAGAGTATTACCAGGGTACTAAATTTCACACGGTCTGCGCTATTTCTGTTCTATGTCCCACTTCCCAGCCCTACGACTTGCGTTCCTGGGTGCTCTACAAGAAAACTTGTGCTCTTTGCTGTGAATTTACCCGTGAATCTGCTGACTGCTGCGCACTAAATCGCCTTCTCGTTCTTCCATTACGATTGCAATCGGTGAGACTTATTTTCATTTCACTCGCGAACCCGAATGGAGGCTGACAACAAAATTTGGGGTTTTTTTTTTTCGATTAAACGAAAATTTGGGCGTTTTTTTTTCCTCCGGTAACGGAATTTGGGGGTTCTTGGACTTGATTGCTAAATGTAACAACACTACTTAAGTCATACCCCGAGTTTAATTTTTTCAGCCAACGGTGGTTGCTGGGTATAGTCCGGTCCTAATTGTTTACGCTTTTTTGTTTCATAAACATTCTGGAGCGCCAATGTGTCATGATAACTATTCTTTCGAATCGATTTCTGTTTCTTTTTTCCAGAGATAGTACTGGCTTCTTAAATTAACCCTTACTTTCTCTTGATGAGATAGAGTTGAGAGGTGTACTTTTTTTTTCATATAGGTGGTACAAGTGAGCTTTTGCTTGATGGTGGTTGTAGGATATCATATTAGCTAGGGGTGGTACGCGTCTCGTTTGCTATAATTCCCGCGGCACGATAGTGCCGTGTTTGCCATGGCGTAGATAGTAGCCATTCCTCCTGCTCGTATGATGTTTGATGCGAGATATTTGTCGTTGAATTTGAGTCTTTATAAGGTCTATGTAGTATTAGTTATTTGATTTCAGATGACTTTGAAGGCGCTTAACTGATGTCGTCTCTATTTTGGACTGTCGTTCGACAACTTGCAGAGGGTGAAACTATGGTAAGTGATCATGATCTGCATGCTATCAAATGGTTTTATAAATTGTCCTTTAGATTTTGACGTACTCAAGTGGTTGTTCAAGATAGCTGTTCTTTGTGGATTGATTCCTCAGGCTGATAATAAAGTTCTGTTTAAACGTAACCTATGTTCTTCTACTTTCCTCTTTTGATTTTTCTATTGACTGTAAACTGAAACTGTTGAACTGGGCTTGTATAGATGATTAAGATCACTGAGATTATTCTGAACCAACCGTAGTTTATGCTTCACAGTAGAAAGACGTCGTCAATGTAACTGATCAATATCTCTTTTGCTAGATGAGGAGAAACAGCCATTCGTATTTAACGACTCAAGTATGTAGTTGCATTTTTGTTGGAAAACTAAAATCTGAAAGGAACAATCAAGCTTGTAAAATCTAGTAGATGTTTTCCCAGTGAATATGCCAATCGTCCATCATTAATCTGCATGCATATTTATTTATAGAACACTCGGGTATAAATGATCTAGAATGAGATGTTGAGTTATCTTGTCTTCATCCCTTCATATAATGTTCCCTTCCCCAACTTGCTCGAGTTGAATGGTCATTTATCATCTTGAATTTAACATTCTTTTTTCCCTTAAACTTCAAAAGGTTTTCATGCTTCCTTTCTTAGCTTCTTTGTTTTTGTCAAGCCATTCAATTCAACTGAAAAAAATTCTGTATAAGCACATTTGTGGTTTTTGCGTTTTATGTGGGACACATGTACGTGCAGGCTGCTTCAAAAAAAGTCATAACCAGGGATGAGTGGGAGAGGAAGCTTAATGATGTAAAGATAAGGAAAGAGGATATGAACAAGCTGGTGATGAATTTTCTTGTAACCGAGGGCTATGTTGATGCTGCTGAGAAATTTCGAGTTGAATCAGGAACTGAACGTATCCTTCAGATTTTTGTATATGAATTTGTCTACTGTTATATTTGCGTAATGCCCTGTTTCCCGTTTGCTGCTCTCCTTATTGATGGCATAGCAGATATAGATCTCACCACAATCACAGACAGGATGGCTGTAAAAAAGGCAGTACAGTGTGGAAATGTCGAGGATGCAATAGAGAAAGTAAACGATTTGAATCCTGAGGTAAACATTGTTGTTTCCCTGAAACAGCATGCATGTGCATAGGTTACAATGTGCTCGCAACGTAATTTTTTCTCAGAATATCTTTTGCATTATATCTACAAAAATTGTCCAAACTGGAACAATCTTCGCCCACCTGACATGCATTAAAACTATATACAATCTATTGTTCTCCCTCTATGCCAAACAAAGTTTCTCATATCTGTATTATTTGTCAGGTAATAGTGTCCCATTGTTTGTATCTTTGCTAATATGCTAGTTAAAATCTTTGTCAACAGTAGGGATATATTTTTGGAATGGGGATGTGTAGTACTTTTTATATGATTACTGTAGTGGACCTTTTTCTTAAACATTTGTTTTTTTAATGTACTTGAGACGGTCAAAATGGTGGGAAGGAGTCTATGATTGTGATGATATTATGTAGGCTGTGTATTGTTTAGTCTCATCCAGTTGTAATTCATCTGTCCTGGTTCTTTTGTCTGTTCTGGTTAACATTTCATTTGTTCCTATTTGTTTCTCATTCTATACTAACCTTGCATCACATCTCTGCGTGCAGATTCTGGATTTGAATCCCCAACTGTTTTTTCACCTTCAACAGCAAAAATTGATTGAACTTATCCGAAACGGAAAGATAGAAGAGGCTCTGGAATTTGCTCAAGAGGAGCTTGCGCCACGGGGAGAAGAAAACGTAACTTTTCAGTCTGAATTTTTCTGTGTCACTGATATGTACTTGCTGATGATGATGGGTTCAGATGGGTTTCTGGGAAAGATCATTTCATAATCTTAAGTTTTAAGAAATGTACAATTCTATCGAGACCTTGATATAATAATACATGGTTGTCAGCCAAGCTTTTTGGAAGAGTTGGAACGAACTGTTGCACTGCTAGTATTTGAGGATGTCTCAAACTGCCCTGTGCGAGATCTGTTGGACATATCACAGCGCTTGAAGACGGCAAGTGAGGTGAACGCTGCCATTCTCACTAGTCAGAGTCATGAAAAAGGTAGGGCCAATTGGTTACCTGAACTGAAAATTTTCAGCTTAAATTGATGTTTTGAGATTTGAAGTGTGCTGCCATTTGCAGTGTTGTTAAGGTTAAATGTGAAAATAATTGCTTTTTGAAATTGTTCCAGATCCGAAGCTCCCTACTTTGCTGAAAATGTTGATATGGGCACAGAATCAGCTTGATGAAAAAGCAGCTTATCCTCGGATAAATGACTTGTCAACAGCTGCGCTGGAAGATTCCTCTGTATGAAACTCGACTCGATCCTGGAGGGGGGGCAGTGTACCCAATCTGTGAAGAGGCATCTCACTCTCTGTATTTTCTCCAACGCTATGAGTGACAGGCAAATACAGACTGAATCGGTTTAGGACGTGGCAATGTTGTGATAGTAAATACTCTTCTGGCTAGATGTAGGCTTACTGGCTTTTATTGAGTTAATAGCTTCTTGGTGGGTTAAAAGCCATACAGATATATAGCTGCCTCTGCCAGTTTTGAGTATCGTCAGTGTCAGGTTTGTTCGTTGCTGTATTTTCGTTGAATGAGCTTTAATTAAGCCTGTTCTGTTTCTTATCCGCTGTTGATCTTTCAAATAGTAGTAATGTGAAGGTCGTTTGTTGTAACTGAGAGTTTCTATGTCGAAAATGTAACTCGTTACATTGTTATCATGTGGAAACAAAGCGAGAAAGGTAATTGTGGTTGTGGGAAAAAAAGAAAAGAAATGGATTTTCCAATTGATCACAGCAGGTGCCATTGCTTAGCAACAGCTTTGTGATCGTGTTCATGTAACTGGTTGGAAATGGAAACGGATGGACATAGAAAATAATTCATCATTACTTCCGGTAGTACAACAAACTGTAGAGCTGGCAAATGGGTATCCGTTTGGGTTTTTGTTTGGGTCATTTGGGTTCGGGTCATTCAGGTTCGGTAGTGTCAATAGAATAGGGTTTTAATTATTTTTGGTCATGGTTAATACTTTTTGAAAAATTATTAAATAAATATATATCAAATTTCTATAAGAATATACTGCATATAGATAGAGAAAAGTCAATAAAATGTCTATTCTGAATTTTATTTGGATATACTACGTTTGAATCAAATTTTTTGTCATATTTATTTAGATCATACAAGTTTGAGTCAATTTATTATTTATGGTCACTATTATTTCATGTTATTCGAGTTTGGATAATTTTTTAGTACTATTATTTCGGGTCAATTCAGGTTCAGGTCGGTTTCGTGTTATAAATTTTTCGGGTCATTTCGGGTTCGGGTCATTTTCGGTTATACCCATTCGGATTTATTATATTTAAATATTTTTGGGCTTTGATCGGATTTCAGGTTCAGATAACTAGTACCATAACTAGTACTAATTGATTACCATAATTTGTACCATACATTTTCAAATTATTATTTTTTTATCGATTTTTATTATTTCTTTCGAAATAAATTATATTATGTCATAAAGTCTTCTGCAAAATAGAATTTAAATTTAAACATTCCAAATATTAATTAAAAATTAAAATATTTTTTTGAATAATTAATTTAAATTGGTAGAAAAAAAATTTAAAATGTATAGTTAAATTATCGTAATTAATTGGTATAAATTATGGTATTAATTGGTACTCCATCCGTTAATTAATATTTGTTGTTTTAGGATTTGAATCTTGTTTAAAAATATAGGTCATTCTAGCTTTTTGACATCATTTTTCTACTTTTAATCCTACTATTCAATATAAAATTAATTATTATCTAGACAGAAAAATAAAAAGTAGGGGTACATGCGTTATTTTTCTACATTTTTTAATAAGTGTGCATGTTTCCAAAACGACAGATACTGTTGAACAAAGGGATTATAAATTATGGTAGTATATTGGTCTAAATTTGTAGAAAAATTAGTATAAATTGTGTGTTTAAAACTCTATATTCTTTTTTATGGTACTAAATAATTTAGAAAAAAATATAAGAAATATTTACTTTTTTCAACATTTTATGATATTTTAATTTTTTAAATACTTTTTATAGTTATATATTTTTATAGTATTTTGAATTTTTTGTGAATGTTAAGGAATATTTTAACACTTAGGGGCGTATTGTGAACTTTAAAAGTACTTTATTAACTAGTAGGAGTATTTTTTCTTTTTTGCTTCTGGTCAATGATATAGTGGCATTTAATGAACTTTTGCAAAAATATAGTGACATTTCGTGACTTTATTTTTTAGTGGAATTTCATGAATTAGCCAAAAATATAGTGACATTTCTTGTAATTTCCCTTAAGTATTTATATATATATATATATATATATATATATAAATGATGCAAATATTAAAAAAATCAAATAATTCTTAGATTTGTTTTAAATTATTAAATTACATAAATAAATATATAATTTTGAAAGATGTACTAAAATAATTTTTAAAAACAAACTACCGAGCACAAGATTGTAAATGATGCGCACCCAACAATGAGTAACTTATAAACGGTGTTTTCTCTTGCGTGATTGTATAGGGAAAAGGAAGGAATGAGAAATATCTTTTTTTTTGGTTAGTGGAGTTTCTTTGGGTTTGCAATAATGCTGTCAGTTGAGTGATGTTGATGATGGTGGTTTTGTGTAATTTTCTAGATTTATGAAGTGGTCAAAAGAATCAACTAGTGGTAGTGGTTTTGTCAAGCCCATTCTCAACCCAAATTATGCGAGGAGATTGTGAGGAAACGCTAGGTGAACTAGCATTATGGAAAGTAGTGAGAAGTTGTGGAAGACAATTTTATGTAAAATGAAGTGAGAATAGAGCCTATATGTGAAAAAGAACCAAAAGAATCTAAAACCAGTGTTACTTTTCTTAATCTTCTAAAATTATTATTAAAAGTCAATTGAGCACAAAGTGTCGGAGGGTTTAGTGGGTGTCAAAAACTCCACCATACAACGCACCATAGCGTACGCAATATATTGTTCCCCCAGAGGAAAGCCAACATGGCTAAAAGTTCAAACTCTCAAAACCGGACTCAAACTAGTCACCTATGAATCCCCACAAGGCACAAGGATGACCACAACTAACATAGACTAAATAGACAGACTAAAGAAGACATTACAGAAACCAACCATAGGAAACCAGACTCTGGCTATTGAGGGTCCTTGCAGATCCCCGATGCCAATCGAACATGGACTCATTCTTCTTAGCAACCCTTGGAGCCAAGAGTTGTCTCACGTTCAGTTGTACCTTTTTCCAGAGCTTGACTAAGGTCGATGACCAATGTGCCTGGAACTAGCACCTGCCGGGAGGATGATGTTTTCCCCCTCTTAAGACTTTGATTGACATTGTGGTGCACTTTATCAAGATTTCATTTCCTACCTCCATACGTTTCAAGGTGAACTCTAGAGAGTAATGTCACCATACAATCAACAAGATGCATTTCATTCACGAGGTTGTCAAACAGATGCTTCGAGGAACAGGTGGCTGGAGGAGGGTATCAAGAACTGGGGTCAGGTTTGCTTGCCCGTCAAGGCTAGGGATGCGGATAGGTTCTACCCCAAGATCAACATCATCTTCTGAATCCTCATCATTCACAAAGGTAGATAGAACTTGCGCACCATCTCCAGGCTTCCTTCCTTCAGGGTTAGCACTTCACCTCTTCATTTCCGTGTTAACTTTCGGGTCCTGACGCCTCCATGTATCCCCAAGAATCTTCCAAAAATCACATTCCTCCTCTTCAGTCACCTTGCGGCCGATGCGAAGACTAGTAGCTCTAAGCCAAGGGCCGTGAGGAAAAGATCCTTCCTTCGAACCACTAGGGTTCAAACAGTTTTTCTTATGATGGATAAAGAGACCGTAGTGGAAGCGTATTGAGGGCATCTTTTCATACGATATCCAAAGCATTGAATTAACTCCTTCCAAAGAAACAGAGGTACAACACAAAATCGGCTTGAGGACGTCATGTCTAACCTTGATTCTCATAAACTCTCCTCTAAAGCGTGAAAGAGCTGAGCTTCGTACCAACTCTTAGGGAAAAAGCTCTATGTCAGAAGATGAGAGGGACGTCGTAGATCCGGACCCATAGTGGAATGAACCAGAAGTCATGGTCCTTGGGGGGGGGGGGGGGGCTTACGTGCATCAATAAGCTGCAAGACGATAATGAGCTATCAAATATCCCTAACCCATGGTGGATGATATCGCCGGTGTTATCTTCCTTCCCCAGCTCGAACATGAAGATATTTTTGCCCACATTACAGATTTTGAGTTGTCCATGAAGTTGACAAGCGGTACAAAAGGTGGATTCTATGGCCCGAACATCAGTAGTGTGTGGAGAGTAGAGCTTACCAAGATTCACCGATCGTAGGATTGAGAGTCGTTCGTGAGCAAAGGTCGTCCAAATCCATTGTGAGGGTCTCATCACCTGTAAGCGAAAGATCACACACTTGGTAGCAATCTCATCAATCGGGTCATCCTCTAGTGAGCTTCCCATGCTTGGCGGTCGGAGACTCGTTATGAAGTTGAAGGCGAGAGATGGGTGGCCGGAGGAGGAGAAGGAGAGGGGAAGGGAGGGAAGGGATTTTGGGGCAATGGAAAGGTGAATCAACCACATACAAGAGACAATAATGAGCAATGATGAGGTATGGTATCCCAAAGAACTCATTGGGAAAAGCACCAGCTTGGAGCCCCAAAAAGCAATGGTCACTAAACCCTCTCGACAAGGTGAGAGTTGTTGTTGGAGTACTTTGAAACGAGTGTCACTCATCTACAACAGAATAAGACATTTTTCTCTAGATAAAGATGAGGGTAAACTTCTCTCTTTTCTTGCTAACATACAATATTTCATACTAGTATATAACTCGGTAGACGACAAACAGTTCTTCATCATAACATAACTCAATAGATGACAAGACAAACAATGTAACAAATACATTATGAGATGAGAACTGACATTGTTATCAATTTCAACCCACTAATTCTCTCCCGTAAACAATAGCAGTAAAGTGACCTGTTCTATCCAATTGAAAGAAACAAGTAAAGGGAAGAAGATGATCTTAGCCTCTTCCTCTCTATTGTAATGTAAGTAAAATACACCCCGCCCAGAAGCAATATATAATATGAGATGAGAAGAAAACACAAACAAATGAAAGCTCTTTTTATCCGCCCTTCTTCTTTCTTGGAAGTTGAATGTCCAAATCTATTATAGTATGCCTTTCAGAGACTCTTTGTAGTGAGAAGGAAGTTTTGAGAGGATAGCCACGGCCATAGTATAATGAAGAAAGAAAGAAAGAAAATATACATTCTAGTACTAGTATTGTATTACGAGATGCAGCATTCCTTAATGGTGCTCTCTAATAGTTGGTGATTATCCCCAGAAACTTCCTTCACAGGTGACCCGTTCCTATATACCTTGAAGGCTGGCAGTGAGTTCACACCTTCTGATTTTGCTATAAGAGAATGATGGTCTTCCACTTCCACCTATCATTTTGTTTAGGGATTAATTTCATTCCCACATAGAAAATGATGTATTTTTTTTAGTTGTTGTAGATAATATATAGGATTTAATCAATTCGTTAAGTTCCTCACCTTTATGAATTTAATCATTAGATATCTCTTGCAAAGTTGATCCATAAATAGAAGTGTTGTCCTGCTCCCAGGCTTGTTACAGAACAGGCAACACATAAACCTGCACCACCATAACATCGATCATACATCTCAGCTTTACTTATTTAAACATGGGATGAGAAAATGTTTAGAAGCTCGATTACTCACTATTCACCTGGTAAAGTCACATAATGCCTAAACCGGTCATTACTCTGAACAACAACAACCTTATTGTCATCAAAATTGATCCCAGATACATCCTCCCCTCTCTGCTTCTTAAGCTGTAGTTGTGCTTCGAACAAACATCTTCCCACTTCCTCATCCCCTGGAGATTCTCTCATCAACATTTCATAATCTTGTACCGCCGCTTCCCATTTCTCCAACTAAATTTAAACAAAATTAGAGATCATCTCGAACATCAAAGCACGCAACAGTAGACACAGCAAAGTTTAAAGAAAAATTGGTAAGTGG